>CM074182.1:53310656-53910656 GCA_037179385.1 Holothuria scabra
CATAATTGTTTTTAATCGTCCGATTGTAGTGTACAGTTAGTTGGTTAGATGAGATTTAACGACGTAGATACACGGATGTGTTACATAGTGTCAGTCAACCCGATAAAGAATTCAAAGTTTCAATTTATTCTCAAGTATGGTTCAAGTTCAAATTTGGTTTCCCTTTAGTTGCCTCTTTTGACAGGCGAAAAATACCGTGGACATGTTCCACAACCTCAGCCCACAGGGGGAGATTGTAGTGCTCAGAGAAAATTTTGGCTAAAGTGCCTCTCAGATTGCAAGAAATCACACTTCTCGGTCTCTTATTATTTTGACGTTTTTGTCTTAAACCCACTTTGTCCACTACAATTTTTAAAATTTTAATTTTATTTTGGGCAAGCGGGAAGGAGGCAGGCAAGTAAAGGCGTTTGACTAGGAAGCGAGCGCCCTCTGATTACGTCACTGACAGTCATGTCTTGCTATAGGCCGCTTGTTTGTAACGACTGGCCCGACTTGAAGGGACGTCAAAGACAGATGGAAGCATTTGAAAGAACAATACACCAAAGCTAAACCATCTTACGAGTGGCGAAGTGGACACCCTGGCGGTAGAGTATGAACTGAAACGCGGGTTTTACGACGCCCGGAAATGTCCATTTGAAATGTCCACAAGAACGCGCAAAGCGAGTACTATGATCTCGGCGACTGAGGTCGGCAGAGAAGTATGAGCCTCTGAGCATGCCGTGTGCACATACCCCTGCGGTTTGGAACGTAATGATAGGTCTAACACAAAGCCCAATTCATACTACTGGTCAAGACCCTTAAACCAGTTAATAACACTGTATATATGACATTTACTAATGTTTTTAAGTGCGCCCTCTATAACCTTCAGAAGTCCTCAGCTCTGTATTAGGCTGATTCAGAGCTGAGAATTTCTGAAGTAATAGATGGCGCACTCATAAAAAGCAGCAGATGTTGTTTTATTAACCCTTTACCGTTGTGCTCCGATCGGGGCATATTTGCGCGCCTCGGGAGTGGGCGGAAAAGCGGTCGTAGCCCGCCCCGCATCGACTTCCGTAGTCCATTGACCCCGTGACCTTAAACTATTGTCTCTCTCGTTGTTGTGGCCGAATTTTCGGGTAGCTACTCGCAGTTTCGAGCTCCGCGTGAAACAGTAAAGATGGGTGACAGCCGAGCTCTCCGCATGGGTCCAAAAGGACCCAAACAACGGTAAAGGGTCAAGTAGTATTAGGTTCTTGACCAAGACTAACTTACTCGGTGATCTCAATGCGGAACGGAAATTTTGTCAGCGACTTTTGCGACGTGTGTGGTAGACGAATTTCAATTGTGCGTTGTGATCTGCATTGAGTGCGGAAGTCCAATACTAGTTGTTTCCACCGTTCGCACGTACAATCCGTCCGAATCCATTGTCGACTAAAACCAACTTTATTTTTTTTTTCCCTCTTTGCGCGTCTCATGAGGGAGTTGAAACACGTGCCTGCATTGTGAGAAACACATCGGCACACAACGATAGCCGATAAAAGCTGCAGACTGAGAAATAGTGGCTTCTGCCAAGAAGAAGCCGTTTTCTTCTCACCCACTTATGCAATCACATTCTGATAATAGGCCTATGTGAATGTTGATGAGGCCAAAATAGGCTGTAAAGTTCGAAGAAAAACGAGAATTTTCTTCTTTTCTTGATTTAATTTTGAAAAGCTAGCTCAGAACTGAAAGGTAACAGCATGGCTACAGGCTTTTATTATGTTTTCCAGTGTGGCCAACGTAAAACAGCTTCCCGCATGTGCCAATTACACGGGAGGGCAACATGTATCCTGTCTGTGTTTTGCTCTGGTTTTGGATTTTCAAGGTTTTAAAAAGGCGTCTAATCAATAGGAGCACGGAGTTACACAGGGCGGAAGTTACGTTGGAATTTGGTCGGGGTCGGGAATTAGTGCTACACCACTTCAAGTTGGGGTGCCTGCTCTTGCAGGCCTTTTAGAGACTTATTTGGGATTAGGCCGCACACATATGTAGTGACTTTACCTTTAATCGGTCGTTGCGTACTTCTTTATCACATACTGTAAACACAGAAGATAACAACACCTTGGAACTGCCACATGGTCCATCGCCTTTTTTGGACATGAGAGGTTGAGCTCACATAACACACAGTCGCACAGTGTAAATATCTGTTCATACTATCTAAGGGGAGTTGCAACAGACTGCTGATCTAACTATGCACAGTTACTGTGATCTTTTGTCTACTTTCCTCTTCCAGTTAAAATGTTCATTAAACTCGAACTTGACAAAATTTTCAGCAAGAATGGCATAAGTTTTCCATAGAGTCTGAATTTATTGATAAAATTATTGCTAAATACATCGTTTTGAAGAAAATACGGCATCAAAATATACCCAGTACAGACAACCTTGATAAGTCCCTAAAATAAACTGGTAGTGAAGGACAAATCTCCTAATTCGTTGCCAGCTCTGACGACCATCAGTTCTGTGGAATCAATTGGCACAGATGAGTGCACTGAGGATTTGCTTAGAACAAGCTGCATGCGGGTATGCATAACGCATTCAAAAGAGGCTAAGCGTCAAGTTCATTTCTTTTGTCCCCGACAAACTTCAGAAATATTCAGACAGAGAATGCTAAGATGTTTGCTAATGGGGATAACTTTTTGCTGTCAGAATTCCAACTGTACTTTAAAGAGGCTACAATAAATGTTCATACTAAATGAACCATAACTGTACTTTACAGAAGGTCTTTCGTCAGAAACTTGCCTCACAAGTTGCAAGAGTATGCACAATCAAATTCAAAGATCATTAGAATGAAACATAAATTTTTAAGTATACCAGACAGTTAATTAATAATAGCAAGATGACCCTCGAAAATGAGTAGACCCAAATTATCAGAAAGGTGGTCCAGGTGATATTTCGCATGTTTTCATTACATGCTATGATTGTTTGGACCTTTGATTCTTGGTATTTTAGCATTTAGTAACCAATACCAAAATACTTATATCTGTATTTTCATGTTCTTGCAGAATAAACGGGACCGAATGCATTATTCTTGTCTAAATGGCTCTGTTTTATTAGAAATGAGACTCGTACATTTGGTTCGAGGATATGCAATACGTAACGAGGGTAACATGCTGTAACAAAAACCACTCTTGAAGTACGTCCTCTCACATTCTGATTTCTCTGTCCCTCAATATGTTGGAATTGTGTTACAGAGAAATTGATTTGCGTTTTCTCCTTACCGCGCCGTTCTCTGCCACCGTAAGAGCAGGGATGTGTCACTAGTAACACCTCCCTGGTAAGAGCGACATAAAGTTTAGTAGTCTCAATAAGTCCAAACATTCGACAATGAGCGTTTGCGAAACTTGCATATCCCACTCGAGTTGAAATTTTCTGTTTAAAGGGAAGTTTAAACAAAAATTTTATTTCCGTATGTGTGAAAGAGCTAGGAACCAAATTTTGACAGTGTGGAGAAACTATTACTGAAATCGGATTTGTATTTCTCGAGATATGATGAAGTCACTAGATTTGTGTTCCATTGTGAGCTTCGGGCCTATGGCAGCAGAAGTTATATGAATTCTTCACATTGTCAAGGAATGCTTTGTTTCCCTTTGTTTCTCAGACTGTTGTGTTGACCTTCGAGTTTAAGCAGTTGTGATATTGGCCGATCTTCCTGTGGGAATGCAAAGTTTGTCAACTTTTCAAGCCGCTTAAGCAATCACATTCTAATAATATGTAATTGTTGAGGAGAATATTGGTTGCAAAGTTTAATTAAAAACAAAAGACTGTCTATCGATGTAAGGTATGATGTCTTAAGTGCATGGGCGGGATTTAATCTCTGAAAGTGGGGGGCAAGTTCGGACGAACTACCAAACGGCGCTGAAGGCGCCGCGGGTGCCCCCGATCTTCATTTCAGAAAGCTAGAGGGCCTTTCATGTGGTGTGAATTCAGCCTTTGTCTATGATAGGGCGCGCAAAGCGCGCCAAAAAATTAAACGTTTTAGACATCTCAGTGATGAAACTAAAATAAAATTAGACAAAGGATGGGCCACTTTTAACCTTAGCTGAATAACGGTGGCACCCTAAAGACATTCTTACTGAAGCAAAAACATATTCTGGTTTCCTATATAGTCTTTTTCAGGTGATTTTCACACAGCCGTTACCTGTAAATGGGCGCGCGGAGCACGCCGAAAAAGTGAATTTTTGACTTCATCTCAACAGCGAAATTGCAAAAAAAAAAAATAGACAAAGAGTGGTCCCTTTTCACTACAGCTGAATAAGGGTGACCCTTGAGGATATTTGTACTTAGCAAAAACGTACCGTTGGTTTCCTATAGAGTCCTTTTCATGAGATTTTTATAGAGTCCTCATCTGTGATGGAACGCGCAGACTCACGCCGAAAAATGAACTTTTGAGACATCTCACTAGAGAAATTAATTAAAGATCGGGTGGACCCCTTTTCACTACAGATTTGGGTCAAATAAGATCATCGTCCTTTCAGAAGGCTTGGGGCACTTGGTCAGAGAAGGATACCAGAAGACGACCACATATAGAAGGGGACCAGAAGACGACCACCTACCTGCCTCCCCCTTTCACTAGTGACGGTAGACCTGTGTACGGCCCGTGCACTTGTGATAAGTTTCAGTGACGTAGGAGAGGTGTCCAACAAGAAGTAACCCTAAATCCTGAAATACGGTACTTTAAACGGGTGCACGCGAAGCGTGTGAAAAAAAAACAGCGTTGAAACATTTATTGGAAGAATATTGTTTTTATTTAGTTTTCAATGCAGTATATGACCTGTTTAAACATAATACAACTTGATTAAGTATCACTCGCGTAGCTCTGTCAGTTCCAGTTTGTATTTTTGTATACAAAAGCAACCAGACTAAGACGTAAAAAACTACGTTTTGGAAAAAAGTTTGGGGGCAAGTGCTCCCCGTGCCCCTCCCCGTAATCCCGCCTATGCTTCTGTGTGTGCTTCAAGTATATTTTTTTCTTGAAAATAGGAAAAACTTTACCTGCTCATATTTTGAGAAGCACACATCGGATTTTAATGCAAATTTCACCAAAATGCTTGTGATAATTGCCTTTTTTTTTGGCCACCTTTTTGCGAGGTAAATGCTAAAATGGCTTGCACAACTCCGTGCTTCGTTACTCCTGAAATAATGTATATTGTTATACATTGCATTTCTTTACGCATGAGAAAACATGACCTAGGTGTTTTACATGTGAGTGACTGCTTATTGAGTGTTGTGTGTGATGGAAAATGAAAGTTCAAGTAAAGTTGGGTGCTTCCAATCATTACAATCACGGCAAAGTGCATGAATATCGACGACTGCTCTTGTTCAGTGTGCTGGTAGTCATGACCCATAATCTGAGGAAGATAGCTCAGCAAACGTATTACCTTCCTGGGTAAAATATCAAGTTTCGACAGTCGCATTTGTTAGTGTATTAAATAAATGTTAAATATGTCAGATAACGTGAACAGTACTATGGGTTCTGCAGATAAACAAGGAAAAGTTGATCGGTATCATGAATTTCTGAAGAGCTACGCAAACAACAGTACCTTGACAGCCGAACAAAAATGCGCGAAACTTTACGAAAGCTGGACAACATACGAGGAGGTAAATACGAGTGTCGTCTTATACTGATGTTCAGGTTTATAATTGTATGTGTAAGTAATGTAATCCGCAAAAATGATGTCTTGGTCAACTTTAGAACCTACTCATCAGTGCACATAGGCCAGGATTCCGCAGTAGATAAAGGTGGTGGCACTTGAAGCCATGAAGCTTAGCCATATGCCAACAGCTTCTTCCATAGGCTATTAAACCACCGTCCTTCAAGACCTGATTATTATGTTATGTCTGATAGTCAAATTTAACTAAATTATCGGTTAGCTTTACGTACATTATAACAGTGGCGTAGCCCCGGGGGCGCATGGGGGCCTAGGCCCCCCAGATTTTCTTCAGGTCCCCCCAGATTTTTCGCGTCCTGATAAAGTAATTGAAAAAAATAAAATGCTTGAACGGAAATAAACTTTGAAGTATTTCCTTCAAAACAGTAAATAAATAAAATATGATGTGAAAATTAAAAAAAAAAAACATGGATCATGAATGTGTGTAAAACACATTTTGTGCACCCGTATGAAGTCAAGTAATAACTTCAAAATTCCTACTTTCACTACATTAGATACCGTTTGTGATCTGCACTGTCGTTTATTGTCACATCGAAGATGAAACGAAAGTCTCGACGACAAACTTTAATGTGACTTTGTTAGGTTAAGACCCTTTCTGCCTTTCGGATGGCTGATTGATTTACTGAAAATAAGGCAATCGTACACTGGAGGCCACTCTTACACGACCATTCCTATACTTTATCATACACAAAATATGCCGTAAGTAGGTAAGGGTAAGGTACTTCCTTCGGATAATTCTTCCCTTCCATCCTTAACAAGTAGTCCTATGTCGTGCCTCATTCCTGCCCATGACAAGTACCACTGTAGGACGACTTTTTGAAAGGTACTCTTTTTACTAGTTGGCACTGGCGTCCGGGGGATTTGTAAAATGTCCACAATGTCCGGATTTCATGTGTTTCCCACATGATCCATACTTCTGCTTTGCGGTTCAGTTATTTTGAGAAATTTATTCTTAGTGTTTTAATTTTGACTACGTAATGTACCAATGAACAAATACTGCACCATTTTGCACATTGTTTCTTTAGTAGGTATATCTCTTGTAAAATCTCTAGAAAAACTAAAAATATTTTGATATTTTTCATGCTCCCCAATAAGGAAAAATCCTATAACTTAGGCTTATAATCAGTTCAAAGTTTTGCCAAACATAGCACCATTTTGCATCTAGGAAATCAAACGCAAAGAAAGTTTCTCAGAGAGGTGCACAACTACTTTTGGTTTTCCTGTTAAAGGGTAAGGTACTGCCTTAAGCTGAAATTCATTCAAATATTGCGGCCTTTTCGGCTGCATGGGTACATCCAGTTTAAAACAGGTGGAAAGTGCCGTTTCCGGCCATCTGGAGGGGTTTTAGAGCCCAAAATTTTCTTGAACGCTCCGCCCCAACTGATGGTGGCGCTTCGCTTAGATTCAAATATTGCCGCATTTGCCAACTAGGCCTAAACAACAAGGCCTATACGTATACGTTTTAGACTATATTATTTAAGCTATGTAATACGAGCAACGTGCACACAGAAAGAAAGGTGCAGAACAAAGTGCAATGCACTGTACTTGAACGGAACGTCGGTAATGTGTAAAGACGACATTGCACTTCATTTGGTGCCGATGTGTTAAAGTTGCTCTCGAAAGTCTACAGAAACATATCATTTATTTTAATTTTACCAATTTTGAACAAAAACCTTAGATTCCATCAAATTAGAAAAAAGTGCCCTAAAATGATAAAAGGGTAAAAACCCAAATGGTTAACTCTACCGTTAACACGCTAACACTGCTAACACTGGTCAGTAGCACTGGTGAACATGCAGACACGGCACGAAGCTTCAACCGGATCGTAGTGGATAGAGTCTCACTCGCTATTTTCACAGCTTGACATTTGACCCAAAGAAGAGCTTTGTAATTGGACACTGACCTGTTTTGCATGTAACTGCCATATAGCAGGACATGTCCTGCTTTAGGTGACTGCGTATTGTATGTTGTGTGAAATGGAAAATTGCATGAAAGTTCAATTTCAGTTGGGTACTTCAATTTATAACAATCAATGTAAAGTCCACTACATGAATTTCGACGAAGTCACTGTTGTTGGTCAGGGTGCTGGTAGTCATGTCCATATTTTGAGGAAGACAGCTCAGCAAACGTATTACCTTCCTGAGTAAGAGGACAAGTTTTAACAGTCGCATTTGTTAGTGTATTAAATAGATGTTAAAATGTCAGATAACGTGAAGAGTACTATGGGTTCTGCAGATAAGCAAGGAAAGGTTGATCGCTATCATGAATTTCTGAAGAACTACGCAAACAACAGTACCTTGACAGCCGAACAAAAATGCGCGAAACTTTACGAACGCTGGACAACATACGAAGAGGTAAATATGAGTGTCTTCGTATGCTGATGTTATAATTATATGTGTAAACAATAAAGTCGGCAAAAATAATATCATGCGCTGTACTGTAGGCCTAAATTTAAAAAAAAAACGTAACCATTTTTAAACTTACTGTAGGCTATTGGGTGCACTTTCATTCAGTTCTGAAAATAATCAAGGGTGTCAGTGCAACATGCTTTATTCATTAGGCTTATTAATTTTTTAAAGTTATAGTATTTATCATGAAATGTTGAGACTTGTGAAAACAAAATATATGGTCATTATTTGGCATAAGTGACTTTTGAATGACAATTAGTAAAACAACAAAATATGAAGAAAAACGTAGTTCGTTTTCTGAAAGGGTACCTACGCCATTTGTTTGTTTAACTTTTTTTGGTTTTGCTTTATGAATATTCAGATTAGCCTACTACTGCACATTAATTAGTCAGAATTAGCAACACATGCCAATTACCTGTTGGTAACATCCCGTCCACAGAAAATGAAAACTGAACAATTTTTATTGGGGTTTGGAGAAATGAATGACTTAAACTATTAATTTTCATGATAGGAACAGTATTGGAAGTGTGCATTTCTATTGTTACATGAAGCAATGGTTTTCTTTTAGAATTAGAAAAAATCGTTGTTTGGGAAAAAACATCAAAATGTTTTTACTGTTTTATTTTTGTTAATCCTTTCCCTGATTTTCAATCTAACATAAGTTTTGACTAGGTGGTCAGAATTAGCAACCCTCACCCCTTAGTTCAAATGTCTCTGACTTGTTAATTTTTCTTTTGCCCAACAAAGCCTGACATGCTATACCCCCCCCCCCCCAAAAAAAAAAAAAAAAAAAAAAACCTCCACACACCACCAGAGTGACACTAAACTTACGCTTAGGATTTTTGGTCAATCCCATTTGAGAGGTATAGGCCTCTTCTGCTTTTGTGTGGGGGCATGGGCGTTCGCAAGGGGGGGGGGGCAAGGGGGACACTTGCCCCCCCCCCCCCCGAAAATCAAACTTGTGAAAAAAATAATTAAAAAGTAAAATAAAAAAATTAAAAATAAATCATCAAAATACCTTCACTCACAGCGTCAGTTTTTACTCGTGAAATATGCGGACATTTGACCAGGAATAGCAAAAGAGAAGATGGTGCAGTATGCTGAATAGTGAAATAGTAATTTGGGGACCATCATTCGTGATATCTATTGGAAATTTGTAATTGTAAAAACTATGTACTAACCTAGTTGTCAGGTATGTAGTGTGCATATGGCATCCGACCATTGATGAATGCGTTGGTCTTTGGGGTGGGTGAGGGGGTGTATGCATGGTTCATAATTAGGTAACGGACATAGGCCTATATAGGCTGTTTGACAGTTGTAAGTTTTATCGTGCATAGGCGTGCGAGGTCGTTACCGAGAGGCAGATTTCCCTTCAACAATTTTTTGCGTTGAAAATTCTAAAAATCTAAAAATTACAGACATGAAGTTCCTGTTTCAGGGCTGGGTACATGCAGCTTACAACACTCGCCAAGTGTCGTTTCCGGCCATCTGGAGGGTTTGTAAGGCCCAAAATTTTCTTGTACGCTCCGCGCCATCCGATGATGGCGCTCCGCTTAGGTAGTGTACACAATTCAATCATCCATGATTTTCCCTTCAACAATTTTTTACATTGAAAATTCTAAAAATCTAAAAATTACAGACATGAAATTCCTGTTCCAGGGCTGGGTACATGCAGCTTATAGCACTTGCCAAGTGTCGTTTCCGGCCATCTGGAGGGTTTGTAAGGCCCAAAATTTTCTTGTACGCTCCGCGCCAACCGATGATGGCGCTCCGCTTAGGTAGTGTACACAATTCAATCATCCATGATTTTCCCTTCAACAATTTTTTGCATTGAAAATTCTACAAATCTAAAAATTACAGACATGAAATTCCTGTTTCAAGGCTGGGTACATGCAGCTTAGAACACTCGCCAAGTGTCATTTCCGGCCATCTGGAGAGTTTGTAAGGCCCAAAATTTTCTTGTACGCTCCGCGCCAACTGATGGTGGCGCTCCGCTTAGATAGTGTACACAATTCAATCATCCATGAATGATCTTGCCCCCCCCCCCTTATAAAAATTTCTGCGGACGCCCATGTGTGG
This sequence comes from Holothuria scabra, assembly GCA_037179385.1. NCBI lineage: Eukaryota > Metazoa > Echinodermata > Holothuroidea > Aspidochirotida > Holothuriidae > Holothuria > Holothuria scabra. Next base: position 53,320,831 of record CM074182.1, read on the forward strand.
GGCCAGGGGTGTACTTGCAGTGTAGTACATACAGGAGCCCAGACAATGGATTTTAGGTCCTCTGGTGGAAATCCAATAGATTTTTAGAGTCCTCTCTTGTCCAAACAAAAAACAGTCTATTGTTAAGGTTAGGGTTAAGGAAACAGGAAAAAGGGAAAGCACAAATGAGGCCCTCAGGTTGTGTACAAGAATAACAGGTGTGCGTGTGTGTGCGTGTGTTTTGTGTGTATGTGTTTGGTGAAAATGACCTTGATTTGAGAATTAAAAAGCTATTTATTTTAGGGCTCTCACTTTGTGTAAGCAACCCAAAATCGTGTTAAAATTGGCAAGGTTTATGTTGAAATTTGTTCAAAATTACGATTTTATGGAGCACTGATTCTGTAAATTGAGTCCTGAGAGGGACGTCTGCACCTTCCAATTCCTCTCACACTTACTTGACTCATAAATCCCTTTTGAATATTAGACCCAAGTTCACGCCCGATATGTCTCTGCCTAAAAACTTCACACACATCCGTATGATTCTTTTTATTTGGGTACCAATAGGGGCATTAAATGTGGGTGTCATTACTTTAGTCTTACTGACCTGATCATCCCAATGTTTTTATGCCATCAATATTGTCAATCTGAATGAGACAATTACAAAAAAATGTTCAAAACATTCCTAAACGATGGAATTATGAGGGAAATGACGCCAAATTGGAACATTTAAGGGCAAAAAGTGTTACATTTTAAACCTGCCATTTTAAAAACTGGGTTTCTCTTATTTCTATGTTTGATTCAGTAATACCTTTGAGATATAATACTGGATATATATTCATTACCACCCTAAAACTATTTTCTGCCGAAAAGGTTTACATTATCTCTGCTTGAGGGCCTGACAAAGTTTTGTTCTCGTGTAAATTTTCATGTTCCCGTTTACACGGCGAACATTGACACTACACTTGAGGGAATATTGCCCATACATATTGTAACATTCTCTCAGCTCTGGTAGATATTGAAGTTTGCACGTTGTTTTATATATCAAGATGTTTGAAGGGAGGAATTCACCTAAACAAAGGAAATGTGGCATTTGCAAATACTTAGAGACCGTATTTGGGTCCCCTGGAAAATTTACGTTGTGAAACTGCATGAAGGAAAGAGGTATATCCAAAACAGTGTTTTTACAAGTTTTAGCTGGAATTTATTTCTTTATATGACTAAACGTTTGCAGGGTATCCAACTTTTTAAAATTTCAGAATACTGCATAATTCTACATTCAGGTCTCCAGTTTCTTGTCCTTATATACACAGGGAACAGATATCAGGACCCATATTTACACTCACAAAATTATTACGTCCCCCTTTACATGGGGAACATATGATTTTTGCTAAAAGTGACGATCAAGTTGATCTGTGAAACTCAAAAGTCCATGAAAATGACTTACACAACACCATTTTCAATAAATAAATTGAGTGCCAAAAAACGAAAATGCTTTCACACCTCAAACTTTAATTTCTGAATTTGGCTCCAAAATTGCCATGTTACAAGTTGGTACCCTTATGTATAAAATCAACCATTTATGTGTTAAGCTCAATGTGAGACGAATTGCAGGGTGCATTTCACTTGTGTTAGCTTCTGTCGGTTTTGCGTACAAAATATATATTATGGGTATCCTGTGAAAAGGGAGAACATACCGATACTGGCTTCCAATATACTTTTAATTTAAAGTGGTTCACAAAGAATTTTTCCTGGGACCGGGGCGGTTTCTTATAAATGTAGCACTTATTGCCCCAATGGTGCAAATTTATGTTTTGCCCCACATTGCTTGAAGGATACTTCTGGACTGTACACACGCACAACAGCATTGACCACCGGGAATATGACGGTGCTACACGATTACACGTCTGCAGGGGCGTCGATTTTATTTTCAAAGTTGTGGGATATGTGGCTATAGAGTTTTCTCCTGTCCTGGTAAGGTGTCCACAGCGGCGTAGCTACACATTTTTACGGTGGAAGAGGTGGGTAAGCATCCAAATTTTAAGATTTTTTTTTAGTGTGAACACCACTATACTAGGGAAGTAATTTGCGGCGGACGAAACGCACTGAAACTTTTGTCCTTTTTCGAATATTTAATATGGAGCTTGTATTGCAGAAAAGTTTGGGCTCTGAGTTTCCTGTAAAGAAATTGAAAACTTGGGGGATTACTGAAGAATTTGTGTATCGTGTTGGCAATTCTGAGATTGAGCGGCAACCAAAGATCGTTTTCTACACAATGTTATCCAACCCCTACTAAATGAAGCTCCCCGACGAAATTTTTTTAGTCAAGAGCTTATATTGGAAAAAATCTGGAATTTTATGAAAGAAAATATATAAAAATAGCACTGTAGTAACCGTTGTCACTTGATGATCTGGTGTCACATGTAGTAAATTTCCGATTTTGTCGCCTTTAGAGCCCGGAAAAGTTTACCACTGGCAAATTGGAGGTATGAGCGAGCACCTCTGCTAAGGAATTGAAATTTGTGGCCCGCAAAGCGCGCGGAAAATTTATGAATATGGAGCTCTTAAGGGGGAGAGAATTTGGAATTTCGGAATTTCATGAGTTGTCAAAACTACATTGTATACTGGTTTCAAATGACAAACTTCCGAATTATTAATTTCTTCAGAGCCGCCTGCCCACTGTAGCTACGCCACTGGGTGTCTTGGAAAAGGGGGACCAGATGCAAAATGGTGCCAAATGTTTAAATATTTTGAGTTACTAGGAAATTCCAAAGTTTTCAAAACATTGTCTTGAATAACTTCAACGGACCATACTGTCCATAGGAATTTAAATACCGGTATACTCTATAAGTAAACAGAATCATAACGAAAATTGTGATAGTTTGTGAAGGATTTGTACAAAAATTCTAATAGTAAGGAACCATTTTTGATGAAAGAAGGTAAAATCCATAGACTGATCAAAGCACAATTCAATCTACTGCAGGAAAATCACAGATCGAGGTGGTTGGTACCCACTGGTGTTACTGAGACACCGTTGCATAGGCCTACCGGTGTAAGATTGTTGATACAAAAACATTAAAATATGTTCTTTCGAAGTTTAGAACGACACCTCATCATACACTATCTGCAGACAGAGGATGGGGGTGTACCTCTAATTCAGGGGTGGCGCCAGGATTTGCCCAACAGGGGGCCAAGCTCCCCGACAGGGGGACAGCATTTCAAGGCCCCGACAAAGTCGATAAGTGAGTTTCTGTGGGACGTTACTTGACACAATTTGAGGCGCGCGTAACGCGCCGAAATATTTGGCTTTCTTTTTAACAAATACCTAAATCTTGAGTTAATTTTGAAGTAAAAATTTAAATTTTTGAAAGAAATTTGGCTTTTATAAGACCATATTGTTGGGGTCTTTATTAAAGAATCCCTCCTTCATATGGGCATATTTAAAAACGTTTTATACGCGACAGCTGAAGTTCAGTTGGGATTAATTGTTCAAGTCCTACGTACTAAGGTCTCAAGACGAGACTAGAAGTTTGCCCGAAAAGTTTCCCCTTTTTTGAACGAAGATTTGAAAATTAAGAGCTTGTATTATTGCAGAAATTTTGGAATTTACTATAAGAATATTTGGTTTTTGGTAAGGTTATAGTACAATTGCGTTCTTTATTAAGTGATATGCCTTTCAAGAGCAAAATTAGGTAGAACGTCGGGGAATTTACGGAGATTTTGCCACTTTTAACAATCTGAACCTTGTACGGGACAGTTGGTGATAAAATGTAATTTTGGAACAGATTTGGGGGTTTTTATGGAAGAATTTTACCTCCTTTTAAGAGAACCATATAGGGGGTGGTGTGTAGTTTTGTTGGGGTTACTGAATATCATTTGACAGATTTAATGCCCTCGGACCATACTGAAAAATTTTGGTTTCTCATATATTTGAAGTTTTACTTACACTGAAATAGGGTACGGGAGCGTTTCAGTTTGGAAGTGAACAAAATTGCCTTTTTTCTTGTCCGAAAAATGTACTACTGCTCAAAAGACTATTTAAGTTGAGCGCACAGAAGTTTTTGAAAAATTGAGAATCCCAAGAGAGCAGGAAAAGGAATTTCCCGGACTTGTACCTAGAAACACGTAGTCATTATTTTGAGCTTTCTTTCGCATTAAACCTGTTCTCGAATTATTGATTCATTTCTATGTTAGCATTGACAAGTACACCCATGCCTACTACTAATACTTCTTATTGTTAAAACTTTGAGCTTGACTCCTTACTCGTTTTGAGTACTAGGGTTGATCTTTTCTTACTGCTCATTTTAAGCTTCTCGTTGCATGCAATATATATCGGTACGTTGTCAAAACGGTACCCATTCCATCAAGCGCTGCCGGTTGGAGGAGGAACCGAAAAGGGACCGAAGTGTTTACCATACACTGTCAAGGAGAGGAAGGAAATTCCCTCCTCGTATTCGGTGTTGAAGGACAACATGCTTCTCTATAGAATGTATAAATTGTATTTACCGGTGGTGTAAAAAAAGATGTCTGATGTGGGGACAGACCAGAACTCTCGGATTTTTCGACCCTTACCCCAGCACTCCTACCAAAAGTCACATTTGATCAGTTTGATATTTTTAATATTTTAATAACAAGAAGGCAGTCCACGGAGTTGCATATCTCATCGCTAACATGTGCGCAAGTTGGTTACAGAACTTGAACTATTTATGTGCTAGAAGTTTTATCTGTGCTGTTTTTATGCTACAGTAGAATGTCATTGACAAAAATTACCATACTAAAACTCCATGCCACAATCCTTTGAAATTCCTATTTGAAGTCCAATGAAAGCGATTTATTTTCGTTTCAAGGGACGGAATTTTTTTTTTTTTCGTAAGATAGCATGGGGAAAGAATATGGCACCGACCAATCAAGTTCTTGGAACTATAGGCGAACACCTTATTACAAAAAACATCATTTGAATATTTGAGTTCTGACACCAGATTAGAAAAGAAGTGGGGAAATAGGCTACCCAATCTTTGTAACGCTTGCCCTTTTAATCCAGTAGGCCTATCTAAGATTTTGGAACAAATTTATAATTTTTAAGGTGCTGTTATCCCCTAGCAACACTATGAAAAATTAACGAGCTTGTCTGCTTGGCTGTTACACTAAACTGATACGGACATGGACGCAACGATTATAAAACAAAATTAAGACGCTCTCGGGGACGCTTTAGACAAGTGCGTAATTGTTATTATTCAGGCGCTAGCTGAGCGTATTATCAAATTTTGACGCGACGGCAAACTTCATGTGAGTCGAGCTGATATGCACATCAAGTGCGTCTCAGTTAAAAAACTGGGCGTGTGCGCCATGTTGAACGCGTGGCGTTAGAAGATTTCCGGCCGACGCACAAACCTTTTATGCGTACTGGCCTGTGGCGAATCCTAGCCCGTGGCAAGGAAATTGCCTCACAAGTTTTTTTTTTTTTTTTTTTTTTGGCGAAGCTTCAGAACCGCCAAGTTTTAAGGTCACTGTTATGTAAGATAGGCCATGCCTAACCTAATGTTAGTCACCCACATTTTAATATCTTTGGTCATAACTCAAGATTATGAATGGCGTACGTCTAACACTGTAAAAGCCATGCCGAAGCCACAGACCTAGCCTACATACCGTTAACCAGCTTCAGATTTCAAGTCTAGCCCTAGCCTAGGTTAGACTTTAACTTTCATACTACTAGGCCTAACAGTTACGGCAACTTTGGATTGAAAACAACTGCCTGCATAGACCTTATGAGAATACTCTAGATATAATGGCTATCAAAGTGAAGTCCGAGCAGGAACTTAAAATCTCACTGCAGCATACAAGTTAGTGAAAAATGAATTTGTGTTGTGAAGACGAGACTGCTGCTACGAAGTACTAACCTAGGCCTGAGGCTCAATCTAGCTTATATAGGCCAGCTACACTCTAAAATCCAAAGAGTGAACTAATTCACTCTTTGATCGAGTGAAAAGTGTAAATTCACTCCATTAGAGTGATAATTCACTCCAAGAGGAGCGAAGTTCCCTCCAAAAAGAGTGAAGTTTCCTCCAAAAAGAGTGAAATTCCCTTAAAACAAGCGAAGTTTCGCTCTTGATGGAGTGCCCACAGTGATCGCTCTTCAAAAAAGAGCGATCATTGCAGGCACTCGTGGAAGAGTGAATTTTCCCTCTTCCTCTAGTGAACTTCACTCTTTTTGGAGGGAGTTTCATTCTTTTTGGTGGAAACTTCACTCCTCTCGGAGTGAATTATCACTGTAATGGAGTGAATTAATACTTTTCACTCGATCAAAGAGTGACTAAGTTCACTCTTTTGATTTTAGAGTGTATATTAATTGATGAAAAATAGGCTAGCTGGCTAGTTACAAAACATTAAAGTGGTAATGACACGGCCAAAGTAAGTTTCTCGGTAAGTTTGGGTACACCTTGACATAAAGTGAAAGATTTCCGTACTAAATTATGTCCATAAATACCGAAATACGACGTTTTGAATTCCCAATTACAGGTCAGGCTCAGCCCATTTGAAATTCAAAAGCGAAAAAACGTATGTGAACGCGTCTCAAAACGGTGACGTCATTGGAGGCACGGTTAGCAACACTGTACCAGAGAGATCACAATGATCGAATCATGTGCATGGTAACGTGTGTTAGCGCATACATAATTGCAAACACCGGTGCTAGGATAGCAGTGAGCGTGGCCACTGACTGCATTGTGAATTGTTTACTATAGCATCTTCACCAAACAGCTCATACAGTAAAGACGCGCTCACAGTGGGGACGCGCTTGTTGTGGTCTGTCCATACATGTTCATAGCTGTTCTTTATAGCGCCCGAACCGTGTCTTTCTTGCAAAAAAAAACAGAACTTTTTTTACCCGCGGGCATAAACACGCGAACATATTGGCCAATGATTTGCTTCGAATCCCCGCCTTGGTCCGCGCCTTTAGCTTTGTATGTTGGACTCAATATTGTGATGCAATCGTTTTCAAGAGGTTACTAAGATAAGATAACTGAACCGAGCGTTACATTAGTTCCACATCTAGATGCGCGCCGTAGGGCCCGCCCTAAAGCTGCAGTCACACTACAGCGATTTCGGATCGGATTCCGATCCGATTTTAAATCGTTCCGATAAATCGGATCGGAAGGCTGGTCACACTAGCACGATTTAGGCTCCTATATATTACAACGCGCGTGTGATCCGTTTGTGACGTAATTCATGGCTTCGATTTGGCGGGGAATAGAGGCAGAACAGACCGGTACATAGCTTTTCTACATCAACTCCTGATATAGCCTTTGTGTGTTTAGAAAAATCGGGAACTTGGCCCACCAGTAGCTAGCATGGCGTTTACCCAGCTTTGAATTTATTTAACATTGTTTTTCTCCTAGTTCATGAAGTTGCCTTTGAAAGTGATATTATCCTAAGTGAAATTTTACAGGGAGGATGCTTGTTGGGACTGCTTTTGAGAAGTATGCTGCGATAATCGACAAACTTCAGAGAATAACAAAGAATGTCAAAATCAGAGGCGTACGAGGCGGGTTGCGGGGGGGGGGGGGCACTCTCAAAGCATTTGGTCTATTAGGGACAAATATGGGCAAAACATGATAAACGGTGACATTATTGAATATTAAGGCAAAAAATTGCATTTGATCCCTCAAAAAAAAAAAAAAATTACCCCCATTCGCCTATGGTCAAAATTGGGGAAGAGGTAAACTAAGGGCAAAGAAAATGAAAATGGTTGGGGAATAAGTTTTTCGGGCACAGTCCGAAACCGAGCCTGGTCTGGGATCCAGAGGGCGAAACCCCCGGATGTTGTATGAATGGGGGACTTATTTCTGATTTAAACCCGCGGATCGCTCGCTTTGCTACGAATCATTTGTTGTTTGCAAAACTAATAAACGTGTAGAGGGAAGATCTTTCTCAGAAGGTGGGTGATGTCTAGGGGGCTAGGACCAACCGTCCCCTAACGGCATTAGGTCTAGTGCCCCGCCATAGCCCCTGTGAGTAGGTTACCAATGCAAAGCTCCTCTCGGGGATTTCATGGAACAAATTGCCGGCCTGGAAGCCCTGAGCTAACTTTCTAGCTGTAAAAGTTCACACTTGAAAGACAACAAAAAGAACCATTTGACGTTTTTCAATTATAATTTTATTGGCGAAAACACAGTCGACTGGGTTTGAAAATGCAGAGAACTTGAGAAAAGAGTGAAGAATGGATTATCCCAAGGATTTCAAGTTACAAGTCTAAGCTGAAATCTGGGAGCTCTGTTAATCAGGAACCTGCTTAAATTAACAGAAATTTTGATCACAACAGAATATTAAAATTGTTATGTATTATGGTGCACTCTTCATGACCTTTAGCAGACGCCATCTTGTTGTTTACGAGCAACGCTCGCTTCCTTTTGTTATAGATTCCCATGGCCCTTCCTGTTTCCCGTCACGTGTTACCGGTGGACGTGACATATCACATTGCCGTAGTTCCACGTGCACGCTGTAACCCATATTTCCAAGGTGTGGCCAATTTCACTCACTTGCAGCCTCCTCATTGGTTGATATGATTTCATCATATTTATAATATTCATTTTAGGTGTGCGTCACAACTTTTATCCAATCGGGTTACAGCTTTTAGTTCTGTCATCTCGCATGGCCCTCGTGGCTCGAACGCACTAGGAAACCCCGCAGCCCGCAGCTAGTCAGTTGTGCTGCAGACCTCTAAGACGATGCACTAACTCACCTGTAAATAGTAATTGTCACCTTTTTTGCCGGCTTCTGATTAAAGATAATTTTTGAAGGAAGAAGAAATGGAATCAATAATAATCAAGAAGAATTAATCAAATTTATGAGTTCTGTGAACTTTTTTTCTTGTGCGGAGCTAAACAACTTCAACGCCTATCAGCTAGAGCTACCTAAGCCTTCGTTGTACGATTGGCCCATTATCCAACATGGCGGAGTCGCGGGGCTCTATCACATTATCTAACATGGTGGAGGGGCGGGCTCGGCATCGACTCGCCGACAGCATATTATCTAACATGGTGAAGGAGCGGGTTCTGCCATAACACACTTGGTTGTGACTCTTTACTCAACATGGTAGACGAACGGGATCGACAACAACTCAATATTACGTACTGAACATGTTAGCCTAGTTGAGGTCGGTTTTCCGAGCGATGCTCAAACAACACTTTCATCATCTGTTCAACGACCTGATAAATCAGTTGGACCTTCATTTTAACTGTTAATGGTTTACCTAAATTCCTGGAGGATTGCGGTCAATTTCATCATCTGTCCGTTTGGCGTATCCTACTGAGGGACGATCTGTCGGGCTTGGCCTACCAGTACCAATGGATGGACGAGTTTGCCTTGCGTTTCCTGAACAGTACATCGTTCAACACATTAAACCAGCTTAACTTAGCCGATGGCCCACAAATTTCGCCCACCTTTTCACCCTAGTGGCCTGTGGACGCTTCGCAATATTCGACGACGTTCACGAATTTATGCACCCACCGTTTTAACGGGCAGTCTGGCCAGCAACTCGCGATTTCCTACCGTTACCATCCGTAGGTTTTACTTTCGTCAACGTTTGGACCTCCTGTTAGCGAACAACTAATTATTTCTACCCACCCAGCGTTAGACGTGATGTCAGCTACCGTTACTATACCTATTACTAGCTTGGCCAAGGATTTACCACTTCGAGGTTCAAGACGACGGTTCCAGTCATGTTTACAGATATTTTAAAGGTGATTGTGAGGCAATCCCCTGAACCCTCGGGCCCCTTTCCCCCTGAAGTTATGTTCAATCGAATGTATTCATGCTGTCAGTTTGATGTGCGAAATTTACTTCGTATTAGGGCCTAGCCTAGATTGTAGTACAAAGCCCAGTGTATTCGCCTGGAAAGAAAAGTCTTTTGTTGCTCATGCTGGCATTGAAAATTTGCACACACATACAAGTTCAAATATTTAAATCCTGACCATGTTTCGCCTGTATCTTTAATTCTATTCTACGTAATGTTTCATGTTGTGTAGGCCTAAGGTACACAGTAGGAAACAAAAGTGAACTTTAGTGATGTGAAAGTATGCAAAGTTTTCCTTCGTAGATTTCGTGGCTGTAAAATTCGTTAAACTTAACTGTTAGTGCTTTTATTGTAACTCTGGTTCAGCAGTGTACCATTTGAAAAGCTCAATTGTTGTGAAGTGTTTTGCCATCTCAGTAAACAGCGATTTGCACTTGTTCCTGGCGTTACCGTTAACCAAATTCAGAATTCCATTTTTTTTTTTTTTTGGTGAAAGACAGCTATTGTATGTTGTTTTGGTGAGCTGACTTGCAATGCGAGAATTACGAAATGCTTCACATTAGAATCTTTTATGACATGTAATTCATATTTTGCCAAGTAAGCGTAGCCCTAGGCCTGTATTTTGACCCAGAACGTGTATTTGCTTTACAACACCATTTATGCTGTATGCTTACATAGGTAGTTTGTCTTACAACATGAAATTTCACAGAACGATGCTATTCATTTGTAGTTTTCATTATCCTATTGCACGTAGTATTTTATGCTGAATGTCTAGTCCTTGGTACGTAATACACAGCACAAAGGAGTCGCCTCATTATGCAGAGTTTGTGAATACTGTACATTCCATTCCGTAGGTGTAATCGAAGGTGTGTCAACTTTGAACCAGTCAGAAAGTTTGTTTACTTTTGTACTCGAGGTGAATGAATAAGTACGTTGAGGCAAAGAGTAATCACACCGTGTGAATCAATTTGATGTGAACCAATTGCAATGTAATCATTAAACCCTAACATGTTCGTATATATATTTTTTTCGTTTGTGGCAAGAGTTGCTAAATAATCATAGAGGAAGTCATTACGCTTCGGCGGTATTTTTAATGCTTTTCTTGGGAATTAGCCAGCCCAGGTTAAAGTTTCAGGAGCTATCCTCGAATTTTTAACCAATGATTTTGCTCTCGGTAATTACTCCCTTGCTCATGAAATGCAGGTACGAGATAGCATGTAGTTGGTTTTAATTAACAAGTTTGTCCAGTCCGTATGTAGTTTAAGGGGGCGCGACCATTAAGTTTTTTTTTCATTGTGTATGAAGTGAGAGTTCGCAGTAGCCATTGGGGTTTTTGAAAATTTGCCACTGCAAGGAGTTGCGTCATTGTCCAGATACCTTTACATAATTGGGTCTACCTTTTTCACATTTGTATATGAACAAAGAAGGAGGCGTTTACTTCGAATTTCATATGTATTTGTTGACATAATAAATTTAAATGATTTTTAGGAATTTTAGGAATGGTAATTGTGACTCCACAACTTAGGAAAATTTTAGTAAGCTCGTGCAATGTGGTTTTCTCAGAGAAAAGTAAATTTTTGAATATCCATACTTGAATGACAAATATTTAACATGAAAACAGTGATGTTCCCTTGTATGTAGGCTTTTGATAATTTAACACCAGAATAGTCACTTATGGATTTAGTGATATGCTTTGTGGAAAGTCGTATACAGTTTTGTCAGGATAGTGATTTGTTTTGCAATACATGTCAATATAGCAGAAAGTATTTACATATTCTGTCCAGACAGTAACATACATGTTTTCAAAATGGATGAATGTATTAATGTCGGATGAACTGTTTTGAAGTGAACCTTGGGTTGTCTCCCTTTCCAGGTGACCCTACCCTCCCCGTGTTTGCCTCACACGATCCTGTCATTTGTAAAAGAATTGAATGTACGTTTCTTAATATTTTGTTTTATTATGCACTTCTCGTATGCATGAATGCTCATGGAGTAAAATTTTTCACTGTGTTCAAATTTTTAAAAATGCAAAGGGGATGTTATGTAGTATGGTGTACTCTTCATGACCTTTAGCAGACGCCATCTTGTTGTTTACGAGCAACGCTCCCTTTCTTTTGTTATAGATTCCCATGGCCCTTCCTGTTTCCCGTCACGTGTTACCGGTGGACGTGACATATCACATTGCCGTAGTTCCACGTGCACGCTGTAACCCATATTTCCAAGGTGTGGCCAATTTCACTCACTTGCAGCCTCCTCATTGGTTGATATGATTTCATCATATTTATAATATTCATTTTAGGTGTGCGTCACAACGTTTATCCAATCGGGTTACAGCTTTTAGTTCTGTCATCTCGCATGGCCCTCGTGGCTCGAACGCACTAGGAAACCCCGCAGCCCGCAGCTAGTCAGTTGTGCTGCAGACCTCTAAGACGATGCACTAACTCACCTGTAAATAGTAATTGTCACCTTTTTTGCCGGCTTCTGATTAAAGATAATTTTTGAAGGAAGAAGAAATGGAATCAATAATAATCAAGAAGAATTAATCAACTTTATGAGTTCTGTGAACTTCTTGTGCGGAGCTAAACAACTTCAACGCCTATCAGCTAGATCCCCTACCTTACCCTTCGTTATACGATTGGCCCATTATCCAACAAAATATTAACACTTGGGAGTGAAGGAGTCAAAGGGGAGCAAAAACGTTTTTAAGTCACCATGGTTTAACTCGAATCTTTTAAAGGCAAAATCAGTCGCCCCCAAAATATTTAAAACACAGCCAGATCCCACAAATTTCCTCTTACTCACTAATTTATTGAACGTTTTGAGGGTCAGGAAGCCATTTGGCTCATCGAGGACCCTACACCAGGGTGAGCTTCGTTATCTTTCATAATATATCATGACTTTAACATTGCATATTTAAGGTAAATCACTGAGTTGCACGTCTAAAGTTCATAATTTACTGAGAAAAGTATCGTCAAATCATGAATTTCCAGAGCGGATCATGGAACACGACAGAATACTACCCTAATGAAAATTCGGATAACTTAATTTCCCCTTTAAGTAAAAAGGGGGGAAGGAAAAATGTTACAGTAAAACAACAATGCAAGACAAATGTTTTGAGTGTTATCAAGAAATTGCTAACACTTTATCTAAAAGTTAAATGAAGGTCTGTGCAATGACAAGATTCAACAGAACAACATTACATTGTCTGATATGGGACTTAGACTAGTGGCATATATACTAGAGTTAAGGAATGGATATTGTCTTTTTTTCTGGTGTCCTAGCCATGGATACGTTTTTTTTTTCTTTGAATTAAACAAAATAATAGAGCAAATTGGCAATTTGTCATTTACTTAATTTTACAAAAAAGTACCAAGCTGATAATTGTGAAGATCTAAGATTATGAGAATGTGGAATGGTTTGAAGAGTGTGCCTGTACAACGAGTGAAAGATACAGTACATTTCAAATATTTTGAAGTGTGACCTCCCCCCCCCCCCCCCCCATTCTTGGTAAGATCTGGAACCTGGGTTCTTATATTACTTTAGTGGTGGATGATACGACGTCTGGTGTTTATTGTCTTACATGGATCCAAAGGTCCTTGAAAACCGCTAGCCAAATTTTGACAAGCAACTTTGCAAGCATAATAATTTGAATTAACCAGCTGCTCAATTCCACCAAAACGGGCCAATTCTCCTGACCAAAGAGGCATGCGACACAAAAAACAGGGTGTCTTTAGTTATCAGAAATTAGGGAGGCTTTTTTTCAAAATGCAAGAACGATGGACCAGCAAAGTGACACATTTAGCTAGACTCTGAGAGTGAAAACAGGTAAACAGTGTGATCGTCTTAAGCAAGGATGGTCCCAATGGATGTGGGCAAACAATTTCGGAGCAAACCAACAAGCTAGCCTATCACCTGAAAAACTATTGTCCTAATGATTTAGGCTACAACATCTTCATTGATACCCCTTGTGTTGTACAGTAGCACCCTCAGCATACTTGGCTACATTAATCAGGTGGTAAACAAAAAAGGTAGGATGGCTAGTCTCCCCACCCTGATCAAAAGTCATTAAAAATATACACCAAGATGGGACGGTCAAGCACATGCACAACAAGTAAATGAAAGTAAAACTACTAACACCATCACTGCAGAGATCTGAAAAACCCAATGTACTATTTTTAATCATTCATTGCCATTTAAGTGTTGAGTCAACCCCCAATTTAGAAGTGTTCATTTTAATAACCAAATGTCAATTGATAAATGCTGTAATTTTAAAATTCGCCATTGTACATGTTGTGTCTATTTAATTAAACCAATTCAAGTTAAGCAAATGTTCACAGTATCATGGATTCATTTATTCACTCTAGAATTCTATGATTTAACTGGTAAAGTGTTTCATTTATTGTTCCACCTCCAGTTGTTCTTCTCCAGCTCCTCAGCAGCACTTAAGAGTCATATCCCAATAGCTAGCAGTCAATACTCTATTTTGACAGTGCTGAAGAATCATTGTCTTTCTCAGGCTACTTAATCGGATAGAAAGGTTTTCATACATTTTTTGTTTCCTGCAAGAAATCCAGTTATTAAGTGCTGTTGAAATGGTAACACTAAATATTGGTTATACCATGTGATATGCACAGTTTCGTTAGACAGACTTGCAATGGCATAGCCAGGGAGGTTATTGTTTAATGCCCCCTTGTCACAGGCTGTTAAAATTTAAAGTTCCTAAAGGTAGGCAAATATTTTAACACAAACTTATTTTAAATTATTTATTTGGAACCTGATTGTTTACAGGATCCCCCTAATTTTTCTCCACCCCCATTGGTTCTTGACAACGCAATCAAACAATTTACTAAATGCCCCCACCCCTTGAAAAGAATCCTGGCTATGCCACTGAAAATCTTCTTCTTGTCAAGTGGGTTTGAAAGCTGGGCTGTTGAAATTTCTTCCTTCGTGCTCACAACACAAACAACCAAGGTTGGGCCCGTGGAGTCGTAATAACTCAAGTTATAAGCTCCCTTCTCTCCTGAAGAAGAAGAAGAAGGAAAAAAAAAACATGATGAATAACAAATAATTTGTTAAGAATGCTTCCAGATTGCTGGAGGTGGTGAATCTAATGTGTCTCATTACTGCATGCCCAGAATTTGCCATTTACGGCAGATGGTTTTCACTTACATTAGAAATTTGGGTGTGTATGTGTAAGCAAAACAGTGTGGGTGAACTTGATTTGCTTACTGGTGGGGTTACAGGTCAAAATAAGGAGGTCAAAGGTAAAACTTGCAAACAAGTGGTTTGCAACTCTTCCTAAATCATGTGCATTTGATTTTCAAATTAGTGGAAATGAAATCTGCAACTCCATGGCTTGCCTGCTTGTTTTCAATTGTTCATTATGCACATGCACAACTGACCTAGGAGTACAAACCACATCATTATCTTAACCAACTCATCCCTGGCCTTTTCATATTCAAAGTTCTCACTTTCTTGAAATAAAGTAGTTACTGTCAGCTGGTTTATTGTGCGTAAGCCTCGGTCATCTCTTCTTCCATGGTCTCATTCTGTGATGCTTGCATGCATCCTGCCACATCTGCAGTTTAGATTCAACCCAAAATGAAAGCCATCTTCTTTTGAACTATTTAACAAAAAGTAAAGAACACTTCATGAATTTTAAGAACACGGACAAAATTGTGCTTGTATGTTTTTTCTTTATATATGATGTTGCACACTATTTAGCCTTAATTGTGTTTGGTAGTTTGTACTGAGCTGAAAGTGACTACTCAGCTGGTTTGGTTACTATTAAGATGACTGGATGTATAGTACACATGTTGTACCAATGTTTGATTTTTTTTTGAATTAGATATACACATTTGAAATATTTGAAAAGAGAACTAGTCATTTAGTACTGATTATTTTGACATCTTTAGTATCACAAATTGGTATGATATATCCACCATGGAGTTCTAACCAAATTAACCATCAAACAGGGCACAAGTAGTCAATAATTTATGTAACACTTTAATTCCACACTGATTTTTTTTCTGGTTCTTATCATTGCCCAAGCCAAGTTTTTTTTTTATGGTATTTAATGAAAACATGGTGCATATGGCAAGATAAATGATAATCAATGGGTCAAACTCTTGTAAATTTGTAAATTATGCTGCTTCCAGTGACAAAATTTTCACTCTAAAAAGTATGATACATGTATGTGTTAGTCCCAGACCACAATTTGCACGGCACCAGGTACTTTTAAATACATGGAGAACTGTAATTCAGAAAGGCTAATTGGCATGATGTCATCCCCTGCAGTATATGAAGGCTATTGTTGTGTCCGGCCCGGGCTAAACCGAAAACGACAACATAAAAGAAATACACAAACGGAAAGAAGTGTTGCTTGCTTGCTGTCTTACTTTGTTCTGTTCTCTTTATGCTAACCTCGTGCTAGCGTCTATACAAATAACATAACATTCAAATTAGCATTAACTCATACCATTCAAATTAGTGAACACAAATGAGATGGCGCTATATTAACTTCTCTACATTCTCTCCTCTTCTTCAAAAATAATGAACTCATATCAAAATTTTATACTGTCGAAAAATTCATTTCAGAATAATGTACATAAATACAAGGAACACCTTATATTTCACATGAAATGAAATTCTCTCATTAAAACATAATAAACCTGCAATACACGTTGCTTACGAATACGCTGTGACCTTCTGAGTACTTGTACACTGGTTAACTTACATGGTGAACAACTTTTACCCGGGGAAGACACAACAAATGGCGATGAGTTTAGTTCTGTTACTGTTTCAGGAGATTGTTTAACTGGTGACTTTGTTTCCTTGACTAACTCTGTGTCGGGTTTACTTTCTATCTTAGATTTTCCGCTTTCTTGAAAATCACCACCACTCTCTCTCTCAACTAACTCATCATTCCTCTCAAATGTACTGTCTAAATCCACCAGATGTTTTGAGTTGTTATCGTCCAACACACTGGTAGGTCGACTAACGAAAGTTGCTAAGTCTGCTTGAGGTTTACTCCTCATTTGATCTATGTGTCGTTTCCAAATTTGGTTATCTACACATACATGATACGCAACTGGACCTAAAATTCTAGTCACTGTACCTTCGGCCCACTTCCCTGTGTAACGTCTAAAGTCAAGTACCAATACCTGTTCTCCTACTGAAAAATTTCTAGTATGAGAAGTCTGATCTGATCCTTGTCTCTGAGAAATTGTAAGTTCTAAGTCTGGTTTCATAACAGTTAACCTGGTTTGCAATTCCCTTTTCATGAACAACTTTGCTGGTGTGTCTCTGGTAAATGAATGGGGCGTTGTCCTATAAGACAATAGAAATCGATCGAGTTTCACTTGAATGTCACCCCGATCAGATTTAACCTTTTTCATCGCTTGTTTGAAAGTTCCTACAAATCTCTCGGCCTCACCATTTGATGCCGGATGTTTAACAGCAGATTTAATATGTTTTACACCATTTTGTTTCAAAAATATCTTAAACTCTTCTGCGATAAATTGAGGTCCACTCTTTCGGTAGGCCATACCTAGCAAAAATAGTTCGTAGCTCAGAGATTGTTTTCGATGTAGTTGTGGATGTCATTAATATTACTTCAGGCCACTCTGAATGGGCATCAGCTACGATTAAGAACATATAACCTAAAAAGGGGCCCGCAAAATCTATATGTATACGTTGCCATGGTTGCGTAGGCCACTTCCAACTGTTTACGGGTGCCATGGGCGGTGCCGATTGAACTGCTTGACAGACATTACATGAGGAAACTAATTGTTCTATTTGTTGGTCTAACCCTGGCCAAAAGACGTGCATTCTAGGCAAAGATTTCATTTTTGCCATACCAGGGTGACTAGCATGCAACTCCTTCAGTACAAAATCTTGATACTTGTAAGGTATTATAACACGAAGTCCCCACAGCAAACAATTACTCTCTATAGAAAGTTCATCTCTCTTCCTGTAGTATGGAATCAACTCTGGGCTAATGGTCTGCTCATTAGGCCAACCATACAATACAAAATGCTTAACTCTTGCTAGAACTTTGTCATTATTTGTAGCATTGCCAATTTCCTTAGCACTTACAGGTAACGATTTGATTTGAACGTCATTCATATCTGTAGCCTCTTTAGTCCAAAAAACGGTGAACTGATCAAAACCGTCCTTTTCAGAAGCATTAACATCCCCTATTGGCAATCTAGATAAACAGTCAACATTTGCATTCTGCTTAGATGTACGATACTTAATGTCAAACTCGTAACCACTGAGAAGAATAGCCCAACGCTGCAGTCTTGAGGCAGCTAAAACAGGTATTCCTTTGTTCGGACCTAGTTAATATTTGAGGGGCTTGTGATCAGTAAACAATATAAATTTCTTGCCACAGAGATACTGGTGAAAGGTGCGAATACCATATACAATCGCCAGAGCTTCTCTCTCCAATTGAGAATAATTTTGTTCAGCTTTAGTAAGTTTTCTAGAGGCAAAAGCGACCGGTTTTTCGCCTTCAGGAAAACAATGAGAAATAACTGCTCCCAAAGAAGCATCTACCGCTAAAGTTATGTCTTTGGACGGATCAAAATATGTAAGAACTTCACTTGAAGTTAAAATTGCTTTAACTTGCTCGAATGCTTTTTGACAATGATGAGACCAATTGAAAGTTTCGCCCTGTTTTAGTGCGTCGTTCATGGGTCTCAAAATTGTCGACAAATTCGGGATGAATTTTCTGTAATAATTGATAAGGCCTATAAGTGACTGAAGCTCGTGTTTACTCTGTGGAGCAGGTGCTTTAAGAACTGAATCCACTTTGACATTAGACGTGTGAATCCCCTTAGAATCAACTACATAGCCTAGGTACTGAATTGAACTTTGGAAAAAAGAACATTTTGACCGTTTCAGTCTTACACCAAAGTCACTAAGTTTACATAGAACTTGCTGCAGATTTCTTAAATGCTCATCGTCATCTTTTCCAGTGACAATGATGTCATCTAAATAACATCCCACCCCACTAAGACCGCTAAGAATTTGGTCCATACACTGCTGAAAAATGGCTCCTGAGGAACTGACGCCAAAGGGAAGTCTAGTATAACGAAATAAACCTAGGTGTGTGTTTATAGTGACATACTTTCTTGACTCTGGGTCTAAAACTATCTGCAAATAGGCATTGGATAAGTCAAGTTTAGAAAACTTTTCTCCTCCATTAAGTTGAGCAAATAATTCCTCTGGGCGGGGTAATGGGTATTCATGCTGATGCAAAACTGGGTTGATGGTAACCTTATAGTCCCCGCATATACGAACGTTTCCATCTGCCTTTCTAACAGGTACGATAGGGGACGCCCAGTCGGAAAAATCAACTTTTTCCAAAATTCCCTCTCTTAATAATCTCTTAAGTTCGTTGGAAACTTTTTCTTTCATAGCAAATGGAATTGGCCGTGGTTTGTAAAATTTGGGTAACGCGTCAGGCTTTACTCTCAACTTTGCCTGAACACCCTTTATTATACCAAGTGATTTGTCCATTACATCACTTTGAGCTAGCATCTTTTGAAGTTTCTCTTCCAAACTAGAAGACACTTGTACCATATTAATTTCTGACCAATTCAATGGTAACTGATTTAACCAGTTCCGACCCAATAGTGAAGGGCCATTACCTTTAATAACGAATAATGGTAGAAGTTTCTCCCTACCATTGCACTTCACTTTCACATCACATTTACCTGACAGAGGAATCTTCTCGCCAGTATATGTTTTCAACTTTTGTAGGTTTTAATTCTGCCTTTTCTTTTAACACTTTATCATACATACTATGAGATATCAAGGAAATGGCGGCACCAGTATCTAATTCCATAACTAGTTTTTCATGTTCAATTTCAACTTCGACCTCAAAAGCTTTGTGTGACCCTATCATTTTCACATAATACACTGTTGCATTTCCTTCATCACTACTCTCAATTTCTGACTGACTACTATATTCAGCACTAATTTCGTCATCTTCTTCCCTAACTTGTTTTACTTTAGAACTTTTCTTTGCCTTCTTAACAAACTTACTTCTGTTCTTATGGTCTTCATGTTTCCTTTCATCTGACTGTTGACGACATACACTCTGCAAATGTCCAATTCGACCACAATTAAAACACTTATAGTCCTTCATACGACAGTTGCTTTTCGCGTGACCTTGTCTTCCGCAGCGGGAACACTGTACTTTGTTGCGTAACGTCCTCGACGACATGTTGTGAATAGACTGAGAACCCTCCTTGATAATAACTGTATTTTTTGCTGCCGATTCCATACTTAACGCAATTTTCACAGCTTTCTCCAGCGTTAACGAATCGTCTTCCGAAAGAAGCCTTTTCTGTATGTTTGTGTCAAACACTCCGCATACAAAACGATCCCTCAGTGCGTCTTTCAAGAATGTACCAAAATTACAAGAGCTGGACAAATGTTTCAATTCGGCTAAAAACGCAGAAATACCCTCCGAGGCACCTTGGCTTTTATTATAAAAACGGAATCTTTCCAGTAGAACAGGCGGTTTGGGATTGTAATATTCCTTCAAATGTTTACAAATATCTGCCACGCTCATTGAGGATGGCTTCAAGGGCGTGACCAAGTTTTTAAGTAGTCCGTAGCCTTTAGGACCCATAGAAGAAAGTAATATTGCCACTTTCTTACCTTCTTCTGTTATTCCGTTTGCAACAAAATATTGCACCAAGCGTTCTTCATAAGACTCCCAAATTTCAACGTCAGGGTTATAAGCCTCAACTTTAAACGTAGTCGTTGCCATACTGAAGGTGAAAACGGTGGTCGCCAGAAGTAAAATGTCCTGTGTTTTCATACTCACAGCTTTTAGCCCGGAAATAATATAACTGGGTAACTTTTCGTTAAATTACTCACAGTTCAGGATTTCGTTATCCTAAATCAACAGTACATCCCATCTTCGTCGCCATTTGTTGTGTCCGGCCCGGGCTAAACCGAAAACGACAACATAAAAGAAATACACAAACGGAAAGAAGTGTTGCTTGCTTGCTGTCTTACTTTGTTCTGTTCTCTTTATGCTAACCTCGTGCTAGCGTCTATACAAATAACATAACATTCAAATTAGGATTAACTCATACCATTCAAATTAGTGAACACAAATGAGATGGCGCTATATTAACTTCTCTACAGCTATGTCCTAAAATTTATTGTTACTTTTATTTCTTTCAGGGTTAAACAGAATGTAATAGATGCAGAACCTATTTTCAATTCAAACCACACAATGACTTGTAAATATAGGCAGTCCACTCTAGCTGAGAGTTAGGCCCAGTCCTAACGTGTATACGTATTATGTAGCCTGCAGCACTACCACGATGTAAAATTGATCCTCACATTTGCCCAAACGGTTCTAACCAGGGGTGCATCCATGGGTAGAACCAAGTTGTGTACAAAATTGCATGTAGTACATACGATCCAGGACGCCTAGGCCTATTGCAGGCTGTACTGCTCACCAAGTGCTTCATTGAGCAAAGTGAAATGAATGGTAGTGTGTAGGGGCCTGATTGCTATATTTGCTTAGCCTAGGTTTGTACGTAGTGATCCTAGGCCTAGACCTAGGCTAGCCCTCAAACAGGGCTGGTGTTTGTTACATGGTCTAGCTGCCTAGGCTCATTCCTCTTGTAACGAATACACAGCCCTGTTTGACTGTAGCATTTCTTTGTAGGCCTATACAAGAAGTGACCGGAACGCTACATCGGATTATATGTTCACGTTCATCTACTTAGGCTAGCCCCTAGGCTTACTTACTTAGCCTATCCATAGCCTAGTTTCCGCATAGCCTAACTTAGGTTATTGCTAAGGTGGCTAGTTAGGTCTAACGTTAGGTCGTAGACTTACAGTAAGTAAGCTTTCGTTTACACTTTGCCTAGGCCTACAAATTTTTCTTGCCACTCCAGTAGGTTATGATAACATACCCAGATCCCTGTTCAAAATTGATAACGTATGGTCTGTAGAGTAACACAGGCTAGGTTTATTCCATGTGTCCAAGAGAGTAACGTTAGAGTTGTAAACCTTGCCCTCGCAATTTGAGCATAGGTCTAGGCCTAACTAAGGCCCGGGTACTGTACGCCATGCCTAACGTTAGGCCTTACTTCACTGTGACCAATTAATTCAATTACAATTTATTTCTGATATGAACTTTTAGCCCAGGCTAAGAACAAATAAAAGTAGGCTAGATGACAATGGTTTGTAGGCTACAGGCTAGGAACAGAAGAATGGCGCTAGAAGAACAGTTCATTGTCGACAAAGTTTTGACCATTGAATACAAATTTCTCACCTAACTTGTATAATAGAGTGACCGTCGACTCCGGGACGGTCGAGTGTGCATCTGCATTACTGAATATTATGATGGGGTGACCGTCGAGTGCGCATCTGCATTAACATAACGTGTAAAAATCTTGAAATGACAGGGCTCAGTCTTAGGTGCGCACTCGACGGTACGTACACTGAGTATACAAATCTTGAATCATGAATCTCAATTAGGTGCGCATTCGACGGTACACCGAGTATTCTGAAGGTCATGGTATAGCCTAGCTAGGCCCACAGGTCGTCCTAGCGTTATATAGTATATATATATATATATATATATATATATATATATATATATATATATATATATATATATATATATATATATATAACATGATAGGTGGCGTGTGTTGGAAAGTAAAGAAACCAAATAACAAAAGAACACAAAAAATGGATACATTCATTTCCAACTAAATTATAATATAAATCCGTGAATACAAAATATTTCGGGCTTAAATTACACAGCCCTTCGTCAGTTGTACAAAAACACTATAGTGCAAAAAAGACTGTATACACGTACTCGTTCTGCTTCCTCGCTTAGGTATCAACTGCTTGGGTGCCCATGAACGCCAAATCCCTATTCAGACCCGATTTATGATTGTTAAGTGAGATGATGGTTTGTAACTCACGGTTGCATCTCTGCTGAGCGCTTTTAAAATTGCCGTACAACAAGGCACACTTTAAATGGGAAAGGTTATGCTGAGGGAGATTAAAGTGTTCGGCAACCGGGAATCCAGGGTTATTCTTTCTTATGCTGAGCTTGTGATTATTGAAACGAAGTCGGAATTTTGTGCTTGTTTCGCCTATGTACGTAGCTAAGGGACATTGGGTGCAGAAAAGTAAATAAACTACATTACATGAGTCACAATCGAAGTCTCCCGGTTTTAGAGTTATACCTGAAGCATGGTGGTAAATGGTGGGGGAAAGCTCTAAATGATTGCAAACTTGGCACCGGGGTTTATTACACTTCCTGTTGCCTGTTTTGGGATTGTCTACAGTGGGAAGGGTTTTGCGAACTAACATGGCTCTAAAATTACGTGGCTGTTTATAAGCAATCATCGGGAGGTCCCTGAAAATTTCAGAAATCGAGGGGTCAGATTTGAGTATTTCCCAAGATTTCTTGATATTGTGGGTAAGGGTGCGATTGGATGGGTGGTATGTGATGACTAAGGGAATGCGGTCACAGTTCGATTTTGT
Organism: Holothuria scabra; assembly: GCA_037179385.1. Lineage (NCBI taxonomy): Eukaryota > Metazoa > Echinodermata > Holothuroidea > Aspidochirotida > Holothuriidae > Holothuria > Holothuria scabra. Next base: position 53,344,139 of record CM074182.1, read on the forward strand.
GCGATACCGAAGGAGATTATGCCTCGGTGTAGCAAGAACTTTATGAAAGTAATTGTTGAGGAGTTTATAGGGATATCCTCTGTTGAGAAAAAAGTTAACCAATTCAGTGGCCCTTTCCACAAAAATGTTATTAGTGGAGCATAAACGGCGGTACCGAAGGAACTGGCTGTACACAATAGAGTGTTTGGTATGACGGGGGTGGAAACTATTGAAGTGGAGATACGTATGTCTGTCTGTAGGTTTAGTGTAGACGGACGTGGTGATCTTACCGTCTCCAATCATTACCAGAACATCTAAGAACATTTCAAGAGACCAGCTAATACCGACTCTGCATTTGTTTTTGGTTTGTTAATTAATTTTTTTTTTCCCTCCCTTTTGCTAGGGAGATTTCGTGACACAAAATTTTTTTTAATTTTTGAAGCCGTGATTTATGCATATATAGAGAATGACAAGTGGTTTAAAATAGAGCATGATAACTTTATTGTCGCAATTTGTCTACCCATCATAACCAATAACATATATATTTTTGGAGTTTGATAACGTATATTTTAAACACAACTGATGGGGACATATGTTTAGTTTGGAAAATATAATTAGTCTTGCAAATAAATGTTTTGGCAAAAGTAATGTTTCTTGCAGATACATTTATATTGCAAACTTATTTCTTTTTCTTGAAAATATATTTCTGGTTGGAAGAGTATTTTTGTTGCAAATATAATTCTGTGGCGAACATGGTAACTTTTTGAAGAAAGATATATTTTCTTGCAAATAAATTTGGTGTAAACATAATTTTTCTTTACTAATATATTCCAAGTGTTGGAAATAAATATTCTTCTAAATACATATTTAAGAGCAAACATATATTTTTGTTGGGAATATATTTAATTGCAAATATATATCTTGTTAAGAACATACTCTTTCTACAATTGTATTTTTATTGCAAATTTGTTTTACAAATATAGGCCTAATGTTTGACGCTACTAAATAAATATCGTGTTTTGTCACATAAATATTTCAGTTTAATTATGTTTGGTTGGTAATATTCCCCTTTCTCGCGCCATAAAAATCACAACATTTTTCATATTGGGGACGACTTGGCTTGGGGACGAGTTGGTTTGGGGACGAGTTGGCTTGGGGACGACTTGGCTTGGGGACGAGTTGGCTTGGGGACGACTTGGCTTGGGGGCGAGTTGGTTGGGGACGAGTTGGTTTGGGGACGACTTGGCCTGCTTCGATTTATAAAAAAAAGGAAAAGGTAAGACACACCGCCTAACTTCAACACAGTACTTCGCACAAAACTGTTCATGATTTCTCACCTCATACTACATTTACCCCTTCAGATCTCTCGAGAACCTTCCCATCATCTTCTTCTAAAGAAACACAACAAACTTTAAGTTGTCTTAAACAAAAAACCTCACATCAAATGCAAAAATCTTCTCCTCCGATTCAATTTTGACAACGGACTAGTTCACTCTTCTCCAATTCATGACGTCACATTACGTACTGGGAATTGCCCCGTACGAAGCCGGTTCTCCCATTGGATAGTTGGAACTGCTTTCAAAAACGACCAGACTGTAATTTTTTCTGCACGGTACACCTGAACAAGAAATGGAAAACGTGCGGATCAATAAACCCAGCATACCAAAACGTGTGCCCTGCCGCAAGTACATACAACACGTACAGGTATGTACTGTACCGTAGAATTCCCCTAGCTGTGCTATGAAAAAAAAACTTGCATGCGGCATACGCGCGAACTTCACGTACAGGTAGCGGACCACTAACTCCAATACTCATGTCTGGGAAAATGTTTACTGACAGACAAAGCGCCATAAAAAATTTATGGGATGTTGTTTCTGACTGTGTTACTTACAAAATATGATCATTTTTGCATTTGGATTTTGTAGACAATGAGTTGAAATACATACTGTGCAAAATTCAAGGCAATCTGACCAATTTTAGTGCCATTTTTTATTGTATTACTCCGCTCTGTGAAATGCCGTTTTTGAGTAGCTATTATGGCGGGAAACACATCCCTATCATTCAAGGCTCTCTAGCTCAAAATTTTAATGGTCATGGTATAGAAATTTGAAAGTGCCATGAAAGCCGAGATTGTGGGCTTCGATCAGAGGGGTAGCATGTCCTGGCTGAAAACTTCTACTGGGAGCCAGGGGGCACGGAAGTAGCCTAATTTAGTGTGTAAGTCAATGGGACTTATAATTAGTGGCCCGCTACCTACAGCATGCATACAACAGGCGTTCTCAGCATTTACATGCACTAGCTCAACGATGGGAGAACCGGCTTCGTACAGGGCAATTCCCATTACGTAATGTGACGTCATGAATTGGAGAAGGGTGATCTAGTCCGTCGTTAAAATTGAATCGGAGGAGAAGATTTTTGCATTTGATGTGAGGTTTTTTGGTTAAGGCAACTTAAAGTTTGTTGTGTTTCTTTAGAAGAAGATGATGGGAAGGTTCTCGAGAGATCTGAAGGGGTAAATTATGAGGTGAGAAATCATGAACAGTTTTGTGCGAAGCACTGTGTTGGTATTGGGCGGTGTGTCTTACCTTTTTCTTTTAATATATATATACTATATATATATATATATATATATATATATATATATATATATATATATATATATATATATATATATATATATATATATATATATATATATATATATATATATATATTTATATATATAAATATATATATATATATATATATATATATATATATATTATATATATACTGTATAACGCTAGGACGACCTGTAGCTAGGCTTAGGCCCATAACGTGAACGTTATATAAGGTGTAACCTTATGTAATGTTAGTGCATCACGGCACGGTGATTGTATACAATGTTGCCTAGGCCTACGCTAGCCTACACAATATGTACTCAGCATTATGGAAACCCCGCTTGTGGAAATACCGGGCAAAACACTTCTACCACAAAACACGAAGGCACGTACCATTTTTATCAATCTTTTCAGCCTTGTGATGAAAAACGTGGATTCGTGCAAGTTGGGTCTGACATCGTGTTATTTAGAATGTAAAACGAGTCATTTTAAACCAGAAAATTCTTCCTAAACTCATTCGATCATGCTTGTGACTTGGTCGTGTGACCGTGGCGTACAGCTAGCTGATCTCGAACAGTTGCTAGGCATGACGTCAGCTTAAGCGCGGGCAATGATTGGACAAAATTGAGAAAATCGGAAAGCTTTCTGACAAAAATCGCTCAGCTATCCGATCAAAAAAATAAATCGGATCGGAATACGATTTCGGAGAGCAATACGAATTCGGAATCGCTGTAGTGTGACCGTCTACATAGGAAACCCACTAGTTCGATCTTTCCTAAAAAAATCGGATCGGAATCCCATCCGAAATCGCTGTAGTGTAACCGCAGCTTAACCCCGGTTTGTGCCGCCAATTGTGCCATAAAAGTCAGGCGAGCTGTTGCGGCAGTTTTGAAATTGAATTTCAAACGCAGTTTGCCTTTGAATATCATTTATGCCGAATTGTACGGGTTTTTAATGGGGTGTGAGATAATATTTGTAAAGTTCGGTATCTAATCTTGCAATACACAAAAGTTTTTGTGGCCGTGTCATGCCCACTTTAACCTTTGACAATCGGTAACGTGAACTATGTCCTTGGTTGCCATGACAGCCACACATATCGGTACAACTTATCATGTCTAGGCTATTACACTTAAACTTTCAGATTTGTGGGATGCTTCCATTAAGAGTTAAAGTGAATACAAAAAAGAGTATTTGACCCCCTTTCACGTGACCTTTGACCTTGGTTGCCATGGAGACTACATATTTTGGTAGAACTAGTCTACCCTATTATAATTGTGAAGTTTCATGTAAAATGAAGGTTTTCTTTTGAAGTTTTAGTACAAAATAGTACAAAAACGTGTTTTTTGCAAAATGTGACCTTTGACCTCTGATCTTTGATCTTTACTTCCGAGGGTCTAGGAGACATAAGTTCCCACCCTGGGATACCCACCTACCAATTTTGAAAAGAATCGGTCCAGCCCACTGGGAGGAGTTTGAGGGACAAAATCGTTGTTTTACGAACAAATTATCACTTGAAATTTTTTTGTTCCACTCTACCACTTGACCTTTGACCTCTGTTGCTACGGCAACCACATATTTTGGCAGGTCTAGATGCAATCATCATATGTGTGAAGTTTCGTGTCTGGAGAACGTTTTGTTTTGGAAATATAGCAGAAAATGTGATTTCACTAAATTTGACCTTTGACCTGTAACCTTTGACCTTTACTTCCGGTTGTGTATTGAAATGCAATTGTTCCACCTAAGGTACCATCCCATCAAGTTTGAAGAAAATCGGCCCAACCGTTTACAAGATATTAGGAAAACAAAATTGGACACACACACACTCACCTATACACACACACACACACACATCCACCTACACATACACACACACACGGACAGGTTTTGACCCCTCTCTCAGCCCTGGACCTTCAGTCACCCCGGGGTACCTCACCATGGGTTAGACCTCGAGACTAGTAACCTGGGAAAATTTACCGTTACCATGGTAACCATTGCGATTTCAGCTGGCATTGCCATATATAGCCCCATAGGCAAAGTGACTACAATATCTCATCCTCCTCACGGAGCGGAGATAAAAAGGAAAAGACAACAACCAGCACAACGATCAGATCTGATAACGGTAAGAAAGATACTTGATTTATCAGTAATATGAACAGGATCTTCTTGATTAGTACTGGGGAAAGACTGGGTATTTTTTGCGGAATGATTGGATTTCCCGTCCAGTAATTAAGCTGAACTCAACTATCAGTTGGAGCTGTAAGCACATGGAATTTGCGACACCTCATACAGCTGGAAATGGTTTTCCCTTGGCCCGTGAGAAGAATCTAAACAGTTCTTATTTTGAACATTCCTTCCCAATAAATTGCTCATTTCAATAAAATAAATGGGCAGAAAATAACCAAATAAAATGTTCCACAATACTTTTCCCATGAAAAATTTTGAACGCTCATAGAGCCTATGCATTTGACAGCACATCCCTCTAATAACCGACCGTTATATTGACTTACTATAACAACATCGATTGTGACCTTGATAGATGGAACATTGCTGGCTTTTACTTGTATGAATATCAGATAATTAGAGTGGATGCGGGCACGACATCATATACGGCAGACGGAACGGCCTACTATACTTTAAATAAAAATACTTATTTTTTGAAGGAGGGGCACAGTGACATTTGGGCCCCATGCTGAAAAATGTTGACGGGACCATAGCCATCCTAGCCTCACACCGGTAGTAAGAAAGATTCAGCGAATAATTTTTAAGGGAGGTTCGATCCTCTTCGCCTCATTGGTTACTGACCTCCATGTCCCTCGGTTCCTGCGCTGCTCAAAACAGTCCTCGAGTCCTCGAGATGGACCTATACTTGACAAGTAAAAGGCTAAATAGAACGACGTGTGCGTTTCGTGTCTGCATGTCCCACAGTGATATAGACACCATAATACCTATGCACTGGAGTCAAGAAAAATACGACTACATTGATCGCAAATTACATATTGCAAATGCTCGGGCTGTGTTACAACTGATTATGTAGTAATTTACCAATAATGTACATATTATTAACCATTACTTTAGTAAAATTTGACTGTCAGACAAAACATGCCGAGTAAGTTATAGTGGTGTCCATTAATGGACTTCGGAGCGAATTTTGGAATGGAGACCGACAACTATAAAGAGGCCTAGCAGCAACATGGATCGCGGTATATTCCTTGCTGGACCGGAGGGTGCCATGAACTGTAATACCTCTTTGATGAACCTACGCAAATTTGAAGTTTCAGTTGCACTTTGACTATTAAGAATACAAAAATGTTCGTTTTAAGAATTTGAAGACCAGTATTAAAAGGTGTTTCATCCATTACTTACGTAGGGAATTATTTTGAATGAATGAATGAATGAATGAATGAATGAATGAATGAATGAATGAATGAATGAATGAATGAATGAATGAATGAATGAATGAATGAATGAATGAATGAATGAATTAATTAATTAATTAATTCATTCATTCATTCATTCATTCATTCATTCATTCATTCATTAATTAATGAAAATAGGTAGACGGTGTCCTTATCCGACACTACGTATGAAATCCCTTGTTTCAATTTTGAATTTTCAGGCGTTTTTAACGGATATTCTGTCTTGTAATTAGACAGGTAACATCTTTGTGCTGTGGGATGGGATTAAAGACCGCAGATACTTTGAAGTACTGCTCTGTAAGGGTTCTAAAACCTTTAACCAGACATGTTGCTGCTCTTAGTGTTTAGATGCTGAGCTTCATCAGTAGTTGGGTTTTTAAGATTGTATTAATTCTAAAGTCTAAATATCTGTTTTATAGAGCTTCTCGATGAGAGAATAGAGGGAGAAATCTTTATTCTCCTCGTGCGTTGCTTCCAGTTCTTTTAAGCCTAGAATTAACTAGGAATTATTAGGTTGGGTGCCCTCAGACTACCCTCTCAAAGGCTATGACCGGTGGTGTATTTGACACAGATTCGGAATTTCCGATATTAAGTGCCAGTGTCTTAGCACTGCGAGTTTTATCTCTTCGGTTTTTGTACAGAGTATATCGTATCCTTATTGTCTTAAATGGTCCTTTGAGGACTATGAGACTTGATATTCTGATTCAAAGACGGGGTTAGCTGTAAACTGTCACCCCTACCTAGAGCTATTTTACATTTATCCGATACAGATCTTTCGGAGAGGTTATTGATGGAGTGCTCGGTTTGTTCCGCCTTCAGACAAATATTTGGCGGTTTAGCTCGGCCTTTAAGGCTCTTCGCTTGATACGAAACTTTTGACACTTTGCACGAAGTTTCTTCCCTTTTGGGGGGCTCGGGAAGTCTTCCTACGTTTTGTGTAAGATATGCTTAATTCAGTACCCTGTTTCTCGAATTTAACTTTGTACACATGTAATTATGTGCTGACTTATTTTATCACTTTTTAAGAGTGCTGTGGGTTTAACCCTTTGAGAGTTTTTCTTCTTCTTGCCTTTTCGGACCACTGTTTTGTTTTTTGACGTTGACCATAATAAATGTAGTGGGATAGCTGCAGTGTACATATGGTGGTGGGGAAAGCCGGCATGGCAGTTCACGTACGTAAGTAGTGCGTTCGAGTACGCTGCACAAAATTACAGTAGACAAGTCTGGTACTCTGACGCTTTTGGTTGAAGAGGTGGTACTCGACAAAACGAGCGTTCCTTTCCTCATTTGGAACATACAACAAATATAGCCGTAAAATACGCTATAAGGGACATATTTTACGATAAAACAGAGGGAATGGTTATTGAAAAAAAATAAGCCTAGGATCGTTTAAATTATGATTGATTTTAAATTTCTGTAATATATTTTTAAATTTTGATCACTACTTTTTCAAATAACTCCACAGGCTCATGTTTAGGGACCCAAACTGTAAAAAAGTGCGGGGGATAAAGCCCCCAGCCTCCCCCAGCCCACTGACTACGCCGTTCCTGGTAGGTCATTCCAATGTTTCATACTTTTTCATCAAACAAAATTGTAGAAAAACTAAAGGGAGATAGGCCAGCTTAGGCCTAAGATTTGGTGGTTGTAATTACCGACAATAAAGTTGTCACAAGAGGGCACTTGAATACTCCCTTGTGTGGGGATTTTTTTAAAAACTCTTGATTTAGTAAGCTCTCAAATCAAATACAATCCAACAATTGACTCAAAAAAGACCACACTTACGGCCAATATAAATTGTAAGACACTACAATTCAACAATTAACTGTAAACGTGCTTAACTTTTGCACAAAATATTTAGAAACTGATATTCCAAAATTATTTCACATTGAAACGCAATCCTGTCTCCCTCAAAATAAATATCTCTCTATATGGCCCGTTACTCTTTTACTCTTAATTGGTTTAATAAATCCGTAACACACACACACACTCACATTTAATATTACACCCACAAACCCATGCCTCCCACATACACACGAATGGCCAAAATACCTCACTGCCCACAGCATAGTTGTTACGTTTTGTATGGCCATATCAAGCCAGATATGACTTATTTATTTACCATGCCAGATATACATGTAAAGTTCGATGTAGCCATATCAAGCTGGAAAATAGAATGTACAATATATAACGTAGTTTTACATGGCTACATTTACGCCAGATTCCACATGGTGAATATCATGCCACATATTCATTTGAAATTTTGTATGGCGATATAAATTCACATATGATTTTGTAAAATCTATGTCAAATATACAACTTAACGTTTTTGGCTAGATATCCATACTTTTAAACGCTTTTTCATTTCAAAGCTGAAAAACGTTCATGTATACTGCTTGTATTACCCAGTGACATTGCAATTTGCCCCCCCCCCCCCCACTTGGAGTAATTTCCGTATCATCTTCATAAAATCGTGGATCTGCTCCTATTTATATGTGAAAATTTTTACAAAAAAGAAATTTCATTACCATATTTTTCGCCCACAGGATGTCTCCAACGCGTCATACAACGGTGCGTCTTTGGGTGCTGAGATTCTGCTTGAACTGTGCCCAGACAAGAACATATCTATTCTAGATTGTGGCGCTGGAAGTGGACTAGTTGGAGAAAAGGTTCTCAACTTTTGTTCTTAAATTTAATGTATAAATGATGACTTAGATTTTTTAATTCATTATCATGTCTGTAGGTCAGTATGAGACGTATCTCTTGGTGTACAAAATAATGATTATTGTGACAACCACTTTTGTGATAGGTCACCACTCAGTTTTGCCATGCTCACTGACCACTTTCGAATGATTCTTTAACCGCTTCTGTAATCGCCAGGAGGTCACTTTTGTAATTATAGCCTACAGCAGATGAGGGCACTGTTTTGGAGAATTGTGCTTTTTTAAATACAAAGGCGTGATTGAAGTCACGGTTAGGACATAACTAAATATAAGGAAAGCACTTGCTTATGAGGACTCCGCAGATTTGTCCAGTGAGAGGTATGACCGCCATTTTAAAAGAGCCGCCGCTGCTTGTTGCTTAACCCGTATCTTGATTTACTTCTATGTATAAATTATTTTGTTATCCATACAAATGTAATATTTGGAAGTAACACTACCTTGATTCTGAAGCGCAAGTCTCTAGCATTCAGAATGGCGGAGTGTGACGTAAATCCAAAATATGTGATGACGTTGAAATTTTGATCTAGTATAGAGCGTGACACGATCTTTCGAATGTCGTAAAGTTTGCCAAAATCGGATGTCCAGGACAAATTTGAGTTCAAATTGTAACATTAAGCTAAAAGCGGCTAAATTTCAGGCGGTGAAGCCTCCAGACGTGGGCAAAGACCTCAGTAAATTTCACGTCCGTATCAATCCGAAATTATCTGGCTTATCCTATTTGGTCCAACCTTAAGCACTAGGTTATTTTTTAATCCGCTTAACCCTAGGCTTTTGGACCCCTAACCCTTCTCCACTATGGGTCACTTTTACAAAAGCCCCATGTCCAGCTAGCCATTTTCCGGGTTTGATCGTTCTTGTCATTGTTTTTGCTTTAGGAGGACCTATTTCACAAAACTTTGCAAAGTAGATAAAAAATTTGAAAAATAAAATTGAAGTTTTAATTTTATTTTTTTTAATTTACCTTAAGAAACCTTAAGGTAACAGCTTTTTCTAACATCAAGATATGAACTTTTAAAATTTCAAACCTGATCATATTTTGTCAAAACTGTTCAAATACCGAAACTAAATCGGTCCCTTTGTAACAACCAATCAGGATAAGGGTCCGAAAATTTCATTAGTAATAGGACATTTTGCTATTCATCATCATTGAAATTTCAAGGTCCTGTATCCGGTTGTAAAATGACTAGCTCTCAAAACTACAAAAACGGAATCTTCAGGAACATTTACAGTAGCTATATATGAGGGAAATTGCAGTTTTTAACCCCTCCCAAGGCCACTTGAAGGAGGCACGTATTTGAAAGTCCTTCAGTTTGTAGACTACGGTTCTTTCGATTACAAAAATTACAAATATTGCACGCGGAACTATTTCAAACCGTCTTTTAGGGGCACAGACACCCCATCTCCTTAATTTACACTTTTTTGTACTTATGTGCGAGAACCCCCCCTCCCCCCTTTTTTAAAAAGGTGAAATCAAAACCATGTTAAGAAATTGACTTTCCCAAAAGAAATATAAACCACATACCGTTGTGTAGATAAATTTACACAAAATTTTTGATACTAAAAGTAAATATGTACCGCTGTCACATGTCATCTAATGTTCAATGATACAACAATTTCAGATGACATTGGTTTTGGATACGACTTAAAAAATCATAAACCAGAAAGCCAAAAGGCTTGGTGATTCCTTGACATCAAATACCTTACCTGCTTTCAAATTAAAAGTGTTTGATAGATTTTTCTTTACATTTTAGGCACAGAATTTTCGCAATTTTACGGCTGGTGACCTCAAATGACCTTTGACCTCTACCAAAAACAATAGGCTTCTTTCTCTCAACATGTCAAATCTATATACCTAACATGAAGATTATCAGTCACTCCTATCTGAAGATATCATGTTTACAAGCCATTTTCGAAGTTTTCGCAATTTTACCGCTAGTGACCTCAAATGACCTTTGATCTCTACCAAAAACAATAGGGGTCTTCCTCTCAACATGGCAAACCTTTATACCAAGTATGAGAAGTGTCGGTCACTCCTATCTGAAGATATCGTGTTTACAAGCCATTTTCGGCGTTTTCGCAATTTTACCCCTGGTGACCTCAAATGAACTTTGACCTCTACCAAAAACAAAAGGCTTCTTTCTCTCAACATGAAAAATCTATAAACCAAATATGAAGACTATTGGTCATTCCTATCTGAAGATATCGTGTTTACAAGCCATTTTCGAAGTTTTCGCAATTTTACCGCTGGTGACCTCAAATGACCTTCCACTCCCACCGAAAACAGTAGGGTTCTTCCTCTCAACATGACAAATCTATATACAAAGTATGAAAACTGTTGGTCACTCCTATCTGAAGATATCGTGTTTTTTGTGTTTTCGCTATTTTACCGCTGGTGACTTCAAATGACCTTTGACCTCTACCAAAAACAATAGGGGTGCATTGTATCAACTTGAGATGCTAATTTTTTTAAATCAGAAAACCCTCAAGGTATAATTTAAGTATCATAATGATTGGGAACACGTTTACCCCCACCCCGCCAAACCCAACCCCACCCCTGAACAGAAAAAGTAGTAATTTTAGCACGGCAATACATACATTTGGGGGGATCGGCGCACCAGAAAACCCCGAGTCAGGATATGCAGTTGCATAAATGTTTGGGAAAACAGTGCCTGTTCCTTATCCCACTCGCTACGCAGATAATCGCATGTCATGAAAAATCTAAAAAATATCATATGAGATGATTTCGATGGCGCTGGGTATGAATTTGAGGTCATTTTTGCACAGGGTTTTGAGAAAAGCCACAAAACCCAGAAAATGGGGGCGTCCCTTGGAAGAAATCACATTTTTTTCAAATTCGTGATAAGCGTGGTCGGTATGACCTTCCAACAAATTTTGTTGCAACTCGCTGACATTCAAAGTTTTTGGATTAAAAACCATGGGTTATTTAATTATACCCTTAGGGTTCTAAAAGCCGACCACAGGGTCATTTCTCAGATCCCGCCAAAACCTTCCACATGTATATATTGGACTATGCTGTTTCATATATCACTTCTCTGGGGCAGGAGGGGACTGGAATGTGGGTTTCAAGTAACCCCCACAATAGGGATGAAAGTGGCAGGGAAGGATGAAATAGATCCCATCTTTTCGAAAATGATGCCCTCACACGCAAGCTAGAGTCAATATTCACTTAAAGTCACACAATGGCCTCCTTGGATTCGAAACAAAGGTTTTATTGGTTACGAAACACACCCCACGCCGTTTCTTCTTATATTGACGGACATTCCATAAACCCCTGCTCTTCAGGTACTTGCACACAGTAAATCCAAAAATTGCACTTCTTCTTTCGTCAGACAAGTGTCTGGGATTCAAACAACTGGGGACTCGGTTTAAACGGCTTGCTTTCATGTGACTTACGTGCATCACTTCAACTCGGGATGATCCTTTAAGCGTATACGATTTAGCAAGGGGAAGACACCATTTCCAACCCCAGGCCTCCGTCACAAAGGGGTAGGTTGTTTGTGTATATCAAATGCCCCCCCCCCCCCAAATCGATCCAAAGCATCAGGGAAAGTATCTTTTCTAATTTCAAATAGAAAGTCCGTTGTTCATGTCAGCCCCTACTAGAAGAAATGGCCCTTCAAAAGGGATGGGTGTGGACCCAAAATGTGGCTTTTGCGCCATAACTTTCTAACGCACACTGATATAAAAAGAAAGGTTCAGATTTGTAATTGGCTCCCTCGAATAGAATATGGGGATACTTTCATTGTTAGGACAACTCGATATTCCATCCAAATTCCACGACATGCATGGGGATAATCCAGGGATCTGGGATAAAATGTCGAACCCATGAGATTTCTGTAAAAGTCATCTAGGGTTGCTAGAACATTTAAAATATGTTTTAGTGTCCTCGGTCGGACTCTTTGGCCTTTACTTGAAAATTTGCCATTTTATTCAAATAAATTACCCTTGTAAAAGGATCACACTGACCAAGAGTATGGTACCATACCATACTTTTGTTAATATGCGAAAGAAGACACTTGTGCGGATACTCTCAAGGGGGATGACGTGGTGTGGCGCCCTTCCAGCAAGTTACAGTAAGGGCCCAAAGTTGAAGAGCGGGGTTTTCTCATATACGGTAACACAAATTGCATGGTCCATTTTATACTTGCCTCCTAAAAAAGTCCAACAAGACCAAAGGGAATGGACCATAGCAAACGTCATTAACGTATGATGAAAGAGACATGCGCGAATACCCTGTGTACGCCGGGGTATGGACCCATCGCAGAATGTTACGGTTAGGGCTCAGAGGTTGAAAAGCGGGTTTTTTCTATAAAGCGTGACACGAATTGTGAGGTCCATGGTCGTCTTGCCCTCCTAAAAGGCTTACCTATGCCAAAAGGAAAGATTCGTGGCAAAAGTTGGTTAATATGTGATGAAAGACACGTACGCTGATATCTTCAAGTGTGTGGTAGCGTAATGTCCCTCTCCCACGAGTTACAATGAAGGTCCAAAGTTTGAAAAACTGTTTTTTCATATACCGTAACACGTATTTTTAGGTGCATTTTCGATTTGGCTCCGTAGAAGGGCCATCATGGCCAAAGGGTAGAATCCATGGGCAAATGTTCGTTTATATATGATAGGAGACCCATGCGTGGATACCCCCAAATGTGCGACCATGGGGAAGGGGCTATGCCCAACGTTTTTCAGTGTGTTAAAGGGGACACATGACTATACACTCACATAGGTCGATTAAAGTCGTGTCCACTCCCAGAATATTCAGCAAGGGTCTAGATTTCAAAATTCAGCTTCTCTGGGCTCAAAATGACACCGCCTCTTTTAAAAAAAACTAATATCTTAATATGGCGATGTGAGAATGACGTTTGACTTGAATGACATCATTACCATAGCCTTGTGATTTTTTAAAATATAACTTCTGAACCATTGACATTTTTATTCGAAAGAGTTCAAAGACATGTTACAAGAAACCTCGCGCCCCTGAACCACTGACATTTTTATTCGAAAGAGTTCAAAGACATGTTACAAGAAACCTCGCGCCCCTTAACAGGTGGCCCGGCGTAACCTTGTGACCTTTGGAAGTATTATTGTACGGATTCTTTATTAATTTTGTGTCCATATGATTCGCTTTTGGAGTTACCAGGTCTATATTTGTTCAGAATAAAGGTTTCGTTGGTTCGTTGGTCTGAACCTTCTCGTGCTCTGGAGATTGTCCACCTAGTTCAAACCCTTGTAACGCAGCTGAATTACCGTTGCATTTCATAAATATACGGTCAAAGGCGGGCAAAACCCTCGACCTAAACCAAAAGTAATAGGCAATAACATGGCGGGTGAGCGTCACAAAAGTTTGACTTTCAAGTTGACGAATTGGTGAATTTAAAAAGGGTTGATTTTATTTCAAAAGTGGATTTTTTTACTTAAGTGGCTGCTACAATTATCCGTATGGTGCTAACCCTAAGTTTAAATTAAACTTGGGATATGATTTCAAAAAATCCCTGCCAGTTAGACTACCTTAAAGTACATTAAAGCGATGTCGCGTTGTTTTTAGGTTTTATAAGAGGCCACCTTCTCTGTTCTCTTACGCTATAAACTTGGGGTGGTCAGCCCATTGAAATTTGTTGCAGCTCCACAGATTGAGTCTGAAAAGCCGTTATCTACCCACGGGGATAGATGGCAGGAAGCAACGAGGGGAAAATTAGACCAATATCGAAAAAGACGATTTTGTTATATATTTTTCTTCTATTTTGCTAGGCTTCATGTAAAATGAACTTCCTTTATATAACCACTGTTGAGGACAATCATACCGTAACAGCTACTGCTCGTTTTTTCCCCAATATGTGTTCTGACGATATTTGCATTGTGTGATGGGTGTGTCTAGTGTGTGTTTGTGACGCTGCGTGCAAAGTTTGTAGGTCTCGTTGTCACATCCCCACCACCCTCCCCATCAAAACCTTCATCCTCCTTTCTGATGGACTCTTACGGACCCTTCTCGGATAGTTGAGAAAACATTAAAAGGAAATAAAGGATAAGAAAAGGGGACAGAAGGAAGAAAAAAGGAATAAAGTGTACGTGTTGATGTAAGGGGTGTTGAGACTGGTCTGGTCTTGAGACTGCTAGATCCACGCACACCCTACACGTGGACAGAGCATGTAACGCGTACTTCCTATTCGTAGGTTGTCGCCACCGACTGGGACAAAAGAGGTGCACCAAGATGGCCGTCTTGAAGCTTCAATTTGTATGATTTGATGACGACCCTGTCAATTTTAACCAAAAATTTTACTTGAATGGGAAACAATATCATATTCCTGCAATACGTTTTGTGATTTGACCTTAGCTTGCATTATTTCAAAAATATTTCAACTTCCTTGCAAAATATGTTCATTTGCTTGAGCAAGTCAAAACTTGCACACAAAATCATTGCAGACATCCATAGGCTTGCTACGCCTTTTCTCACATGTACGGTAGCGGCAATCTATAACGTGCAATATTCTCTGTCCATGTACGACGGGCTGTAGCCAGGGATAATTAATTCAAAAAAAGGGATTAATTAAGATCTCATGGTTGATTGAGGTTGGACTTGGTTAGTACTGAATGCTAGCGGTAGAATAACAGTAAAAATCTGGACAAAATTACTTAAAAGCAATGATCGTTTGGAAAAATAAGTTTTCAGTACTACGTAATCAATTCGAGAAGAAATACAAACTGCACGATTGTGATTAATTAGTTCAAATTACACATTTCGCTCTTTATTGATGAAGTGCAGTGCCACTGGTGCCGCAAACCACTCCTGGGGTGCAAACGGTGTGAGTTCCAGGATACTTTGTGAAATCTCCTTCTTGTCCAAATCATAGAATTATATGTGTTTTTGTGTGGAAATCCAAACAAGCACCCAAAAGTAGTACGGCTGCTGGGCAAATGTGTTGGGTACAAATTTTAACCCGTTTGTTGGGCAAAATTAGTTGAGTCAAAAGGTCGAAAGGTCGGGTAATTTCTTTTGCCAACTTAGCTGGGCAGTTTTTTTTTTTTTATCAAAATTCGGTCAGAAGGCAGACGGAACCAACGGTTGGAGAATTTTATGCCTGGAATTGGGTAATCACTTTTTAGAGTGTAAACGCTTCAGTGTGACTTAGGTCTCGTAAGACAGAAAAACTATTCCACACCAATTTTGTTTTAAATCCTTTTGCAATACCCTCTTCCTATAACTCAGGATATCTATCTGCATGGTTTTCTTTTTCTTTTTAAAAGACTTCCACTGTATTTTATTCCTTCAAGTGCATCATTTCTCTTACATGTATGAATGCATACGAATCTTCTTTAAATAAAGCCTACCACTGAAATTTCAGGCGCTGTGTATGTATGTGTGTTATGTATGTGTGTGTTTTTACTGACTGTACGGGTAATTTTTCCCAGACGTGTTTGAAATTCACCGCAGAGAAGGAAATGATATCTCACATAACCCGGAAGTAATAATCAGATGTCAAGAGCCCAATTTTTTTAAACAGTTTGATGTTACAGTTGCGAGAGGTAATCGTATTAACAAGGAAACTTCATAATCTTATTTATGGATATGCTTTTAACCATGATATGAGCGGAAAATTCCGAGTCGTTCCTGTGACGTAAAGCATGATTGAATGACCAACATGGTTTCATTGGATAGAAAAAATAATTACTGTCCAAGGTGAAACGTAAAATCAAAATGATGCAAGCCCTTAAAGAGGCATGTTACAATATTTTATTGAAGTTTACTGATTCAAATAAGAACGGTACTACTTTTGAAGAGTGTATAGAGAGGTGGGTGCTGTTATTCTTGCCCCCTCCCCCAACTGGGCCCTTGGCTACACCTTATCGTTTCACGGCCATTTGGCTAAGATCATGTGTAGCATCTGTTCTTTTCATAAAGTCTAGAACGGAGCCATATATGGCAGACCAGTGATGTAAATGGTCTGTCGGCCGTGAGGTTGGTCAAGTGTTTTCATTCAGTGGACGAAGTAGTTTCTTCGGGAAGCAGTTTAAAGTTTGGTTTTGCCGAACGGCCTTTGCCAGAGGGTAGGGAGGACTTTAGAAAAAACTACGCCACATCCACGACTCAAATCAGATCTCACGGGCTGATATATTTGGGACTAACGTCGATGGGCGGAATATTGTTTCTATAGGCGAGAAACACTTAAATGCAACAAGACTGTCGTAAGTTTTTCTATATTTTCTTAGGCTATCAGTGTTGGTTTATAACCCCCACCCCAGGAACCTAGTACCTTTTAGAGTAAACATGTGTGCTATGCATGGAGTTTGAAAAAGCGGAGCATGTACTTTGCAGCGACTTTTTGTTTATGAAAGTCCTGCTGGCGTTTCACTTAGTGGAAAATACTGGCTTTTTTGTAACATAGGTTACCTTCCATTTAAGCAATACACTGGATACCATTTTCATATCCCAATCTGCCAGTCGTATCTCATAATTCCCCTATTGTCACGGTTTCTCCCATCTATAAAGTGGCGCCAAACATCAGCCACGGTATACTTTCAGACTTCATACCATATGTTTTAGTTACATGTGGCGTGATGAAAGGGTGAGGTGAAATGAGACTTTCAATGCCTGTTGCAACCTCGGTAACATTGCTTTCCCTTTGTCCCATGGTGGCAATGGTGGTGCTAATGCTCAAATTCCGTTTTTGTCTTATTTAGTTTGTCAATATTTCTATTTGACGTTCGTTAATAATTTATCCTCCTATCATGGCAGCTCCATGCTCTCGGCTTCACTGACATTACTGGAAATGACATCTCTCAAACGTTGCTCGACATTGCTAAAAAGAAGAATATTTACAAGAAACTTATATGCTGTGATGGTGGTAATGTTTCAAAATTACCGTTTGAGGAGGGTAAGTTATTTCGTTTTGTCTTTAGACCTCCATTATGTTTCTGTCAGGAAGACATGGCAATACAAAGGTATATGAGAACACTTACTGCAGTGTTTACACTGTCATTTGCAGGTTTTTATAGAGCCGTAACTGAAGGGTCTGATCGCGGGCCTGGGAATGGTATAAGGGGAGAGGTGTATCTCTCATTGAAGGAACCCAGATGCAATCTGATGCAACATTTAAAATCATTTGAGGAAAAATTTCGGTATAAATTGGCAATTGGGTACATCTTTTAAGAATTCTCCTTGGCACGGGGCCATGGCTAGGGTTTCCTGGTCTATTTTTCTTGCAGGATACACATAGATAGCCGTCCTGCTGAAGTACTCAAAAAAATTCAAATGGGCAGGCTCTCCCTGCCCTTTGGAAATATTTTCGGTTTTCAAGGGTGTCTAGCTGCATGTAAGTGTTTCACCCCCCTCAAGTACTGAAAAATATACCAAAATATATTAAAAGACGTCTGTCGGAAAAATCCTCATCAGAAATAGAATTCAGCGAAGCTAAACACATCTACCAGAAGGCACTAAACAACAGCGGCTATGACTACAACCTTAAATACGAACAAAAAATGAAAGAGTCAAAAAGAAACAGACAGAGAAATATATAGTGTACGACAAAAACATGAAAACAAATATCGGTCAAAAATTCCTACAGATTGTCAGCAAATGTCCACCAAGGACCCCCACCCCCTTCCCCCACTTCATAAAAAAATTGGGTTATGTTCTCCATTGTTACGTCAGAGGAGTCATAGGAACGCGTCCCCTGTAATAGTAAGTACGTCGAGTGACGTAGCGACTTCATATGAATAAGTGAACCAATCGGTCAACTAATTATAAATACTGTTGAACAGCCATAAACAAATTGGCGTAGGATGGCGCAATCTTTGTCATCGATGACGTTCCATTCCTTTGAATCTTGATTTTATCATTAGATTCACTCCATTGGTTCCGTTCCAGACAGACGTTTTTTTTTCAAAAATCCACGAACCGTCACACCTATATGGACTTCAATAATTAACACCCTCTTAACGTAAAGAAATCTTTTGTTCATGGTCAATTATCAGGTTATACAAACAAATCTGCTCTAATGTTTCCAAAAACGGGCTAGTGTACTCAATCATTTTGTAAATTGTAAGTATCCGTACAAATTTATAAAAAAGATTTTTGAAAAAGTTTCAAAAGTATTTTACCAAAATATAAGTCCGCTAATTCTAAATCTAGTAGTTCTACCCTATAGACCCCTTTCATAACCAGCTAGAACTTTTTCCCAAACACATCAAACGAGAATATGTTATTAATTTTTCAAGAGACAGTAAAATCCAAGAACTGTTTGGCCAGCCCCATGTTATTGCCAGACCATAACCCCCAAATTTACGTAAATTTCCTGGTCAGAAGTAGGCTTAAGTCGTCCGATTAAAACCAGCGACATTTAAGGCAATATGCTGTGTGGCAATTTACAGAATTACAGATTGTGAAGAAGATCCGGGCGTAGAGGTCTTTAAGACCTGCGTCCACTGAGGTTCCTCAGGTATCCTAAGGTAAATCACGTTGTAAGGTCAGCGACACATGATCAAAGACACTGAAATTACCCTCTCCCCTTCGGTTGTAAACTTAGACCAGACAACTTCAGCTGTGATACTTGAAACATCTGTCTTATCACATGTCCTCTTTGCCACTTAGTCTATACATAGGTTAAAACTCCACATCATTACGATTACGATATAATAACCACAAGAGTAGTATCTGACTCAATAAAGCGAGCCGATCACAGTAACCTAAAATTTGCGATTCTCCACGGCAACTGGACCGTTACAACTAGAACTCTAGAGGAATACAATTGATTTACAGAACTTAAGCATACATGCACTGACTAAATAGGAATTTTTGTTTGCTCTCTGAGTTCAACTTCTACAGGGAGTAGGCTAACTGTATGAATAGGTAATTTATATGTCGCACTAAAGAAACGTAAAGAAAGGACGACCAGGGATCGTAAAATTTGTACTGTTTTGTGATTTCGTTCAATATTATATTTAAGTCACTACCCGCTTTTTTGGTTTTATTTCTGTCTTATTCCGACACGAGGAACTAGTACGGTATTATACTGGTAATACCAATGGTATTACACGTTATATCATCAATAATCAGATAATTCGAGGTGGTAGCTCCACGCTCTCTCTCTTTCTGCGGTATATTAAGTCTACTCTATTCATATCTTCAATATGTAAAATCAATCATTCAGAACTCTTTTTAATAAGCTCCCCTGACTGATTCCTTTCACAGATGAGTTTGATGCTCTTCTTTGTATTGGTTGTGTCAGTCCGACAACCATACGACCCAAGGCATTTATTGACTGGACAAGAGTGGTCAAACCAGGTGAGAAAGACTTAAAGGACAAATGATTTCGTCTCAGGCAGTTCCAATTCTCCCAATAAAATCGTGAAACGTTCTCATCTCTACCTATATTAAAATTTGATGTCAGTCAGAGAAAGTCACCAATTGATAATTTTGATATTCACCTAATACAAAAGTACCCGGGTGATAAATGCCTGTCTGTGAGAGACATCAAAAGTAAGCACAACGTTATGCACATTTTGCTGAACAAGTATAATTCTACGCTAAGAAATGATACCGGTACCGTTTGAATGGAAGGCAGCCACCAACGACCGTGGTTGAATTCGACCAGAATTGATATTTTCAAGGTGTACCTATGTTGAACCTATCAAATTTCCCGTCTTGCCCTAATAGGCCCTTCACCTCCAGGTCCAGGTTTTTACGATATAAGTATTTCAATTCAACAGCACTGTTATGCAAAAAGTGAAATTAACTGTAAAACCCAGGCGCGTGTATAGCTAAAGAGGTGAACTTGGTGGAAATCTCCCCTCCCCTTTGTCCTATGTCTTCAAATTCATATGTTTTAGTTTTATCATGAAATTGCTAATATCCCCCCTATCGCATACCCTGAATAGCTCAGGAAGTGTCATTTCCAGTGATCTCGGAGCATTTTCGGCCAAAATTTCCCACCCGTTTCATACTCATGGTTATTTTAGTGGTTATTTTAGTACAAATGTGGTCGAATCCATTACAAAAGTGGTGAACTATTACAAAAGTGATAATTATTACAACAGTGGTTGTAACAGACGCCGGTGAGAATATGTACTTTGGCGGCGATGAAAAAATGTAATTTGGCGCTGGTGTAAAAACGTACTTTGGCGCCGATAAAAAAATGTACTTTGGCGCCGATAAAAAATGTACTTTGGTGCCGATGAAAAAATGTATTTTGACGCTGATAAAAAAAAGTACTTTAGCGCCGATGTATAAACGTACTTTGGCGCCGATGAAAAATGTAGCTTGGTGCCGATGAAAAAAATGTATTTTGACGCCGATCAAAAAATGTACTTTTACGCCGATGAAAAATGTACCTTGGCGCCGATGTTAAAATGTACTTTGGTACCGTCGGTCTCGCGGGCCTTCGGTCTCGAGGGCCTTCGGTCTCGCGGACCTTCGGTCTTGCGGGAAACCCCCTGTCAAAAGATTTCAGCCTCCCATGACAAAATTCGGACTTTACGCGCGGGGTAATATGTGCCAAAATGTCCGTTATAATTGGCAGTATCCATGTTTCTTTACCTAACTTCAGTTCGGTTTAGGGCACATCATGAAATAAACGTTTTGAGTGGAGCTCAAACACTAATCGGTAAATCAATATCCTTGATGTGAACAACTTTTCAATTTTAATCATCTTCTCTAAGTGATTTTGGATTGATTTACCTTGTTTTATGATCTTAGGTCTGTTAATTGGCTGTTAATTACCAAAATATGTTTCTGTTGTTGTTGCAGTGAACCGCAATCGCGATCAGGTGAACCAGTGGCGAAGCTAGAAATTCGGAACGGGAAGGGTGGGGGCAGACTGGAGGACAGAACACATTCTGACGGGGCAAACCTATGGTGCGAAAACAGGCGTAGGGGAGCATTTCAAGTTGGGGGGAAACATTTTTTGATAGAAAATGCACTTCTGCCAGAAAGACTATCTGCGCACCAAAATTTTTGAGAAATCGGACCCCTCAGACAGCCGTAAATGCCATTTCCCAGGCTGAGTCAAAGAAGTATTTTGAGATCTCCTTTGCAATAAATATTCATTTGAAATAAATTAGTAAAGTGATCAGAAGGCTACTAGAAGGTATTTTTGTCAGCGCCACCATCAGTTTTGAAAAATCGAATCCCTCAAACAACCGAAATTAACATTTCCCAGGCATGTAACTAGATGTGAAGCAGTTTTCATTTTGAGCTTTCGTTTACAATGGTAGCAAAGAACCAGTAACTCTCCAGTGGTCAGAAAATTACCAAACAAAACAGCCCACCACTATCACTAGAGGAAGTGGTCGTGTATCCAGGGAGTTGCCACTAGTCTAGTGGCAACTCCCTGGTGTATCTATTTGGGGGAAAGAAATATGCAGCGCCGATTGAAAACAAAAATGCCTATGTAAACTCTATTAGGACTTTTGGTTAAATTCAAGCGGCTGAACTAGTAAAATTGTCTATGAGACTGAAAATGTCAATATACAAGCTACGTGATGAGTTTTAATGAATTCAGGCACATTTATGGGAAGACATCTGATGACATAATGTAACTGAAAAGCAACCCACCCAATTTTCGTTACCGTTACCCAAATTTCTGCTGTATGGGTAGAATATAGGCACTGCAAGTCTGCAACTGAACACCCTCTTGTCTTTTCGTGTAATTAATTTGGCAATTGAAAACATTCCAGAACCTCTGTTTTAGTCTTCGCCCAACACTTTACCACTTTTGTAAGACCACAGTATGAAGTAGAGATGAGGAAAACTTCATCCATAAGCGCGCTGCTTGAACGTGTCGCAAATTATTTTAAATTTCCATTTAAATTTCACCTTGAAAATAGCGGTTTTTGTTTTTCCGAAAGCTTTACAAGAATTCAGATAATGGGCCATTGCGGCGGGCATTGTGTTTTGCAAGATTAAGAAAATAACGCTGAAGAATGATTGTTTCATTTATGTGATAGGCTTCCCTAGTGTGTTTCGATTTATAATTTTTACCCTTATGATTTTTTCGTAAACAGTTTCCCTCGCCATGATAGTTTTTTCGGCCATTTTGGGCATTGTGCTACTAAAGATTGTGAAGTAAAGCTCGCGAATAATAGCTTTTACACGCTGCATGAGTCCCCCAGACTTCAACAAGATCTAAAATTCGGGCAGTCACTTAAGGTTTTCTAATTGACGTGGTTTTAATTACTCAGAAAACTCTCAGAGTACCCAAAATCTTAAAAAGTTATGCCCTAAAAAGTGAAAAAATCATACTCGCAGAATAATTTTCATGAAAAATCAACAAGATTGCAGAGAAATTTTCTGAAATTAACCCATGTTGAAAGAACACCCCATCGAAATCTTGAAATGATGGTTGCCTTAAACTGATAAATAAGAGGTAAGAGGTCTACACAAGCAATAAAGACACTCTAATTTTATTTATTTTTCTAAAGTTCATGTTTGTAAAATCATTAGGATTATTTAAGTTACCCAATTTTCTTTACACCTGTGTCGCCTGTATGAGATTTCTCTACGCGGTTCACCTCAAAGGCATAGGCACGGTGGCCTTGGGCCTTGGGGAGCCTTGCCCAGGCTTCTGTCACCCCCTTCAAAAAAATTATGGTTATGTGTTAAAAATGCACGTGTTAGTTGCACCGATAGGGGTAGGTAAAATTGCGATGTCAATTAGCCTACCTGAGGTGGGTTCATTAGCCCCCATTTCCACACCCAACAATGAGAACCCGGACCTACAGTTTTTTACTTGACTTAGACCTCATGCCGGAAACAGTGGTGACTACGAAATTGAAACCTTCCCGGGTCAATAAAACCTTCTGGGTTCCCGGCTAAATAGTGTCTGCGCATGAGGAGTTAAGAAGGTAATAGAGGAAGGGAGCTGTTAGGAATGGGAGAACTATGTTTTCAGATACCTATTGTTCGACAGGTATGACTGTTGTGACCCTCCCGACAGCTCCCTACAGGGATTAAGCTTTAGTTAAGATGCTGAAGGTACATGAGAAATATATCCCAACTGCCTTTTAGGCTGATCGATTACTTTCAAAGGAAACAAGCAACATCTCTTTGGCTGAATTTTAAAATGAAGGAAGGTAAAGAAGAACATTAAAGAGGATGGGAAAAACCACGAATGTGAAAGGAAAGGCGAAAAATGTCAGCCACAGTCCCCTGAAGTAATTAATGCGAGGAAGTTGCATTGAATGTACCAAAGGTACGTGACAGAACGAGAGACTATGGGATCTTCAACACCAAGTTTTTCCCCTCACTATAAACACATCAATGTAAGAAGAAGTAACTTAAGTGAGATATTTCCGATTTTGAGTTCTATCTTTCGCAATGTAGGAAGTTAAAAGCACTTATCCCCTAACCTCAAATTATATGAATTTTGTAGTAGTCCACAGACATTTTCAATTGGCACAGCTCTTTGATTTACAGCTAGTTCAATAAATGCAGAGTACCAAAGTCCATAGTGCTCAACATGATCAGTATTGAAAGTGTTTTGATTACACATCAGCAACGGTGAGTATACCGAGATTGTGTCTGGATGAGGATGAATGTCAGACAGTTGTGGGGGTCTGAGGTAGGGAGAATTAGAACTTTTGGGGTGAAGAGGAGTAGGGGTATCAGTGGCTCTACACATACATGTGAAGTGTATATTTTCTTAAAGGAAAGTAAACACATGTGTTTTTCTTCTATCTCCAGGTGGTGTTTTCCTTTTTCTTGCCCGTTATCGACATTTCCAAACGGATGAGGCCGACAAATGGCCCAGACTAGGATTCATGGAAGAATTTGACACCGTCGTTCATGATCTTGCAAATTCCAAGACAGCTGAAATGATACTAAAAAGGGTGTTGCCAGACTATATTGAAGGGACCGAAGGAATCGCTTATGCTTTTAGAGTATTGTAGAAGCTGGTTGAGGTGGAATTCAAAGCAATATTTATGGGAATCACTTGAGAAGAATCCATAGGCCTAAATAACTGAGCGCACATAATACAGAAGACAAGGCACGAATATCTGTAAATTAGTTAGATGGACATTTAACAACGGTAGCTATTTTACAAATATATTTGAACGGCTAATTGCTGAGATCATTCAGTTCACCTGGGATGTCCTCAGTAACATCGACGTAAGGGATCATTCAGTTTCGGGCAAAATCTCCTTCCCGAAACTTGTAGTCATACCCGAAGGGCAAGTTAAGTCAAGCGTCACCATATTTTGGCAAGGAATCGGGGTGTAAACGAAAGTTTGAAAAATTACCGCCACCCAATATTACAGGAACTAGCATTTCATTTGTAGAATTTAAGAAGTCGTTTCTGAGCCAATTGCAAACAAAGTATAGAAAGACGTGCCCACTTTTGGATGTTAAGGCCCTCCTCCCCTTTAAATTTTTTGGTTGTCTTAGTGGATTGGTGCAAAAAATACCATATTTTGGCAAGGAATCGGGGTGTAAACGAAAGTTTGAAAAATTACCACCACCCAATATTACAGGAACTAGCATTTCATTTGATTACTAGTAGAATTTAAGAAGTCGTTTCTGAGCCAATTGCAAACAAAGTATAGAAAGACGTGCCCACTTTTGGATGTTAAGGCCCTCCTCCCCTTTAAATTTTTTGGTTGTCTTAGTGGATTGGTGCAAAAAATACCATATTTTGGCAAGGAATCGGGGTGTAAACGAAAGTTTGAAAAATTACCACCACCCAATATTACAGGAACTAGCATTTCATTTGATTACTAGTAGAATTTAAGAAGTCGTTTCTGAGCCAATTGCAAACAAAGTATAGAAAGACGTGCCCACTTTTGGATGTTAAGGCCCTCCTCCCCTTTAAATTTTTTGGTTGTCTTACTGGATTGGTGCAAAAAAGTGCTGTAGTTTGTTTCTTTAACGAGATCATGCATGTGCTAGAAATGCCCTGATTTTCATTTACAATAAATGGTAATTATTCGTTTTGACGAAAAATGATGTGCTAGTCTGCATTGGTGTTTAATGTGATAGTTCTCTAGCTGGTTTCAAAAAGCGGCTCATTGAGCTGGTTCATGAAATTCAACAATTTTTTTCAAACCTGTTAAGTTTTCTTCACATACCAATAACAAATGGTCAAACTAAGACAATCCCCATACCCTACATACAAATAACTGTTTAATGAGTGAGTAATTAGCGGTTCAAGTTGGTTTTCAAAAATTCGTGACCAGACACTTTTTCAAATTATGTACAAAACCGTTGCAAGTCAGGACACTTGAAAATTCAAAATTTTAACGTTTTCTGTGACTTTTGGACTTGAAAATTGACTTGTTATGCTGACTATAAACATCGATATGTGGTAGTGACCCTTTGAGACTCTCGTTGAGTTATCGATATCAACTCAATGGGCCCCTTTAAAAGATCAAACTTCTGAAGCCAATAATTACCAGTCATTCTTCCCCTATAGATCACTTACGTCACTCACAATTCGACTGAATTCAAAGTACACTGAATCGCTGAAACTATCGACATGATTGTCCCAAATCCGGTTGACAAATGATTTAAGTAGTAACGTCTTTTGAGTAAAACCCAGTACAGAGGCGGACCTTGCATTTGCCAGGAGGAGGTGGCTACGTGCAGTCTGGAAGCGACGAAACCGAAAAATATTCGAGGAAGTCGAGTGCCAGAAAGGCTATCAAAGAGGAGAGCCACCATTGGATGGCTCCAAGCAACAAATTGCAAACATTTCTGATAGCAGAACACAGTACATCACTAGCTTTTAAAGGGCATGAGCAGTCATCCCAACTTGATGTATTGTAGTAGACTGTCCTGATTCATGATTGGCTGTTGAGAGTCATGTGACAACATTTTTCTCTTCAAATGTAAAATTTACTGCTCGTTTTACCCAAAATATGCAATGTTGAAGTCTAAATATATGATGAAAGGCACTTTGAAGAGAAATAAGAAGAAAATTGTGAAATTTAGCTTGCTTCAAAATAAGTTTGGGGGACTGCTCTTGACCTTTAAGCATATCCTGCCGTAAAATTTGGATCTCTTGTCCGCAATTTCTGAAAAACAAATGTGTAATGACATACCGTGGTGGTTGCACTTTCCAGGGACCTCCAGGTGGGTTTGGGGATTATATGTATGGCACGCCAAAAGTCTCACCGCATATGATTATGTACTAAAATTATACGTTCATGTACTAAAAAGAAACGATGATGTACTAACTTCATACGATCATGATGTAAATTTATACCATCATGTACTAAAACCATAAGTTCATCATGTTAAATGTCACGATGTACTTGTAAAAACACACGTTGTACATCTAAAAGCACATGTTGTACATGTAAAAATGTATGATCATTATGTTATAATTTCCCCTTCCGCTTGCCATACTGAGTGAACTCAGTAGAAAGCGATCACCGGGAGCCAAGGATATAAGAAAAAGAAGTGCAGAGATTAGCTAAGATGGAATTTTAAGGATGTGCAGAAAGCACATTGAAATTACTACAATTTCCTTCCATTCATGGCCAATTTGGAGTACGGAATAAACCAGACTCCAATCAGGAACTTAGTTCCAGTCCGGACTCGGGCGTTACAGCTATCCCCATATGCCTAAATATCAGAAAATCTTATATATACTTGCTTCACTACTTTGGACTTGGTCTCGAATACAGCCCTGTTGTTTTGGTCAACGACGGCACGTTCGAGAAGAATTGTTACCATATTTATTAATAACCATTAGGACCTACATCATTGGTTACCTCGTGGGCAAAGAAGAGATTAACCCTACAGATACTAAAGATGACTCAAACGCGCATCATGTTCAGCATCCATTCAGAAATCCCCCCTCCCCCACGGTGTCAGTTCTTCGGAGCGTTTGGCAAATATTGGCTCACACCCGCCTCCGCTGCCACTGGCTAAGGTGACGGTGACCTGTATAAAAGAGAGAAATGGATTGTCTGCTCTAAGGATGTAATTCTGTCCGAATTTCCCCTGACAAAAGTCACCTTTCTATTCTGCCCCCAGATCGATTAGGGACACTTTCCCCTTTGCCCTTCCCCTGTCCATCAACTATGTTATCGTCACGGTGCCTATAAGTGATAAAAGGAAGTTTAAGTGTCCATATTGAGAAGCTTTTTACAGTACAGTCTTCCTGTATGCTAAATGTTGCATTTTTTGTGTTTTTCCATGTATACTGGTTGATTGAACAAGTCACATTTTGAGACTATACCACCAACAATAATTGTGACTTGGCTTTGGAAGAAAAATTTCACTGATGTCTAAAAATATTGATCTTCAGGTGTAAAAGAATTATCCTAAATTTTGTGAGCACTCTTATGTCCGGATACTATGTTGTCGCCATTAGAAGGCAAAGACATACTTTCCCATCGCATACAACTTGCATGATTATATTTTTGAGACACTACTGGGCACATTGGTCTCTACTTTTAGAACAATAAGTAAACGAGCACAACATTTTGTAATGCAGACAGATCAGCCACCTCCCCCAAATCTCTTTGATTTTTTTTTATTTTGGCCAAGTTGACCTATAGATGCGGACTAGTTCTACCTTTTAAAATGAAATGAAGACTACCGAACCAGGGGCGTAACTCAGAGGCTGTGGAACAGGCTAGTGAAGGAAACGGGGATTTATTGCCTCTGGCTCTGGAAAAATGGAAAATTTGTCACACGTGACACCCACCAGATCCCCTCGTATCCCCATTTGACAACTACAACACGGTTCTCCCTAGTTTATAAAATTCAAAATTCTTACCAATACTACTTCCATATTTGCAAATATTTCTTCACAAATGAAAAGCTTTCATCTTGTTTCGTTCGCCGCAAATTGCATTCCATACGCAGTCATGCACACCCTTTAAAAACATCATAGATGGAGACTTTTCATGTCGCTGGAAGTGAAAAATTTCGGAGGTTTGCCCTTTGTGGCTTTTGATCATGAAGTGACCCCATTCAAGTGCATTACGGTTTTCCCATTTTTTCATAAAATTCTGAATTCTATCCAAGGCAAGCTTCGTATTCTTAAATATTTGTTTAAGAGATTATTTTCGGCTCGCGAAGCCCATATGACAATCTATACTGCAGAAATGCTCACACTTTTAAAAACAGCTTTGGAAACTTTTCCTGGCTCTAAAAATGAAAAAATAACGTAAATTTGTCCTTTGTGGCACCCGATCATTAAGTGACACCGGTCAACTACATATTGTTTTTCTACATTTTCTTTCAGAAAAGTCTGTTTCCTCCAGTGTCAGCTCTTGTTATTCAAATATTTGTCTAAAAATGACAAAAATTTTTGAAAAATTCCCTTTCTCTAAAAAAAAACTACGCCTGGAATTTGTAACACCAGATTATCACCTGAAATCGGTGAACTGTTGAAGGAAGACTATGACAAATTGATTTTCCATAAGTTTATCGAAAAACTAAGATAACAGAAATCAATTCCCATCCAAAGTTCGAGCAAAATATTGCCTGTACACCTGTATGTGTGCCATTTTTTGTAATCTTTTTGATTTTGCATGGTAGGCTATCTATACTTTGACTATAATGTTTCCTATTTTTTTAAATAACTCGGATAGCTAGTTGGCCGTTTTGCTGAAAGTGTGGAGCAAGCATGGCTGAAAATAATTGTTTTTAAAGCTACGGAAATATCGCAGAATTTTTGTTCTATTTTTTATTCATTAAATGCCACTGTAGCCCCGAAAGAAGCTGCAGAAAAGCATCTATTTTTTTCAATAATTTTTTAAGTACTACCCGGCTATTTCTGAAATTTGGGGGATTCTTTCCGAATGCTTACCTCCCGTACACACACCAGTCAGATAGATTGAAGTTAGCTGTTCCTTCTTTCTTCTGTATAAGTTTTATAGCCAGGCGCCTGATCTTAAAATCTTAAAAGGGACAATCTCTAGGGTAAAACTGTTGATCGCAGGTAAGGTTAATTCGAATATGTCCGGTAATGCCTGCTGTCTTTGTGCTAAGAATATGGGTGTCATATCCAGTGACGTAGCCAAGGGGGTGATTTGGGGGTTAGAATCCCCCTCCCCCATGACTCAACCTTGCAATGCAAAAAAAACCCACCTAAAATAGAAGGTTTTTAATCTATATTCTAAGAATTTTCCCTCATACCGTGCCCCCCCCCCCCCCCCCCATGACACCAAAACATAAACCTGGCTACGAGCCAGGTCAAATCTGGGGTTTCCGTTTTTGCTATGATTTTGATAGAAATACTTCCACTTTAATGGAAAAATTTAAATGTAAAAACTAGGCTACTCAGGCGCGGATCCAGGGGGCTTGGCAACAAATAAATTTGGAACTATTGGTCAGAAGGGTTACAGGAAGTTGACATATATGTAGCGCCACCAGTTTAACAGATGTAAAATTGAGATAAAAGTTGAAAAGTTGAGAAAAGTTGACTCATGCAAGGAACCTCTCAAAAGTTCATCGCCCCTGATGATCCAAAGTTGACTAATAGTGGATTTACCCGAAATGATGAGAAAAGAAACATTAATTTGCTCACCAGCTATCCCAAACAAAGGGTACTTTACCAGGAATAGTTTGTAGGGAGGATTATCACAAAAACCAACAGAGCGCATTAGTGGTGAACTTAGGTAACAGGTGACCTTCCAAATACTTGGAAGTTTGGAGGCATGAAACATAAATTTTGGACCAAAACAAAGAGCAGAAATAGGGAAGAGTCAATGAACTGTAGGAGGAGGGTAACCTTGGGAGGTCAGTGACAAGGAGGATGAAAATAGGTATGTAGTCATAGTTACCAAATAGTTTGGCAAGTGTGCCAAGAAAAAAAAGGGAATTGTTTGTAAAGCACAAAGGGATAAAAAGATAGGAGATTGAAAAAGCAAAGGAGAAGCAAATCAGCCAGCATGGCACAAGGTAGAAATAAGTGTAATAATAGAGCCAGAGTGGCATAAAGTAAAAGAAAATATAATTCAGCCAGCGTGGCAAAAGGTTTGAAACTAAAATTTAGAAGTGTAAAACTAACAGAGTGTTAGAACAAAAAGCCTGTGACGAATTAATTACAGAAAAGTGTGTTTTATTTCAAAAGGAGAAAATTAATGGATATATTGTGATATATTCAAGGATTGTGTATAATACTTTATTCTTTTCTGATGTGAAGGATACTCATCGTTGTGATATATGCTGCGAATTATGCTTATTAAATAAAACAAGTAACCGGGAAGAAAGAATTTTCCATTTCGTGTCTTCTATACCTCTGGGACTTAAAAACTTTGGTAGCGAACGGGTCTAACATTGGACCTACCGACCAACTATAATTTTGAACTAGGCCTGCATAAAATCGGCAGGACTGCTGTCCTTGCAAATCAAGTGCCTTTTCATCCGGCCAAATAAACCATGGCAAAGTGACCTCAAAAGTGCATTAAGTCGAGTTAGTTTAACTGTGTGGTAAAAAATTCCATCATGAAGGCGTTTCAGGAGAGTCACGACCTTGTAGATCGAGTGGGAGAGTGAACTATTCCAGCAGCTGTGTGCTAATGTGATTCACAGGTTCCAATCCCGATCTGTGTATGTGTGTTTTTCTCCTCGTTTCCCAGCCGAGGAAGTTGGTTGCGCTGAAACATCTTCGATTGAGTCAGTTAAGTAGCAGGTTTGTCCTAGACTGCGGTGGCTCTAGTTACCAGTGAAAATTATGAAAGTGTCCTTTATCCCCCTTCCTCTACTACTGAAGAATGTGCCCATTTTTTACATTACATGTTGATACCTTTTTAGTTAGTGAAGTTTTTTTTTTATCAAAAATAAGCAATCTTTAAAATAAAATTTTGATTTAGTAACAATACTGTACAAGGTTTGGAAGGTGGCATGATCTGGAATATTTTTTTTTTCCATAGGCCTACAAGGCCCTAGTGAAAAGCCACCAGAATATGACTTTAAAGGCAAACAAAGAACACCTGATTCGCATCGCTGATTTCTGAAAACATCCGTCGTCGCATGGTCCCTTTTTATATTAATATTTTGATAATTTCCGGTG
This sequence comes from Holothuria scabra, assembly GCA_037179385.1. Taxonomy (NCBI): domain Eukaryota; kingdom Metazoa; phylum Echinodermata; class Holothuroidea; order Aspidochirotida; family Holothuriidae; genus Holothuria; species Holothuria scabra. The sequence goes on from CM074182.1 coordinate 53,375,833, forward strand.
CATCCATTCGGGATCCTATTTAAAAAATATATATATCGCCTAGGTAAACTTGCCCAGAGTCCTCTCTTCGAGTCAATCTATTCGGTCAGAAGTAGCCTACGGGAGTATAGGGGAGTATCGTTTGATTGTGGGATTTACCCAAAGATATAAACGTAGATACCAAACTCCTATCCCTACACTGTTAGACGCGCTAACTCCTCAAGGAGGCACAATCGGAGGGGCGGAAGTGTTCATTTGACATGCGCACAGTTCTTTTCGGTTATCTGCGTGCACAATGACGCACGCGTAGCAGAAAATTCCATTGTGACGAGATGTCAGCGTGCGTGCATTTTCAAAGCGAGTTCTGTACGCGCACAATGAATTTCTCCGGGTGAAGTCCGGAAAAATTGACGCGTACTTCCGCGTGCTTGGAAACAGCACGTAGTAGTTGATTTATGTGTTGTAAGCGCATAAGAATGTAAAAGCCTGCATAGATGCGCGCTTGTGAAGATGTCATAGAAACTGAACAATCAGTAAGCCAAGGAACTTCAAGCCAGTCGTTGTGCGTTAATGTCCCAATGTTCCTTAAGTGGAAAGCCGGCGAAGAAGCCTAAAACTGTTTCATGTAAGTGAAATTTATTGAAGAACTGTGTTTGCAAGAATTTTAATGTTTTAAAATCACACGTACTTAAACTACCGGAAGATATCAATTTACTGTTAGCTTTCAAAACGACTGATCAGTGATCAGCACTTCCGCCCCTCCGATTCGGCCTCTGTGAGGAGTCACCGCGCCATTTTAAGTTTGGTATCTATGTTTATAATATCTTTGGATTTACCACACGGCTTATGTTGGCCAATATAATGAGGGCTAGATTTCACATCGCGGAGGTCAGCTGCAACATAATGACGTGACCTACTCCGTTGCCCCTGTCGTATTACAACTTGGTGTAGCGTTATTTCACGTTGCGCTAGAAATGGGGGCATAGCTACATGCTACGTTTCATCAAAAGAATTAAAAAAAACCTTCAGACGTACAAAATCGTAAAATAACTTGAGTTAATATTTATGGGGCCTATTCTGGGCATGAGAGTGACGTTAGACTTTTTAAAACTGTTTCTTCTAATAAATTTTATTCCAGTTCTTCATGACCATCTTAGTATAAAGTCTACTTGGATTTCTTTTACCGTCTAAATGGAATTAACGCATTTTAGACCTGTTTTTACCAAAGAGAACTTGGATAAATTACTAAAAATAAGAAATTGAGGAATTGCATGACAAGTCCAACGTGGCCTCCCTTAAGAACGTTTACTCCTGAAACAGTTCTGCTCTTTGCAAGAAGCTACGAACATGAAACTGACCAACCCCAGACCTTCATACCTGTACTTCATAAGCCTTTATGCTGTAGAGGAAATTCCACTGTGTTGTACGTGGAAATCTAACTACGACAACAAACCAGACCTATCTACATCACGCCATTAGTATGTAGGCTACATCCAAGAAAAAAGGATGTGCCTTATACTACACGGAGTTTTTCGACAGCATAATAATTTTGCTAGTCGGCTAGTTAAAGGCCTAGTTCTCTCACCCCAAACAGTACCAATTCTCCTAACCTTCTAACAATTAAGCCCTTCCCACAATTGTCTGAAATTCATCCTCATCTACATACAATCTCAGTTTATTGCTTCAAGGTGAGTATAGAAAAACTAATCAAATCACTCACAGTACCGTTCAGACTGCGTAATATAAGCTGTGGTACTCTGCATTGTTTGAATTAGCTGTCAATGAAAGAGCTGATCCAATTGAGAATTTCGGTACCCCCGTACCAAAATTGTAGTTTGGGGTGAGAGGTTTGGCCCTTTAAGTCGTCTACTCTAGGTGTTTCTCCCTAGCGCGCAACCGACTTGGTCGACTGGACAACTGACTTGGTCGGGTGGACAATCGATTTTAATGCAAATCTAATGCTAAGTGGGAGGCCGGGCCGGGAAAGCCGGTAGAACCCAGAGAAAAAACCACATAGGCCTACATCGAGCTGGATTTCATCCATTCGCATTTGAACCTCATTGGTGCACAACAGTTGGAATTAGACCACTCTGCCACTTGATGACCTGTGTACTTCTATCCCCTCCTACGGCTCTCCAAAACTCCTCTTTGTGCAGACATAGTTCCCGCTCACATATCCTTGTGAACATGAAAGACCCTAAAGGATCAGTTATTTGAACTCTTTGCGCATTTTTTAAACTATCATCTTCTGTGCATCCCTCAGGCTGGATTTGTTGTGAACCAAATGTCACCGCTACCAATAAGAACTTTAACACAAAACTTTAACAGCAAAAGTTCAGACTGGTGCATGTCTGCAAGGACTAGTGTAAAAACACTTCCTTCAGTCTTCAAATTTATCTCCAAGGAATCAAACAGAACACAGCCTAGTTGGCAAGCGCCCTTAATTACATGTGAGATCAAAGTTCTACGGTATAATGTAATTCACCAACATCTTGACCACAGCTACCCACTAAGTGGCACAGTGCGAAGTGCTAAAGGTCTCGACCGGGAATATTAGCTCATACCCGCGAGTTAAAAGGAAGCTTTCTAGGAAAGAAGAAATGGAAAACGGAGGGAAAGGGATAAGTAAATGAAAGAGAATTGAGATGATTTATTTCAGGGATGAGACTCTCACAAGTTCTGCCACTTTTTAAGAACCAGTGAAATTTGCAAGTAAAATTACATTCAGATGAATGTCCGTCTGATGAGCCTGATTAATCCAGTAGAGGACTTTTAACATTTGTTTTTAACATTCATATCATTTATCTGTAGTAATCTTGAGACTCAGATTCTAACCTAACCTCATCTCTTACACCCGTACCCAACCTTGAGACACGGTGTCAGGCAGTAGATGTCTCGAGGCATGAATGATACACCCTGCAAATCAAAATGTGAGGATGAACGGGAATGATTCCGGTTTATATGATTTGTGTTGCGTTGTTGTGGACCCTATAACGGGTGTCTACAAAGCAAAGACCGAAGACCGAAGACGGAAGACCGAAGACCGAAGACCGAAGACGGAAGACCGAAGACCGAAGACCTGAAAACAAAGTTATGACAACGGCAGATTTAGAAGCCTTGGCGTCTAGATTGGGGTGAAACTTACATATGAATAATGTCACAAAGGTAGAAATGATGACAACAACACAATGGATTTTAGGTGGCCAAAATGTGTTTTATTTCTCTAAATGGCAAGGCAGATGACTTACAAAGATAAACATTAGAAGGAGAATAATTTACTGTCAGACTGTACAGAAAATAAGAGCTCTCAATGCTTTGCATCATCTCCTATCAAAATACGGTGCCACAGAGCCGCCGACACAATTTGTTGCTGTAGTCTTCGTTTTGTGAATTTTAACCTCATTAATTGCTGTTTTCTTTTTTATATTTTCATTCGATATTGCAGAAGCTCGTGTCGACATCAATTCGAATACCTTAGTCAGCATAGCTTAAACCAATATTAATCACACGAAAATTTTTTCTTCTTCGTTTTGTATATCAGCAATCATGTTTTCACCTTTAAAAGATTTCGTAAAATGAGTATAATTCTATTAGTTCTTACACATCCAATATCTGTTAATTTGGTTTGAAATTAATGGGAAGGTCTCTAAAATGAATGTTTGATATTTCAAAGTCGGCCGTATGCGGTTATTGTTGAGGGGGGGGCTGGGGTGGGAGGGTACAGGGTTCGGCAAGGTAGAAAAAGTCCCCAATGTCTCAAGGAAAAAAGACAACAGGAGAAATTAACCCGGAGAAAACAGAAAATAAGAGATCTCAATGCTTTGCATCATCGCCTTTCAAAATACGGTGCCACAGCGCCGCCGACACAAGTTGTTGCTGTAGTCTTCGTTTTGTGAATTTTAATCTCTATAATTGCTGTTTTCTTTTATGTTTTCATTAGATATTGCAGAGTCTCATGTTGATATCAATTCGAATACCTTAGTCAGCATAGCTTAAACAAATATTAATCACAAGAAAAATTTTATCTGTGTTTCTTAATTAGGAAAGAGCTGAAAATCCAAGTCTTCGTTTTGTATATCAGCAATTATGTTTTCACCTTTTGAAAGATTTCGTACCATGAGTATAATTCTATTAGTTTTAACACATCCAGTATCTGTTAATTTGGTTTGAAATTAATGAGAAGGTCTCTAATATGAATCTTTGATGTTTCAAAGGGTGCCGTATGCGGTAATTGTTGAGTGGGGGGGGGGAGCGTACGGGGTTCTGCAAGGTAGGAAAAGTTTCAAATATAGCAGGAAAATGTGAAAACAGAAGAAAAAGAACCCGGAGAAAATAGAAAATAAGAGATCTCAATGCTTTGCATCATCGCCTATCAAAATACGGTGACACAGCGCCACCGACACAAGTTGTTGCCGTTGTGTTCGTTTTGTAAATCTTAATCTCATAAATTATTGTTTTCTTTTATGTTTTCATTAGATATTGCAGGGTCTCATGTTGATATCAATTCGAAAACTTTAGTCAGCATAGCTTAAACCAATATTAATCACAAGAAAAATTTTATCTGTGTTTCTTAATTAGGGAAGAGCTGAAAATCCAAGTCTTCGTTTTGTATATCAGCAATTATGTTTTCAACTTTTGAAAGATTTCGTACCATGAGTATAAGTCAATTAGTTCTAACACATCCAATATCTGTAAATTTGGTTTGAAATTAATGGGTATGTCTCTAAAATGAATGTTTGATAATTCAATGGGTGCCGTATGCGGTTACTGTCGCGCGGGGGAAGTGGGTTAGGGAAGGGGTTTGGGAAGGAAGGAGAAGTCCCCAACATCGCAAGGATATAGGAAAACAGAAGAAATTAACCCGGAGAAAACAGAAAATAAGAGATCCCAATGCTTTGCATCATCGTCTATCAAAATACGGTGCCACAGCGCCACCGACACAAGTTGTTGCTGTAGTCTTCCTTTTGTGAATTTTAATCTAATTAATTATTTTTTTCTTCTATGTTTTCATTCGATATTGCAGTATCTCACTTTGATATCAATTCAAATACCTTAGTCAGCATAGCTTAAACCAATATTAATCACAAGAAAAATTTTATCTGTGTTCCTTAATTAGGAAAGAGCTGAAAATCCAAGTCTTCGTTTTGTATATCAGCAATTATTTTTTCACCTTTGAAACATTTCTAACCATGTACGTCATTCTTTTAGTTCTAACACATCCAATATGTGTTAATTTGGTTTGAAATTAATGGGAATTTCTCTTAAATGAATGTCTGATATTTCAAAGTCGGCCGTATGCGGTTATTGTTGAGGGGGGGTGGGAGCGTACGGGGTTCGGCAAGGTAGGAAAAGTTTCAAATATAGCAGGAAAATGTGAAAACAGAAGGAAAAGAACCCGGAGAAAATAGAAAATAAGAGATCTCAATGCTTTGCATCATCGCCTATCAAAATACTGTGCCACAGCGCCGCCGGCACAAGTTGTTGCTGTAGTCTTCGTTTTGTGAATTTTAATCTCTATAATTGCTGTTTTCTTTTATGTTTTCCTTCAATACTGCAGAGTAGTATGTTGAAATGAATTCGAATACCTTAGTATGCATTACTAAAAGCAATATTAATCACACGAAAAATTTTATCTGTGTTTCTTAATTAGGGGAGGGCTGAAAATCCAAGTCTTCGTTTTGTATATCAGCAATCATGTTTTCACCTTTGAAAGATTTCGTAAAAAGAGTATTATTAGTTCTTACAATCTTACATCTTTGAGTTTGGTTTGAAATTAATGGGAGTTCTCGGAAATGAATGTTTGATAATTCATCAATAGTTGCCGTATGCGGTTACTGTCGCACGGGGAAGGGGGAGGGGGATTGACGGAAGGGGTTCGGCAAGGTAGCGGAAGTCCCAAATTGAACAGGGAAATGTGAAAACAGGAGAAAAAACCCGGAGAAAACAGAAAATAAGAGATCTCAATGCTTTGCATCACGAGATACGGTGCCACAGCTCCGCCGACACAAGTTGTTGATGTAGTCTTCGTTTGTGAAGTTAATCTCATTAATTGCGGTTTTCTTTTAATGTTATCCTTCGATACCACAGAGTCTCATGTCGACATCAATTCGAATACCTTAGTAAGCTTAACTTAAATCCAGATTAATCACACGGAAAAAAATTATGTGTTTCTTAATTAGGAAAGGGCTGAAAATCCAAGTCTTCTTTTTGTATATCAGCAATTGTATTTTCACCTTTGAAACATTTCGTACCATGTGTGTCATTCTATTAGTTCGAACACATCCAATATCTGTTGATTTGGTTTGAAATTCATGGGAATGTCTCTAAAATGAATGTCTGATATTTCAAAGGGTGCCGTATGCGGTAATTGTGGAGTGGGGGCGGGGCGTACGGGGTTCTGCAAGGTAGGAAAAGTTTCAAATATAGCAGGAAAATGTGAAAACAGAAGAAAAAGAACCCGGAGAAAATAGCAAATAAGAGATCTCAATGCTTTGCGTCATCATCTATTAAAATACGGTGCCACAGGGCCACCGACACAAGTTGTTGCTGAAGTCTTCGTTTTGTGAATTTTAATCTAAATAATTGTTTTTTCTTCTATGTTTTCATTCGATACTGCAGAGTATCATGTCGAAATCAATTCGAATACCTTAGTATGCATAAATAAAACCAATATTAATCACACGAAAAAATTATATGTGTTTCTTACTTAGGAAAGGGCTGAAAATCCAAGTCTTCGTTTTGTACATCAGCAATTATGTTTTCACCTTTGAAAGATTTCGTACCATGAGTATAATTCTATTAGTTCTAACACATCCAATATCTGTTAATTTGGTTCGAAATTAATGGGTATGTCTCTAAAATGAATGTTTGATAATTCAATGGGTGCCGTATGCGGTTACTGTCGCGCGGGGGAAGTGGGTTAGGGAAGGGGTTTGGGAAGGTAGGGGAAGTCCCCAACATCGAAAGGATATAGGAAAAGAGAAGAAATTAACCCGGAGAAAACAGAAAATAAGAGATCTCAATGCTTTGCATCATCGTCTATCAAAATACGGTGCCACACTGTTAGAAATTTCTCTGTAAAATTTACATAATTTTTATGGCAAATTTTTTTCCAACCAAATAATGTTTTTTTTACAGCCAGACTGTAATCATGAAAAAACATTAAGTGTTTGTTTTTTCTTTACAGTTTTTGCATGTAAATTAGTTTACAAATGTCTACTGTAAAATCGAATTACAGAATTGTTCTGTTTTTTTTTTAACCTTAATTTTATGTGAATTTACAGCCTACTGTTTTCATTCTCGGCGTTTTAATATAATATCGCTTTTTTCCTTTCATATGTTATTACGTAACATACACTTCTCCATTACGTAGATCAGGTATTTGCTTATCAACGTAATGTGTCGTTACGAAGTTATTTTCAATCAAAACACAATGAGGATACTTTGTTATCACATTGTTGTCCAGTAGACTGCTATCTCTAGGAACTTTGTAATTGGAAAGTCACATTTTTGGTACAATATAATAATTGTTTTTAAAATAAATATGACAAAGAATGCAAATACATTGGTTGCAAACATTTCCAGACAAGGTAAACAATAAGTTTATCACTTCCTGATTAAAAAAAGCCAAAAAAGATATTATTCAAAGCAACAGCAATCCTTTTGTTAGGAAAATGCCTACAAAATAAGCTCCACCCATTTATGCAAAATGAGATTTACGTCATAAAGTGGTAAATTTACAGACTCTTTCAAGTAAATTTGTGAAACGTTTTTAATTCGATCAAGTGCATGAGCGCCTGTGGCGATGAGTTGGCATCAGTATACCAATTGTCAGTATAATAAATGTAAGTTAATTTTCAAATAGGGCCATAAATTTGCCAAAAATGTTTTCTTTTTTAACTGAAACTTCGCAGAACGATGCATGTTATATATTGAAAATTTTCTGGCTATTTCTTATTTGTTTGTTTGGGCTTATTTTTGTTTCTTTTCCAGCGTAAAAACAAAATGAATGTTTGTTAAATGACAGTATATTTATGTGAAATCAGAAAAATACAAAATACTGTTAAAATTTCTGTACATTTACAGAAAAAGTTTTACAAAGCAGTAAAATTTGGTTAAAAAAGCAGACAGAAATGGTTTTTCAAATGAACAGAAAATACATGTTAAACAACCTTTTTTTATTGTAGAAATACAAAGTGTCTGTAAAGATACAGAAAATCTCTATTAAAAGTAAAATACAAAAAGTTTAGGTTAAAAAAAATCTGTAAATTTACAGAAATTTTTAACAGTGCACAGCGCCGCCGACACGGTTGTTGCTGTAGTCTTCGTTTTGTGAATTTTAATCTCATTAATTGTTGTTTTCTTCTATGTTTTCCTTCAATAGTGCAGAGTATCATGTGGAAATCAATTCGAATACCTTAGAATGCATAAATAAAAAAAATATTAATCACACGAAAAAAATTATCTGTGCTTCTTAATTAGGAAAGGGCGGAAACTCCAAGTCTTCGTTTTGTATATCAGCAATCATGTTTTCACCTTTGAAACATTTCTTACCATGTGTGTCATTCTATTAGTTTTAACACATTCAATATCTGTTAATTTGGTTTGAAATTAATGGGGAGGTCTCTAGAATGAATGTTTGATATTTCAAAGGGTGCCGTATGCGGTTATTGTTGAGCGCGGACTGGTGTGGGAGGGTACGGGGTTCGGCAAGGTAGGAAAAGTCCCCAATGTCTCAAGGAAATAGGACAACAGGAGATATTAACCCGGAGAAAACAGAAAATAAGAGATCTCAATGCTTTGCATCATCGCCTATCAAAATACGGTGCCACAGCGCCGCCGACACAAGTTGTTGCTGTAGTCTTCGTTTTGTGAATTTTAATCTCTTTAATTGCTGTTATCTTTTATGTTTACCTTCAATACTGCAAAGTATCATGTTGAAATCAATTCGAATACCTTAGTATGCATAACTTAAACCAATATTAATCACACGAAAAAATTATCTTTGTTTCTAAATTAGGAAAGGGCTGAAAATCCAAGTCTTCGTTTTGTATATCAGCAATTATGTTTTCACCTTTTAAAGATTTCGTACCATGAGTATAATTCAATTAGTTCTAACACATCCAATATCTGTTCATTTGGTTTGAAATTAATGGGTATGTCTCTAAAGTGAATGTTTGATAATTCAATGGGTGCCGTATGCGGTTACTGTCGCGCGGGGGAAAGTGGGTTAGGGAAGGGGTTTGGGAAGTCTCCAACATCGCAAGGATATAGGAAAACAGAATAAATTAACCCGGAGAAAACAGAAAAAAGAGATCTCAATGCTTTGCATCATCGTCTATCAAAATACGGTGCCACAGCGCCACCGACACAAGTTGTTGCTGTAGTCTCCGTTTTGTGAATTTTTGCCGGTGTTCCAATGGAATAAGCAGCCTATTTGAGGCATGTAGGAAGTCTTCTTTTCGAAGGACGAGAAGTCGATGCCCAATTCTATTGACATTCCTTTTATACTTGAATTGATCCTTCATAAAATAGTTACAGACTTTAACGCCGCTACGCAGACTAACGGTAGTACTTGCTCCAAAACCACACCATCGAAAATCCGCGCTTGTTTAACACGTTCGTCAACCGCTACAAGTCCGTTGGCACGTCTCGGCTTAATCTGCGCAAGTGCAAATGCCGAATCTGCGGTAGAAACATCCTACAGCCCATCTGTTGCCTGCGTGAAAGGTACGTTCCTGACACAATGGTTAAAGTTGTGTTGGCGTCGGAACATTTTTCTCTGAGAATGTGAGCATGGTAGGCCGTTCGCTCATTTTTGTACAGCACTTAATATTTACTCGACTGAGGCTTGGAATCGAGTGGTGTAATACTGGGCTTTTTCGTTTCGTTTCAGACCATTTTCAGTGGCTTCGATCAGTACTTGATGCAAGTATAAACCGTCTAGTTAATTATTTATTGTTGCACAAATTGAACATGCAGAGGGTAACATTACCTTTTACAAAATGACATGCCAACACATTGTTTCCCCCGAAGTACCACCTTTAATACCTTGTATTTATTTTTATGGCAGCTCATTGGTCAACTTCCAACGTACAAATTACTGCTTAAAGATGAAATAGTTAGCGGTCCAGTTCAGTTTTCAAATATTGGTGACCCAACACTTTTCTTCAAATTGCACACAAAACCGTTACAATTCATAAAAACACAAAATTCAGCGTTGTAACTTTTATAATATATTATAAGACTAACCTGTATAATGCCTGTTATTCACGAGATTGTTCGACGGTTTCAGGTCGCGATGTGCAATGTTCTTTGAATGAAGATACTTCGTGGCCGATAGAATATCTTTAGAGATCTTAGTAAGAAAAGTAGCAAGTTCCTTGACAAGGTTCAATTTTTCTAGATGGCTGAGGAATTCTCGAACGACCTATCGTCCCTACATTTGACCGCCGTCCTAGGGTGTCCCCCTCCTCTTTTGGAATTTATTTTTGCTGCTTCCAAGGCGTCAGATACAAAATGGTGCTATATTTTGCTTTTTTTTATACTAGATCAGTATGTACTGAAAATGTCATGATTCCATTCAATCAAATTTTGGAGATTGTACAAATTTTTGCCTTAAAGTACCGAAAGCACTAAAGACCTAGGCTATACAATCACCTCCTGACACTCACTTTTCGATGACCTGTGTGCAGTCCATTGTACACCATATATAACATTGAAATAATAACAAATATGGCTTAGTGTGTCAATCATAACAGCATCGATAGTAAACATTTCTAATGAATAACAGCAAGGTACATGAAATTGTGCAAGAAGGTCTCTCAGAACTTAAAAAATATGTTTCCTGTCTTTCATACTGCTTTTTGAATACAGGGATTTTACTGACCTCAACGAAAATACTGATTCATCTATATTTTAATTTCGATCAAACACAAAAGAATGACTGTCGCTTTTAGAATGAACTGAATGGTATTGAAGTGGAATACAAATTAGTGAGGGAAGCCAATTTTTACATATAGGTTGCAGCAGGTCACTGAGCTTTTTTCAAAGCCCCCTCAGAAGACATTTTTTGAAGATTTAGCAAGTTTTCACGGTAAATCACCAAAGACTCTATAATTAAATAAGCTCTTGAGACATCTATTAAATCTGTTACTGTACAATGATCCGGATTTCTACTATTGTATACACCATGAATACAGGTAAATTGAATGGAACTATGAAAAGCATAGATCAGCACAGGGGCGTCGATTTGGTTTTCAAAGTGGGGGGGGGGGGGGGTATCTGGCCTACTTTGTTTGTCCTGTCCTGGTAAAACGTGTACAGCGGCGTTGCTAGACATTTTTTCGGGAAGGAGGGGTCGGGAATGCATCCAGGTTTTACGATTTTATGGGTGTGAACACCATTGTGCTAGAGCCGTAATTTGCGGCGCCCGGAGCGCGCTGTTTCCTGTAAGAAAATTATTTGAAAAGTGGGGAAATTACTGAAGAATTTGCATTTCCTGTTGGCAAATCTGAGAATGAACGGCGACCAAAGATCGTTGTTGCTATATATTGTTATCCAACCCCTACGAAATGAAGCTCTCTGACGAAATTTTTTGAGTCAAGAGCAGTGGCGTAGCTAGGATTTTTTCCAGGGGGTAAAGGTATGAAATTTCCCCAAAATTTTTCCCGGTCAATGTGTATTTCATATAAAAAATGCAAATTTACAAGTATAACAACATTACCATGTCATTATGTAATATTACCTGCATTTTTAATCTTAAAGTATAACATAGAGCAATTGGAAATAACAGCTCTTAGTATATTATTTTGGTCAACAATATCTGGTTTATTTGTATGTACTAACGCAGTGGCATACCCAGGATTTCGCTGAAGGGGGGGGGGGCATGCAGTATGGTCTAAGGGGAGGGGTGTCCGGAAATTTTTTGACATTTTCAAGGAGCCTAGATGCAAAATGGTGCAAGATTTTCGACTTTGACAGAAACAGTGTAAAAAGTTGAATCATGAGGATAAAACTGAAACTTGTCGTGTCTTTACATGCATTCTTATGCCATTTATGCTACCTTACGAAGTAAAACTTGTCATTAAATTTGCACACTTTTAGGAGTCAAAATAAAGGAGCATTGATCGGTATAGGATTTGTGGTATTTCTTGGCCACAAAACGTTATTTTGTCATAAAGATTATCTAAGCGGAGTGCCACCATTGGTTGGCGGGGAGCGTAGAGAAAATTTTGAAAAATCAGACCCCTCAGAGGGCAGGAAATAGCATTTTCCAGACTTATACGAAGAATCTACCCAGTCACTATCTCCTTTTGTAGTTTGCAAAAAACCCTTCCTTCAAAATATGTTCGCAAACTGCAAAATGCAAAGTGATCAGAGAGTTAAAGGGTAATCTGACCCAAAAATGTAATATTGCACAAAAGACTGAGCGAAACGCCACCATTGGTTGGTGCGGCGCGTAAAATAAATTTAGAAAAATCAGACCCCTCAGAAGGTCAAAAATAGCGTATTCATGCTAGTAAAGAGAATCTAAACACGTAGTCTTTATTTTTATCGATGCCACCAGTGGGAAACAGAGTCTACCCTTGGAATTTGATAGAATTTGCCTATTTGTAGGAATTAAAAAATGGCATCACTGAGGGACGTACTTGCTGAGACAATCCTTCTCCTTTGAGAATTTTTGAAAAATTGGGTGCCCTCATATGCAACCTGGTGCCACATATGCTATCTTTTGAAGTAAAATCTGTGTTACTAAAGTTTAAGTACTTACTTTTAAGAACAAAAAAAAAAAAAAATGGCATCTGTGAGGGGGGCATGGCTCAATCCCCCCCCCCTTTGTACGCCACTGAAACGAGGCCTAATAATAGCTCGATCACACAGGATATCCTGTTAAAACAGCAGTCTGTTAAGTAAAGAAGGCTACAAGATACTCATGGACCCATTTATTTTTACACCCCAAGTGAGCAGAAAGTTTTATTCCCAAACTAGCCTGTAAGCCTCCAAGGATTAGGCTAAGTAACAAAATCTAAGTATGCCAATGGATCCCGTTCATTCTAATTTCTAGACTAACTTTGAGTTAATCGTTGGCCATGGATTGTTTCAGCCCCATCCATCGTTGTGTACACAGAGTAAAATCGGTATAGCTACTACTTATGGCACGCCAAAAGGCTCACCAAATATGATGATGTTCTAAAAATACACGTTCATGTACTAAAAGTACACGTCCATGTACTAAAATTACACGTTCATGTACCTAAAATATACGATGATGTACTAACTTCATACGATCATGATGTAAATTTACACCATCATGTACTAAAATGTTACGTTGTACATGTAAAATCACACGTTGTACATCTTAAAACACACGTTGTACATGTAAAAACGTAAGATCATCATGTTATTATTGTCTCTTCCGCACGCCATACAGAGTGAGCCTTTCGGCGTACCAGAAGTCCGCCAAAAGGCTCACCGAATTTGATGTAGTAAAAGTAGCCTACACGTTCATGTACTAACTGCTTACGATCATGTACAGATTTCATACGTTCATGTACTGTTTGCTTACGTTCATGTACTGATTTCATACGATCATGTACTAAATGTCAGTACATGATCGTAAGAAATCAGTACATGATCGTAAGAAATCAGTACATGAACGTAAGCAAACAGTACATGAACGTATGAAATCTGTACATGATCGTAATTGCAGTTAGTACATGAACGTGTACTTTTACTACATCAAATTCGGTGAGCCTTTTGGCGGACTTCTGGTACGCCGAAAGGCTCCCTCTGTATGGCGTGCGGAAGAGACAATAATAACATGATGATCTTACGTTTTTACATGTACAACGTGTGTTTTAAGATGTACAACGTGTAAATTTACATCATGATCGTATGAAGTTAGTACATCATCGTATATTTTAGGTACATGAACGTGTAATTTTAGTACATGGACGTGTACTTTTAGTACATGAACGTGTATTTTTAGAACATCATCATATTTGGTGAGCCTTTTGGCGTGCCATAACTACTAGCTTGCAGGACAATGTAATAAACTCGGGGGGGGGGGGGTGGGGGTCTACGTTAGTAACTTATCAGTTTTCACATCCTTTTACCGAATTCCCAAAGTGTACAACGCAGAGACTGTATGCAAGGAGATAAGTTCGGGTATTACAGCCTTTCAGTGTTAGTTGTACTGTATCACCTGTCGTTAAATTCCTGAATAACAGCTTAATTCATGTACACTGGAATGCACTGATCATAAAAACAGCGCATATACAAGACAACATTTAATCTGCTAAGCGGCGAGGACATTTCTGTGGAACGCGAGTAGAACCGGTTCATGCGACACTAACGAAATCTCAAATTTGGGTTAATTTGTTGCATGAACGTACGAATTATGTATGAGAAATGTCTCTGAATTTGTTATTCTACCACAAAAATTTTGAGAAATTTTTGTTAGTTGTTAGAGTAAGAAAATTCATCAAATTTCCGCAATTTTATCAAATTTCCCCAAATTATTTTCCAGGGGGAGGGGCAACTTGCCCCCCTGCCCCCCCCCCCCCCAGTAGCTACGCCACTGGTCAAGAGCTTTTTAATTTTATGAAAGAAAACCCATAAAAATAGCACTGTAGTTACTGATGTCACTTGATAAACTGGTGTCAAATGTAGCAAATTTCTGTTTTTTCACTTACTAAGTCCACGGAAAGTTTTACTCAAGGTATGAGGGAACACTTCTGCTTAGGAATCGCAATTTGTGGCGCCCGAAGCGCGGCGAAGATCATGCTCCTTTGAAACAAATAAAGGCGAATGGGGAGCTTTTGATGGGGAGATTTCGGAATTTCATGAGTTGTCAAAACCACACAGAAGACTGGTTTTACAAATAGCATACTTCCGTTTTTTGGATACTGGTGTAAGATTGTTGATACAAAGAACATTAACATGGTTTTTCGAGCGACACTTCATCATAAATTATCTGCAGACTGAGGATGGAGGTACGCCTAATTCCTGATTGAAGTCTTTTATGTAGCAAACGTCAGAGTGAAGTTACTTCGCTGATAATGTTCTACATATGAAATGGTCGAATGGCTATGCAAAAGAAGGATGTGAGCGTGTCGAGATTTTGCATTAGAAATCATACATTTTTCTAATAAAACTGCATGCAGACTGTACACCTAGACATTTTCAGTTTCCTTAAAATGTGTTTGCCAATATCAGCCTGCCAGGTTTCATTAAAACATATTATCGAATGATTCATCTTCTTCCCATTCCTAAATATTGTGCTCCTTCATAACCACACCTGCTGCCCTATGCACACGAACAATTGACATGCAATTGATATGCAAGTTAAAAAAAGATCTTCAATGAGATTGCGAGCGCGCGAAAATTTTGGGGATTTGCAAAGTAAACATATGAAATTATTGATACAGAACGCCAGTCGATCGTAATCGGGAGAGGACACCTCTCATAACCTACATGTAGGCTATATTCTTTTTGGTAGTGCCTAATTTTTAAGTTTCACGTCACAAGAAGTTGGGGGCGGGGAACCTTTACGTTAGTGTTCCCTCCACTCAAAAAAGTGGGGGAGGAATCCCCCCCCCCAAATTGACGCCCCTGTATTAGCTCATGAAATGAAGAAATGAAAGTAAAACGAAACAATATCGTTAATGAATATTTCTAAAGAATATCGGTATGGGAGTGTAAGTGTACAAATGATGATGATGGCCTATCACGAAATAGAAACTGATTTTCGTTACTTCCATATGGCTTTTTAAATACAAGTATACAATTCACAAATATCATCAAAATACTGTTTCCTGAATATTTTAAACCTCGCATATCCCAATCAGCATATGGCTGGAGACTAGGTGCAGAGGGTGCATCGTTTTGAATTGTATCGGACTTGGAAAACTTTGTGATGAAAACCCATTTGTACAAATAGGTTGCATCAGCACACTAAGTGTTTTGCAAAGCCACTATTTAATTGAATTAAACAAATAGAATGCAGTAGATAAGAACGTGAGAAGAAAACATCAACATGAAACGTATTAATTTTCAATATCATAAAAGGAACACACTTATGAAGCCATTTTTCCCTGTTACGACCCCACCCCACCCCCCATCCCCAACTCTGCCAACTTATCAAACCTCCCTCCTCTCGTCGTTTTTTCTCTCTCTTTTTTTTGCTCTCTATTTTTTCAACACCATCAAACACGTCCCCAAAATTTCTCTGTGGGGGGGGGGTGATTCTTGCCCCTGCCCCCCCCCCCCAGTTGGCTACGCCACTGCTTGGTACGCTCATTGCTAAGGCTAGTGAAGACCCGAGTACGAGTTAGTTTACTAACACCTTCTCGGTTGTGTAATCTGATGTTTGTAATGATTTGCGCTGGGAAATCTTCTTAAAACCCTGAGAGAGTCCCGCGAGAAGACGTTGACTCTAAATATGTGAGATAGAACCATTACTGCTTTTCACTTTCATAC
The DNA here is from genome assembly GCA_037179385.1 of Holothuria scabra. NCBI lineage: Eukaryota > Metazoa > Echinodermata > Holothuroidea > Aspidochirotida > Holothuriidae > Holothuria > Holothuria scabra. The sequence continues at coordinate 53,392,294 of CM074182.1, forward strand.
TGTATTAGCATTCACTTTTATTTTCTGCTGGAAGAGCATATCGGTATGACAGTATACGAAAGTCTGCCGATGTTGACAGTGAATAGGCCTATGTGCATGTAATTGGAAACCATTGTATCGATAAAATTTGTTTGGCTGATTAGCGAGGCTAGTTTTCTTTTATTCTTTAATTCTGTTTTTCAATATTCATTGTCCTACATATATTAGCAATTCTGTTTGCTGTATTTTTTTTCTGATATTTTAAGAGAAATATTTGAAATCAGAAACAATGCTCAAGTATATGTTGTCATTAAATGAAAGTGTTCGTGCTGTAGTTTTGAAAAAATCCTTTAAGACCATACGTATTGCCTGATTTTTCCAAAATTGCTCTCTTTATAAAATTAAATGTAACGGCTATATATTTCCTGTTTATGTACATATTGCACACGTTCTCTCTAAAAAATTAGGTAAAAATTGTCAACAGACCGCTTATTGTCTGTTTTTAAGATTTTCATCCAAATTTTTATGTTGTGTCCTTAGAGGAATAGCCTAATACATTAAAATCATTTGGAACTTTTTGCATTGGATTGTGCATGATGAACCGAAGTATATTTACCCCGACACTTATTTTCCCCTATAAAGATATGCTAAAATCTCGGAGCTTCCGGGGATTCCCCCTGGACTCCCACCGCGGCTTTGCCCCTGGACCCCACCAGAGGCCATAAGGCCGGCCCATGGACCCCACCCGTTACAGCTCGCGCTTCGCGCGAAAACATTTGCCTCCCAGCATTTTCGTTTGCCCTCCACCCCCCCCCCCCCATTTTTTATCCTATTGCCGCCACTGGCTGTGGAAGGTATTGAAAATTATGTTGACATGATACTCTGCTGTATCGAACGAAAACATAAATTTAAGGGGCAATTAACGTGGTCTTAATTCCCCAAAGGAAGACTCCCACAACAACTACTTTCGGTAGCTCAATGGATTCCTTGCGAATTTAAAGGACGACCCCCTGCCTAGTCTCCACCCATGCCCCCACCCTGTGCAACAAAAACTGCATGCGGCACCTACGGAAGTATCAAACATTCACTTCAGGGACATTCCCATTAATAACAATAATTAAGACAACAGCAACAACTTGTGTCGGCGGCGTTGTGGCACCGTATTTTAATAAGCTTTGAAGCGAAGCATTGGGAGTTCTTATTTTATTTTTTGTCCGGCTTGTTTTCTGTTTTCACATTTGCTTGCGATATTAGGAACTAACCCTACCTTGCCGAACCCTTCCGTCACCAACCCCCCACACCGAGACAATAACCGCATACGACTCCCATTGAAATATCAAACATTCATTTAGAGATGTTCCCATTAATTTAAAACCAAATTAACAGATATTGGATGTGTTAGAACTAATAGAATTACACATGTGGTACGAAATGTTTCAAAGGTGAAAACGCGATTCTTGATATACAAAACGAAGACTTGGATTTTCAGCCCTTTCCTAATTAAGAAACACAGATAAAACTTTCTCGCGTAACTTTGGCTTCAGCTATGCTAACTAAGGTATTCGAATTGATTTCGACATAAGACTCTGCAGTATTGAAGGAAAACATAAAAGAAAACAGCAATTAATGAGATTAAAATTCAGAAAACGAAGACTACAGCAACAATTTGTGTCAGCGGCGCTGTGGCACCGTATTTTAAAAGGCGATGATGCAAAGCATTGAGAGCTCATATTTTCTGTTTTCTCTAGGTTCTTGTTCTTCTGTTTTCACATTTCCTTGCTATATAAGGTACTTTCCCTGGCTTCCCAACCCCTTCCGTCTAGCCCACCCCACCCCCAATCGGGCGAAAATAACCGCATACGGCACCAAATGAAATATCAAATACTCATTTTAAAGACATTCCCATTAATTTCAAACCAAATTAACAGATATTAGATGTGTTGGAACTAATTGAATGAAGCACGTGGTACGAAATGTTTCAAAGGTGAAAACATAATTGCTGATATACAAAACGAAGACTTGGATTTTCAGCCCTTTCCTAATTAAGAAACACAGATAATTTTTTCGTGTGGTCAATATTGGTTTAAGTTATGCATACTAAGGTATTCGAATTGATTTCTACATGATACAGCAAGTAATTTACCTACTTTTATAGACATTCTTTCCAATCTTTTGTGTCAAATTAATGATGAATGTAAGTCTTGCTTCATCATGGGCGACTTCAATGTGAATATGCTTAATCAGGAAAATAATTTTATTAATGAAATAATTTCATGTGGGTTTTATCCAACCATTTCAAAAGCTACTAGGGTCAGTGAGAGATCTTGTTCACTCATTGACAATATTTTTACAAATGTTGCCTCACCGGGGATAACCCCTAGTAAGAATGTTTCTGGGGTTCTTTTGACAGACCTCACCGATCATTGCCCAATTTTCCTAAACACACAGTGTACGCTGCAAGTCAATGTGAATGATGACATCTTTACTCGTAATTATTCTATGCGTAATATTGAAAGGTTTATCTCTGATATTTCTAGTACGAGTTGGGTTGATGTCTATTGTGAGTCTGATGTCAATTCTGCATATAATTTATTCCTTAACCTTTTTAAAAATGTCTATGACAAAAGCTTCCCTATTATGCGTCTGAAACGAAAAGGCCGATCTTCCGTTAATCATTCCTGGATCACCCCTGGCATAACCACGTCTATAAAAAGGAAAAACAAACTCTACAAAAATATGCTCAAAAACCCTTCTCAGCAAAAGAAACCTGAGTACAAAACCTTTAGAAATAAACTGACCCACATCATTCGTATCTCCAAGAAAAATTACTTTACGAATATCTTTAATAATTGTAAATATGACTCTAAACAAACTTGGTCCAAAATTAGCGATTTGCTGAACAAAAACAAGCAAAAACCTACCAAACCCGATTTTTGTATCATAGATGGTGAGAAACATACTGACCCTGTTGCTATTGGTAATAGTCTGAATAACTTTTTTGTTAATGTTGGTCCGTCGCTAGCTGCAAAGATCTCTTCAAATCATTCACCATCTGACTTTCTATCGGATAGTAATGTTTCATCTGCTTTCCTCTACCCAACTAGCGAAGATGAATTAATAAGTATGTCAAAATCCTGCCTAAAGCCAGGCAAGTCAGCTGGGTTTGATGAAATTAGGCCTTTCGTAGTTACTCGAGTTATCTGTTTTATTTGTAAACCCCTTAGTTATGTTTTTAACTTGTCCCTATCAACTGGTATCGTTCCTGAAAATTTGAAAGTCGCAAAAGTTGTCCCAATTTTTAAAAAAGGTGATCCAAATTGTTTTGTTAACTATAGACCTATTTCTGTTTTGCCCTGTTTTTCTAAGATTCTTGAACGCATTGTTTATTGTAGACTCTTTAATTTTTTGGAAAAACATAACATTCTTTTTAATGGTCAATATGGCTTTCGACCTGGTCTCTCCACTGATATGGCCATTGCTGATGCCGTCGATAATTTAACACAGGCCATAAACAACAACCAAATTGCTGTAGGTGTATTTCTTGATTTATCTAAAGCGTTCGACACCATTGATCATACCATACTCTGTCAAAAATTATTTCACTACGGTATTAGGGGAACTTTTCTTTCTTGGTTTACTAGCTATCTTAACAACAGAAAACATTTTATCTCTTTTCAAAGAATAAACTCTGATGTAAATAACATTCACTGTGGTGTCCCTCAAGGGTCAATTCTAGGACCGCTTCTTTTTATCATTTATATGAATGATGTAAGTAAAATTCCTTCAAATTCATCCATTGTGTTATTTGCTGATGATACAAATATTTTCTTTTATGATAGTAGTGTTGAACGTCTGAAACAAACCATTAGAAATGATCTAGCTGCATACAGTGATTGGTTTGCCACAAACAAACTTTCCCTAAACTTAGATAAGACGAATTTTATTGTTTTCATTGAAAATGATGATATGGTAAACTTTAATATTGATATTAATGGTAAATTGCTACAAAAGGTAGATTGCGTTAAATTTTTAGGTGTTTTCATAGACTCTAAACTTACTTGGCATGATCACATTAAGTATACTTCTGCTCTTGTTGCAAAAAGTGTAGGAATCCTTTCAAAACTGAAACATACACTCCCCAGAAGCATTCTCATGTCCCTTTATCAAACACTTGTACTCCCACATCTCACTTACTGTTGCATTATTTGGTCTGGATCAAGCAAGTATTTATTAAATAAGTTAGGTGTTCTACAGAAAAGAGCAATCAGACATATCACCTGTTCCAATTCGAGAGATCATACAAACAATTTATTCAAATCCATGAATTTACTTAAACTTACTGACCTATTCAAACTGCATGTTGCCAGTTTTGTCTATCGTTCTCTACATGAAATGCTTCCAAGCTCACTAAACTCTCTCTTTACACATAACTCATCGATACATTCACATAACACAAGACAAGCTGATCATCTACATACAAGGAAGCATCACAACAATTTGTACAAGAACAGTCTGCATTACCGTGCCACCACTCTTTGGAATCACCTACCGTCTACTGTTAAGACAAAGCCTTCCTTAACTTCTTTTAGGAAAAATCTTCAAAGGTTCTATATAAGCTTGTATTAAACCCATGAACTTGTTTATTATACTGTATTCCTGCCTATTTAGCTTCTTTGTTGAGCCCGAGGGGTGGGTGGTGGTTGGGTTCTAGGACGGGTGACGTGGGATGGTGGGTTGAGTGTCTATTATGACTTTTTCTATGTTTTTCCTAGTCTTATCTTCCATCTTCGTATTTTCTTTATTATTTCTTTTTTTAGGGAGTGTCACTTCTCGACAAGCCCCAAAGGGTTTCTAAGTGCACTTCCTTTCACACTCTTTGTTACTTATTTACTTTGTGATTCTTGTTTTCAATCTTGTGTTGTGATAAACCAAAAATAAATAAATGAAATGAAATGAATGAAATGATACTCTGCAGTATTGAAGGAAAGCATAAAAGAAAACACCAATTAAAGAGATTAAAATTCACAAAACGAAGAATACAGCAACAACTTGTGTCGGCGGCGCTGTGGCACCGTATTTTGATAGGCGATGATGCAAAGCATTGAGATCTCTTATTTTCTGTTTTCTTCGGGTTAATATCTCCTGTTGTCCTATTTCCTTGAGACATTGGGGACTTTTCCTACCTTGCCGAACCCCGTACCCTCCCACCCCAGTCCCACCCCCGCTCAACAATAACCGCATGCACACGGCACCCTTTGAAATATCAAACATTTATTTAAGAGACCTCCCCATTAATTTCAAACCAAATTAACAGATATTGAATGTGTTAGAACTAACAGAATGACACACATGGTAAGAAATGTTTCAAAGGTGAAAACATGATTGCTGAGATACAAAACGAAGACTTGGATTTTCAGCCGTTTCCTAATTAAGGAACAAAGATAATTTTTTTCGTGTGATTAATATTGGTTAATTTATGCATACTAAGGTATTCGAATTGATTTCGACATGATACTCTGCAGTATTGAAGGTAAACATAAAAGAAAACAGCAATTAATGAGATTAAAATTCACAAAACAAAGACTACAGCAACAACTTGTGTCGGCGGAGCTGTGGCACCGCATTTCGATAGGCGATGATGCAAAGCATTTAGATCTCTTATTTTCTGTTTTCTCCGGGTTAATTTCTTCTGTTTTCTTATATCCTTGCGATATTGGGGACTTCCCCTACCTTCCCAAACCCCTTCCCGAACCCACTTCCCCCCGCGCGACAGTAACCGCATACGGCACCCATTGAATTATCAAACATTCATTTTAGAGACATACCCATTAATTTCAAACCAAATGGACAGATATTTTATGTGTTAGAACTAGTTGAATTATACTCATGGTACGAAATCTTTCAAAAGGTGAAAACATAATTGCTGATATACAAAACGAAGACTTGGATTTTCAGCTCTTTCCTAATTAAGAAACACAGATAAAATTTTTCTTGCGATTAATATTGGTTTAAGCTATGCTGACTAAGGTATTCGAATTGATATCAACATGAGACTCTTCAATATCGAATGAAAATATAAAAGAAAACAATAATTTATGGAATTAAGATTTACAAAACGAAGACAACGGCAACAACTTGTGTCGGTGGTGCTGTGGCAACGTATTTTGATAGGCGATTATGCAAAGCATTGAGATCTCTTATTTTCTATTTTCCCCGGGTTCTTGTTCTTCTGTTTTCACATTTCCCTGCTATATTTGAAACTTTTCCTACCTTTCAGAACCCCGTCCCTCCCACCCCCCCCCCCCCCACTCAACAATTACCGCATACGGCACCCTTTGAAACATCAAACATTCATTTTAGGGACCTTCTCATTAATTTCAAACCAAATTAACACATATTGGATGTGTTAGAACTAATAGAATGACACACATGTTACGAAATGTTTCAAAGGTGAAAACATAATTGATGATATACAAAAAGAAGACTTGGATTTTCAGCCCTATCCTAATAAAGAAACAAAGATAATTTTTTTCGTGTGATTAATATTGGTTTTAGTTATGCATACTAAGGTATTCGAATTGATTTCAACATGATACTCTGCAGTATTGAAGGAAAACATAAAAGAAAACAGCAATTATAGAGATTAAAATTCACAAAACGAAGACTACAGCAACAACTTGTGTCGGCGGCGCTGTGGCACCGTATTTTGATAGGCGATGATGCAAAGCATTGGTAACTCTTATTTTCTGTTTTCTCCGGGTTAATTTCTCCTGTTGTCTTTTTTCCTTGAGACACTGGGGACTTTTTCTACCTTGCCGAACCCTGTACCCTCACACCCCAGTCCCAACCCGCGCTCAACAATAACCACATACAGCCGACTTTGAAATATCAAACATTCATTTTAGGGACCTTCCCATTAATTTCAAATCAAATTAACAGATGTGGGATGTGTTAGAACTAATAGAATGACACACATGTTACGAAATGTTTTAAAGGTATCATAATTGCTGATATACAAAACGAAGACTTGGATTTTCAGCCCTTTCCCAATTAAGAAGCACAGATAAAATTTTTCGTGTGATTAATATTGGTTTTAGTTATGCATACTAAGGTATTCGAATTGATTTCAACATGATACTCTGCAGTATTGAAGGAAAACATAAAAGATAACAGCAATTATAGAGATTAAAATTCACAAAACGAAGACAACAGCAACAACTTGTGTCGGCGGCGCTGTGGCACCGTATTTTGATAGGCGATGATGCAAAGCATTGAGATCTCTTATTTTCTGTTTTCTCCGGGTTAATTTCTTCTGTTTTCCTATATCCTTGCGATGTTGGGGACTTCCCCTACCTTTCCAAACCCCTTCCCTAACCCACTCCCGCCCCCCTCCCGCGCGACAGTAACCGCATACGGCACCCATTGAATTATCAAACATTCATTTCAGAGGCATACCCATTAATTTCAAACCAAATTAACAGATATTGTATGTGTTAGAACTAATTGAATTATACTCGTGGTACGAAATCTTTCAAAGGTGAAAACATAATTGCTGATATACAAAACGAAGACTTGGATTTTCAGCTCTTTCCTAATTAAGAAATACAGATAAATTTTTTCTTGCGATTAATATTGGTTTAAGCTATGCTGACTAAGGTATTCGAATTGATATCAACATGAGACTCTGCAATATCAAATGAAAATATAAAAGAAAACAATAATTTATTTGATTAAGATTTACAAAACGAAGACTACGGCAACAACTTGTGTCGGTGGCGCTGTGGCACCGTATTTTGATAGGCGATTATGCAAAGCATTGAGATCTCTTATTTTCTATTTTCTCCGGGTTCTTTTTCTTCTGTTTTCACATTTTCCTGCTATATTTGAAACTTTTCCTACCTTTCAGAACCCCGTACGCTCCCACCCCCCCCCCTCCCCCCACTCAACAATTACCGCATACGGCACCCTTTGAAACATCAAACATTCATTTTAGGGACCTTCTCATTAATTTCAAACCAAATTAACACATATTGGATGTGTTAGAACTAATAGAATGACACACATGTTACGAAATGTTTCAAAGGTGAAAACATAATTGCTGATAAACAAAACGAAGACTTGGATTTTCAGCCCTTTCCTAATAAAGAAACAAAGATAATTTTTTCGTGTGGTTAATATTGGTTTTAGTTATGCATACTAAGGTATTCGAATTGATTTCAACATGATACTCTGCAGTATTGAAGGAAAACATAAAAGAAAACAGCAATTATAGAGATTAAAATTCACAAAACGAAGACTACAGCAACAACATGTGTCGGCGGCGCTGTGGCACCGTATTTTGAAAGGCGATGATGCAAAGCATTGAGAACTCTTATTTTCTGTTTTCCCCGGGTTAATTTCTCCTGTTGTCTTTTTTCCTTGAGACATTGGGGACTTTTTCTACCTTGCCGAACCCTGTACCCTCACACCCCAGCCCCACCCCCCGCTCACCAATAACCGCATACAGCCGACTTTGAAATATCAAACATTCATTTTAGAGACCTTCCCATTGATTTCAAACCAAATTAACAGATGTGGGATGTGTTAGAACTAATAGAATGACACACATGTTACGAAATGTTTCAAAGGTATCATAATTCCTGATATACAAAACGAAGACTTGGATTTTCAGCCCTTTCCTAACTAAGAAACAAAGACAATTTTTTTCGTGTGGTTAATATTGGTTTAAGTTATGCATACTAAGGTATTCGAATTGATTTCAACATGATTCTCTGCAGTATTGAAGGAAAACATAAAAGAAAACAGCAATTATAGAGATTAAAATTCACAAAACAAAGACTACAGCAACAACTTGTGTCGGCGGAGCTGTGGCACCGCATTTCGATAGGCGATGATGCAAAGCATTTAGATCTCTTATTTTCTATTTTCTCCGGGTTAATTTCTTCTGTTTTCCTATTTCCTTGCGGTGTTGGGGACTTCCCCTGCCTTGCCGAACCCCTTCCGTTACCCCCGCCCCGCGCGACGGAAACCGCATACGGCCGACTTTGAAATATCAAACATTCATTTTAGAGGCCTTCTCATTAATTTCAAATCAAACTAACAGATATTGGATGTGTAAGAACTAATAGAATTATACTCATTTTACGAAATCTTTTAAAGGTGAAAACATGATTGCTGATATACAATACGAAGACGTGGATTTTCAGCTCTTTCCTAATTAAGAAATATAGATAAAAAATTTTCGTGTGATTAATATTGGTTTAAGCTATGCTGACTAAGGTATTCGAATTGATGTCGACACGAGCTTCTGCAATATCGAATGAAAATATAAAAGAAAACAGCAATTAATGAGGTTAAAATTCACAAAACGAAGACTACAGCAACAAATTGTGTCGGCGGCTCTGTGGCACCGTATTTTGATAGGAGATGATGCAAAGCATTGAGAGCTCTTATTTTCTGTACAGTCTGACAGTAAATTATTCTCCATCTAATGTTTATCTTTGTAAGTCATCTGCCTTGCCATTTAGAGAAATAAAACACATTTTGGCCACCTAAAATCCATTGTGTTGTTGTCATCATTTCTACCTTTGTGACATTATTCATATGTAAGTTTCACCCCAATCTAAACGCCAAGGCTTCTAAATCTGCCGTTGTCATAACTTTGTTTTAAGGTCTTCCGTCTTCGGTCTTCGGTCTTCGGTCTTCGGTCTTCGGTCTTCGGTCTTCTGTCTTCGGTCTTCGCTTTGTAGACACCCCTATATAACTGCTTTTTGCAAGACCAGTCATGCACAACCTCCCGAACCCTTCGAGTCTGTGTTCTGAACCACTAACGGATTCCTTTGCAAAAATTATGCCTCGCGTCTGCTTTAGTCTACCTTAACAAGACAAAAGCTTGTAAATAGTCACAACCTTTGATGTGACAACGTAATAAACAGACATATTTTTAGAATTTCCATTCAAAGAATTACTTACCTTTTTTGAATTTTCAAAATATGAGACAAAAACCGATTCTAGCATCAAAATAATTACGTTATGAATTATCCCGTTGGTCAGATTAGTCGATCTCTTGTGAGGCCACGAGGCGAGAATATGGTATGCTGATCCCTAATCGATTTGTGGGCCTACGTCTTACCATTCAGATAGCTACGGAGGCCTTGCCAGGAAGAACCAGTCCCTTAGCCTGTGAATAACCTGCAACTCGAGAGGCCCTGTTATCAGTAACGTAACATACCGATAATACCAGTCTTATGTATGAATAGCGCTGATATCGTATTCCACTGAATCAGTAGTTATATAGTCGCCCACTTTTCGAAACGGAAGGCACTAAGCTAATTTTCGCAGGACTTGATTTTCGGGCAAGGGTCTGGAAAAAATCGGGCAGCCATTTTTGAGTCTTAAAATAGTTAGCACTTTTTCAATTACGCTGAAAACTCCTATGGGTGCCCCAATCCTTTCAAACATTTTTCTAAACAACGCATTGTAGTCCCAGTAAAATTTTCATGAAAAATCAAAACGATTACAAAATTAGCGACTCATATTCGGGCAGCTCGTAAAATAGTTATTCCTCAGCCGCACTTCATAGTCTTGGTCAACACTACGCTCGAAATGGTAGAAGATTCGGAAGATACTTCCAAAAAGTTGTGAGATGATTTCAATTGCCGGATTAAACGGGAAGACGGGTGTGTTCAGGTGTATATATACATGTGCTAAAAGTTTTGCCAGAAAAATGGTAGTACATTGTTAGTGGTAATTTTATGAGCATTTTGAAGGATGACTTGCTCATTTTTATTAAAGTGAGCATGTTATTGCAAAAGAAAACTCAAAGTAACAACTATAGGTTCTATATTCACAAGCCTGGGAATAACATTTCCGGCGGTCTGGGGTTGTAATTTTTCAAAATTTTCGGTTCGCTCTGCCCTTACTATGGTGGCGCTCCGCTTAAATAGTCTTTGGGAAAAAATTGTGTATTTCTGTCAAAAAAATCTCCTGCCCTTAAACTGAAATGTTCCTACACGTCTAGCTTAACGTAGGTGCCGTATAAAATACTACAATAAGCCTCAGCCTCTGAGCAACACGTGAAGCCTTTGAGAACGGAGAGGAACTTGAAAGTTTTCACCGGGGATATTTGGTCATTTGCCCCCTCCCCCGACAAGTGACCCCAGAAACGCCACATCTACTCAACAACATACACCCAAAGTTTGAGAAAACTGATCACTCGGTTATTGAGTTATCAGGTTATCGCATGAGATGAGATTTTTAACGACACACCAACACGAATGCGTTATTTAGTGTCAGTCCACTCGATGAAAGGTTCAAAGTTAATTTTCAAGTTTGATTCAAGTGCAAGTTTGGTTTCCCTTCAGCCGCCTCGTGTGACGGGTACCAAATAGCGTAGGCATATTCTGAACCCCCCCCCCGCCCACAAGGGGCGTCGCACATCATACCTCGCATTCCAATTCGGTACATGCACACGCACAAATACATACGCAAAGGTGACATATGAACATAGACGTACGGGAGCATTTCAGTTTTGGGGGAAGAGCATTCTCTGCCCGAAAAATGTAATTCTGCCCGAAAGACTATCTAAGCGGAGCGCCACCATTGGTTGGCGCGGAGCGTATAGAAAATTTTGAAAAATCGCAACCCTCGGACAGCAGGAAATGGCCTTTCCCAGGCTTATCAGAAGAATCAAAGCCGTCGATATTTTGAACTTTCGTTCGCAATAAAGTTTTCACCAAAAATGAGCAAATCTACAAAAAGGTCAGAAAACTCCCAGAGGAAATGTACCACTTGGCACTACCATTGGATGACAACATTAAGCTATAATCATTGGAAAATGAGTTTGTTTGCGCGTTCTACAAACTATTTTACGTCATGCAGCATGAGATTATCATCAATATAATTTTGAAAAACTTCAGAAACCCTCGAAAATCCCAAGGCTTCTCAATTTCAAGGGAGGATAGCATTGCATCGCATTCCGGCTGCCTATTAAATATAAGTTTCGTCGAACTTTACAAGGAACCCCCTGTGTTTTAGCAGCCTGTTTAGCTCAGATTCAGGGGCCCGAATTACCTGAGTGGGGATGCCATGCAACGAATTGGCCCTTAAAAATTGATTAACTCAATTTACGTGCGGTTCCCAAGCAAGGTAGCAGCCTGTTTATATGCATTTAAACAAACAAGGGCGCAAATTGTTTCCTAGTGAGCAAACGACCTAAGTCCATATCAACGCTTTTGGAACACTTGATCCCCACAAACCGTACCCATTAAATAAAAAAGGGCGTTGACAAGGCACTATTCATATACTATTCCCCGATCCAGCAATCGGTAAATGAGGTTCGTCCTTAAAAACATTTGAGATGTGAAAAATGATAAATAAATATATAATGATATACCGCACCTGGGAATGTGTAAAACATCACCTGGTCTTGTATCTTTACCGGGGAAAACTGTAGAACGGAATTAAAGACATGAATACCGTATGTCTGTGACTCTGTTGCGACCATAGGCGTCCACAGAAATTTTTACAAGGGGGGGGGGGGGCAAGGTCATTCATGAATGATTCAATTGTGTACACTATCTAAGCGGAGCGCCACCATCAGTTGACACGGAGCGCACAAGAAAATTTTGGACCTTACAAATCCTCCAGATGGCCAGAAACGACACTTGGCGAGTGTTACAAGCTGCATGTACCCAGCCATGAAACAGGAATTTCATGTCTGTAATTTTTAGATTTTTAGAATTTTCAATGTAAAATATTGTTGAAGGGAAATCTGCCTCTCGGTCATGTCCTCGTACGCCTATGCACGATAAAACTTACAACTGTCAAACAGCCTATATAGGTCTATATCCGTTACCCAATTACGAATCATACCCCTCCCCCAAATTCACCTTGTATATCCCAGTTACATCCGTGCGTCGCCACTTGAGATCAGCATTGGACCAAACCAAGACCAACGCATTCATCAATAGTCGGATGCCATATGTACACTACACATCTGACAACTAGTACAATTGTGGCATAGTTTTTACAATTACAAATTTCCAATAGATATCACGAATGATGGTCCCCAAATTGCGATTTCACTATTCAGCATACCATCTTCTCTTTTGCTATTCCTGGTCAAATGTCCGCATATTTCACGAGAAGAAACTGACGCTGTGAGTGAAGGTATTTTGATGATTTTTAATTTTTTTATTTCAATTTTTAATTAATTTTTTCACAAGTTTGATTATCCAGGGGGGCAAGTTCCCCCTTGCCCCCCCCCCTTCCGGACGCCCATGGTTGCGACTCTTGCCCGAATTCCAGATCCACTGAATTGATACAACTGTCTATATGACTCGGGCCGAACTCCCGACTACATATAAATGATTTTTCTACTAACGCCGTTTGAGAAAAACCCGACATATCACGTTGCTAGATGTTTTTACATGAATTTGTGGGCAGACTTACTTGCAGATTTGTTCACACTAAATTCGTATGAGTGAGCAAACAAGCTGCGCTTGATTTGTTTACCATTGCCCGAATTTCGGTTCCACAGCACTGCAGGTTAAAAAGCTTCGCACAATTATAAGAGGATTATTTTGAAAAGTGCAAAATCGTCATCTCGTTCATATGCTGCCCAAATACCTCTCGACCAAGTACGTTTTAGCCTTCTGGTGACTATCGGTGATTGTCATTTAGCAATATGGTGCGTCACAAGATAGCTTTTGATTGATTTGTTCGAGCAAAATTTGGGGGACTGTATACATCCTCTCTCCCCTTGTAATCTGGCAATTAAAAATATCCCAGAACTTTTTTGCAACTTTTGCCCGAATATTGTGTCATTTCGGGCAAAGGTTTGCGCAAGAATATGAAGTGAGGCTGACGAAAAAAAATGTCGCGAATTTTGGTATCTTTTAGAGTTTTCATGAAAATTGTACCGTAACTATGATGCTTTTTTATCATTTGTTCGGCCAAGTGTTTGAAGGAATTCGGGCGCACCTAGGAATTTTCTGTGTAAGTAGAAACAAACCAGGTTTTAAGACTCAAACGGCTGCCCGAATTTTTCCAGATCCCTGCCCGAATTTTAGGTCTTGAGAAAATTTGGGGGGCACTTTGCCCCCCCCCCCCCCTGCCTCGTACGCCTAAACATATGATCCTTGGAACCAAAACGAATGATTATTGCAGGCACCCGTGGAAGAGCGAATTTCACCTTTCCTGGATTGAATTTCACTCTTCTTGGCCGGAGTGAATTAACACGCCAAGTGCATTCAATTCACTATAAGAGAGTGGCTTAGTTCACTATTTTAGAGTATACATGAAACAGAATGGCCAAAGTCAAAGACTCTTCAAGGTCTGAAAGACCTCTAAAGACCTCAAAAAATTCGAAGGCGTTTTCAAGATATTACCCTTACAAAGTATGGGGACAAGTAAGGGTACGAATAAGTCAATTTCCTTTTAACTTTGCAATGAAATATTGCATTTCATTTTTAAATATGGAATAGTAATCAAAAGAGAGAAAGGGAGCACCAGGGGGAAATTTCACCCCAATTAATACCCTCGAACTGCGACAGTTTGATTGGTGATGTTCTCCTAGTGTAGAGTTATTACTGTTAGGCATGAGAAAGGAAAAAGAAGGGGATGCACTATTTTGGCTTGAGAAATTAACAAACCGAGGAAAACAGTGCGCACATACTCTTCCTTTGCAATGTACACAGCGCACGACGTGCTCAATGAGAGGTTTGTCCCACCTGTGTTAGCATTCGGGAAGCATTGAGAAAGTATGGAGGAAAATTACTTGGAAGCAGACTGAACATGTCTGGTTGAACAACGGACGTCCGTCTCCTCCTTAGGTCAGACTAGCTACAATATATTGGAAACATGTAAAACTGAATGAAACCATTTTGCATCTCACACTACAAAAACAAAACTTTTTCAATGGGGTACTGTGTCCCTCCCACTTACAACCCTCCCTCAGAAAACCAACTTTGGACCCTGGATACTCTCACTTTCAATAAAGATTGATCACCGGACGGCAGTTGGCGGACAATCCCCAATAAATCATCTGTTTATTACAAGCTTGGCTGACTACCACATATTGGTCATTAGGAGGCTTCATTTTGCGCATAGTGAGCAAGTTTCGATGGTGAAAATTTTGCAGTATCCCTCCCCAGTCAATGCGTACGTTTCACAAGCTTAACCTTTTGATCACCTGTGGCAGCTAGACTTATTTTTAGGAAGAGGTATGATCATAGAATCTATCCCTACATACGGGCATGTAAATTTTACCAAGTCAATAGGACCTGAAGCTTTCGTGAAGGTTTGAGAGTTTCTAAATTTGCCAGTTATACTTATTTTTCGGTATTTTAAAAAGATACGTGGATAATCCTCCTTCTGACACTACAAACAGAGAGTTCCAAGTGTTAAATATTTAGTTTAAACTAGTAAAACTAAAATTTTCTGCACAAGAAACACAAGTGTGATGAAAAGAATATTTGCGACTGTATTATTCGAAAATTATTTCAGGTTCAAAGATATACAATAACCCTATATATGCCTACTGAATTGGAAAGAAACTAAGAATAGTGTGGGGCCAAGTTGGGGTCATCAAACATCAGATGTAACAAGACAGAGTAATGGACACAAACAAGAATATTCGTATGCAAAAGAATACAATTGAGTACTTGAGTACAATTGAGTACGGGGTTTCAAACCCCGCTCTTTTTGACGGGCAAAATCTAGCGTTCCGCATTTAGCGAGGCTAGCGGAGAAGTGGCCGTCATCCCACGTGTGACTTTGAACTAAAACTGTTGATTTTTGCATGGCAGCGGACATTGCTTACAAATTGTGAGGTCATGTGAAAGCACGCTATAGCGGTTTTTCATAGGACGTCATGATACTGCCCAAATCTGATTTGATAAGAACTTATATCCTGAATGACTAACTATTTTAAATAATCTGACTGTTTTTCTCACTAAACTGTTACATTGGTGCAGATCCCTGTTTATGGGCCATAATTTTGCTCATTAACGTCGTTAATAAAAACTTAGGAACATTCAATACATGTGACATCATACCAAATTTCCGTATGACTGCATTTTTATTTGAAAACATGAATGAAAACTTAAGCTCTACTGGATAAATTGACCTACTGATCTAAGACTGAACGAGATGAGCTTTCTGTGAGATTATTACTTACAGTTAAGATGTGCATAGCTACAAGGAAATGGTGAAATATTTGACTAAGCTTTGTCAATACAACTGAAGTAATTAAACATTACAATACATTCACATTGAACAGATGTAAAAAAGGCAACAAACTGGATTAAATAAAAAGTGGATGTTTTATTCTTTTACCTCATTAATGATAAATTCAAACAAATTCTATGATTCGCTCAATTACGAAATTTTTCCATGATCGGATAAAAGGATATTGTCGTTGTAACGTGTTTCAAAGCTACAATAATAAGACTGTTGACAAAGACCAACTTGCTAGAGAACTCTAATCCACATTGCGATTTATGAGATACAAATACCAGGTTTCAAAAAAAAAAAAAAAACCACATGCATGTAACCACAAGAACCTGCTGCCAGTTTAGAACGTCATCAATCTTCACTCTATAATACCAATGGAAGAAGCATGTTGCAATGAACACAAAATATATGGCGTAATGAGGGAATGGTTTATGCACATCAATGACGACTGTTGACTCAGCAGATAGGGTGGTGCTTGAGAGCTATTACTACAGTGTATCACCATTGTTGAATATTTTTTTTAATACCAATGTAAAATGTACTGTACATATTCCCTTCTCACATACAGTTACACCCTTCATCCATGCAAGAATTCAAAAATGTAAGGGGAAGCAACTAGTTGTGGTAGATTCCTTTGGTAATAAGAGCAGATGATCACCAAATGTTCTTTTATAAGTTGTGAAAAAATGTGGAGCCAAATAAGACAGATAACCTTTCTCCAACTGCTGTGACAGTTATTTCCATGGTCTCTTCTGTTAATTATAACCATGTTTGTCGATTCAACACAGGATATTTTAAAACTGGAACCCAGTTGAAATCAATTTATTTCTTTGACAAAATAATATTCAGCAAGTATTGAAGCAAACTGTATATTGAAAATATTATGTGTACAACGTTACATCCCCAACACCCCACATTCCCTTAATTCCCTCAGTACATAGCTAGCTAGCTAGCTAGTCATTTTTAGTGCTTAATGAAAAAAAATCTCTTAATTGTAAAATATCTTCTATCATCTTCATTCTTCAATTCTTTAAAAAATACTTCTCATTAGACAACACAAGTTTTAAGTAAAACAATTGGAATAAATTCACATGCAGAAAGTTACTTCCAGGAATGTACTAATTAACAGTCTTTGTTATATAACATATAACTACTGTACACGGAGGAAGTTACACACTGCAGGTTACAGCAATTGAAGTATTACAGTCATTTCATTGTCATTCATCATGAATTTATTCACATACCAACAATTCAAATGTCCCTAGATCACCTCCAATGAAATAAGGTTTCATCCAATTGTACTTTTCCTAAAACTCAAACTTCTTTTTCTCGTATCCATGTACAATCCTTCTCATATTGTTTTTCAAAGTTTTATTTTACACACATGTAGCAAGTCTTACTGAATATCTGTATGTTATTATGAAGATAAAGATGACTTATGCAAGCGATCTTTTCCTCAAAATGTCAGCAAAAACAAAAAGCTCTGTAACTCACAATATCCATGATAAAATTTACATTTGCTGCTATTACTGTTCTTCTCAACAAATCCAAGAATTTTAAACAATGTTCCTGTCACAAATTTAGCAATCATCACTCTGGGTACACAATATATAATTGCATTAGCACTGATAGGGTTACAGGCAAGAAACACTCCAGACAGACAGATTGGTACAAGATGAAGGAATGTTCCTCTTTTTCTATCCCATCGAATTCTTTCTCATTACTGTTCCTCTACAAAGAGATATATTGTGCCATCCCCCTCTTCAGCCGGTTCTTCACCTTGTTCAACCTGTTCTTGGCTAGTGCCTTGTTGAGTTGACCCATTATGACCCTGAGCTTCTTCAATCTTTGTTGGCACAATTTTATCTACACCTTGTTGGTCACTTTGTTCCTGCATAATCTGCATTCCTATATTACTCTTGCTATCAGCTGCTCCCTCTCCTGCTTCAGCTGCAGTCATTGCTTGTATGGCTTTGCTGTCTTCCATGGCTGCGTGGTCCATTTGTAGCTTGGGGCTGTCTTCTTCATGGACCTGCATGATAAGTTGTCCCGTTTCTTGTTCTCCACCATCTCCTTGGACGATAGTTCCATTTACAATCTGAAGAGCACCTTCCCCACTTTGACTTTCTTCTGCTTCTGAAACAGACAAAATTGTAACTGGAACGGAGCCCTCCACTGTCTGCATAATTTGCACAGTGCCCTCCATGCCCTGCTGCATTGATACCTGCACTGGTGTGCCATCTACTGTTAGAGTAGTACTGTCTCCTAGACTTTCTTCTGGGAGCAACATCCTCTGACGTCTTGTTGTAGGTCGAGATGGAGATACCTCAGATGCTTTCCGCTTCACCCCTGAGGTGTGAATTTGGATATGGCTCATCAGCTCCTGTCTCTTCCAGAAGGTCTCCTGACACTCACCACACTTGAAGACTTTGGACACTTTATGGACCTTCAGATGCTGTGTGTGGGCATACCTGTCTGCAAACTCTTCTGGACACATTTTACACTTCATGGGTGGGTTACAGACTGTATGCATTGTCTTGATGTGTGCCTTCATATCTGTCAATCTGCCAAACGATGTGTCACACTGATCACACTTAAAACATGGCCTGTCTTCACGATGCTTCCACATGTGCTCCTTCAAACATGTCTTTTGTGAGTATGCTTGATCACAGTCTGGACACTTGAAGGGACGTTCACCAGTGTGAACTCTCATGTGGCGTTTCAGTTTATAGTTATCTGTACTGGAATAATCACATAAAGTGCACTTATAGGGCTTTTCTCCAGTATGAGATCTCATATGACGCTTGATCTTACTAGCTTCAACACTCTCGTAATCACACAAGGGACATTTGTGAGGTTTCTCATGTGTGTGGATGTATTTCATGTGACGACCCAGCTCTCCTGATGTCCCGAAAGCTTTTGGACATAGCTCACATTTGTAAGGTTTTGTGCCTGTGTGTGTGTTGATGTGATTTCGAAGCAAGGTGGAAGTACGAAAAATTCGACCACACAAGTGACATTCATGCACCTTGGGTTTTCTGCCAACTGGCCCACCTTTTTTCTTGGTACCCTGCTGGTTAAGGTGACCATCATCAAACTTTGGGACAACATAGCGTGTCTTCTTTCTGACAACGGCATCAACCGGTGCTTTTTCTTCTGGTTTCCCAAGGGAAGTTTTAAAGGGGGCTGTGTCATCTTCACCAGCATAAAAGTCATAAACTGATGATTCAGGATCCATTGAGGGGCCAGCTTCCATGCCACCCTTCTTGCTGGTAGGCATCTCCTGAACTATAACAATCTGTGTATCATCCTGCTTCACAGACACACCTGGCTCTGAGTTATCTGGCTTCATGTCACCATCTTGTTCATCAACCATCTGAAGCTGTAGCTGTCCATCATCCCCTTGATGAGAGAGGATTATCTGACCCTGACCAGCTGGGTCAGACCCAAGTTGCACAGCCTGTCCTGGAGTGCCACTTTCATCTACTGTTTGTATGATTGTATACATTTGTGTACCACCTTCAACTCCAGCATCCTTAAGGAAGAAACCAGAAAGCCAAAAGGCTTAGTGATTCCTTGCCGCTGAAATGTAAGGCCTTTTTTCACACTGACATTGCTTGGCAATGTTTTTCAATTAACAGGGCTCCATAATGTGCCCACAAAGTACACATGCAAGGCATCCAATCTTCCTACATTGAGATCCCCCTTGCCCGTTGTGAACCCAAATGACATTTGACCTCCACCAAAAACTTCTGGGACCATGTATTCACTATGTGCCATCTACAGGACAAATTACAGGACCCTACAAGTGACATTTCTTGAAAGACTGTGCAGGAAAGCTTGTCAGGCTTTGAACATGCTGACTCGAAATGAACTTTGACCTTTCAGAAAATCAATAGGGATCATCTACTCAATATGACCAATCCACACACTAAATATGAGCACAGTCACATGTACCGTTCTTGAGATATCGTGTTTACGAAGTTTTGACCTTTTGACCTCTCATGACCCCAAATGACCTTTGACCTCCACCAAAAACGATAGGGATCATCTACTCAATATGGCCAACACACTCGCCAAATATGAGTATAGTCACATGTACCGTTCTCGAGATATCGTGTTTACGAAGTTTTGACCTTTTGACCTCTCGTGACCCCAAATGACCTTTGATCTCCACCAAAAACAGTAGGGATCATCTACTCAATATGGCCAAGGCACACACCGAATATGAGATCAGTCACACTTACTCTTCTTGAGATACTGTGTTTAAAAGCAATTTCTAAGAAATTTACCTATTGACCTCTCGTGACCCCAAATGACCTTTGACCTCCACGAAAATCAATAGGGATTATCTACTCAATATGACCAACCCACCCACCAAATATGAGCATAGTCACATGTACCATTCTCGAGATACCGTGTTTATGAAGTTTTGACCTTTTGACTTCTCGTGACCCCAAATGACCTTTGACCTCCACCAAAAATAAAAGGGATCATCTACTCAATATGACCAACCCACACACCAAATATGAGTATAATCACATGTACCGTTCTCGAGATATCGTGTTTACGAAGTTTTGACCTTTTGACCTCTCGTGACCCCAAATGACCTTTGACCTCCACGAAAATCGACAGGGATCATCTACTTAATATGACCAACCCACACACCAAATATGAGCATAGTCACATGTACCATTCTCGAGATATCGTGTTTATGAAGTTTTGACCTTTTGACCTCTCGTGACCCCAAATGACCTTTGACCTCCACCAAAAACAATATGGATCATCTACTTGATATGACCAACCTACACACTAAATATGAGTATGGTCACATGTACCGTTCTCCAGATATCGTGTTTATGAAGTTTTGACCTTTTGACCTCTCGTGACCCCAAATGACCTTTGACCTCCACCAAAAACGATAGGGATCATCTACTCAATATGGCCAACCTACACACGAAATATGAGTATAGTCACATGTACTGTTCTCGAGATATCGTGTTTATGAAGTTTTGACCTTTTGACCTCTCGTGACCCCAAATGACCTCTGACCTCCACCAAAAACAATATGGATCATCTACTCGATATGACCAACCTACAAAGCAAATATGAGTATAGTCACATGTACCGTTCTCGAGATATCGTGTTTACGAAGTTTTGACGTTTTGACCTCTCGTGACCCCAAATGACCTTTGACCTCCACCAAAAACAATAGGGATCATCTACTCAATATGACCAACCCACACACCAAATATGAGTATAGTCACATGTACTGTTCTCGAGATATCGTGTTTACGAAGTTTTGACCTTTCGACCTCTCGTGACCCCAAATGACCTTTGATCTCCACCAAAAACAATAGGGATCATCTACTCAATATGGCCAATGCACACACCAAATATAAGCATAGTCACACTTACCCTTCTTGAGATACCGTGTTTACAAGCAATTTCTAAGGAATTTACCCATTGACCTCTCGTGACCCCAAATGACCTTTGACCTCCAAGAAAATCGATAGGGATCATCTACTCAATATGACCAACCCACACACCAAATATGAGCATAGGCACATGTACCGTTCTCGAGATATCGTGTTTACAAGATTTTGACTTTTTGACCTCTTGTGACCCCAAGTGACCTTTGACGTCCACCAAAAACAATAGGGATCATCTACTCAATATGGGCAATCCACATGCCAAGTATGAGATCCCTCGGACTTACCCTTCTTGAGATATCGTGTTTACAAGCCAAAGCGTCACATACGCACACACACACACACACACACACACACACACACACACACACACACACACACACACACACATACACACGACATCACCATCGCATAGATTCCTTGCCTGCCTACGGCAAGGAATCAAAAAAGGATGTAATGTAAGCAATAAGGCAGAAAAGAAGGGATGTAATGTAAGCAAGTTTTTCTCTGCCACATGAAAGTAGGGAGTTGCAATCTGAAATAGAAGAGTGCTTGCCAAAAGTTCCTCTTTGGTAAAATTTGTTATGAGAACTAAGCTGCATTAGAATTTAGAACATTACAGGCAGTTGCAAAAAATTCATTTACATTTAATTTCAAGGAATTGTTCAGAATATGGTAAAAGTATTTGGAATTTACTTCTTTAGCCCATCTGCAAATGATCTCTTGGGATGGCAGTGATATCAATCTATTTCTGTGAAATAGATTTGCAAGATTTACCTTGAATATGCAATATTTACGTCCTAAATTACAATGAATGACACTGAAAGAGAAATAAGAGCCAATTTTTAAGATTCCATATGATTCCATACAAAACACAATCAATGGCCATCACTCATCATCTTTATTTCATTAAGAGGAAAGATTTAGGAAGTACATGTTGCTATGAGCTATGCTTCTCAGATATGTCAAATAGCGTTTTGAGACCGGGTTTCAATTCATGCTTTTTGTGACTTCAGAGTAGTCGACTTGGACTTGCCAAAAATGACTTGCAACTTAATAATGTAAACTATTGCAAAAATGACAAACTTGACCACTGAAAACTCAAAGGAATTTCCAAAATATAGAATTTGATCCAATATCTTGTCAGCAATGGGCAGCATTACAACTGAATACCTCATGAATGATGAACACAATTTGAAAATGTAAAAACCACATGATATGACCACCTATTTGTTTTGAATCTGGAACTGCAGTACACAGCCAATTAAGAAAACAACTCAGTTTTGATATACTCTTGCAGGTACTCAAATTGACAGGGCTTTCAGCAAGTAATTCTTCTTTCAAAAGGGGCAAATCCAGGTTTCCTCGAGTGGTTTTTTATGTTAGTTAGTTAGATGGAGTTTTACGGCCCAGTTTTATTGGTTTTAAGATGACTGATCAGTTGTTAGTGATGGCTGTCCTACTGGGGTAGTTCTACCCATTTGGAGAATTTTTGTCCCAGATTATGGAAAATGATGCCTACCATTTTCCATTTGTTTAGCATGGTCATGCACTATAAATGAAAATGGCTTGTCTTTATCTATGCTGCTCCTACACTCAAATGTGGGCAACAGTGACAGAAATTAGAAACTGACAAAGATATAATAGTCTTCATTGCTTATGTGTAGATTATAATTTGAAACCTTTTTGTGTTTCATTTGTCTTTTTCAATTTACTTTGCACAAAGGATTTATTTGACTAATATATTTGACCAATTGGTGAAGGTGCTATTCAAAGATGATATCAATCAAACATTTTTTCACATTTGATAAGCTGGAAAACATAAAGCACTTATGCAATGCTCAAACCAGTTAACAGCACACAACAGACATATCCCTCATATACAGTGAACATTTTATGAAATTATACTTTGGGTCAATATAATAAATATGAAAAATGGACATACAAGACACTTAAGTTTTGTGGGACTGTGCACACATCAACTTGGAAAACAAAATGAGATTTTTTTTCTTGTTGCAATCCACAATTATCAATCTGTCCAGTTAAAGAGTTTTATGTCAAACTCGCATCTTAGCAGCTTAGATGGACACTGCTCATGTTCGCACTGCTTTGTATGAGGTATATATCTGTCTTGTAATATACTGCATCAAACATTTAATTTTGCACTGAGATAAAAGTTACAACATTGATTCTGCAGTTGACTGGTTAAGAATTACATAAGAGTTAATTATGTTGATGCACCTTTAACATGAAAATACTAAGTTACCTGTTGCACAGCTATTGACCCATCTTGAGACACTGGTACAAGTTGAGGAAGGTTAGATGTTTGGTACACAATGTTGTTGTTGCCAACAAGATTTACAGGTGCACCTGAAAGGAAATCACATTACAAATTTTTACTGTAGAAATCTTTTGAAAAGGTCATGTATGTTCAAAGAGAGATTTATTAACTGTTACAAAGATTTGGTCATTATAGGGCAACAATCATTTATTGAGCATCACATATATCAACCCACACATAGGTAGCACTAGGAGTTACCCAACAGAGAGAAAAGCTCCCCAATCAGTAGGCCAGCTGCAGTTAACCCTGACAAATGTGACATGTCTTTTTCTAAAAGAGAGTTGAACTTAGGGCTGTGCATTTTCGGTTAATTCACTATCCGTTTAACCGATTTTATTAACCGGCGGTTAACCGTGTAACTGAAAATGACGTGATGTTCGCACAACAACAGAAAGTCAACATTTCCAAAGAGCGCCATCACTTTTGTACAGGAAAGTACAAGTCTAAAAATGGCGCCGTAAGTCATGTTCGCCCATGTAAGTATGTGGCAAAAATGTTGGTATTTTGCGCTGAGTTTATATCATCTTTTCACAGTAAAAACCCATCCCGCATTTACTGAAGCTTTCTTCAGACCACGTGCACTTTTTAACATTCCACCAACTGTTGTATTCCCGCCTGACCCTATGTTATATTGTCAGTTATTTCATGAAACACTCCCACACCGCTGTTTTGATGCAGCTTGCTTGCGATGCAGTGTTCAATACATGTACAGCGCTCACGTGTGTGTCATAGTAGCGATCTGTACAACTGCACTGTAAACGGCCCACCAGCCGCAAACAGCAAAACCAAGCCCTATTTTCCTGCAAAAATTAAGGAATTCCCAGTATCCTACCGTAAAGTTATTTACAGTAGGACTTATGAAATGTTATCATATGACGTCGTTCCGAACGTAAACAATTACGCACGTGGTCCCATGCATGCAGTAGACTTGCGTGCGTATCCGTTTTTACCACTAAACAAGGGACCATGTTTTGCTCGGTGACATCATATGCACACGATCTATTGCAAAATTTGAATTGCCTCTGCATTGTGATTGGTTCAAATACGTTGATTCTGAGCCAGCCAATCACAACTCGCGCCATCGCCTATGGGATTTAGTGTGTGAAAATACCAGACCTCCGAACGAATTTCCCCACTGAGTTTGCGTTATGACGATCGCACTTCCCAGGCTTACATAGCCCGCCCGTGCAGCCGGCCAAGCCCCGTGCTAAATTCACCAAGAAACGGCAGCACAAATCTCTGCGTACTTGGATTTTTCGGGGGTCTGACTTAAGTGCATTTCATTTGCTGATTATTTTGAAACAACACGGTAAGGTTTGGACAAGAAGTGGCAAAAATACGGGGATATTTATATCAGAAAGAAACCATAAGATAACGATAATCGAGTACATTTTTTGCTGTCCAAGACCGCTAAAAATTAGATCGTTATTTTTACGTGCATCGTAGGGTTGACTTCTACAGTACAGTACATTATCGCAACTACAACCCAGTAGGTTCAACGAACTGGGTATGCTTATTCATAAAAGTCAACATGGAATGTTCCATTTTATATGATATTGGGCAAACAAACAAAATGGCGAGAATTATCTGGTGCTTACGATCGTATTTTTACGGGTTAAATTTTTTCCAAATACTGCTACTAACAATAAAAAATAATGAAATTTACGGAGGTGTAGCATGATAAAATATTTCGATTAGCTACAGTGGGAAGGCTTATTCAAACATACTTTTGTGCCCTAATCATGGTCTCGCGGAGGTTTTATTGCCATAGAAATACAGGGCTTGGTAACTTTTGTTACAGCTCCCTGCTTGTCTTGTGGCTTTCTTTTCCCTTGGTAATCTCTCAAACATGCCGCTGATTTCTAAAGTTGTGCTTGGGTGTTGCTATTGAAGGGATTAGGAGACGAGCAGACGAAGTTCTGCCAACGAAAGTAACAATGGGTGGGCCACTTGTCACTCATCATAATGTACTTAATTCGGGGAGCTGCCGTGGAATTAATCCGTTCAATCGAACGGCCGATTTTAAAACTCTTTTTACAGTTATTGTTCGAGCGATAATTTGTGAGAAACTGACACTGTTTGTTGCGCGATCTTTGTGTAACAGTTTACCAACAAAGCCACCCCGCGGCGACTGAGTTATTGGCAATACAAAAACGGTTAATCTATGAAGAGGAATGACGCACGAGTAACCGACGAGTCGGTCGGTTAACCGGTTAACCGATTAACCGTCACAGCCCTAGTTGAACTACAAATTTTCGGGATGAAATTTTTTTCCTTACATCATGTAAGTTTTGCTAGAGAGCTGAGAAATCAAAATATGTTTTGAAAGAACTTTGAAAAATGTGGGCTTTAATTGAGGGTAGTAGTAAAATTTAACTACTATAACCAGAGAGGTTGTTCCATTGTAATGCACAATAGTAATTACAGTATCTCATGTAAGGTCAAACACCTCCCAAGGGACTCCAAGCTGCCTCAACTCACGTTACAATAACATGTTGAAAATTTTGATAACCGCTAAAATCACTCTATCAATCATTCATTCAACCCTTCATATCCACTACATCAATATCCTTGTTACTCTCACTAAAGAACATTTACATGCTCACAGAAAGTAAAGATGATGAAAAATTTTCTTCCTAAGTTTGAACTCAGAGACATACAACATACAACTATCGTCACAGATACATACGGTATCTCTACATTTCATAAACACCAATTAAAGAAATAATACAAATGATCATACACAACATAATGATCTATCCACTGCAATCAAGAGTTGACAATTCTCCTTTAATTACATATATTAAATGAAATCTACAAAGTTTGTTTTTCTCAGATTTCCTCCATTTTTTCGTATTGTATTGTATTACATTGCATCACATCCCATCGCTGTTTGTTTGTCTATGTATTTATTTATTTATTTTTTTGTCATTATATTTTTTATTTTTTTTGTCTAAATATGTACATATTTCTCATCACAAAATTGTAATCAGTTGACAGAAGCATTTGTTGATACCAGGGTTGTTGCTACAGTAGGTGGTCCTGGGCAATGCCAACCAGAAATGTTAATTGTCATTCAGGATGGTCTTTAAGCTTGACACTACCATGTATTTACTTTTACTTCAATTCCAAATGCAGTAAACATGATTGGAAGAAGGAAGGTTAGTAGTAGTAGCCATTCCGACTCTAAAGTTGTGTAGCATCACACAAATAAACAGGAGAAACACTCGCAATTTCATGTTACTCTCTTTATTAATTTTCGATCTGACCTCGATCATCTTCAGACATAGACTACAATATGAATACAGAATACACAAGGTTATATTACTACACAGTACAGAAGAAGAGAAAAGAAAGCTGGTATACAATGGCCTGGTCAAGGGTGACTAAACAGGTAGACAGTCAGTGAGAGCAAGCAGTAAGAAAGGACCACTGGAAGAAACCACGGTTGAGTAGTTCTATTCTTGAGAAGTCTACCAGTGGCCCACTCTTCCTTTCGATTTAGCTTAGGGGCGAACTCATTAATGCAAACAGCTTCAGAAGCAGTTCTTTTTGTTGAAGCCACCCCTAACAGTGCGCTACACAAAAATATTGAGAGAATTGTTAATGATACCGAACTTAAAATAAAAGTTGTAGAAAGGTCTGGTACTCGATTGAAAGATTTACTCTGTAAATCCAATCCATTTGACAGAGATGTGTGTTTAGATTCCACCGTTTGCAATTTGTGTAAAATAAAGGCGGGGCTATGTAAGAAAAGGGAAGTGGTTTACTGCGTTGAGTGTAAAGATTGTGAAGGAGAGTTTAAATATATAGGAGAAACTTCAAGAAGTCTAGGAGAAAGGTTTGATGAGCATTTGGCGAGTATGAATGACAAGCAGTCAGTATTCTTTAACCATAAAACTCAATGTCACAGAGGGCTGAATTTTAATTACATGGTTAGCGTCCTTAATACACATATCGGCGACCCTATGCATAGGCAAGTTTCTGAAGCTGTTTGCATTAATGAGTTCGCCCCTAAGCTAAATCGAAAGGAAGAGTGGGCCACTGGTAGACTTCTCAAGAATAGAACTACTCAACCGTAGTTTCTTCCAGTGGTCCTTTCTTACTGCTTGCTCTCACTGACTGTCTACCTGTTTAGTCACCCTTGACCAGGACATTGTATACCAGCTTTCTTTTCTCTTCTTCTGTACTGTGTAGTAATATAACCTTGTGTATTCTGTATTCATATTGTAGTCTATGTCTGAAGATGATCGAGGTCAGATCGAAAATTAATAAAGAGAGTAACATGAAATTGCGAGTGTTTCTCCTGTTTATTTGTGTGATGCTACACAACTTTAGAGTCGGAATGGCTACTACTACTAACCTTCCTTCTTCCATCTCGACAATGACTCTATCGGAGGTCAACAGAATTCTTTGGAATTCCAATCGTAAACATGATTGTTTTGAAGAAAATTGAAAAAAAGATCTTCAACCTTGAAGGCACAAATGGTGTTCACATAGTATCCCTAAATGAAACCAATACAACAACGCACCCTTTTCCTCTCAATTATTACACATTTCACAATGTTAACTCTGGTTTGACTGTACACTTGGTGCACCCCACCAAAAACTGGTCTAGTTACAACCCTGGCTGACATGTGGTATTATTTGCCAAATTTGTGACTCACCTGATAGAGAGATGGAGGTCACTCCTTGAGCATCCAGTGGAACAGAACCATCTTCCTGCATTTGCACCATTAGGACTTGCTGCTGCTGATTACCATGACTGCCATCATCTGCCTGAGTAACCATCACTACCTGCTGCTCTCCATTACCAGACTGAAGTGTTCCAATCTCTTTAAAGCAAAAGATTTAGCAATATTAGTTCAATTTTAAACCAGATAATGGTCAAGTTATGCTGAGCACCAAGCACACTGGCATTTTAATGGGAAGTTTAAGCAAAAATCTCATTTTTATATTTCTTCTTAAAAGAGAAATTAAATCTACACAATTTGCTAAAACTTCCATTCAAATCAGAAATGTACTTCTTGAAATATCAGCAAATGAATACATTTTCCAAAACTGATCTGGAGGGCAGCAAAGGTTTATCACTTCCTCACACTGACAATAGATGCTCTGCTTCTTTGTTTTCCACTGTTATTATTACCATTGAAATTTATAGGGATGAGATCTCCATAATGGGGCACGAATACTGCAAATTTTGTTCGCTTCTCATGCAAGGCAGGAGTTTAGGTAGGCAGGTCCATAGTCCCGCTCATATGACCTGCCCTCGACCTAGGCTATAAAGTTCATTTTGGCTGCAACCCTGAAAATTCATTGTTTTTTCTGCAGATTAAGGCCAGTAGAAATGGTACAAACTGTCTCCAATTCAGCAAGTGCACTATCATAAATTTATCAGAGCCTGATCACATTCTGATAATATCTGGCAACTGGTATATATGTCCAAGTTTGTACGTTCCTTATGCTGCAAAAATAATTTAGGAACATAAATGGTATAAAGCGTAATTAAACATGAGGCACCCAGACATCTTCCATATCTTCCTCAATCACTGGCACTGGTGTTCCCATTTGACCCAACTGCCCAAACTGTTGTTTTACATCAGCCTTCATAAAAGCAACAACTACATAGCTATGAATTGTGGTATCAAAGTAAAATATTTACAAAGAGGTAGAAATTGCAAAGCAAGCAAAGATAGTCAAATCAATCATAACTATTTAAAATTGGTTGAGACTACTAATAGGTAAAAGGCCACAACTGACAGAAATCTTCTCTACAATACCTCAATGCAATACCTTGACTCACTTACTTAAAAGTTTTCTTCAAAATGGGTTTATCCAAAATGAAGGGGTACAAAAGTGTGACAGAGGTGGTGAAAATTTAAGTCCACAAAGATAAAGTTTTATTGTGTTATTTTGTTTGATTGGTAGATTATTTTTCTGAGTGCTGGGAGATAGTTCCTTTCACCTATCATCAGAATTTAAGTGGTTAAGTAACTTGATAACCTGTAGAAGCCTTATGGTAATGTATGTAACAAGGTCAGACATGTATGTCCTCGTTACGTACATAGACAAATTATTTTTAAGGAAATTCAGCTCTTTAAACTCTTGGGTGCATTGTAACAAAAATTTTGCTCTTTCCTGGAGTGTCAACCAGTAAAATGTGACTTTTTAATGGTTTACCAATGTCCCCATGTACCTGCATTAATATTGTGAAATACTACACACTAGGCATGGTAACGTATGTAACATGTTAGTCAGATGGAGTTTTACGGCCCAGTTTCCAACCCACTGGATCATGTCGAGCCAGCCACAGCCTTTTTTTCAGGTTGTGGCTCACTGGCTTGTTTTCCCTACTCCATTGCTTATGCGGAGCATCACACACAATGGCAGTAGATTCTATTTTTTGAGTCTTTGGTGTGACTAGACCTAGGAATCGAACCTGGGCCTTCTGCTTGGTTGGCAAATGCTCTACCATTAGACCAAACACGTACATGTGAAATGTAGGCCCTCATATTCTTTGCTATGAGCAAAAAGAGAGAGAAAAGCACACAAACCAGTGACAAGTATGGCCTTTTGCAAACAGATGTAGTTTCGTCAATTTCTCTAGAAATTTGTGTACTTAAGGCCTTTAAATATGACAGTTACATATGTTACCATCAGTGGACAGATGTTATGTACGTGGTATCATTTTGCTCTGAAATCAGCTAATATGTGTTTACTACAAGAATTATTTCATTTGTCCACTTCACATCACAATGAATTTAAGTGTTACACCATAATTTTTGATCTGAAATCATTTTTTCTAGAAAAGTATCATCTACTGTGATTTACTACCCAGAGGACAGACAAAACTAGAAATTTTACCTCAAATTGATGATTAAATTTTGCTGCTTTGTGCACTTAAATGTATCCAAATTTATTATTAATCATTCATTCTGTACATTACATTTAAGAATGGAGACAAAGAATTTGCAAAAGTCACATTAACAAGGGTCGAAATTGCATCATAAATTTACACTACACCTAATGTCACATTTATAGGTGGAAAAAGAGGACAACATTACCCAGAATTCTCTCCACAACAGCCTTTGAATTTGTTGGAAATCAATTAAAATTGTCTTTCCTTTCCCTCTGTTGTTGTCCAAGTATAATGAATTATAAAATAACCAAACCATACTGACATCTTTCAAGATATCATCAAAGCAAAAGCCAAATCCTGAATGTACCCATTTATTGTGGACATACCCAAATACTTGATTCTACCATCAATCTGGTCATATAGTGCCCAGATATGTACTGTAGAACATTCACTAAAATTATGAAATTTATTGAGAAATGTGAAAAAAAAAATATGGCAGTACCTCCAGTGGCCGACACTGATGTAGTCAGTAATTGCTGCTCACCACTGCTAGTTTGTACAATGGTAGCACCTTGTGATGTTGTTCCCTGTGATACACTCATGTTTGCTGAAGCATTGGCCAATAGTTGTAATGTCTCAGTGATGTCCATCTCAGTGTGAGCTTGTTGTATGCCACCATCTCCTTGTTCAGTGATCACTGCTGCTGCTTGCTGGACAGCAATTGCAGAACTGCCTCCTGGAAATCATGAAAGGAATAGTAGATCTAATTCATATATGTAAATATTTCCAAGAACAACCAGAAACAAGACTGTGGACAGCCAGACTTAAACCAATTGGTTAGAAACTGACACGTTAAACCTTATCCACCTTACTAAAGTAGGTCTATGAATGTCATAGGACATTTCTGAGGGGCACCACAGCTGTATGAAGTCACAAGTGAAAAGCAAACCTTCCTTTGCGAGCAAAACAAAACAACAGCAACACATGCAGACAGTTAATTTGTCAACCAGTCGAGAATGCACATTGTCTGCTGCACATGCAGGGCAAATTCTTACGTATGTGTCCACATGTTCCATTGTTTTGCACCCAAGAATGATGCCAGGGTGCCTTAAATGCCAAGGTCTATAGTGGTTATAATATTTCATTATCTCTGCATATTTTTTGATGACTGCAATTGAGCTAAAACCTCTTTAAATCTACAAAACATCAAGTAATTTGGATTAGTTCGTCAGATGAGGTTTAGGAGCTCAGTTTCTCAATATACCTTGTTACAGTGAGAATCATCAACACATACATGTACGTGTGAGCGATACAGTGAAAGATTAACTGTACAGCTGAACTAGGAAGATTCCCAAAATTAGAAAGTTGCTTTTAGAAGTTGTGACTCTTGTATAATTTTTGAAATAGTAATATAGACTTATGATTACATAGGGCATAAACAGTCCCAGGGAGATATTACAATGTATAGAACCAAGGAAACCCTCCAAGTACAGAAAAATTCCTTAAAGAGCCAATCCTCTCACCACAAACTACAATTTTAGTAGGTGTTTACAGACATTCTCAATTGGCTCAGTTCTTTGATTAAAAACTAATTCAATCAATGTAAATTACAAAAGCTTTTATTTCACAGTGTGAACTATACTGAGAGTGTTTTGATTGTACTCATTGAACTTTTCAATACTCACCCTGAAGCAATAAACTGAGATTGTGTTTGGATGACGATGAATTCCAGACAATTATGTGTGTGTGTGTGTGGGGGGGGGGATGGGGGGGAAGGACTGGGTGCTGGCTTGGTGGGGGGAGAGGCTTAAGTATGAAGGTTAGGAGAATTAGTACTGTTCAAGGTGAGAGAATTGGGCTTTTAATTTGAGGGTTGTATAGATAAAGTATAAATGCCTCGTGTGGCATGTGCATGCATTGTTGAACAGTGTATATTATAATATGGCTTGGGCTGACAAACTGTATGTTGATATTGCAGAACAGGAAAGGAATCCTCTATTTCAGTTTCTACCTGGGCATCAATGTTTGTTTAAATTACTTTAATCATCCACATATCCTAACAGTTATTTTCATTGGGCCATTTAAATGAATACTGATAATTTTTTCGAGTATCAATATTAATAATATAAACAACTAAATTCGTATTTTTTTATTACTCAGAACCTCCAGGACTGGTATTCATCCAACCCAACTGAAAGTGAAATGTTCCAACCACTTGACCATGCAAGTCATGGAATGCAAATTAAGTGTTAGCTCTGTACCCTAAAGATTCTTTCTGTACACCTGTGTATATTGCATCACTAAGTGCAGTGTTTCAGACACTGTCTTGTCACCATATTTTTTATCATGAGATTCTTACTGAGAATCACTTAAAGAATGAGTCAGTGTACACATTGACACAGATAAGCCAACATTTTGACCTGTAACCTCATACCAACAATTTTGACTTTTAACCTGATAACATCATAACTCAACTGACAAAGAGGAGCAATCAGCTGAGACAGTACCTTCTACATTACTGGACGGATCACCTCCTTCACCATCATGTTTCTCCACTATTTGCAGCTGTGTTGCCGACTCCATTTTGACATTCAAATTTTCCTTGGATGAAGCTGTTGAACAGAAGAAAGCAATGAACTTACAGGTTACCATCTCCACACATAAGAGATCCAATTTATTTGCATTATTTTTTAACTAAAAGTGGTGAAAAATATACCATCATTGTTTACTTTATCACTACTGTAGCTCTGCTGAAATGATTTTAATAACCACATCATTTCATCTAGATGATCACAGAGATGTAAACAAGAACAAAGTTAACAATTCATAACTTTATTATAGGCCTGGCTTTTATTGTGTACAGTAAGTGTCTTGCTAACAAAGCATATTTTGACAATGCACTTACAACTTACAACGTCAACTTCACTACATTTAGTCAATTGCTTTATCAACAAATGTAGCCTACGGAGCAGAGTCTGTAGTAGCTGAAAGATGGCACTCTCTCTCTTAATCATCATACACACAGGTCTCTAAGCAGCATAATATACAGAGTCTGCAAACCTTTGCCCAGTTTCCATTTACAGGAATCCCACATTTTGAGGGACAAATAAGTACACACGAGATGGTCACGTGGTGCACTTTACAAGTATGAAGAGTGTATTTTGGTACATAGAACTGATAAAACCAAGGGTGAACAACCCATAAACTAGCTTTTGTACCTGGGAGTACCAGGTCATACATTCGATGCATATTACTTATTTCATGAGATATAATTTAGTATTTTCATTTTTGTTGTGACATCATTTTTGGTGGTCCTTAATTAGATTCGATAGAAAGTTGGCAGGCTATTGTATACAGTGCAATAGGTAGCCATGTAACTATTTGGTGGAAACGTCGACTGCTCAGCAGTGAAGCCATTGAAAGATTCGTGTTATTTATAGTAGTGAAAGTAAGATTTTTGAACATGGTAGCTGAAACGCAAACACAATAGCCTGCTAACAGCAGGCTACACGAAATGTAGATTACCATCTACTATATTGAATCGCAATTCAAATTCATTGTACATCATGGTGCTGTCACACTTTAATCCTCCTTTAAAAACACCCTAAGAAATTGTATTAACTTGCAATGTTACAATGGTAAGGTTTGACTTTTAATGATCTACCACTTTCCATTAACCTACACCTAAACAATTTTATAGTCCCATTCCTTCCACTACCTTACCAACTTACCACTTTCACATATAAAACTAGAAGGTTTGTAATTGCAAGCAAGTACAAACTGAAGTCACTGAGGAAGGTATGAAGAGAAGGAGAGAAATGCACAAATATAAACTGTGCCTTTTGAATTTGAATTTACGTTTTGATTGAATAATTATTATGTGCAGTATTAAACATGACCTGTCATGGTTTCATTTTAATGTAAAAATATAGTACGTTAAACTCAACTTTATGCATTGGGTAAGAAAGGTACTATACCAGTCAAGCAGGGAACAATGTGATGTAGAATGTTTCCACAAAAGATTTGGGCATTTGTGCATGCACAGTATAATCATGCCCATGGAATTTACTGTAGGAGCTGACCAGCATGTTCAACAAGTGGAGATCTTTGATGATGAGGTCATGAATTCAGTGCCAAGTATGAACCTGTGCACAGCAGCAGATTCTAAGTCTGGGACTATGTTACAAGGAATCACACTGTTAGTGTTAAACAAAGTCAACATAACTGTAAAACAGCTGATTTACCTTTGAGAAGACTTTCTGTCAGACTGTCAGTCTCAATTACAGTAGTATGATTATTGAAATTAAATCATGCTTACAGTAAGTTGGTGAGTCTGGGGAAACAGTCAAACATTCTACTGCCAAGACGATACAGAATGCTGACAAGATAATTCATAAAGAATGTGTTGCATCAAGAAATATAGCACTGAAAAATTCATAATCTAAGCCAGAACAGAAGGCACAAGTTATGTACTGTAACAAACTTAGCAAATCCAACAATGGAAGCTATAGAGTCCTCAGTTAAAAATCCTCCAAATTTCCTGCCTTGAGAAGTTGTGCCAGTAAGGTTCTGGATTGATGTCCTGAATACCATGCTACTTAATTAAAGGCTATGAATTCATTTTTACGTACACACAATCAAACCGGCATTCCATTGACACAAAAGCCATTAATTCTCAGAAATAATTTACTCCCAAATTAAAGACAAACACTCATCAATCTATCTGACAGGAAGGAAGCAAAATTCTCAAGATGCAGACCACTGTAGCAAATACAGCAGCATACACAAGGGGATCATCTGTAATTTGTGACAACATAATGACGTGACCTACCTGACAAAAGTGAAAATCTGTGATGAGGTCTAAAATTTGTGACAGTACCATAACTTCCATAACATGAGGCTGGGCCCTATCAATGTTAGGCTTACCACCATTGACAAACCCACAGGAGAATGATTCCATGCTATTCATGGAGAACTGTATTGTGTGCGCATAGAACGACTTTTAAAGGGCACTAGTACTTGCCCTGACCTCTCCTTATGATGAAATTTATTTTCCACAGATCACTTAAAAGAAGTACAGTATGGGTGTGTCAGATCAACACTTTTGCCCTTCAGTACAAGGGTTTGGCAGTACCATGAAAATATTGGTACCGGAAGTGTAAAGATCACAGTACCGGTTCTCAAATCTTGGGTAGGAAAATCAGGTGGGAAGGAACCATAACTGTGCATGGCACCCCCGTTATTTTGTACTTTGATGCAGCTGGGCATATGATTGCATTATTACCATGCAGAAACCTCTGCTTTGACTCTGTTTACCACATTTCTTTACGGTCATCATGATTATTATTAACACTTCTGTTTCCTGTCTTGACCTTTCCAGGGTAATTTTTTCGAGTACGGGTATTTTTTCAAGAACTGGTATAAGAAACACACCAAATGTATTCGGTACTTTTATTACCTGTAAGGCTGTGCATTTTCAGTTAATTCACTATCCGTTTAACCGATTTTATTAACCGGCGGTTAACCGTTTAACCGAAAATGATGTAATGTTCACACAACAACAGAAAGTCAACATTTCCAAAGAGCGCCATCACTTTTGTACAGGAAAGTACAAGTCTAAAAATGGCGCCCTAAGTCATGTTCGCTCATGTAAGTATGTGGCAAAAATGTTCGTATTTTGCGCTGAGTTTATATCATATTTTCACAGTAAAAACCCATCCCGCATTTACTGAAGCTTTCTTCAGACCATGTGCACTTTTTAAAATTCCACCAACAGTTGTATTCCCGCCTGACCCTATGTTACATTGTCAGTTATTTCATGAAACACTCCCACACCGCTGTTTTGATGCAGCTTGCTTGCGATGCAGTCAGTGTTCAATACATGTACAGCGCTCACGTGTTTGTCATACTGTAGTAGCGATCTGTACAATTGCACCGTAAACGGCCCACCAGCCGCAGACAGCACAACCAAGCCCTATTATCCTGCATAAATTAAGGAATTCCCAGCATTCCTACCATAAAGTTATTTTTACAGTAGGACTTATGGAATGTTATCATATGACGTCGTTACGAACGAAAACAATAACGCACGTGGTCTCATGCATGCAGTAGACTTGCGTGCGTATCTGTTTTTACCACTAAACAAGGGACCATGTTTTGCTCGATGACATCATATGCACACGATCTATTGCAAAATTTGAATTGCCTCTGCATTGTGATTGGTTCAAATACGTTGATTCTGAGCCAGCCAATCACAACTCGCGCCATTGCCTATGGGATTTAGTGTGTGAAAATACCAGACTTCCGAACAAATTTCCCCATTGAGTTTGCGTTATGACGATCGCACTTCGGAGGCTTAACATAGCTGGCATGTGCAGCCGGCCAAGCCCCGTGCTAAATTCACCAAGAAACGGCAGTACAAATCTCTGCGTACTTGGATTTTTCGGGGGTCTGACTTAAGTGTATTTCATTTGCTGATTATTTTGAAACAAGAACTAAGGTTTGGACAAGAAGTGGCAAAAATACGGGGATATTAATATCAAGAAGGAACCATAAGATAACGTTAATCGAATCCATTTTTTGCTGTCCAAGACCGCTAAAAATCAGATCTTTATTTTTTATGTGCATCGTAGGGTTGACGTCTACAGTACAGTACACTATCGCAACTACAACCCAGTTGGTTCAACGAACTGCGTATGCTTATTCATAAAAGTCAACAAGGAATGTTCCATTTTATATGATATTGGGCAAACACCAAAATGGCAGGAATTATCTGGTGCTTACGATCGTATTTTTACGGGTTAAATTTTTTCCAAAGACTGCTAAGTAGCAGTGTTAGTACTTACAATGAAAAATAATGAAATTTACGGAGGTGTAGCATGATAAAATATTTCCAATAGCTACAGTGGGAAGACTGATTCAAATATACTTTTGTGCCCTAATCATGGTCTCGCGGAGGTTTAATTGCCATAGAAATACAGGGCTTGGTCACTTTTGTTACAGCCCCCTGCTTGTCTTGTAGCTTTCTTTTCGCTTGGTAATCTCTCAAACATGCCGCTAATTTCTAAAGTTGTGCTTGGGTGTTGCTATTGAAGGGATTAGGAGACGAGCACATGAAGTTCTGCCAACGAAAGTAACAATGGGTGCGCCACTTGTCACTCATCATAATGGACTTAATTCGGGGAGCTGCCGCGGAATTAATCCGTTCAATCGAACAGCCGATTTTAAAAACTCTTTTTACAGTTATTGTTTGAGCGATAATTTGTGAGAAACTGACACTGTTTGTTGCGCGATGTTGGTGTAACAGTTTACTAACAAAGACACGCCGCGGCGACTGAGCTATTGGCAATACAAAAACGGTTAATCTATGAAGAGGAATCACGCACGTGTAACCGACGAGTCGGTCGGTTAACCGGTTAACCGATTAACCGTCACAGCCCTAATTACCTGTACCTCTAGTACCAGTTTTCACATCAATACCGGTATACCGCCCAACCCTACCCTTCAGTTTGAACCTCTGTTTGAGGTCAGCGCATCCAACAGTTAGAGAATATGAGAAGTTTGGAATCTATGTTTTTTATAGCTTTGCACATTTTTGGTATAGACTTACCCCAAGTCTCTCACATTTTCATTCCATCCACCTTTTTTATTTCATTTGATTTCTGTTATTAGTTGCGGTGCCTGCCTTGCAGGCAACCGCAACTAATGCAGTTACTATCGCGAAGTCAATGTCTGAATTTTCGGCACTTTATTTCTATCTCCTTCTAGATGCTTTGTGGTATCGAAATACGGTTTAGTGCAATTTGTAGGGATGGTACTTCTCTTTCGTGTTTTTTAAGTTTGGTGGAAATATGACTTTCATGAGAGTGTAAAATTGGGGTTTTTTCATGTAAAATTTGCAAACGTGTTCTATTTTTAGTAACAATCTTGCGGAAAAACCAGGTCCGTGTGTACTCTGGGGAATAATATGTTGTTTAATTTGACACAGCGCCATCATTTTGGTTGTTTTTTTTTTAATTCATCGAGGTGTTTAGTGAATTTTGAGTATTTATATGAGGATTTCTTTGTACAGATTTATTCTTTCCAAGTGACATGGTCAGGGTTGCTGTGGAGTAAAAAGTTTGATAGTTTAGAGGAGTTTTGTTCACTGTTTTTTTTCATAAAGTAAGTTTCTGTTGGAGGGAAACATTGTTATTGGTAGGTCAGGCCTCGATTTTCAGAAAAATTTATGGTTGTCCTTCGGGCAACCATTTCAGTATTCCTAGTTGTTCGAAAGGAAATTTGGTTGTCCAAAACATTTAGCGCACAATTACAGTACAAAACAGTATTATAGGTCTTCAAGAATAAAAAAAATGATTTTTCCAAGACAAAAACACTTGAAGTCTGAAATTATATGATGGAAAAGGTTGAAAGAGTTGATCAGTCAACAGTATTTCTTTAATCAGATGAAAGCAAGCTGCTTGACTGTGATTCGTTGTGAGAGAAAATGGTTGTCCATCGGACAACCAACTTTCAACATCTGGTTGTCCATACTGAATTTTAGTTGTCCCGGACAATCGGACAACCATGAAAATCGAGCCCTGTAGGTAAATATTATTTGTATGAGTTGGCGAGTATTAATATTTGTGTTATATCAAGGTGTCTGGTCATGGTAAATTTTTTATTTTAAAGTTTAAAATTATGTGGAGAATAAAACAATGCCCAAGAAGGGCCGTTCAAAGATTTTTTTGTAGAAAGGAAAGGTTGGCAACAGCGAAAAAGAAAGTATGGGGGTGAATTTCAAGATAAAAGTTATGAAGGGGAGAAAAATGATGATGTCAGAGTTGGGAACAAAAAAAAGGGGGGGGGGGGGGCTCTAGTGGATATGCAAAGAGTCAGAGGTGTGATGATGGGGAAAGTAGGGAACATGACGATCGTGATGTATTATTTATACGTTCCGAAAGATCTACATGTACATTTTATTTTTTCGTTGTTGTGGGTGGTAATTGTTTTTTTCGGTGTTTGGCATTATCGGTTTCAGGGGTAAAAGATAATCATCTTTATTTAGGACAAGTCATTGTAAGTTCATTATGTACCCCTCCACATATTTACACCACGAGCTGCCATTGCTCAGAAGTTCCACTAAAGAAGAATGCTCAAAAAACCAAATTCAGGAGGCAACGTTCTTTGGGATATTTATACATTTAGGGAGAAGAGCACATCATAAGATGAAGAAGTGTTAACATGAACACATAGTTTAATGTAAAGAGTAGTCACGGTAGGGTTTTAACATGTTCATTCATATCTCGTTTTATATTTGTATGTGACGAGAGCAACCATTTTTTATTACGCTGGGCGGTGATCTGTTTGAGATATTGGGAAGAGGTCTGCATGAATGAAGGTTTTGAACAATCATTCGGGGACTACTTTGGGTCTTTTGTTGGGGGCGAAGCCCTTGAAAACCAACTGATTTGGTCTTTTTAAAGGCCATGGATAGTTCATCTCTTGTCTTCATGTCTTGATTTTAAAATGGTTATTTAAAATTTTAGGGCCATATGACAGTTTGGCTTTTCTTTTTTTACTTGAGGACTGAAGCAAAGACATCCCTTGCCTTCTCCGGGATTTACGTCACTGTAAAACAATTAAAAATGATTACCTTATCATTTTTTTCTTATATTTATGTTAAACGAACGTAAACATTAAATTTGGACCGTTTGTAGAGGGTTTAGATTGTTGGCTTACACAACGAAGTTTTGAACAGGTACAAGAAATTTCGCAATTGTAAATTTTTAGCCAGGTGGTTCATTTCGTAAATGGTAAAGTAGCAAGGCACTTATTTATAAGCTAGTTATGCTCTTATTTCTTATGTCACTGGCTGTGGTGTTATCAGCGAAACGTTTATTTTTCATAAAGTCCGTTTTTTTTAAAGTGATTTGTTGAGCTATTGCATATGGGTGGTTGGAATGATGAAATTTGTCTTTTACGGAGTTTTTTACTAGACAGTGCAGTCTTATTCATAGACCTGGCTTTCTTATTGCTTTTACATATTTTAGGTTATCGGTTGATCAGTTGCGAGTCGTGGCCATACATAAACTTGCTATATAATTATTTTTATTAGAAAAAGAAATGCATGGAAATTATTAAAACTATTTTTATATAGTGAAATGGCAATAGTTCTCTTCCGTAGTAAGAAGTCACCGTCAGAAAGGCGACAAGAAGTTCTTGATATAGAGTGTAGGAGGAGCGAGACTGTTTAATGATGTGATGACAGACCAATCGCCGCTAATAGTTATGAACTAGGGACATCGATATTTTGGTATTCGGGTTTCACGAAGGGACGTATAGATGTTGCAATTTATCTTTTATGATTTGTAAGTGATTGACTCGGTTCTCTGATTTGTGGAGGCCAACGTCGTTCAAGTGTCTATATACATTACTGAACTTAGAAGTTACTGGCGAAGGGTTAGTAGTGACGTATGTGTACGGGATTAATATAAATTGGAGAAACAGTGACAATAGGCCTAAGGCCAGAGTGAAATATCATCATATTAACATTTACGTTGAGAGAATGTAGGTGTAAGTAACGCTGACAAAGGAATTTTTACTTTGCTGTTTTATATTTTTTTTTTAATTTTATTTCATCATTCGTAAAGATTATGGTAAATCTGAGATATCGACAAATTCTTTTGATTCTCGTTAACTTGTTATTATATGATGTTACTTACAAAAATGTTTTATTAGAAAACCTTTATTTTTCTTAAACAACTAGAATTTTTATATTTATCTTTATAGAAATCGAAACTTTAGTCGGATCTTTTCAGTGAAACTGAGATCTTCAATATTTTCCGTAAAACAAGCAAAAGAAATATTTATGACACGATTTTTGCGTTTGATTTTTTGTGGGCAAATCCTAACGCATTCTCTGTGACTGGGCTTGAGATGTTACGTTAATGTACGAGCAAGGGGGAGGGGGGGGGGCAGAAATAAATTTTAATGATGTAAGAGTAGTTGTCTTATAGTTTTGTGTAAGCTGAGAGTAAACTTGGTGCGGGGCATACAGAACTTTTTAAAAACCATTAATCATAAGAAATTCTTTATGTTCAACATTGGAATTTTTTTTCCTTTTGTTCATTAACATAAATCCATCTTCAACCAAGTAACTACAACGTTCGTTACTGTCATACAGACTCATTATCGTTTCCAACATTATGTCATACCAGTGTACTCTACCTGTATTCACTAAATAGCTAAACAAATGGCATGTTTTTCCTTATTAACTGCACTACTTAAAATACAATTTTGACTAACGCCTGTTTGGTCGAATGGTCTGTCTTGAGCCTTTGGCGCTTTACCATCTTTTATCAGAAACCATCATGCTGCACAAGCAGTTACTAAGGAGCCGGGACATTAGGGATACCTTATACTGAATGCACGAGCAACAGCTTGTAAAGGACGTTTGAAATGTTATCTGATGAGACGTTTTGCTCTTTCTACAGTTCTAAATCAACTGCTGTATCATCTTTTCCTGATTTACTGTCAACTATGAGTTCAAAATGAGCAAACCTCATTATAACCACAATCGAGTATTTCTTTGGTGTGTTCCACGTTCCACCTCAACCACATTTCTAAAGTGAATGGACAATGTTCCTGGATTACAAGTGTGGAACTAAACTTAGCTGCTATTGGGCAAAACATAATACAAGTATTTTGGAACGGCATTTTTGCCCCCCTAAAATATAAAATCACCTTTAAAGTACAAGACGACTTGGTTTGTCGGCACCGCAACTCGTCTAGACATTCGTCTTGTTACTCTTCACAGTGATTCCATGGCATTGTGTTGCTAAGCCACCATTCAGATTACCTCTCACTCACTGTTGCTGCCATTTGCATGAGCTAGCGCTGTACCACTTATAACAACAGTCAGTTTTGCAGACTGTACGTGCACAAGGCTGCTCACACACACAACCCTGCTGAGTGGCCAGTACAAACTTGGGGTCGTATGTTTTGCAACTGTTTACTTCAACATTATTAACTTCTATATTGTTTTATTCATCCAAGAATTTGGATGAATATATTTCAAGATAGTTTACTGTATCATCCAATTGGCTTTGGCATTGTGCAGCATTTGCTGGATATTCACTAAGATTATCATGTGATAAATGTTAGGTCGTTCTGTCTGTTTACACATTGAAAGCTTTTCACTGGCTACGAAGATCAGTGATTTAAAACCAGACCGCCAAAACTGCTACCTCACCAGTTGCAGAAGATACAAGTCTCTGGAGTAACCAGATCTCTGCTGGTTGATGTATCCATAGCGAATGAACAGGGATCTGCCATGCACTGTCGTTACAATGACCCAGTGTAGAAACATTCAAAGAGATGCGTGTGAAAACTTGTTAAGGGGCATTACCAGTCGCAGTGTGTTGGTCGATGTGGGTTGGTTAGCACATTGTGTACTGATGTTATAATGAGTCAAATTAGAAGGAAGAGAGTGATCTGTTGGTTTTACTTCAGCTGGGCATTGGGAGAGGTCAAATTTAAGAAACATTGCTAAACAATGTTACTATCATTATTTCATTATATTGAATATTTTATATATTTTATCACTATCTATTTTTTGAATATTTTACATTTAAAATATTACAACAGTATATCAATTACGTTTTAAGTAGTACAGCTGGGCCTAAATTCAGTGCGTTAAGGGACAGTCACCCATGATGGTGAATTCCAGGCATCACGTCTGTGACGTCATGGATTTTAGAATCCTCCTGCCCCATGGCAGAGTTTTCTAAGTCATTACTGTACATATGTACGCTGCTCATTAGAAAGCTCTCTGCAAAAACCTAAGATTGCTCCACACAAGGAAATAGACAAAATGTAAAAGAGGCTAACTGTTATAATATGCTGGGAGAACTGGTATTTCCTGGGGCAAGGCAATCTAGGTCTGTAATGTGTTGAAAAAATCACTAAATGTGTGTTGTTTTAAGCTACCAAACTTTTTATCCTTTACCAATAAATTATTTTTTCCATGTCTGTAGGACTAGCTCCAAAGAGCATTGAGAGTTGCTAACTTTCACTACAGTAATCTATATGAGTCACCATATGGAACAGCTCTTGTGGTTCCACATAGGTGCCATTGGAAACCGTTATAAATGCAAGCAGCATGACAAATGTTTCAACACAAGTAAAATAAGCAACAAACAGTAAATTTGGGTTGGGTACCACTAATACTGTACTAGAAAACAGCAGAGAGGAAAGTGGACTACAGTAGCTCAATCTCACTTGAGATCCTTTAGCAATTAATTGCTAAGAAATTACAGCCCAATGGACATACTTATCATACACAAATACAGCATCTGCAGTAGACAAATTTATTTGACACAGGGGAAGAGCAAAATCTACTCCACCACCTTTTTTTCAGTCTTTTACAGGCCCTATTTTGTTCCAAATTAGTATCTAACAATACAAGACACCATTACTCTGGGCATTTGCTTCCAGTGTTGGATGATAGGGTACTTACCAGCAGCCTTGGAAGGTGCAACAGGTCCTTTGCCTCCAGTACCTGCAGTAGTTGGGCCTGTTGATGTTGATAGCTCTTCGTTGAAATTTTGTAAGTAGGTCTCCAGTACATCTAAAGAAGCCGGGTCTGTAGTTGCTTGTTTCTCTCCTTCCATTACTTCCACTTCTAATAACTAAATACCTGAAAAAAGGTATCAATATCAAATTAAATTGACGAAATGTTAATACCAAAACTACCAACTTTCATGTACCTGTGGTGCACAGAATGGGCCAACAAATACTGTTTGATGATGTACCAAAAATTTATGTTGCTGTACGAAAGATATAAACTTCACTGCACCAAACTGATACATCGCTGTACCTTAAACTCATACCATTGTACTAAACAATATGTCAGAGTACCAAAATGACAATCACTATACCTAAAACATACTCCACTGTACATACTGACTTAAAATGTATGTTGATGCTGTGAACAGAAGTGATGATGTATCTCCAAGTGCGT
Organism: Holothuria scabra; assembly: GCA_037179385.1. Classification (NCBI taxonomy): domain Eukaryota; kingdom Metazoa; phylum Echinodermata; class Holothuroidea; order Aspidochirotida; family Holothuriidae; genus Holothuria; species Holothuria scabra. The sequence goes on from CM074182.1 coordinate 53,437,143, forward strand.
ATCTAAGGTACTGTAATCATATGCAAACTAAAAAATTACCACAACCTGGCGCGGGACACATGAACTCCTAAAAGCAGTGTTGATTACACATACATACATACACACGCACACACACTTACACACACATGACATCAACATAGACTTCTTGCCTGCCTTTGGCAAGGAATCAAAAGTTAGACCCTTCAGACAGCCAGAATTGGTATTCCCAAGGCTAAAAATGAAATGATCATCATTCTGCGCTTTTGTTTGCAACAAAATTTTCCCTCAGTTGAAAAAAATTGGCAACTTGCCAATTGATGAGAACTGCAAAAAATAAACAGGTCAAATGCACAACTACCAGTGAAAGAAATGGTCTTGTCTTTTTCAGGGGGAAAACTATGACCATGCAGCTGTTGCAAGACAGTTAGACCCGCATCTAACCTCTGGGAACATGAGAGCTATGCCGTCGAGTGAGCATCTGCATTAACATAACATGTACATAACATGTACATGGGCTGATTCAAGGGGAGGTTTTTTAGGTCTCAGCCCTTTTTTTTTTAGCAAGTACGAACAATAAAACATACAGTATGGGAAATTAGCGGTCTAACTACCTCTCATTCCCTTCTTTCTCTTAATCAGCCCCCCCCCCTTTTGGAACATCTGGGTCCACGTCTGATGTAGAGCTCTTAGGTGTGCCTTAGACAGTACACTGAGGATAGGCCTATTATTGTATACTAAGGGGATGGAATTCGGCAGTACCTCCAGGGAATAATTTAGCATTCAAATTTTGCATAGCATTTTCAAACTTTTTTGAGGTCTTTCACACACTGATTGTGAAAATGCAAGGGTCATGTACACATAAAATTGCTACACAATTTTTCATTTGTGTAGCAACTTTGCCTGTTTGTATAGCAAATTGCGATGCCACACTGGATAAATTATTCCATGACCTCAGGATTCGTTCACTTGAAATTTTTGTTAAGAACTGCATATCTACATTCCAATCACAAAAACAGACAAGTTAACGAAAGACACCCGAAAACATTCAAAAATTCATCTGATAAAATTTTTGATGGATTCAATGAGTCAGACAGGGAAAATTGCCATTGTCTTTTAAAACCACAGAAGGCCTAAGTAAATTACCACAGTTGGTAATTTGCAGTCCTGTTGAGCTCAGAGAAAAATCGTGACACTTATTCTCATTTTAAATGAAAAGTTAAAAGCTGACTGGAAGTTTTAAAATCCATTTGGGGGTTTTTCTGACAGATGATCTTCTGTTAGGAATAACACTGGCAAAATGAATGAATTGAAGACTACTTGCATTTCAGCAACTGGAATTTGTCCAACCAATTTCATTCGACCAACTTTCCTGAAATTTTCAGGATACCAAGTTGTGTTCCTTTGAGAAGAAATTTACATAAATTATTCTCACAGTCACAACAAAATTTGGGCAATACTTCAGCATTGTCACTGCTTGAACTGAAAAGGACTTCCAAGGTTGGGGTGAACGAATTCCAGTAGGCCTTGGCCTACCTTCATGCTATATTTTTAATGCAGATAAGTGTAAGGTCCTTCATTTTGGTCCTGAAAGTTTTAGCTATGATTATAACACGAATGTAGGGCTGTGAACGTGTAGCAATAAATCGCTAAACAATTGCTTGTGGAATAAACGTTTAGTACAAAGCTACAAGCGATTAAACACAAAATCTTTTTTTGACAATTTTGTATTCATTTGTATACTCTGATGATCCCTGGATTTTGTTAAATATGGAACATTCTGGGCATATTTGAACCATATAGAGTTCAAAGTTTCAGAATAATTTGATTCACCCATGCAAGATAACAGCTATTACTATTTCTGCATTACATTCAGTATCAATTACTACATATGAAATTATTTTTTTTTTGTGATAAGGTAATCGCGATTAATCATTAAACGATGGCAAATTTTTGAGGTTAAATGTTTAGTTATTTTGCTAAATGTTCACATTTCAACATGAAAGGTAGTGTTTTAAGTAATGTCACCTTCGAGAATGATCTGGGTGTTGTAATTAGTGGGGATTTTAAGTCATCAAGGCAGTGTACAGCCACTGCTGCAAAGGCTTAGGCCTATAGAGTGCTTGGATTGGTCAAGAGGAATTTCATCAATTTTAGTAAGGATATTGTACTTAATTTGTGCAGTTGGTAAGACCCATCTTGACTACGCAGCTCAGGCTTGGAGCCCCTTCAATGAAAGGGACAAGTTTCTTTTAGAGCAAGTTCAGAGGATAGTCACTCCCCTCATACCTGAGGTGAGAAATTTGCCTTATCATGCTAGGCTTAAACATCTTGGGCTTACCACTTTGGAGCTGAGAAGGATTAGGGGGGACATGCTCCAGGTTTACAAGTTTCTTTGTGAAAGGAATCCCTCTCTGACTTGTAGTTATTTAAGGGTTCAAGTAATTCTCAGGTGTGTGGGCATTGTAAAAAGCTGAATTAGGAAGTTTAGTTTCTCCCATAGAGTTGTCAAGGAGTGGAATTGTCTGCGGCCAGATAGGGCAGTTAACTCCACGTCAGTCTGCTGCTTTACGGTTAACATTGACAAGTTCTTCCATGACTGTGGTAGAATCTGATTGTTTGGGGCTGTTGTCTAGGTTTGCGTACGTGGTTTGACTTGGGCTTGGACTTCACGGCATCTTATGGGGCCTTGGCCCTCCTTTGCCCTTCAACCCGTTATGGAATTATGTTACGTTAAATCAAGATGTTCACGCACAGAGCTCGGCGCATATTTCTACAACTGCCTCACAAGTTCAAAAATGCAGTCTATAATTACCATACTTGCCACAAATAATCTTTAACACCACATCAAGGCTTGTCAATTTGAGTTTTTCTTTAAACAGGGAAATAAGTTGGTGAAAGTTGGAATTATAAATTGACTTTATCATGAAGTTGAGTTACACAATCCAAAAAAGGCCTGTAACTGGAGTGTAGGGCCTAACCGATGTGGTTTTTCACTGCCGATCCGATGTCCGATGTTTTTTCCCCAACATCGGCCGATATCCGATCCGATCCGATATTTTCGTCACCCCGCCGTATCTATGCGTTTAGGCCCACAATTTTTCCCCGTTTACTAGTAGGTCTAGATTTCCTTGTTGTAACTATAAGCAATGCCTTTTTATGTACATTGCCCGCGCATTTACTCCTATTTAAAGTCATCTTTAAAATCTCTAATAATTTGCAAATTAGTATGAGACTGTGAATGAACTGATCACATGAAATTACATTTGAGTTTGAATGTTGGTTGTACTCTATTTAATTAAGCTGAATTTTTCACCGGTGCGAGGGCCGATCATGCCGATGTACAGTCTGACAGTAGTGTTGCTTCTCAGATCAGTGTATGCTACAACGTACACTAACTTTAAAATCTGCATGCAAGCTACAGTAATTCATACCGTAGCAACGGGCGCGCCAACACTGCAAGTCAGTTCTTTTTTATGTAGAAACTTGCAGACAAGATGTACCGCGTGCCGTATATTCTGCAAGAATCTGTAACAACTCTGTCTAAACCCTTCCCTGCGTACTGTAATACTAACGGCGATTTTCTAAAATACACAATATGGGACGCTACCTCGAGTATACCGAAATGAAAACCAAACCTTGAAATAAAATCGAGCCTTGAATTGGCCGATATAATGGTTTATTGTGTCAATATTATGCAAACGAACACTTTTCCACTGTATGTTTAGTGCCAAGATATGACTGCAATGATTTCGTAAATATTGACGATAATTTAAGACACCGGGATTGTTGGTTTGTTTCTTCGCCACGAAGCAAATTAACCTCGTGTTATGTATGAAATACTAGGATGTAACTACCAACACTAAAATTGTTTGGGAAAAATAACGATCTAAGCAAAATTTCATTATCTTGTGAGCCCCAAAATATCGCCGTTTACACACGTGCGATGGAGAGTTTCCTTTCGACAGGAGTTTGAAGGGTGTCCCGACCTGAACGGGAGGGCGGTTATGAATGAACCTATGTAGTACTCCCAGGTACCCACCATGTCTGATATTGAGATATCCTTAGATGGTGTTGTGAAGTTGCTCAAGGAGTTGAACCCAAACAAAGCTTCAGGTCCTGACGGTATACCGGCTCATGTTCTGAAATTGGCCGCTGAGGAGGTTGCTCCTGCCCTCTGCTCCATTTTTCAAAAATCACTGGACACTGGTCATTTACCTCCCTCTTGGTTATGTGCCAATGTTAGTCCTATCTTTAAAAAAGGTGACCGTTCCCTAGCCTCAAACTATAGGCCGGTCTCTCTTACCTCGATTTGTTGCAAGGTCCTGGAACACATTATACATTCTCATATTATGCATCACTTTGATAACCACTCAGTTATCACGAACAGGCAGCATGGCTTCAGACAACGCCATTCTTGTGAATCTCAATTGATCTTAACAACCAATGACCTAGTGCAGTCTCTAGATCTTAGATCCCAGACTGACATGATTATCATGGATTTTTCTAAGGCTTTTGATACGGTTCCTCATAACCGTCTGCTTTGTAAATTACAAAACTATGGTATTAGAGGCAACACCCTTAACTGGATTGCTAATTTCCTTAAGTCCCGGAAGCAGAGAGTCGTAGTGAGTGGTGATTTTTCTGATTGGGTGGACGTTATCTCTGGTGTTCCCCAAGGTACAGTCTTGGGTCCCCTGTTGTTTTTAGTTTATATTAATGACCTGCCCGATAATATCTCTTCTGAAGTAAGACTTTTTGCTGACGACTGTGTAATTTATAGACAGATAAAGAATAATCTTGACCAGGTTCAACTCCAAAATGATCTAAACACCCTCTCTGAGTGGCAAAATAAATGGCAAATGCACTTTAATACCAAGAAGTGCTTTTCTATGAGGATTACTCACTCAAGAAAACCCAAGTTTTTTAATTATACTCTAGATAACGATACCCTGGAGTCTGCCGATTGCCACACTTATCTGGGAGTTGACATCTCTAATACCCTTACCTGGAATAGACATATTAATCGTATCACTTCGTCAGCAAATAGGTCTTTGGCTTTTATTAAAAGAAATTTATACTCCTGCCTTAGGAGTGTCAAAGCTAATGCCTATCTCACACTTGTTAGGCCTTTATTGGAGTATTCATCTTCTGTTTGGGATCCCTACACCACTTCCCTATCCAATAAGGTTGAGCAAATTCAACGTAGGGCTGCTAGGTTTGTTTATAATGACTATTCCCCCCATAGTAGTGTGACTGAAATGCTAAATGACCTAGGGTGGGATAGTCTCAAAAACAGGCGTACTGCCAACAGGCTAGCAATTCTTCACAAAGCCAGATTGGGCCTCCTAGCCTTGCCAATCAACAACCTACAACCGGTCCGGTGGCCCTCCAGGCATCACCATTCTAATAGCTTTACAAATATACTAACCAATAAGGACTGCTACAAATACAGTTTCTTTCCTCGGACCGTCAGAGACTGGAACCTACTCCCCCAGAACATTACAGATCTCGAGGACCCCAAGCAATTCAAGAGCGCAGCCTTGAGGATCCTCAGACGGGACGACTAACTACATACGCACACTCAACCCTGCACGTTTGACTCCACCAGGAGTGTTGTGCAGTATTTTTCCAGATCCAGATCCAGGTACGCGACTTCCTAATAAGGTCACGATAGCGTGGGTGTTGGCACACGTGTACGCTAGATGCAAATTTAACACGAATGACGTCATTTTCGGACGTGATAGAGAATACTGTAAACAAATGCTGGGATCGGTAGATATTTTTAACTTTGTTTTGAAAGAAGTAACACAAACAGCTTCGAAGTGGAGTTAGCAGGATTGCTTTTTGAGTCCAAAAAGTTTAAAAATTAGAATATGAAAAAAAGCAAAGGTGTAAAGAAGTATTGATTTTCTTAGAAGGGTTTTTTTCTGTCATATTTCTAATATCTGTCGGTTTGATTTGAACTTGTGAACGTGATCGATACCTCTCCGATACAGTTGTTAATTTCTCGTGCATATACAGTACCCAAAGGAGCATGGACAAATCGTTGCTATACGTCTACTTTTCTCATCTTCGGGAGTATTGCTTGTCTTCCCCAAAAAACTCTTCACCAGAGAATCGGGAGGACTTAAGAAAAAAATGGGTAATCACCGATCCTGAGGGCTGTTGCGATCGGGACCATTTTTTGAAACTTTTTTTTAATACCACGTGCAAACACTAGGTCTTACCCATGCCAATATTGGATCATTCCATCATGAAAAAGGCGGAGCAAAGTTTGTAACAACAACGGAGTAACTCTTGAAAGAAATTTAATCATGCAGTTCATGTACTGCAGGTTTGTTCTTTATTTGAGCATAAGGAATGTATGAAACTGCCATCAAAAAACTATGGGACAAAAGTGAAGGGAAAATGCAACAGAAATTTTTAAAATATTACATACGGAATAACAACTTTGCTGGCTTGTTATTACTAAGTTTTACTTATCCTGTAGTGAGGATTCACAGAGTGTCATTAAGGATCTGCAGTGAACATGAGGTTACGTTCCTTGACTCTAGCTCTGCGCCAGAGAGGGGACGGACTTTCGCACTTCTTGCAGTTAACTTCTCGCAGTTAAGGCGTAGGAAATGGCTTGTATACGGTGGCGCAAGACCACGCAGTAAAGAGTTCCTTTGAACTTTTTGCAAAGTTTTCAGGATACGGAATATCGGTAAACATCGGCAAGTGAATTTAGCTGAATAATGCCGATCCGATATTTTACCGATGGTGGCGAATATCGGCCCGATCCGATGTCCGATCCGATTATCGGTTGAGCCCTACTGGAGTGTAAGTTTGAAAGGGTTACCCCAACTAAACTTCCTGATGTTAAGGAAGATGTTCGTTTCCACTTAATAAAATGACCTTATTTCCAGGAAATTTTGATAAATAATCTAATTTAGTTATAAATTTTCAAAATTCTGGAAAGTATTCAAAACAATTTCATTCATGTGGGGATAGAATTTACATCTCTCTTGTCAAGTTTTAGAAATATGCAACAGATTTTATATTTATTGGAGGAATTGCACTAAAGAAACTTATCCCCTAATGTAGAAGTAGGGTCACTTTGGGTATTCTCGGACGTCGGGTGTTCTCGGACAGTGGTATATAATTTAAGTCACTGACTAACGATAGTTGGACTGATTTTTCACACCATGCAGTTGTTTCGTAGATACCTGTATGCAGTCTGCACAGTCACATCCGTACATCATGAAGCCGTCTCATTTTCAAGAAAATGGAACCTGATTGCAGCAATAAATTTCAGTTTGAAAATTCCTTGGCACATTTCCAAGTGTGCAAGATCTTGGAAATTTTCATGCCGGGCTATAAATTTTTGTAGAAAAATTCATGTTATGAGAAATATGTTTTTTTTGATTGCCACAAGTTTCGTTAAAACGTTAGTAAGCACAATACTGTGCTATATGCCTTCACATGGATTTACAGCACAGTTCAACTAGTGCTGTCTCTGTTGGGTGTTTTCGGACAGTACACAAACCTACATACATGTCCACACTAATATGTATGCATACGTATGCCTATATGTGTATGCGTAGTGGAAAAGAATGACAATATGAAATGGTTCTTACGAAAACTTAACTCAATTTTTTCGGACTAAATTTTGTGTTGGGACATTAAACAAAGATTAAATGGATAATTTCTCTATCATTTGATGTGTATTTTCTGATATTTAGTAATAATATTATTGAAATAGTAAAGCGTCCGAGAACACCCGATTGTGTCCGACAATACCCAACATACACATAACATTTTCAAAGTGCTGTGGTCGGTCTCTGTACGTATGCGTAGATCCAATACATATCTGGGGCACATTAGTACAGTTGTGCCTGTCGATGTATCAGGTTAGCATCAGTGTAGTGCAAGTGTGTTGGGAGCTATAAAGATAAAATCGTCAACTGTCCGACAATACCCAAACGCACCCTAGGTGTACTGCCATTAATTCTCAAATCAACAAAATGGCTGCTGCTGAAAGAGGTCTCTAAATAGCCTAACGTAGGTGTTCTGAAACATTTTGCCTCAGAAAGTGACCTAAAATTGTACGTATGTGCTAACTTTGTTAGCTATAAAAAACACAAAACCAATAGCGATGGTAAAATTATCTGAGAAATGAGCTATTTATGCCGAGATCAATTTTCCTTTTAAGTACTGAAGTTGTACCACTGGGTTTCTAGTGCACTGGTGGCCAAGGGCTCTTACTTAGTGTGGAGTAAAGCAAAGTCAGGGCTCGATTCTCGGTTGTGCGATTGCTCGGGACAACTAAAATTCCATACGGACAACCAAAAGTCCGATGGAAAACCATTTTTCTCTCACAAAGAACTATATTCCACCAGCTTGGTTTTATCTGATGGAAGAAGTACAGTATATACTGTTGACTGATCAACTCTTTCACCTTGTTCCATCATACAAGTGTTTTTGTCTTGCAAAAATCATTTCGTTTTTATTTTTCGAGACCAACTATATTATTACTGTAATATATATATACTGTAATATTTTGAACAACCAAATTTTCTTTAGGAAAACTAAAAATACTGATTTGGTTGCCCGAAGGACAACCATAATTTTTTCTGAAAATTGAGGTCTGAAAGTGGATGTGGCATAGGCCTAGAGTCCTGTTCAAGAACTTTTTTGCATAGGCCTAGGCCACATGTTTAACTGTTTGTTAATATGTTCTAGAAACCTTAGGCCTTCTTTGCAAATCCACCCCTGCTATGGCCATGCCCCGCAGCACAGTGTTAATCCTAAAACTGCACTAACTCACTGTACGCGTACTAACCCCATGTTTACTGTTAGTACCATCTAAGCACACAAACGTTGAGCGTGTGTATGCCTAAGTTTTAACCAGCGGGTACGGTTGCACGGTTAGCAATGGTAGGCTACTGACAATTTTATCTTCACGTTCATTTTGATCCAAAATAGGCCTAGGCTGCACATCAAGTGGACAGAAATCTCACTTTGCATTACTTCTACGTAGACAATTTGTGTAAAGTAAGGTTCTACAAAATACAGAGGTTGAGAAATGTACATGACATGTGTTTTTTGATAGCTGCACGATTCAAAATCCGAACAATTTTGTAATGTAAAAGACTACATAAAGTTGGGAGTAAGACGACAGAGGGCACGATTCCTAAACAAAGCCAAAAAGGGGGCGCGCTCAGTACTTACCTCTCTCTTTACCAAATTTCAACATGAAAAACATCAAAAATATCTTAGAAATCAGCTGCACGTTTTAACATAGGATTCAACGTCCAACATCCCTCTGATCTGGAAGCTTCAAGCTGGAATTTGTAAGCTGCTTGGCCTGCTTTTCCTCAAAATGGCGACAGGGCGTTAGGATGTGATGTAGTACTACGCATGCGTCGTGGCTAGTCGTGCTAGCAATTTGCATGTGAAAGAGATAGGTTTTACTTTCAACGCGGGAAACTTTGATTACACGCTAATCCACGAAAGTTACCAAGTTCTATGTGCCAAGACCGTTGAATTGTTCGTAAGAATCCGTAAGAGCCGGAAAAAAGAGGGTTTTCCTCTAAATTGTTTTGAACTGAGTAAAAGAATCTAAATAGTTTTAGCCTATGACATCAGTTCTCTGAAGCGTTATAGAGTTTTCTGTATGAATTGCACAGGTTTGCATATAGCCAGGACAGCCTCATCCGTCGCTGTTGAGCTCACTTCAGGGGCATACGCTGGTCTTTGTCGAAGATGTTTGGCCATAGCTAGCTGCGCTTACACTATTTAAACACCCTACTTCGATCATAGACGCGACGCCGTTTTAACCCTCACACCGGATGCAAATCTGTCGGCCTTCTTACAGATCTGCCTCTCTTGCGTTGTGATTTCCCGGGGTGTAACATATAGGGCTGTTGGTATCCGTACCAGAAGTGTGCTTCCAGTAGAGTGGGGAGAGGGGAACACAGAGCAGGGAGTTGGCAACTCTCTGCATAGAACAAGATAATATAAGGCTGTAAAGCAGTGTCTACACCAGATCTTCAAAACTGGGACGGGAGAAAAATGAAATTGTTGGTTGTCAACTTGAAGCGTGGTGGGTCCACGTTGGCAAAGTCCATGGGAGCAGGTGAGAAGGCCCAGGATCCGAACCTTTGAAGTTAGTTTAGCATGTGTCTGGGTGGAAAATTAAGTATCAAGAGAGTTATAATATACATTTTTCGGTTGACGGTCCAATTCCTAACTGACCTATTTTTGGGGGCTCCGGGCGGCCGACTTAACTCGTAGATACGGGAAAATTTGAGGGAATGCATCCTCATCAAAGCCACATATAATATACGGCTATGATCCTCATTCCGTTATAGCGCCACTACTGCTTAACAAATACTTGACAAAGGTTTCATGGACGTGGACCATCGGGACGCCAGGGTGCCGTTAGGCTGACTTCGTGGGATAAAGTAAGCACATTTTGTGGTAAAAACAACTTACCCTCAGTATTAGACCTGACAATGTGCTCGATGTTGCTCATACCAAAGGCATGTTGTTTGGTAAAATACAAATTATCCATGTATTGACTTGTCCTAAACCCAAATTTTTCAGATTTTCGTCCAGAACTTCATTTTCCAAAACTACAATTAAACTGCCAGTGCACTCCGACGGGCAGAAAATCCCCCCCCCCTCCACATCTTTTTGACTACTTATAGTCTTTTCGGAGCCAAGGCGTAGCCAGGGGGGCTGGGGCCTAGCCCCCCTCCCCCAGATTTTCTTCAGGCCCCCCAGATTTTTTCGCCTCCTGACAAATTAATTGAGAAAAAATAAAGTGCTTGAACGGGATCGGAATACTTTGAAGTATTTCCTTCAAAAACAGTAAATAAATAAAATGTGTAACAATTAAGAAAACATGCATGAATGTGTGTAAACACATTTTGTGTGCACGTATGAAATCAAGTAATAACTTCGAAATGATTAGCCTACTTTCACTAAATTAGATACCGCAATATAATCTGCAATGTCATTTATTGCTTTACACTTCGAAGATGAAACGAACGTTTCGACGGCAAACTCGAATTTGGCTTTTGTTAGGTTAAGACCTTTCTGCCTTTCGATGGCTGGTTGATTTACTGTAAACAAGGCAATCATACACTGGAGACCTTTCTTACACGACCATTCCTATACTTTATCATACACAAAATATGTCTTAAAGGCCCTGTTCTCTCACCCCAAATAGTACTTATTCTCCTAACCTTCTTACTTAAGCTCCTCCCACAATTGTCTGAAATTTATCCTCATCCAGAGACAATCTCAGTTGATTGCTTCGAGTCGAGTATAGAAAAGCTCAATGTTTATTAACAAAACACTCTCAGTACAGTTCATGCTGTGTAATAAAAGCTTTGGTACCCTGCATTGTTTGAATTATCTGTCAGTCAAGGAGCTGAGCCAATGGAGAATTTCAGTACACCCTACCAAAATTGTGGTTTGAGGTGAGAGGATTGGCCCTTTAAGGGTAAGGTACTGCCTTCGAATAATTCTTCCCATCCATCCCTAACAAGTAGGCCTATGTCGTTCTTCACTTCTCAGTCCCATGATAAGTGCCTCTGTAGACGATTTTTCAACAAGTCCTCTTTTTACCGTGACTAGTTGCCACTGGCGTCCAGGCGGATTTGTAAAATGTCCACAAGGTCCGCATTTCATGTGTTTCTCGCATGATCCATACTTTTGATTTGCGGTTTAAATTTTTTGAGAGATTTTAATTTTGAGATACTTTAAATTTGACTATAGGAAATAAACAGATGACTGAACAAATACTGCACCATTTTGCATTTAAACACCACTGAAAAACCAGAAATCATTGTTTCTTTGGTAGTATGTATGTCAATTGTAAAATCTAGGCCCTAAAGACAAAAAATGAGTATTTTGAAAGTTTTCTTGCTCCCCAAAGGAAAATCTTAAAACGTAGGCCTATAATCAGTTCAAAGTTTTGCCAAACAGCACCATTTTGCATCGAGCAAATCTAACGCAAAGAAAGTTTCTCAGAGGGACACAACTACTTTTGGTTTCCCTTTTGAAGTTGAAATCTGTTCAAATATTGCCGCATTTGCGATCTACGTTCTCCTGAATTTCACAATTTTTCCCAAGAGAAAGGGAGATACCGGTTCCCTTTATAGTCTCATCCCCCAGGCCATGGCACAGATCAGAAATGCCCAGACTTTGGGTCCCTAAAAAGTGTATGTATTATCATTTTTCATAGATTGATTTTTTATTCACACTATTTGAATTTGGCAGACATGAGATTCGTATTTTAAAGCTGGGTACATCCAGCTTAAAACACGTGGGAAGTGCCGTTTCCAGCCATCTGGAGGGTTTGTAAAACCCAGAATTTTCTTCTACACTCCGCGCCAACTGATGGTGGCGCTCCGCTTAGATAGTCATGCCGCGCCTGACCCTCTAAGGTACCAGGCCCCCCACTTGTTACCTAGCACCCCCGAAAATTCCATCCTGGCTACGCCACTGTTTCGGGGGGTTCGGGTACCGTTCACGGATCCCCGCGGAGCTAGGCTCACTTGTCAGACATCTTTGAGCGATTCTGTTTTAAATTCTTCTCTAGGAGTACAGAGTTTCCCCAATTTGGTCAACCAGTTCCCCCCCCCCCCCCACAGCTCGCGAGAGATTTTTTCTTCCACGCCAATCATGCATCTTGACTTGAACTAGGACTAAGTGTTATAAACCTAGCGTAGAGATCTCATCTGACTAGAGGAGTCTAACCTTGAAAAGGGGAAAAAATACGTAAAGGCCCAAATTTGGTTAATCTGACTATACCGTGACGGGCGCGGCCAAGGTTTGTGGTGTTCATCGTTCATACAATTCTTTAATCAGTGCATGTATTTACGTTAATTACCGTAGTCAGGAGGAGTTTTACGGCCCAGTTTCTAACCAATTGGTTTAAGTCGGGCGGTCACGGCCTTTTTCCAGTTGCGGCTTATGCTCAACGGTTCAGTTCAGTTTAGTTTATTTCTCCATATATCACCTCGTAGAGGCACAAGAGACTTAAAGCCGGTGTACAATTTGATAAACAGGATGACATAAGAAAGGCAAAAACAAAACAAAAGGAAATACAAATTCTGGATGTGCCAGAACACTATAAGCATAATGACATGTAATTGCATTTACGTGCCAGGACTTTCATCAGTGAAACTCCAGTTCTCCAAGACTGGTGATATCATGCGCACATGTTATTTGGTCGGCGGGCACGGCATCAATTTGCCCCCTGGATGGCCAAAAAGGGTTGGATGTCTACTGAGCCAAAGCTACACCACAGTCAAAACTTTTTGAGTCACTTAGATGAAATTTTACTCCTCAGTTTCTAACTAACTGGTTTATATCTTACCGGCCAAAATTTTCATGTTATGGTATTTTAGCAAGTGTTGCTTTCTTAAATTACACCATTCTTGAAAAAACCTTGATCATTATTAAACTATTCAGTCTGGCGTGAGCTGCATGCTCACCTGAAACCAACGGGAAATTCCCCTGTCTACCCCTTTGGATCGTCTTTCATCAAAGTACAGTGGTGGAGCCACGGGGGAAGTTTAAGAGGTCGACCCCCCCCCTTCCCTTTACCAACCTTGAAAAAATGCAAAAAACACATGACCACTTAAACCTTTATTACATGTGAGACACACGGAAAAATGCATCATTTCGCATCTGGAGACCTAAAATCTCTCCCTCTCTCTCTTCTTCTTCTTGTTCTTCTTCTAAGATTTTTTGCCCGAAAGACTATTTAAGCAGATGGTTGAAAATGACATTTCCTAGCCTTCTAAGGAGAATCTGGGCATTCGCTATATTGAGTTCTTATTTGCTGCAAAATTCGCTTCAAACTTATCAAGCTTCAAAGTGACAAGAAAGTTGTTCCAACTTTCTTTTGCCGGAAAATGTAATTCCTCCAGGAAGGCAATGTAAGCAAATCTAAATTATTGGTTGGCGCGGAGCATGCAGAAAGTTTTGAAAAATCACGACTTCTCAGATCGCCGGAAGAGACATTTGCCAGGCCTGTAGGTAGAATCTACGTGGTTATTTATCGTTATTTTTAAATTAAGTTTTCAATGATAGCAAAAAAATATGAACAACTTGCTAAGTGGTTAGAAATAGCTAGACAAAATGTAACACACTATACCATTAGATGAACTCACCGTTTATCTCTTCGGCGGGGGGGGGGGGGGGGGGGGGGATTAAACGAAATTGGAAAATATGCTAATTTCCTTTACTCCTTTGCTAATCTTGGCGAATTTCAAGATGCATTTAATTGATGATATAGTATGTACCTGCCTGTTTGAACTCCCGATTAGAAATGATTTCTGTATAGCCTTTTGATAAAATTTCACGTTATGACGTGTGGGTTAATTGAATTTTGAGGAGGACTTAAAGGAAGGCATTCTCACACTGTATTGATACGGATTGGAAAGAAAAAAAATAAATAAATAAATAATTTTCATTACTAATGTCCGAATTCAACTCTATGGTCAGGATGAGATCACAAGGTTATAACTATTGGGATCTGGACCTGAAGACCCTCCGGTCTGTCCGTGAAATTGATTTGGCCCAATTGAAATGTCCCAGCACTTTTTCAACCTTCGCCCGAATATTTTGCAATTCTGAAAAGTTTTGGTAAGGCTTCGGAAATGGGTGGGGTTGAAAATAAACCTTTTCTTAACTTGCCCGAAACTGTCGAAAATCTTTGTTATCATCTTTATTTTCCATGAAAATTTTACTTTGCGTCTTCTGTTTTTCGGGAAAAGATTTGAAAAAGACGGCTGCAGGATGATTGTTTCTTTTTAACGACATACTTCCATTGAATATTTTGCGGTTTTGTTTTTATTTTTTTTTATTTATATAAAAATTTTGATTTGTTAGCCTTACTGTGATACTTTTCTATTCTTCGGGAAATATTTGAAAGAATTAGGACATTCAACACTTTTGGGCATTGTGTTGTGAACGACTGTGAAGTAAAGCTCACGAGTAAAATAGCTTTCTCCCCGAATATATAATTTTGTAACCTTGTTGATTTTCATGAAAATTTGATCGCGACTTTGAGGTTTTGTAGCTTTTTTTCGGGAATATTCTTAGGGCACGCCTAGAATATTTCTGAAAAAACATGCCATGTTTTAAATTTCTAGTGGCTGTCTATTTTTTCCAAATTCCTGCCAGAATTTTTTCCAAAGTCCTGTCCGAATTTCATATCTTGTGGAAACCTGGAGGAAGTCTGCCTCCTCCTCGAACTCCTGTGGGCGTGTAAAAATGTTGCATTACAAATCATTTATTTTGACCGCAAAAGTTGCATGCAGACTGCCCTGAGAAATCTTTATAGTTTTCCGAAAACGCGTAATGTTAAACAAGGAATTTCTTCGTTGGTTGTCGCTGTTGCACTGAATCGAATGTACTCTTTTTTAGGATCAGGGATTAGGTTAGGGATTAGCGCTATCGTTAGCAAGTTTTGGAAATTTCTTGTTAAACAGTGCGCATTGTCCCGTGTAAAACCATTTTTTTTATTGAAAAAAAATCAGAATTCGATTGAGGCTATGGCCCCTGTGCCTCCCCTCGGAAACGCTACTGTCCCTAGTCCGCCCCTGATTCGGCCTCAACAATAATCCCTCTGCAACAAATAACTTATTTGAGAGATTGGACCTTTTCTTGAAAAGAAGGTTACCATACCGTGTTGTTTTGAATACTCCACCACTAGTAGTAAACATTAGGTTAAAAATATTTTTAGTTCTGTAGACAATTATGTCAATAGTTTCATTAGCAGAGCAAAATCAATCTTCCTGGTTTGAAACAACAGCTTAATCTCACAATAGTTCTTCTTTTGTCTCTTCCAGGTCATTTTCATAATATTTTTGGAGTAAAAACGTTGCATATCAGGGATACCCGAGTATCTCTTCCCGCACATCTCATTATTGACGAAGACAGTATTGCTACATGATTCTCAGGAGCTATCCACGAAATAAACAAATAAATCAAGAATATGCAGTTGTTCTGAAGAAAAATTACAAAAGCAATAGTTCCGTTTTGATTGAAGATGACGTTACTACGTGTCGTGTTAGCCCCAAAAGTTTTAGGCACGCTTCAGGCAGTGTTGTAGTCAAGGCCGGCATATCCGAGACCAAGACCGAGACCAGAGCCTGTCTCCAAGGCCGAGACCAAGAACGAGACCAGGGGCAAAATTCGAGACCGAGACCGACAAGGTCCGAGACCGAACGTACATGTTGCATAGGAAAATAAACTGTCCAAAATTTTGAATACGTTTTTACCTGCTGTCACCTTAGTCACTTTATGCTCTAAAATGACATGTAGCACCTAGAGGTCATCATCATTGATTTTGTATGTGTTTTATCATATGCAACGGGATGAGAGAATGCAACGGGAGACCGGTGGCAGTTACCCACAATTGGCCAAGACCTTGCTTGCTGAATCAGGCAGACTCCAGTGCCTCAGTGGCGCAGAAGTTATGCTCTGGTTGGGGATCTAGAAAAGTGCAAAAGGTCACCGCCCTAGAAAAAGAGTCCCTTATGGTTATGGTCATATGCCAAATCAGGGCGCTTCCGGTTGCCTGACCAAACATAGAATAAATAACTTTTAAAACCTAATCCAAGTGTTTTTTCCTAACCTGGCCATCATTGCCTTACAGAACTCTTTCTGACAGGGGGAGGTGACTTTTCCCGAATCCAGGTGCCCAACGAGAGCATAATATTAGCCCCACTGAGGGACCAAAGTCGGCCCAATTCGGGAAGGTAATGGCCATTTGTGGAGTGGCAGCCCCCTATGCGGCCCCCGTCAAGTACGGTCCAGGTGGCCCTGCTCATCAAATCAGAGCCAGTAAGTGGTATAGGTCTTAACTCACAGAATAAATAAAAACAGCCTGTCCTCTCACCCCAAACTACAATTGGTAGTCTACAAAAAATTACCTATTGGCTCTGTTCTTTGATTGACAGCTAGTTCCAACAATGCAGAGTATTAAAGCTTATATTACACCGCATGAACTGTACTGTGAGTGTTTTGATTTATACAAATTGCTCTGTTATAGTCACCCTGAAGCACTGAAATGAGATTGCAACTGGAAGAGGATGAATTTTAGTGGGAGGGGCAAAAATAAGAAGTTTAGTAGAATTGGTGAGAGATTTGGGCCTCTTAGCCCTTATGGATGGACTGTGGACTCATTACATGAATAATTTCTTCCTCAATGGTTAGTATATTTTCCAAAAGCGATTGGCATTTTTTAAAAGTAAACTCAGTCTACGAGATAATAAAGATAAGGTCAAGATGAGGTTCAGTATGATGAGTGATTGCCGGTAGGGGGTCTAAATGAGAGGGTTTCCCTTTCCCTTTGAAAATTCTTGACCTTTTCAAGGAGCTTAAATGCAAAATGGTGCAAGACTTTTAATTTTACAGGAAAAGACCTGAGAGTTGAATTGTGGTGGTTAATGGGGTAAAACAACATTTTGTGTCTTTGCAATCAGAACGAGAATTCAAACACACAAACATTGACGCATACACACTCACACTGACACGCACATGCACATACACAAAACATAGATAGATGGCGCTTTATAAATACAGTATTGTTACTAGGCCTCGAAGAAACTTTTCTCGAAGCCCGAAAATAAAGTCAGTGATTTTAAGTCATCTGTATACCACAATCTTGTATTTCGTTTATTTTCCCTGTTGTTTTCCTAATCCACCAGAATGATTATTAGGCTGAAACGAAATGTCTTCCCCCAATATTTTCACTGGGGCAATTCCCCCCTGCCCCCAGGATCGACGCCTCTGGGACGCTCCGCTCCATGGAACTTATCGGTGCCGCTCTGAGGGTTGACGGGTGGCACGCTGTAGCTCACCATGTCCTTGAGGCGCCGGATGTCTAGACAGGTACGTTAGGACCATACTGGGCAAATGTAAACATGTGAATGTAAAAAAATAAACCACGAAAATATGAGAAAAATGTCTGGGTTCTTTAAATGGTTTTCAAGGGAATGGTTACATTCCCTATAAACTCGTTCCACCTAACGAGCGAATTCAAAAATAGGACACAAAGCTCTATATATTCTCCCTAATATGTTTTTTCGCCCCTTAAAAAGTTTGGAATTTGCTATTGATTCAATTCGTTAAAAATATTTGACCCGTCAAACATTTTCGCCGTCAACTCAAAGGCTCAGTTCTCTCACCCAAAACAGTACCAATTCTTCTAACCTTCTTACTGAAGCCCCTTCCACAATTGTCTGAAATTCATCCTCACCCAGATACAATCTCAGTTTATTGCTTCAAGGTGAGTGAAGAAAAAACTCAATTTATATAATTAATACACTCTCAGTGCCGTTCGTGCTGTGTAATATAAGCTTTGGTACTCTGTATTGTTTGAATTAGCTGCCAATCAAAGAGCTGAGCCAATTGAGAATTTCGGTACCCCCGTACCAAAATTGTAGTTTGGGGTGAGAGGTTTGGCCCTTTAAACTGGGAAGTCATTTCGTCCCTTTAGCGTTCCTCACCTGGTTCGACTTTCGGAACCTCTGTTGATAGTTACTTTGGTTACAGGCCAGTCACAAATGTCAAGTTGAACTTAATTGGGATACTGTAACGTCGGACCGCAAGTCGACGTGATTGCGTAAGGGGAAATTTCTGAATATTTGAGGTTCCCTCAGGTGCACGTTGGTGCAACAATATAGCAAATTCCAAGTTAAATTATTACAATATTTTGACAAGACCAAGAGAGAACAAGCGATGGGGTTTCTCACTTGAAATGAGGCTGTACCGAAATTTTCCCTGCCACAGCTTTAAGCCCCGCCTCCCCCATTCCAAAAAAGGGGGGAAGGGAAATCCCGCTCCTTACGCTAGTGATTGTTCAGGTTTTACGTTCGTATACGGCTATATTCTTCACATTTATTGTAAACCTTTCTTCACAGTTATTGTACGCCTTATACACACGGCAGTTGTCAAGTCCTAAGTACAGAATGTTAAGCTCGAATCCGACGAACAACGCCTGCACCGCAGTTTTTGTCCCATCCGATAGTTGTCTAATTCTAATACCACCTCCCTGGTCTCGGGTAGATTTATGCTTAAACAGACTCAAGTTTTAGGCCATAGACACAAGGCCAGATCCAAACCCTAACTGTCTCTCTCGGTTTGTCCAGGGAGTTGGTATGTCGGACGTGTATACCCATTGCTTAAAGCGGCTCATTGAGTTGGTTCATGAAAATCAACAAATTTTTCCAAACCTGTTAAGTTTTCTTCACATACCAATGACAAATGGTCAAACTAAGACAATCCCCATATACTACGTACAGATAACTGTTTAATGAGTGAGTACTAAATGCCTCAATTAGGTTTTCAAAAATTCGTGACCGGACACTTGCAAGTAAGGACACCGCAAAATTCAAAATTTTGAAAAATACGGAAGTTTTACCCCTCCCCCAGGCCAGCGATCAGACTCTGGAACTCCCTTTGGGAAAATCCTGGATCCGGCCATGCGCCCCACTATATTTGAAAAAAAATGTGAAACGAGTAATGAAAAGAAGAAAAGGAGCACTCGATTAATGCTTTTCCCCCTATCAAAATACCCTGGCGCTGCCCCTTATCCACAGTCATAATCGAGATGATTACCTACAATTCGAGCATCGCTGGAGGCACCGTGAGTGGTATCGTTAACACTCCACGCCCAAGAAAAATACCAGTGATGTTCAAAGGTTCACAAAGAAAGTTTCTCACCACACCTTGTAATGTTGTTGCAAAACTAATATGGCATAGCCACAATGACATAGCTACTGGGAAATGGTCAGTGACGTAGCAACCGATAGCGGGGCCAGGCGAATGTCCTCCCTGGCTCTGATCACAATTTCCTTACAATAAACCTTGCAAAATTCAAAATGTTTGGCCATACAAGCTCCATATTTTCCAATTGCTTTAAAAAAGACAAAATTTCGTACTTGGTGGTAGTGCTCACAATTGACAAGTTGAGATGCACCGAGCGCCGGGAAATGTCTAGCTACGCGATTGTCACAGACATTTTCCCCCTCGTCAGTAAATGAAAAGTTCGGTAATTTACCACTGAGTGAAACCAAACAATCAAGTGTCACCGGCATTTACCCAATAAGTTTTCTTTTAAAAAATTCCAAATTCGGGCGCGGCAAATTTCGTTCCCAACGGTTCCCTAATGCATTAAATTATGAAGAAACAGATATCACGCTAGTTACAAACATAATGTGAAAATATGAAATTTCCCCGTTGATCGTTCACTTTGGTGCTACCGTGTTCCATGTTCTCATGCTCATAACCTTGAACTCAAATCAGATATTTTGACTTTTCATCATTTTGTATACTCCTCGCCAATCAAGGGCCGCTTCACTTCACTAGTCTAAGTCTTTTGGCAGAATTAAATTTTGGGGAAAACATCTTCTGCCCACAAACCGACATGCCCCCTGCACCAATGTTCCCAGGCTGCCAGGTGGAGTCACACAAAAGTCTTTAAAATAATCCAGGCAGTTGTTCAAAGTTACGACGCTAATATTAAGCGACCACGAGTGTGGGAGAAGCCTTTGGCTTATGAATCACAACTTAACGTCGGGTAACAACCGTGACTCTACAATTTTGATCAAATTTGGTATTTTTGTGTGAAATCAGCAGTGGCGGCGCTACTCGGGGGAGCAAGAGGGGAACCCACCACAGGTTTTGTCCCTTGCCCTCCCCCATTTGCCTTGGCCCCCAAATTAGGTCAGTTAGGAGTTGGATTTTAGCCCAAAAATTAAAAACTATACTTCTCCAGAGACTTAATTTTTCATCCAGATGTATGCTAAAACCTCTGAGTTTCCTGGGGCTTCCCCCTGGAACCCCACCCTCAGGAACGGACACTTTCGGTTCGGTTTCACACTGCGCCCAAAAGATTTTCCCCAAACATTATTCTTTCCCCTTGCCTTAGTCCCCGCCCCCTTCCTGGGGTCATCACTAAAAATCAGTACCCCACACGCCGTTGTGTGTGACGCATAAACAATGGAATAGCCTACGCGAAAAATATTGTCCCACTCAAACCTGGAAAGATTTGGAAAATTTTCTTATGTAGGTCTAAGCACCATACTTTAAAACCGTTTATTGTCAAAGAAAAGCCCCAAAAATTTCCACTTTCCTTTAGAGTATTAAACCTTACCATGAGCAGATAGCCAGATAAGTACTATATCAACAAGTCGGAGTCATAACGATATGTATAGGGTGAAGTTGGCTATAGGTGGTTGAGCTACCGCCTTGCGATCTGGAGGTCTCAGGATTAAAGCCCGACTAACCACTCAAGAACCACTTAGTAACTTTCCGGGGCCTAAAAATTAGCTTGTTCAGCTTAGCTGTTCACAATAATGCTGAGGGGGTTTAAATTTCGTGAATTACAAAATGGGAATTTGGTTGCCAGTCCGTTTCAGGAAGCCTGAGTTGTCCGATTCAGGAAGTTGTTCGCTTGCTCAGTTTAGCTGTGGAGCAGTGGTTATGGTGAAGAGTAAATACCCCTCCCCCACCCAGCGTTTGGGAAAGTGGCTAAAGAGTTAAGACTGTGGTACGTTCACGAATACGTCTGATGAGAATCTCCAGTTAAATGACGCTCCCGGGAGGTGAGGATTGGGAGCGATTAGTACACGACTGCCTCGTGAACTTCTGAGCAGCAGTCAGAGAAGACGAACTTAGGCTGCCGGTGATCGAGTCGACGCTCACTCTGGCACAGGGCCCTCGATGGGACACAATGGTCTCCCGACCCTAAAAACGTTGAATTAAATTAAATTATAGGACCTGCGTTCTCCATTTACGTCGTGGTATGAATAATTAACTCAGCGGAACACTGCACCTAGAGTGCCCCCAAGTCTCAGGCTGCACATAGGGAGCTGAGACTGCAGGCTGTGGGACCAGGAAGTTGTCACTGAAAAAACAAGGCAAACTAGGCTTGAAGGGCCAAAGAAGTCCCCCGAATTTGAAGTAGGGTATTAACCTGTCCTGTTTCATGATTGGCTCTTGAGAGTCATGTGACAATTAAGTTTTCCTCAAACTGTAAAATGTGAAATTTACTACGATTGACTAGTTTGTTTAACTTGTATATGCAATACTGAAGTCTTAAAATATTATGAAAGATACTTTGAAGAGAAATAAAGGGGGAAAATGTGAAATTTAGGTGCTGCTTCAAAACAAGTTTTGGGGACTGCTCGGGCCCTTTTTTTAGGTGGACGGTGTCAGTGAGTCATGTTACTGACTTGTCAGGTTGACTCTATCCGTCAACCGAAGGGATATCAAGGCATTGACGACCCAACTTCACCTCATTGTCAGTGACATCGCACACTAAACAGTTTTAACAGCCCACACCTGTTTTAATCGATGTATTCCTCGGTTGGTAAAGAAAGGGACGTACTACCCAGATCTACTTGTAAGTTCTTTGTATATGATTCTTGCGGTACCCCTTTGTGCAGCTTGGAACTGGGCGTATGGCAGGTAACAAAGGATACCGTACCCTCTTTGTCAGATCCAACAACCAACATGTTCTCTGAAAGCGCCCTCTTTCATTATAAATGCCCGAAAACGAAAACTGACATGGTAAACCTGGACAATGACAACAAGTACAAACACCATGCTATTAAGATCGTATGCACCCGCGCAGCGCAGCAGCTACGGCATATCATATGCAATGCATATTATTAAGTATCCGTATCCGTACGTACGAGGACATGGTGAATCCGTGGTTGTGCCTGGTTACCGCAGCATATGCCCATGTTTCCACCGATATACCAAGGTAACTTTGAGCTAAAAGGTAAACTAATCTTACCGTTAGAACCCTGAGATAACAGTTTATTGTGAGGTACCATTTTTAAGGTGTTCTTTTCTCCGTAACGTAGATGCAGTCAACAAGACGAAGGGCGAATCCACGACATACGACTGTGCAACTGTCCTTAGCAATGGTACAGCATTAAGCGTGCGCTGTTGTTTATTGAGTGAATGTGTTCTAACATAAGTTGCAGTTGCACTGACGATTGTCTGACTCTGACTGAAGTTAGGCCAGGCAGTATTGTTACTGAATCAGTCGTTCATGTGTAATTTCATGTGAATAACTGGACTAGGCCTACATTGGCTTTTAATCCATTTCCTGTGCTTTTCCAAATTTACTAGCCCATTATGCAAACCTGTTTTGCATAAATCAAGTTTAATCATTTTAACAGTCAGACTTTAGGAGATTCCACCAGGAACTCAAGAAAGGGGAAATTTATTACTACCAAACCAGGCAAAGTCCAAATTACAATTGGCTAATGGTACCCTTAGCCAAAGTTACAGATGGGTTCAGGGGCAAAAAGCTTGTTTTAAGGCCCAGTTATAACTTTTAAGGTGCAATTTGATGGGTTTTACTTTTAAATAGTAGAACAAAGGCTAGCTCAACCTAAATTCAAGTATTGCTGCCGCAAAGATGTCAACATCTTAAATAAGAAACCAAATTAAAGGTAGTAAATTATGATTAAGCTAACTTAGTGTTTGCACGCGTACTAAAAAATAGGACCCGGGTATCCGATCGCTATACCCGTCGGGTACCCGGGTAACCTGGTGTTACGGTGACTAGAAGATATGAGCATTTTGCAAGGCATACTCCAAAAGACATGCATGGTAGCATTTAAAGCTAGGTATTGGAGAGGTATAGCGATCACATTCCCAAGTTCAAAAACATTTGATTTGTCAGGTTTTATCGTCTCGTTTAATAACAAGTAAAAGAAACGTAACAGAAAACAGTCAAATAAGAAAATTAGTACTTCCCAAGGCCTAAATCAATTTGACATTGAATTTTGGGACCCTCTCCTACCTGAGAAGTGGGCATATTAAGAGCTCAAAGCTTCTCCTTTTATAGCACTGATTTATAAATATCAACCGACTCAGTGCCCTGTATTATGGTATACTCTTTTGCTTGTCCAAAATTACCAATGGAAACAAACAACGTCATGTTTGTGCACTTCCCTCACACTACTGAACAATGTGCATTGGAATTATCATAAATGGGATATGTACGTTCTTACGTAGCTCGCCTCGTGTTGACATCCGGGCACCGTAACATAGCTTTCACACATAAATTTCGTAGTCTGTGCCAGCGCCATTTTGGAGCAAAGTAATGTTATATGTAATAGCCTGTTTCAAAAACTTTTGTTTACGGTGATATAACATTGATGTCGTTTTACTTTAATAGATAGTGACAAAGTGTTGATTTGCGTAAAACTGACACGTTTAACCATTATGAAATATTCAAGGATAATACTCAAGGTGCATACCGTATTTATTATAAGATCTTATACATGCAAGGCTCAGTTTACCTACAGTAGCATGCCGAATGTTACGGGCACCGTCTTTGCCAGCTGGGCAGGGTGATATGTCTGCGTGAACAGAACAATTTGATTTTGAATCAGCCATCAGATAGCTTGCTTGCTTGCAAGTTTATAAGTGATATATATGTGATGTGTGAGAAGTAACTCACTACGTGACCATAGCGCGATCGGGCTGCACGCTGATAAAAATTTCAACTTCGGAAACGAAGTACAAGTAGACAACTTTCAAACTTAATACATGTATAAGTTCTAGGTGCTCTCTTCATTCTCAGTCTCGGAGATTGTTTATCAAATTGGCAAAATATTTTAGTCCATTACAGTGGGTAATGGCATAAATGGGGTGATCCTTTTTGCATGAATTTTTTTTCAAGATTCGGGTAGTAGATTTTGAACCGGGTAATACGATGGCAGGTGGGTACCCGGGTTACCCATGCAAACACTAATTATGATGACATTTTTTTTAAGGAAATGAATTGGGGGTATGCTACACAAATTTCCCTTAACGTTCTTGACAGAACACTGGACTTTTGGTATTTATTTTGCTTCTCAGAGGCCAATAGCAAAGACTGATGTTCCATTAACAGTGGTCTCATTGAATTCATCTTGAAAGGGCATACCCTAATTATATAATCGTAATTTAACTTTTTCAGGGTCAGGAAGCCATTCAGCTAATCGAGGACCCTGTGCCAGATGGAGCATGGATGAACATTGGCAAACTTTGCCTGCTCATTTTGACTAGTGCTCGGAGATAACAAAGCAGGAGTGTACTAATCTCTCCCAATCCTGCTCCTGGAACCACCATTTAACGTCCCCATCCAACGGACGTGAGCATATATCCCCAGTCCATAGCCACTTTCCCAAAAGCTGGGTGGGGGGTGGAGGTTACTGGCTTTGCACCACTGCTCAACAGCTGAACTGAGCAAGCAGACAACTTCCTGAAACAGACAACTCCCTGAAACGGACAACCAAATACCCAATTTTGTAATTCACCAATTTTTAAACCCCCTCACATCGGCATCACTGTGAACAGCTATGCTGGACAAGCTAATTGTTAGACCCTGGAAAATTTCCAAGTGGTTCCACTGGGATTTGATCTGAGGATTGCCTTCAGCATGCAAGGCAGTACTTAACTCAAACCACCATGCCAACTCCACCCTCAGTGGTCTTGCAGTGTTTCTCCTTTCATCTGGCTGCTGACAAGTTAATGCCAAACATTAGTGGTTGAAAATCGAATGTACAATGCAGGGCTTACAGTTTGTTGATACATGGGCTGGTTTTGTGAATAGGAGGGACCTTTTTGCCAAAGATGGGTTACACTTGTCTAGCACAGGGGCTAATGAGTTGGGTAGACTGGTTTCTCAGGCTGTTGACTCTCAAGTGTCAAACTAGGCGCAGGGGCGAGGTCAGCCGTTACAAGGCAGGTATCTGGTTTAGTTTTAGCCAAGACTGATTCTAAAATTAGTGAGAAGAAGTATTTATCTAGGAAGGTTGGTGATGTGAGGGTCATGTTTGCCAATGTTTGCAGCATTTCCAATAAATTTAATGAGTTTCTTGCACATGTTTCCATAGACAATCCTGACTTAGTTGGGGTTACTGAAAGTTGGCTCCATAGTGATATTAGTAATTCTGAAATTCAGGTTCCAGGGTATAAAACTTATAGGCAGGATAGGGTTGATACTGTTGGTGGTAGAGGTGGAGGGGTCTTGCTGTATGTTAAGGACAGCATAAATTGTGTTGAAGTCACTGACAAGTTTTCTACTGGTTTTGCTAACTGCTTGTTTTGTGAACTTAGTCCAATCAATGGGGGTACTTCTTTGGTTGTTGGCATCATTTACCGTTCACCTAACTCTGGTGCTGATAATAATCAGAATTTGCTTCAAAGTTTGAAGAATCTTTCTTCTAAGAGAGCGGTTGTGTTTGGGGATTTCAACTTTCCTGATATTGATTGGCATTTATGCACTAGCGGGCCACATGGGAGGGAGTTTCTTGGGGCGGTGTCTGATTGTTTCCTCACTCAGCATGTTCTGTTTCCCACTCGTGAGGATAATTGTTTAGATTTGGTGTTAAGTACTGATGAAAATCTGGTCAGAAATTTGAGGAGTGGTGGTAAGGTTGGATGTAGTGACCATGACCTTATTAGTTTTGACATTTGTTGTTTCAGTAAACCTCCAAGTAGTGACAAAACTGTTCTTGGCTTCAGTAAAGCTAATTTTAGTCATGCAAAAGAGGAGCTTAGCATAGATTGGGTTGCACATTTGTCTCATTTAGGTCCTGCCGAAGCTTGGAAATTTTTCAGCAGTACTGTTTCTGATATTACAAAGTTATGTACAGTATACCACTCAAGAAGGCTCGGGTGAAAAGTAGGCCTATTTGGATTTCTAGGGAGGTACTCAGGGCAACTAGGAAGAAACGTAAGTGTTGGCGACGTTATAAGTCCAGCAAGGATTCTGATGACTCAAGTGCCTACAAGAGTCAAGAGGTCTTAGTTAAAAATTTGGTTAAGGACACTAAAGCTAGGTTTGAAAAAAAGTTGGCCAGTGAGGTTAAGATTAACCCAAAATCTTTCCATGCCTATGTTAGGTCTAAGCAGCATGTTAAGGAGGGGGTTGGGCCACTTCATGATGTGAATGGTTCATTAGTTAGTGATCATCAGGATATGGCTAATTTGTTAAATGATTATTTTGTATCTGTTTTTACCAAGGAGTCATCTGTCATGGGGATTTGTAGGGGTTCTGATATCCCTTCTTCAATGAGTGACATTGTGTTCTCTGAGGAGCTGGTTCTGAAAAAATCAAAGAGTTTGAAGACAAGTAAGGCTCGTGGGCCAGATGGGATCCATCCCGCCATCCTTCATGAATGCTGTGAGGTTTTATCAGTTCCACTATCAATTATTTTTCAGAAATGTCTTGACTCAAATTTTGTTCCTACTGACTGGCGGGTTGCTAATGTCACTCCAATTTTTAAAAAGGGGGATCGGAGTTCACCTTGTAATTACAGGCCAGTCAGTTTAACTAGTGTTGTGTGCAAAATTATGGAATCCTTAATCAAGGACTGTTTGCTAAAGCATCTCTTAGATAATGAGTTACTCAATCTAACTCAGCATGGTTTCCTACCCAGTAGATCTTGTGTTACAAATTTGCTAAGCTTTCTTGAGGATGTTTCTTTGTCTCTCGATTCAGGTTCCAGTGTGGACGTCATTTACCTTGACTTCCAAAAAGCTTTTGACAGAGCACCTCTAGGTAGACTCATGGTAAAATTGCATAGGTTAGGCATCATAGGCAAGTGCGCTCAGTGGATCAATTCGTGGCTCAATGGTAGGTCTCAGAGAGTTGTTATCAATGGAAATTTTTCTTCCTGGAAAGAAGTCTCAAGTGGTGTACCACAAGGTTCTGTTCTTGGCCTACTTCTTTTCTTAATTTTCATAAATGATATTGATAGCTCTATCACTTCCAGTATAAGTAAGTTTGCTGATGATACAAAGCTCTATAGGAAGGTTGGAGGAAAGGATGATTCTTTATTGCTTCAGGAAGATCTGGATAGGTTATTTTCATGGTCTCAGACTTGGCAAATGTCTTTTAATGCTGATAAGTGCAAAGTCCTCCACTTTGGTTCTAAGAATCCCTACCATGATTATACTATGAATGGTACTAATTTGAACAAAGTGACTTCTGAGAAAGACCTTGGTGTAGTTATTACAGGAGATTTTAAGTCATCTAGGCAGTGTGCAGCTACTGCTGCAAGGGCAAATAGGGTGCTTGGGTTGATCAGGAGGAATTTTATGAGTTTTAGTAAAGAAATTGTGCTAAATTTGTATAAGCAGCTGGTTCGACCCCATCTCGACTATGCTGCACAGGCCTGGAGTCCCTTCTTTGAAAAGGACAAATTGCTTTTAGAGCAAGTTCAGAAGAGAGCTCATACCTGAGGTTAAAAATCTACCTTATTCCCAAAGGCTTAAGCTGCTTGGGCTTACCACTTTGGAGCTGAGAAGGATTAGGGGGGACATGCTCCAGGTATACAAATTTCTATCTGAAGGGAATCCTTTGTTAGCTTGCAGTTATTTAAAGGTTGAAAAGTCTTTTGCTAGACTTGACATTAGGAAGTTCAGTTTCTCTCATAGGGTTGTTAGTGAGTGGAATAGCCTGCCTGAGTGGGTTGTTAACTCCACATCAGTGCACCGTTTTAAGGTTAATATTGACAAGTTTTTCCATGACTGTGGTAGAATCTAATCTTTCTGGGCTCTTTAGGTGTTGGTGGTTTGCTTTGTTTTGGGGGGTTTTTTGGATTACAGGGCATCTTATGGGGCCTTTGCAGCCCTCCTTTGCCCTTTAACCTGTTATGTTATGTTATGTTATGTTATGTTATTAGATATACTGTAGCAATTGAAGCATCACAGTGCATTTATAATTTACAGTAATTGTCTGGCAAATCATCATGGAATGGTATGTTGTACAGTAGTTTGGAGGGTTTACGGTCAACTCGGCCCCTGGGACAACTCGGCCCGGTCATCTCGGCCCCTGCGATAACTAGGCTACCATTGAATAAGCACTGCCCTTATCAATATTAGTATTAACTTACCTTAAGAAATACAAGCACTGTCTCGCTTAGTATACTATTGTATATTCAAGGTACTGTAACTTGAAACCAAGCAGTTCTTCGCTAGTAAACTATTTCACATTTGAAGAGGAAAAATGTTATCACATGACTCTCAACAGCCAATCAAGTAAAAGAAAGGTAGAAGGCGCACCATCTGACGTTATCATAGTCAATGAACCTTGCACATTTTTTAGGAAAGGTCCGAAATGAACTTGCGGATTTCATGCCAAAGATATTAGGCTTTTTCATAAAGGAAGCCAGGGTTTGAATTTAACAAGGTTAGCCATTATGACCTCTCTCCGAAAACTGCTATTACGTCCATTGAAGGACAGAGAGTACGTGACCAAAGTCAGGGCCCTTAGACCATTTACATTATTGGACCGTTACTTATGGCTCTATTCTAGACTGGATGAAAAGAACAGATACTATGCACGAACTTAGCCAAAAGGCGCGAGAAGCAATTAGGACTGTACATACTGAATACCACACGTTCCGGCCCCTTTGAAGAGAGGTTTTGAATGACATTGAATAAATCGATGTTGCCAAATTAAAAAAATTATCAGAGTAAGAAATGTGAGTCATTTTCAAAAATTTTCACTTGTATTTTTGAAATTAGGTTTACTTTGAGCAATGTCTTCAAGCTGAAGGTTAGGCTGTGCAAATTTCCTCAAGAATACGATCTCACAATTCACTTCATACAGCATGTCAATAGTTGCCAAGATGTCTCTGTGGCCGAGTTGTCCAGGGTCCGAGTTGTCTCAGGGGCCGAGTTGTCCAGGGGCCGAGTTG
The DNA here is from genome assembly GCA_037179385.1 of Holothuria scabra. Lineage (NCBI taxonomy): Eukaryota > Metazoa > Echinodermata > Holothuroidea > Aspidochirotida > Holothuriidae > Holothuria > Holothuria scabra. The sequence continues at coordinate 53,466,854 of CM074182.1, forward strand.
ACCGGACACCATTTGGAGTAGGCCTAACACTGTAGCTGAGCTGTACATGTCACTGTTCCACATATGACAGCATTGATTAAATCCAGTCTGTATTTGTATGAAACCTGTGGTACCATCAAAATGGGGAATGCTGCACCAAAAAATTTCAAGGTCTTAAAGTGCAACATCTTACAGGGGAGAATCATGAGTCATTTAACAGTACAATGTTTTTATTGTTTTTGAAAAATTGTTGATGTAAAATATTGCACACTTACTGAGAAGATCCTTGCTAAAGTTTAGTGGAAGTAGCTGCCCTGTTTGTTCCCTACCTGTAGCTTAGATTCCTTTTCATACTTTCAATTAATAATGCTTCATGCAAGAAATTATCTGGTTAGGCCTACAGTAAATTTATATCCCTTATTCCCAGCTTCATTGTTATTGCTGGGAACATGGAACCATATGGGAGTAATGAGCCTTGTAATCTGTAATCATCACTATCCTGGATAAAAATGTGAATAGGTACAAAATGGAGAGCATCCAAACTTTTGAACAAATGTTGAACCGTGGAAATATCAGTTGACCCTGAACCCTGTCTTAAATATTACTGTCGTTGAGCTAGGGTACTGCATAAGTTGGCAAACTTGGTGTAGTTCTATTACTCTATTACCTGGTGTTTATGGCACATGCAGTCTGCTTTTTTGGCCTTTTTACTTACAGCTCTTTAGAAGGGTAAAGGCAGAATGTACTGCATTATACATCATTAATGTAATATGAAATTGAATGAACAAAACTCCCACACATAATGGTGACCTTATGCTAGACAGGTATCACAAAAGCCATTGTTAAGTAGTACTGTAAGAGCTTCTGACTTGCACTCGGGAGGTCTGGAGTTTGATTCCTGGGCAGGTTTTACCAAAAACTAGATGGAGCATTCTGCCATTGTGCTCGTTGCTCAGCATTTGGAGTAAGGAAAACAATCAAGCCATAACTATAAAAAGTTCCATAACTGGCCCACAGGCGTAGAGGGCGCCTGTGGACTGGCCCAGCTAAAACCAATTGGTATCTATAAGCTGTGAAGCTCCTTATAACTAATGTGGCTAACTAGCCGAACATCACAAAATTGTAGGGCTTTGAGTTTGAGTGACCAGCATGCACTTCTGTAGAAAATCAAATTTACCTTTACTGTATACTGTACATAGCTACTGGGATAAACTCTCAAAGCAGGTACTATGTGCAGTGGGCTGTTAAGTGAGACTGATTCTGTATTAGCACCTTTCAATCCAGGTTGCAAAACCGCAGGATTAGCATTTTGAAGTAAGGTATACATTTTTATGTACAGTGTATTTTTCTGCAATAGACTGTATATAGAGTCACAAACTGCCAAAAAAGTTTGCATGAATGGAGTGTGGGTATAGTATCTAAACAAAAGGATTACCTACCAGATGATTTGAAAGTGTGGGACAGAGTTAACTGTGTAGTATAGGCCTATCAACCAGTGCAAATATCAACCATGGCAATTGGTATCACCATAGTGTGCTGACCCCTCACTGTGCTTTTTCTAAGACAACTTAAAATCTAGGCATCAAATGCACTCATGGAAGAGAAGGCTACTTTTAAAGTGGGCATGACACGGCCAAAGTAAGTTTTGTGGAAAATATTTTTTGGGTACACCTTGACATTAACTGAATGTTTTCTCTAATAAATTATGTCCATAAATACCGAAATAAGACATTGTCAATTTCCAATTACAGTCCAGGTTCAGCCCATTTGCAATTCAAAAGCAAAAAATGTATGTGAGGGTGTCTCAAGATGGTGACATCATTGGAGGCATGGTTAGCAAGTACTGTACCAGGGAGCTCCCAATCATCCAGTCATGTGCATGGTAATGCGTGTTAGCGAGTACATCATTGCAAACACCGGTGCTACGATAGCAGTTAGCGTGGCCTCTGACTCGTACATTGTGATTGTGCATTGCGCGGTGACTGCTTAGTATTCGCATTAGCCAGATAGCACCTTCCCCAAACAGCTCATGTAGTCAGGACGCACTTGTAGTGGGGAGACGCTTGTTGTGGATTGTCTGTACATGTTCATAGCTGTTCTGTATAGCGCCCAAACCGTATCTTCCTTGCACCAAAACAGAAATGTTTTCACACGTGCACATATGCACATGAACATATTGGCCAATGATTTGCTCCAAATCCCCACTGTGATGTGCGCCTTTCGCTTTGTATGTTGAACGATTATTGTGATGCAATTGTTTCAATGAAGTTGCTAAGATAAGATAACTTTACCGAGCGTTACATTAGTTCCACATATAGATGCATGTTCTTTAATAGGGCAGGGTTTGTGCTGCCAATTGTGTCACAAAAGTCATGAACTGTTGCGGCATTTTTCGAGATTTGATTTTGAATGTTTTCCTTTAAATATCATTAATGCCGAATTGCACAGGTTTTAAATGGGTGTGAGGTGATTTGTAAAATACTGTATCAAATCTTGCAATACAGTAAAGTTTATGTGGCCGTGTCATGCACACTTTAAGCTTTTCAGGCAAACAGTGTTTGGAGGGAGGGGGCAGGGGGAAGGCCTTGAAATTTTAGATGTGCAACATCACTCACCTCAAATCATTGTGAGGAGAATGATTTTTTTACACCTAGATGTAGATCTTGAGCTCAATCAATCTAAAACAGCACCCAATTACCATACTCCTTAATTTTCCGACGTGTATAAATTGTAGCACTTTACTGGAGAATGTGAAACACAATGCCTGTCTGATGGAGCATTTTAGACTTTTCTATTCAACTTGATATTTTTATCTAAAAGGAGACAGCCCCAAAACCAAAGGGAAATAATGTTTTGTTAATTTATGTTTTCAGTAGCTGAAAACAATGAAAAAGATGACACGGGGGTCAAGGTAACACAAATCTGAATGTAACATGACACATGACAGGTACAACTGTTGGCCAATGGTAAAAATAGAACACCTTGCTGAGGGCTGTTGCCTGTTTGGCCTATAATTATGTAACCTCAGTGACGAACTGCTGGAGGGGACTGCATGGGGCCCCTTGAAATTGTCTAGTCTCCCAGCAACCCCCCACTGATGGTCAAAGATACAAAAAAATGTGACATTAAAAAATAAAATTGGAAATAAAAATTATACAGTAAGAAAAATAGAAATATGGTATTAAGTAAATTTGAAATCTTGTTGTAAACTACTGTTATTAGACATTGTCTGAACTCTAGCCTGCACTGGAATGCAACATTCAGCATACTATGTAAACTGAGCCTTGCATGTATACTGTGTTATATTTAGGACAGTATGCCACCTCGAGTATAATCCTCGAATATTTTATAATGGTCAAACATGTCAAATTTATGCAAATCCACATTTTGCCACTATCTGTAATGTACTAAGACATCATTGTAATGACACCGTTAATAGGCCTATTCATGAAAAAGTTTGGAAACATGATGCTATTTCATACTGTATTATGTTAGTTTGCCCCAAAATGGGGTTCGCACACACTATGAAATTTATGTGTGAAAGCTATGTTAGCATGCCCGGATGTCACCATGAGGAAAGTACATATCCCTTTGGTGATAATGCCACAGCACATTGTACAATAGCTTTAGTGAATTTCACAAGCACCTCTCTAGTACAGCTGTAAATTTAAATTATCATGAATGTCTTATGGAGTATGCCTAAAATGTTGCTATCTTTTAGTCACCGTAACACTTGGTACCGGGTACGCGACGGGTATGGCCATCGGGTACCTGGTTCCTGTTATTTTGGTACCCATGCAAACACTACTAGACACTGTGGTTGGCAATTCTTTGACCACTTCAAAGGTATTTGAGAAGGCTTATATAAACAATAGTCTGGAATTGGAGGTCAAAGTTCACTGAGGGGGTCAAACATGCTCTTTTGTAACATGGGAAATGAATAAAACTCTTGTCAGTACGCTTAGAATATGTTCCTCTTTAACATATCAAACATAAATTCAGTTTTGGATTATTCTTTTAAAGAGGTTCATTGAGTTGATATCTGTAACTTAATGAGAGTGATAAAGTGTCACTACAACCTGACAATGCTTATAGATAGCTTAATAAGTCAGGTTTCATATCCAATTGTTATGGGGAAAGCTAAAATTTTGAATTTTGTAATGTCCTTACTTGTAACGGTTTTGTGCACAATTTGAAAAAGTGTCTGGTCGTGAATTTTTGAAAAACGAATTGAACTGTTACGTACTCAGACATAAAACAGTTAATTGTTTGTAGGATATGGGGATTGTCTAAGATAGACCATTTGTAATTGGTATGTGAAGAAAGCTTAACAGGTTTGGAAAAATTTGTGGAATTTCATGAGCCAACTCAATGAGCTGCTTTAAGGACAAATCTTTAGAAGGAACATCTGACATTCTTTGTAAATGTCCGTCAGATATGATCAAAGCATTTAAGCAAGCATTTCACCTAGAATAACCTTCTTTTATTCGCCTATGGTTCACCACTGAGTTTTGCAAATTTTCCTATTATTAGTAAAACAGAACTTTGCAAAACTCTCACCTTAATTTGCATGATAGTCTCCTTTATTTGCAGAAAATGCAAAAGCAATACATTCTGGAAACTTGAGTTTTTTGGGGGTTTGCTCTTCATTACTCATGACTTTAATAATTGCATATCCTTTGTCTCAACAACAAAGTACATCACTTAATATTAGAAGAAAAAAAAAGCATGGAGGACAAGGTAACTTACAAAGATAAAATACATACATTTTGTTATAATTAGCTTACATACAAAACCTATAGGCCACTATCTGTCCAAGGGAACCAATATATCCCTCAAAGATTGACTTTAAAAAAGCCAACTCATGCCATTATGCTTGGTGCTAAGCATAAGCAATGGAGTTGGGAGAACAAACCATAGAGTCAAGACTGAAAAAGGCCATAAGTCAGCCCATTTGTGAAACAAACTGGTTAGAATTCAATTTGTAAAGCCACAACGAACTAACTCATGCCAGAAAGCAGCAACTTGTAACGGTTAAGATGTGACATCACCAAAGAAATTTGAGGTGACTTGGTAGTATCAGTATTGAGATGTAATTTTCTAATATGGCAAAAGAAAAATAAAACAGAGAAAAGTTTTCAAGTAAAACCCAGCAAACGATGGAGAAAACCAAGAGATTAAGGTCTACGTACGTGCTGAGCTATGCAGTGCCACCATTGTCAAAACTAATATGTATCTGAACACTACGTCAACATGTTGGGATATATCCAGTTGCGAATTGAAAATTACACTAAGATTTCAAAATGTAAATGCTGATAGTAGTAGAAGTACCAGTGTTGAGTAGTGTTTGCACGGGTAACCCGGGTACCCGCCCGCCATCATATTACCCGGTTCCAAATCTACTACCCGAATCTTAAAAAAAAAATGCATGCAAAAAGGACCATCCCATTTACGCCATTGCCCAGGGTAATGGACTAAAATATTTTGCCAATTTGGTAAACATTCTCCAAGACTGAGAATGAAGAGAGCCCCTAGAAATTATGTGTAAGTTTGGTAGTTGTCTGTACTTCGTTTCTGAAGTTGAAATTTTTATCAGCATGGGGCCCAATCGCGCTGTCGTCACGTAGTGGGTTACTTCTCACACATCACATGTATATCACTTATAAACTTACTCGCAAGCAAGCTATCTGACGGCCAATTCAAAATCACATCGTACTGTTTCACGCAGACATAGCAAGACATACTGTATCACCCCCGCCCAGCTCGCAAAGACAATGCCTGTAACGTTCAGCATGCTAGGTAATTTGAGCCTTGCATGTATATACGATCTTATTACGGTGTCAATACGGTATGCCACCTCGAGTATAATCCTCGAATATTTCTTAATGGTTAAAGGTGTCAGTTTTACGCAAATCAACACTTTGCCGCTATCTGCAAAGTAAAACGACATCAATGTAATAAGACCGTACACATTCACAAATTTTTTTTTTTAAAACAGGCCAGTATATATTACGTTATTTTGCCCCAAAATGGCGCTCGAGCAGACTACGAAGTTTATGTGTGAAAGTTATGTTATCGTGCCTGGATGTCGACACGAGGCTAGCTACGTAAGAATGTACATACCCCATTAGCGATAATTCCAACGCACATTGCAAAGTAGTATGAGGGAAGTTCACAAACATGACGTCGTTTGTTTACAATCAGTAATTTTTGACGTGCAAGAGAATACCATAATACAGGGCTCTGATTAGTTGATATTTATAAATCAGTGTTATAAAAGGAGAAGCTTCGAGCTCTTACTATGCTGGCTTTTTGAGTAGGAAAGCGTCCCAAAATTCAATATCAAATTGATATAGGCCTTGGGAAGTATAATTTTCTTATTTGACTGTTTTCTGTTACGTTTTTTTTTTTTACTTGGCATTTTGATCTAAAGCAAAATGAGACGATTAAACCTTCTAACAAATCAAATGTTTTTGAACTTGGGAACTGTGATCGCTATACCTATCCAATACAGATGTTAATGTTACCATGCATGTCTTATGGAGTATGCCTTACAAAATGCTCATATCTTTTAGTCACCGTAACACCGGGTAACCCGGGTACCCGACGGGTATGGCGATCGGGTACCCGGGTCCTAATTTTTAGTACCCGTGCAAACACTAGTGTTGAGAGACATCAAATATTGAGTACAGTATCTGTATTGTTTGGGGTAAAAAGTATTTTAGCATCATTGTTCACCTTTTTTGTTGTGTGTGGAATCTTCTCTATGAATAAGGTTTAGTTAGGTTAGATGGAGTTTTATGGCCTGGTTTCCAACCACTTGGTTCAATAAGAGTGGGCCACAGCATTTTTTCCAGTTGTGGCTCACTGGCTTGTTTTCCATACTACGTTGTTAATGCTGAGCTCCGTTGTTAATGCTGAGTACCAAGCACAATGGCAGTGGGTTCTGTTTTTAAAGCCTTGGGTATTATCTGGCCAGGCCTCAAATTATCGACCTTCCAGCTGCTGGTCTGATGCTCTAACCACTTGACAATGCAGTAAGCCGCTTGAAAATGAGTGACAATGCATTTTCTTGGCCAACCTCATTTCCAGGAACAGTGAAACATACCACTGCATGTTATTGACATAAAATGGAAAGATTGGCATAAAAGTGATAAGATCACCCAAGATTTACAGTAGCATGCACACTGTACTCTTATTCAATAACAGCCAGCTTCGGCTTCTTGCTGTTCTGTACAAGTTTGGACCTGCTGTAACACTGAGACCCGAAGCATGCCTTGTTTCAGAGGTTACGTATAGGGGGAATGGTGATCCCACATAGTAACTATTGTATTTGTTTGTGACCAGTAAAGTATTACTATATTGCAGATAATGCATCTATGATAATCCAGAATGTATTTTCAAGGCTTAGCATTATGGTTTTATGGTCAAGAGTGTCAAAAGCTGAAAGATCTAGCATAATAAGTTGTAGATGATGAGTTGTCTGTCTTAAAGGTAAAAGTCAAAGGTTATCAAACAGTGTGTTTATCCCAAACCTTATAGGAGAAAAAGTTTAATGTGGTTAGAGTAGGTGTTAATTTTTTTCATGGAAAGGCCCATGGATATTTGTCCTTGGATGCTATATCGAGTTTATTACAAATCCTGCTTGTTTTTGCTATTAATACATCAAAGGTCATCTTAGGACAATAGAGGTCTTTTCACTTTTGGGGTGTGGTACCAGGTAGCTCAGGTAGCTCATGCAGCTGAGGCAGCATGTACGTAAGGGCAGGCCAGTCATGATGTTTAGCAATGTTTAACTTTTTCTTTTCAACAGGTCCATAAGAGACTTCTGGAAATTTGAGGTTTCATGGCTCTTTTAGTGCAAAAACAGGATGCATCAGGCTCAACAAATAATCATTAAACCTTGGGTTTTAAATTTGGATTGCTAGTAAGTATGCTAATACTTGTGGTATAATTATGTGTTCATTGTAAGTATGGAGAAGCACAGTAATGGTGTATGCTGTAGGCATAAGAGCCAAGGGGTTGGAGCCCTTTGCAGAGTTTGGGGCAAATTTTACACCTCAGACAGCTTTTAATTTAACTTGAGAAACCATTTTTTGGAGCATTATTCTTTAGAAGAAAAAAAAATTCCCATGGTGAAGACAGCAGCTTGTATGAAAGGTACCCAATACGCTCAGCAGAGAGGGAATGGGGTATAAATGTGTGCATGTAGTATGCCTACATTTCCCTTTACAATCACTGGCAAGAACAGAATTAGCATTTATGCCAATTGTAGGCCTTGAGTTGTAGACTTCCCAGGTGTGCTGCAACTCCAATTCCTCAGGGAATCTAGGAGTGTGTTACTGTAGGTGTGCTGTATTATTAATATTTTATGTTATATCTCTGAGTTCCCATTCTTTATCTGGGTGTGCAAAAAACTGCACTCCTAACAGTGATTTGAGAGATGAGTGGCGACATGTGATGACACTTGCTCTCATCAAAATTCAAGGCCTGCATTCCATTACATTTGTCCAAACATGCATGAGAAGAAAATCCTGTCATCATCAGTCATTAGGCTATACAAGCCCTAGAATTATTAAAACTCAGTGACTTTAAATATGATTTGCAGTTGACATGTACAAGACTAATAATACCTCAGTGTTGACATCTTGAAAAGAATGGAGGACATCACACTCCATAGAGGTTAGAACCAGGTACTGTGACATCGTTTTTGCCCTATGTGCGTTGGCCTCATACAGTACCCGGTAAAACCTATAACAAATTTACTAGGAGTGTTGGTCATGGATGAGTTCCTGAGAAATTTACCCACTATTTTTGGTTTCGATGATAAGAGAAACCAATGCATTCATGATGGTGTGTGTGTGTATGTATGTGTGTGTGTGTTTGTGACGCTTTGCTCGGTAACACGATATCTCAAGATAGGAATGCCTGACAGTTTTCAAACTTGGTACATAGATGAGCCATATTGAGAGGAAGAACCCTATTATTTTTGGTGGAGGTCAAAGGCCATTTGGGGTCACCAGGGGTCAAAGTCTGAAAACCTTGTTAACGCGATATCTCAAGGAGAAAACTTGGATAGATTTCATATTGTGTATGTTGATGCGTTATAGTCAGAAGGCGGTCCCTATTGTTTTTGGCGGAGGTCAAACGTCATCTGGGGTCACCGGGGGTCGAAGTCTGAAAACCTTGTTAACACGATATCTCAACGTAGGAAACTTGTATATATTTCATATTTCGTATGTGGATGCGTTATAGTCAGAAGATGGTCCCTATCATTTTGGCGGAGGTCAAATGTCATCTGGGGTCACCAGGGGTCAAAGTCTGAAAACCTTGTTAACACGATATCTCAAGGTAGGAAACTTGTATAGATTTCATATTTGGTATGTGGATGCGTTATAGTCAGAAGATGGTCCGTATCCTTTTTGGTGGAGGTCAAATGTCATCTGGGGTCACCAGGGGTCAAAGTCTGAAAACCTTGTTAACAAGATAGCTCAACGTAGGAAACTTGTATATATTTCATATCTGGTATGTGGATGCATCAAAGTCAGAAGATGGTTCCTATAATTTTTGGCAGAGGTCAAAGGTCATCTGGGGTCACCAGGGGTTAAAGTCTGAAAATCTTGTTAACACAATATCTCAAGTCTGGAAGCTTGTATAGATTTCATATTTGGCATGTGGATGCATTATAGTTAGAAGATGGTCCCTATAATTTTTGGCGGAGGTCAAATGTCATCTGGGGTCACCAGGGGTCAAAGTCTGAAAATCTTGTTAACACAATATCTTAAGTTTGGAAGCTTGGGTGGATTTCAGATGTGGTATGTGGATGCGTTATGGTCAGGAGATTGTCCCTATTGTTTTTGGTGGAGGTCAAAGGTCATCTGGGGTCACCAGGGGTCAGAGTCTGAAAACCTTGTTAACGCGATATCTCAAGGTAGCAAACTTGGATGGATTTCATATTTAAAATATAAATATGTTATAGTCAGTAGATGGTCCCTAGGGTTTTTGGCAGAGGCCAAAGGTCATCTGGGGTCACCAAGGGTCAAAGCCTGAAAATCTTGATTACACGATATCTCAAGTTTGGAAGCTTGGATGTATACAGTATTGCATATTTGGTGTGTGTATGCGTTATGGTCAGGAGATTGTCTCTATTGTTTTTGGTGGAGGTCAAATGTCATCTGGGGTCACCAGGGGTCAAAGTCTGAAAACATTGTTAATGCAATATCCCAAGGTAGGAAACTTGGATAGATTTCATATTTGGTATGTGGATGTGTTATAGTAAGTAGATAGTCCCTATTGTGCTTGTCCAAGGTCAAAGGTCATCTGTGGTCACCGAGAGTCGAAGTCTGAAAAACTCGTTAACACGATATCTCTAGGTAGGAAGCTTGGGTAGATTTGATATTTGGGTATGTGGACGCATTATGGTCAGAGGATGGTCCCCATTGTTTTTGGCAGATGTGAAAGGTCATCAGGCGTCTCCAGGGGTCAAAGCCTGGAAACCTTTTTAAATATTATCTTTCAAGATAGCTGTTTGTCCATTTGTCTGTCTGTTGTTTGTATGTCTAGCTATGTATGGCTTTTATTAAAGGGGCTCATTGAGTTGATATCAATAACTTAATGAGAGTGACAAAGGGTCAATACAACATGACAATGCTTCTAGATAGCATAAAAAGTCAGGTTTCATATCCAATAGTTACAGGAAAAGCTAAAATTTTGAATTTTGTAATGTCCTGACTTGTAACGGTTTTGTGCACAATTTGAAAAAGTGTCTGGTCACAAATTTTTGAAAAACCTAATTGAACTGTTCAGTACTCAAACATAAAACAGTTATTTCTTTGCAGGATATGGGGATTGTCTAAGATAGACCATTTGTCATTGGTATGTGAAGAAAACTGAACGGGTTTGGAAAAATTTGTGGAATTTCATGAACCAGCTCAATGAGCCGCTTTAAGGTCAAAAGCTCATCTGGAATGACAAAATTATTTTTTGTACATGCTAGTATAACATTTGAATGAGAAGATAATGGTGCATTATGGCACTCTTTGAAACGGAACATTTATGTATCATTGAAACCTCAATGCATTTTTGCATTCTGGTTTTTTATGTACAGCTCAGAGAAGCATTGTGTATGGAGTACATTAATGATTCCCCTCTCTCACCCAAGACCCCATATTATGGATGAGAGTGTTTTCCCAGTCTTTGGCCAGTTTTCAGAGGTTGAGAAAGGGTTACTACAATGGTGATTGTGAAGTAGCACTCTCACTGTTTCCATGTATTAAATGCCATTCTTTATATAAATACTAAGAGATACTGTATCATGTCATGGGTAAAACTACCACATTCAAAAAATGATTTGTGTGCATGGCTTAGAGTTTTATGGACCAGTTTCCAGCCTGTTGGTTCAAGTTGAGCAGGCCACCGCCTTTTTTCCAGTTGTGGCTCGCTGGCTTGTTTTCCCTACTCTATTGCTTATGCGGAGCATCACGCAGAAGGGCAGTAGTTTCCACTTTTAGAGTCTTTGGTATGACTCGGCCTGGGAATAGAACCGGGCCTTCCTTGTGAGAGGCAGATGCTCTTACCGTTAGACCAAACACGCTTTGCATGGGGCTGCATGGGAGTTGCAATTTTAAAAGTACATCTGTCCTGGTTTTGAAGTCTTTATGACATCGTCACCAGGAAATACCTGTTCTTATCCCTTGCCCTTGGACATTTACTCCAAGTCATTTCAAGGCATGCTATAGAACATAAAATAAATTCACAATGGTTTCATGCCACTGAGCATGCTTTTCTGAATCATGCTACACACAGCTGCAAATGTCCTGAAATTTTGTATGTCATATACAGCATCATCCCATAAAATTTCACAGGTTATAGCACATTAGGATTTGGCCTTTTGTAAATTATCAGTTTTTTGTAAATTTACATTTACTAGTCTTGGAGTCAGTCTCAGAGGGTCTGTGCCCTTTGCGGGACCATGGCCTCAACTGCAAGTTCCAATTCAGAGCTCATTGTAATGTAGGTTGCCACTTCTTATCATAATGTAAGTAATATGGTGACATAGTTTTGAAAGATAGCCAACTGAAGACGATTTATTCTTTTACTATATTTCTTGTAGAGTGAAGAAAGAAGTATCAACACTTTTCTAAAATGTGATCAGAAGTTCATTTTGAAATAAACTGGTAAGTGTTCATTTACAGCGAACAATATATATCTCTAGGATTGGCTCAAAACTGTAGATAGAAGTCTTTCAAGTTTGCTGGAGGCCTGATTGTGTCCTGGATAACAACTCTGTACACCTGCTATCATCTTTCTGTACTTCAAAAAGAGTATCTTTACTCAGGGTTAATTCATTTTCAATATCTTCAATATCAGGGCTGACTTGAGACAACATTAACCTCTGTATTAAGGTTTGTGAATGTGTATAATATTGCAACAAATGCAAGTTAACATTACCAAATCCTTCATAAGTGATATTTTTGTTTTGCATATTAGGTCAATCAAATAAATCAAAATAATTTGTGCATTTTGACACAAACAAGGCAGCTCTTACAGATTGACTAGATCATATTGTTACGAAGCGCAGGTATTATGAAAGGTTGGGTTTCAAAGGAACATCGGCACACACAGAAATAAATTAGAAAGATTGTTGTGTAACTCTACAAGAAGTCTAATTCTTGGCTCTCTGATTTCTCAACATATAAAAACAAATTCAGTTTATAGGATAAACTTAAAGGAACTTACAAATGTTAAACTTAAAGTGGTACCTCCGAAAGAGTGACTGAGACATCAGGGTGCCAGTTGGAGGTTCACTTTCTGGGGTGAGGCTCTTTAGTATTGGTAGCTCCGAGCACGATTTCAGAAGTAAAAGGTATTATCGTCACAGTTAGTGCCGGGGTCAACAACAGGCTACTAGGTAGAGGTGATGCGAGTGGGAAATCCTGGCCACGAAAATCAATGGAAAGTAACAGCCATACAAGTACGAAAAGAGTCCGGTATAAGATCCGTTGGAATGGGCAGGTGACTGGGAGACGGAGAGGAGCCTGAACCTGAGAAAAGTGGAGGAGCCTCAAGTTTGGAGAGAGACCGACCAAAGTCTAGTTTACTAGTCTGAAGCTGAAAGGCTTCTGCCAAGAGGAACCTCTTGCTAGATTGAAGCAGTCCCAATTAACAATAGTTGGCATCTCTTTAATCTTTAGAAGTATTTGTGCTTTATCCTCCAACTTGCCTAATTAGAAACAAGTCACACAGTCAACAACATACTTGTTATGAACTGCTCAGCTATTGCTTGACAAAAGGGCAACTTGCCAATAACAAAGTAGTGGAGAGCAGGTGCATCCATACATAACAGTATGAAGTTCCATTTCAAGTTAGACCAATTAAAAAGCATTAATTACCACACAAACACAATCAGTTGTACAGGGAAGACAGCTTTAGGTGTACTTTAAATTAGCCCTTAACTTGTTAAATAGCCTAACATTGTGGTAAACTTTTCATCCATAAGTAACATGGTCTATTTCCTGTTTGTTTTGAGGTAGAGGGCAGTATCACACAGTTTGTCTGTGCCATGCACAGCAATTACAATCTCTTCCAAATTGTTTGCATTCCGTAAGGTTAAAAAAATGCAAAGTCAACTAGTTAAACTGTTTCTCTCTATAAAAGAATTTTCAGTCTGGAGTAGAATCAACTGTATCAGGTGAGCAATCAGTTGTAGTGACGAGTGTAAAGGTGATGTGTAGTGTGTGGCTTGTCAAAAATGAACCCTGACTTTACTTGGCAGATAAGAAGTCAACTTTTTTAATTAAAAATCATTTGAAATTATGACAGTACCTTTTACAGTTCTCAAGATATACTTGTTCAAAATTCGAATGTTTCTGAAACAACCTGTTGCTCATGCTAAATAAGGGCAGAGTCATTTATCTAACTGGCAGTTATGGCCAAGTCACTTATGTATTTCCTTTGCACAACTGCCCATACTGGCCAGCTAGATAAATGACTCCCCCCTAATAAGGCGGGGTGGTGACATTTCTTTTGTTAACCCTATATTAATTATCTCTTAATTACTCATCAGATCGCTCATGGTCTGTTAATTGATACTGATGATTGTCAAGGACAGAATTTAAACATTTAAAATGAAACTCTCAGGACATACTTATGTTATCATTGTCCATGAAATGAAGAATGCTAAATTTTCCCAAACCTGTTAAGTTTTCTTTACATGCCAATGACAAATGTCCAGACTTAGACAATCCCCACATCCATGATAGGCCTAAATGTTTTATGGGTGAGTACTTCACCGCTCAATTTGGTTTTCAAAAATGTCTGACCAGACACTTTTTCAAATCATGCACAAAATTGTTGTCACGATTATCCCTTCTGGGTGGCAATTGTGACTTCATCAAGGCAAAAAAAATGACTGCATGACAGCAATTGTTGTTTTTCTTAAAAACAGACTTTTATTTCGAGGCTATCTTGTCCCACACTTCATACATAGGTGTGAGCGATAAAAGGGTTCAAGACCCAGAACAAAACCATCTTAAAAAAAAAGAAATAAAGTAACTTGCATTACATATCTGCATGTACTCTTAATTTGGCATTTGAATGTCAACAGGTCTTACCACACATCACAGCTCAGTTCCCCTTTATGATTCGACTTGACAAGCATTTTATGTTATTTCTATGAATCCCCTTAGTTCCTCTAGTTATAGTTACAGCTTAAAAGTCTTTGCAGATTGATTCAATCTCTCTCCTACTTGCTTTTCTTGTTTTTTCAAAATAACAAATATATACATGCCTAAAAACACTTACACATATACGCACAAACCGTACATAAACCAGTTGTTCAAGCATTACACCTGAGCTTGACGCTTTTCAACACTCACCTAACATAAATACTACCATACTCCGGACTTCTTGTGTCATCAAATTTAACCCTATCCTAAAAACACTATCCTTATCCCTAGTTTTAAAGAGTTCTTCACAGCAACATAAATATTTCCCACCCTTCTTACTCACTAAGACGTCTTACAATTTATGCAACAGAAAGTATGGAACACTTTTCTTCCAGAAAAATATCCACCTCAGTTGAGGTCTTTTTGCGGCTCCTGAGGTCCCCTATCAGAATTCCTTGCCTAGTAACCTTTCCCTTGCAAAAATGAACATAAGTTTAGTTCTGCTCAACAGGTAAGGGTTTCTATTTGGTGCAGGAAAGTCTAACATTTTCTCCAGAAAATAACATACAGTGCTTCTGAAGTCCAGCTTGTCTAAAGCTAGTACACCCAGTCCTCTTTCAGAGAACCTCACCCTAATTTGCATACTATGCCGCTTTCTCACTTCTGTGCATTCTAGCATGCCCCGCTGGGAATCCCGCTTCCCAGAACAATAGGGGAGTTAACTTCATGCCATGGCCTACTACTATCAGAAATTTGTTAATCATGACAACTGTTACAAGTTAGAACACCATAAAATTCTAAGTTTTTAACTTTTTCAGTAACTATTGGATATGAAATTTGACTCATCATGCTAACTATAAGCATTGTCATGTGGTAGTGACCCTGTAGCATTCTCGTTAAGTTATCGATATCAACCTCATGAGCTTTTTTTCAGGTCATCCTTGTGTCCTTTGTTGACTTGGTCCTTGCTGCGTGTTTTGAACATGTTCCATGTCCAGAGAGCAAGAAAATAATGACAGAATTAATCACCATGTCCTTATAGTTCTAAGAGTTCTGTTGCATGACATTGTTTTGTTCTTGGCATAAAGTAGCTCTGGTATGATGGTCTAAATATTGTAGTTGAACAAAACAGTGACATTGGACTGATTCATTTGAAGAAAACCTGGCATTACCAATCTGTGCTTCAAAAATGTTTAGTTTCATATAACATCCATCCTCTATCATAGATGATGAAAAATCTTTGCTTCCAAGACATGGGCTTGTCTTTTTCCATCCTTGTTTCAACAGACATTGCCTAAAAAAAATCAACCAGGATGTCAAAGATTATCTGTGACAGTTGCATTATTCTACTCTATAAAATACTTAACCCTCTAAGAGCATTAAAATAATTGTGCAATTCTTTCATCCTCTTCAATCTCTTCCTTAGCAATAAAAATCACCAACAATTATTTGAAACACCTTGAGGATGCATACCTGATGTTATGTGGAGTTTAGGTTTCTGTGAATACGTAGAAATCTGCCAAAAATAGTGACTTTATCTGGATAATTGGTCTACCCTCAAGGAGATGAGGCCAGTTGAGGTACATAAAAACTAGGCTAAGAGGTTGAAGCACCCAAGGAAATATTGTTTTTCTTGGTTACTGGTCATGCAGTCTATTTGTTGAACCTGAACATTTTCACTTTATTTTATTTATCCCAGGTGGGAAACCACTTTGTAAACTGCTTTTTGACATGACCACACCCACAAATGCTTTTGAGATGTAACTGTTGCATATTTTGTTTGTGGCAGTAAGATAAATTGTCACAGGCAGGTTTGGGCTTAAGTTCATATGGTCAGTCGGGACTATCGACAACACTATTTTTAAATTGTTCTAGAATTCATAGCTATTCAGTGTTTTAACTATCATTTGTTTGCAATGGGTTGAAATGCAATTTGCGGTGACTATGAAAACAAAATCTTGTCCACTTTGAAATTTTAAGTTCTTCCCTCTGCTCTATAGTCACTGAATCTGGTTTGCTCCTCAAACCAATCCTACTTCTAGCATAGGATGTACTGTGGGTAAATAAGTGTACATATATTGTGGTCAGAGGAAAGGTGAACAATTGCGGTCTTAATCAGTTCTAAGCTTTTATGTTATTTCATCAAGACCATTGGAAAATGTTGCAGTATAATTGATAAAGGGTTTTTGATTTCATATTGCGACACTCGTGGTGGTTTTAATACTTAAAGGTCAAAAGCAGCTGCCCCAGACTTTTTTCCAAAAAACAACTTAACCTCACAAATTTCCTCTTTTTTGCTATTCCAAGTATCTTTCATGATCTTTCAGGACGTAGATATTGAATATTCATTTCAGGGTACTTCAAGCAGTGACTCTTTTTAAATTTCATAATTGAGTCACAAATATATAAGCACATGATTCGTTTAAGCCATTCATTGAAGTGGATAGTCTCCCATACTAGTCCAGATTGTGGTACTGAATTTTCCTCTAATTAAACAATATGTAGCTTTGTTATCCAAATGTGCAGATTCTTTCATTTTCATTTAATTTATGTGCAACCTAGGAAATCAACCTTTAACTTTTATTCCATAAGAACTTTAATGGTTCATTACATAACACAAACCAACAAAGATATCCAAACTTTAAGAGTATGTTACCTTGACTTGAGATGGTAAGACACACTCACCTTCAATAGAGGGCATACTTTCTGTTTTGTGATGACATGCATAAGGTCTTGATGATAGTAATGTCAATTCCTTTGCTTTTGTTTTATTGTTGAGGACAAGTTAAATGGCAGTCTTTTGACCATTATTCCTTTCTTCTGGTAATGATAGCTTATAGAGGGCAAGGAAAGAAATCATGTGTTTAGTTCTGAGGAGAAATGAATTGTGGGTAACACAGTTTTGCCTTATTCTACAAAATGTTTACTATCATAGAACTATTTGACTTATGTGGAGTATCTTTATGGGTTAGAGTAAACGTCATAGTTGGTTAATACAGCATTTAACAGTGACTGAGACTTCAAGCCCCCAGTGGGATATGATTTTGAGAATATGCCCATGACATTCCTTGTCTTTTCTAAAGGCAGGACTAAAGGGGAAGACTAAAACCATATTTGCACCTTATTTGAAACCAAATGTGAACCTAAACTGTTTTAAAACTGTACTAAAACTTTACCATTTTATCCAGCCGTCTCTACAAAAGGCATTTGTGTTGGTGTGCTGTTAAATCCCGTCTTACAGTAACAACAAATTGAGGCTATAAGAAGAGAGAATACTGTTTGTTTTCATTAGTGAATCTCTTCTTTGTGTCTATTAGTGGAGTCTTACTGATGACAGTACTTCTAAAGAAATAATTATTTATACACACTTACTTTAAAACAATACAAAGATACCAAAAAAACATGTGTCAGCTAAGGGCACACCCAGTGCAGCATTTGGTTGGCACACCCGTATTTGTGGTACCAGAATGAGTCTTCAAGCATGAGTGACATGAATTCGAAAAATCTTTTTGAGTATTTCTCATTGAAAAGTCTTAAGACTTACTAATTTTTCTTTTTTTATATTTAAACAGATATTGTCATCACCATGGGTTCCAAATCTGACATGACTTCCTCAATGGCAGTTGAGACTGTTCACCAGGCTCTTGAGGTCAGCTACAATGAGGAGGAAGATTTTATAGACATGATTGATCCAGATGAGGGACTCCCATGCAATGAATTGAATGAGAGACAGTTTGAAGGAAACACAAGGTATAACGGTGATGGCTCTATGAACCTGGATCAAGATGAGAGAGGTGATTCCAGAAATATGTATGACAATGTGGATTACCTCGATACCAGCGGAGAGAATGTGTATGCTGAGGAGGAGGATTCATCAGCCATCAGTGGTTCAGTGAGTAAGAAAGAGAAGAAGCAGAGTGTTCGATCTGTTGGAAAGTCTAAACCAAAGTCACCCAAGAATCGTAAAGAACCATGGGTCTGCCAGTATTGTGATCGTAAGTTCACACAGAGGAGTAGTAAACATCGCCATGAGAAGCTTCATCTGGGAGTGAAACCCCACAAATGTGGATACTGTGACAAAGCTTTCACAAGGAAGTACATTCTTGATGAACATGAACGTGTTCATACCGGAGAAAAACCCTACAGGTGCTCTGTTTGTGACAGGTCATATACTCTGAAAACATGCTTGCGAAAACATGAGCTACATCATTTTGGAGGTCAACCTCATGACTGTTCTAGTTGTAATGGAGAGCTCATTTATGCAGGTACTGCAGTTTCATCACCATCAAGGAAGGATGAAGGTTCTCATAATATCGGTAATGAGGTGTTTCAGGAGGAACCTTTAAACTTGACAAGTTCTGTATCAGGGGTTGAAAATGTCTCTGGTACAAAAGAGCTACCCATTGTGTCTAATAAGAAACAGACAAAGGGTATACCCTCTTACAAGGGAGTCAAGTCATTGTCATCTCAACGTCCAGTAAAATCATCAGTAGGAAGAAGGCATAAATGCTATCAATGTGGTAAGTCATTTGGTAGTAGCAGGGTGCTACAAATGCACAAGAGAGTGCATGAAAGCGATGGTAGGTTCCGATGCAGATACTGCGGGAAGGCATTCTCCATGAAGACTGTCCTTCTTGAGCATGAAAGTCAACACAGTATGATGGAGGAGCATTCATACAGCCCAGCTCAACCTACCACAGAGGGCAGCATTTTACATTCCTTTCTTCAAGAGGCTAAAGAAGCTCAAAAAATGAATAAAGCAGAGAGCAAGTCTGTCCGTCCACCATCCATCGAGCCATTAGCAGTGGAGGAGAAAAGAGAAATCTCTCTTCCACAAAAGCCTTACCTCTGCTTATACTGTATGAAAGCATTCCGTCACACATGTAGTCTTGTAAAACATGCCAAAAAATACCGTGGAAGCTGTTTTGATCCAGCAATACCACGTCCCGTTCTTGACCAAGGAGACAGAGTCAAGAATAGTCAAATGAATGATTCAGAGATGCCTGTTGGTAAGAAGAATGTATCCAAAAAACCAAAGACTGACCCATTGGACAAACCTACCCTCAAACTTTTTCGGTGCAATGTTTGTTTTATGACTTTCACACAACGTACCTCGTGGCAAATCCACAAACGTAAACACACCAAAGGAAACCAACACTTATGTGGAATCTGTGATATGGCATTTGTGTCAAAACTTCAATTTTTAGAGCATCAAAAGAAAACTCATTTCAATGAAGAATACCATCCCCCGGAGGATAATTTAAACAGTGAAAACAATTTAAAGCATCCTACAGGTATCTTTGAAGGAGAGATTCCACCTCCACCAGAACTATCTCAAGAATTGCCTGAGATGCAAGAAGAGGCAGCAATGGGAGAACAAGATGTGTATGCTTGTGTATATTGCAGCAAAACCTTCAACAATTTCCATCTTTTAAGAACTCACCAAGAACATCTCCATGACCTCAAAATGTTTGTGTGCCCACGTTGCAACCAGTCCTTTAGTGATCGCTTGGATTTACAGGCCCACATGTCAGTCCATGCAGAGGAAAAACTGTATCGTTGTGGTCTTTGCAAGAGAAGCTTTGTCCAGGAAGACAACTACCATAAGCACATGAAACACCATCAAAAGGACAAGAGACACAAATGCCAATACTGTGAAAAGACCTTTGAACGCAACTCCTACAGACTGCAGCATGAACGCACTCATACAGGGGAGAGGCCGTTCACGTGTCGTTTCTGCAGCAAAACCTTTGCTCAGCGTAACAGTATGCAGCGTCATGAGATAATCCACCTAGGAATCAAGAAATACAAGTGTGACATCTGTGAGAAGGCCTTTGGTCGAAGAGAGTCTCTTCAGAATCACATCCTCACTCATACCAAGGACATCAAGGTAAAATTAGCTAAATGATTGTTCCCGTTTTAAATTCTAAATATGGCTAAGTAATAGTAAATGGGCAAAAAAAATATTTATGTGTTCCCCAGAAGCCTAGATAATGATGATCTGGACTTGTTATTGTTGTAGTAGCGCAGAAATTCACAAAGCATAAACCTGTGTTTCCAAAGATATTTAGTTGAAATCATGTACTTTAACTGAAGTCATTGTTTAGAAATGATGGCAGTCCCTCCTAATTTTGCTTGAGGAGTTGTTCTGTCTTCCCTGTGAAAGGTGTTCAAAGAACTCTCTGCAAGCATATGTACATTTGACGGTGAAATCATTCTGGCCTAATATTTCAAAGTGGACATGAAGTGAATGTCCCTCTCACTACAGTATTTTTATGGTATGTTTTATTGTTCCTGTCAAATTGTCAAAGAAAAATATTCAGTGCCGCAACCTTTTTATGACAAAGTTTTCCTATTTTTGTGATACAATAAGATAAGAAAATTGTTTGTGAAAAAAAGTTAAAATTCAAATGAGTCCAAAGGAGGAGTGGGCTTATGACCACAGATCACATAAGATGAGAGTTATGATGAAAAAACTGCATCAAGTGTTGAATTTATTGCAAATTGAATTTTGGATAGGCATTCAAGATTTTGCAGGGTTTGAGAAAGTGGTCATGAATTGAAGTATTTGTAAACAGGTTTTGCTGCAAGGTGTCATCAACTCTTTTATCAATAGGTTTCTGGATAGGCTGATTTCTCTTGATGTGAACTTGTTCTTTGTTGCAGTGATAAAGAATGGACATTCTGTGGCCTGTTGTGTAGCTAGATGGTGGCAGAGCTCTTTAAATGTTTTCTTCGTCTTCATTCCAGTGCTCATGTGA
This sequence comes from Holothuria scabra, assembly GCA_037179385.1. Taxonomy (NCBI): domain Eukaryota; kingdom Metazoa; phylum Echinodermata; class Holothuroidea; order Aspidochirotida; family Holothuriidae; genus Holothuria; species Holothuria scabra. The sequence goes on from CM074182.1 coordinate 53,488,260, forward strand.
TAAATTGGAGACAAATGTATCTAACACTTGTCTAACACTTGACGTTATGCAACTGACTATTTTAGCATGTATTGCACTCCTTGCCCTCCCCTTCCAAAAATTCTGTTGAGTTCAGAGAAAATGCATTAAGGATAACCTTTTTTTAGTTTGGACTTTTGTGCGAGGTTTTGAAGGTCACCATGGGTGGAAACAGTTGGGACTCCTAGAGGCTTTGTCCCTGGAACATGTGTGTTTAAAGGGAATTCTTTTACAATAAGCAGAAAATGTTCCCACTATGTATGTGAAATTATGGGCAGTCTCTTTATGGATCACAGATAATGTATTTCCTTTTCTGGTAAATAGTGTTTCTTCCAGCCCTGTAAGATATTGGCTTGCTGAATCAAGTCTCAATATCCAATGGCTCAATATTCAACCAGTAAATTTGTAAACTGGATTTTGTTAAAATATAAAAAAACAAAAATTGTAGGGTGCAAATATTGTGAGATTAATTCAAGTTTTAATACCAGTCTGATGAGTCTATTACATTTTTTTTTTTATGGTGTTTTGTATTATGTAGAAATGATGCTGTGAACCATCTAAATGTTCTGGGTCATTCAATGCTAATGTTTGTGCTAATATTTTGTTATGGTTGGTGTTATAGTTCTCAAAAGTGGATGTGGACTCTTTGGCTAGAGGGGTTCATGGAACTGTGGGACAGACAACAGAAGAAGTGTTATGATGTCCAGAGATAACTTAGATGATATTTTAGGTAGGCCATGTAGTTGGTGTTGCATATTCATTTCTGCACAATTTCACCCATATTCTTTCTCTTTCATTGGCAGAAGGAGTTTTTCTCTTTAAAGTTTTTGTCACGATGTTAAAAACCATTTACAAGGTTTTTGCATTTTTACTTTCACACATGTTCTTATGGTGGAGGGAGTGAAGTACTAACAAATGTCACTCAGATGATCAAAGGCTTGACTCATGGGAGAGTTACAATCCACTGTACTTTTGAAGTTGGCCAAATGAATTGCAGCCATTCTTCAATTTAACATCTATTCTTTCTGAAAACTATAAAAAGTTGCAACTTTGAGGGTACCAAAGATAACTATTTTTTTTAAATTTTGGCTCCCATTTTAAAAATAGTCATATCCCCAGCCCTGAATGTCACATGGAAGCATTTGTTCTGGATAATACAAGACAACCAGTCATCAGTTTCTTATTTAAAGACCTCGTATTCAGTTTGTTCCTCTATTTTGTGCCCATTCTCCATGCATGCCCTTATTTTTGCCTTTGGATGATTTTTCCTTCTTGATAGAAGTAAAAAAAAATAAATGGTTCTTATAAGAAGTCTAGCCCAGCTTAGATTTAGACATCTCTCAGAACATTAAAAGATTATAATTTCCTTTAAAGTTTTCAGGTAATATTACCCATCTATTTTCTTTCAACCTGTTGTGTTGAATCTCAGCATAGATCTTATTGTTATGCAGTTAGTTTTGAGAAAAATAGTTTCACACCCTGTTGGGATGATGTTAAGTTTCACCTGTGCTCTGAAGGATAATTGCTAGTCCAACTGACATACAGCTCAGCTGTCTGCACATTAGTCTTCCTTAGAGGGTGCTGTTTTTGTTCTGTGATGTTATGTGCATGAGGGCTAGTACTGTAGTTTGCAAAAAGGATTGGCATGGAAAACTACATGTAAGTCCATTAAATTATTGAAAAAAAGGGACCTACCTTATTAAAGAGGTTTTTTCAATGTAGACTTTCCAATAGTAAGTGAAAGGAATTGCTTTATCTTGATATATACTCATGGTGTCACCCCTTTGCTCACATAACTCCATCCATAAATTTCAAGACTAATAGCACTTTCAGTTTGCATTTTTTGCAATTTTTTTTTTAAGTTTCTCACCATTTACTTAATACTTGAAGTTTCAACTTTCTTTAAAAGAATTAACATTTACATATTAAGGGCAGTCATTCATCACCCCTTAGGGCCTTGTGTCCTCACTGGGATATACCCTGAAGCAATAAACTAGATGAGAACGTGTGTGAGATAGTTGTGGGAGGGGCTAGAAGTGAGAAGGTTGGGAGAATGGAAACAGTCTGGAGTGATGAATATCTGCCGTTAAATAACTTGTGTCTGAATTAGATGAAAATCTTCATTTTTATAGATGGTTATGTTGACCACAAGATTGCATTGTAGGTTTAATGAGCAGGAAATGCAATAGTTAAAAAAAAGAATGATATTCAAACAGAAACCATCCTCTTGATATTGAAATTAAATGTGACATGGATTATAATTTATCCTTTTAATTATACATGAAAGATGCATAGACACATGACTTTCTCTGGAGGAGGCATCAGACCATTTTGTCTTACCAGAACGCTGCATCTTTTACTACCTTAGCTGTGCATGTTAATGAACCGTGATATTCAAATATCATGAATCACCACCACATTTGGGGTCGTAAATATATTTCAGAGAATTTAAAAACATGAATGGAATAGGCCACAAATATATTGATGTAATGTGTGAGCTCAGAGAGGGGCCACTCTGTGAGGCAACATGCTATCCCCCTCCTCTGTTTTTCTTTAGACCTCCTAAGTCATCAATATAAAAGCTGGGATCATCTAGCCCTCTAAAATGTTTTGAGTACAATAGGTTTGAATGAGTTTCTTGTAACATTGCAGTTCACAGTGTTATACTTTTCAAAGATGACTTAAGGCATCTTGCTACTTTTATGAATGGTTAAATATGAATGCCCTGCAGTGTTAAAATAAGTTGCAGCTATACAGGCCTGAAGTTTTAGATTTCCAGGGCATGCTACAAATTGCCCCCCTGAGGAAATTAAGAACTGTAGTAGGGTGCCGTTTTATTAGTAATAATAGAGTTATATGAGGGCCCATTGTTATCAAGGTGTGCAAAAAATCACAGTCCTAACAGTGATTTAAGGAGAGTGATGGCGTGCAGTCACCCTTGCATGCCTCAAAATTCAATGCCTGAGCTGTATCAGATACTTCTCTCCACAACTGTTTATTGTTGACACTGTGCAAAAAGTTGAATAATGCCAAATAAGATGTACGTGCTGGGATCAGTAGCATCCGTTCCATTTGCCCAACAGTTTAGTGATGGGTCATAAATCAGAAGAAACAACCAAAAAAGTCCCTGCCCTGGGAGTTATGAAAGGGAAGGGTATTGCTTTTTTAGAAGTCTTAAATCAACCCCTGGTGTGTAACTTCTGTTGGTTTAATTCAATATTTAAATACTGCCACCATATACTTTTACACAGGTAAAGTGGATGCTGAGTGTTTCCTAATGGAGTTATTCTTTGAGAATGTAGAGAAATTACTCTCAGCTGTCACAGAGAAGATTTCATAGTTTTGGGGATAAATGATGAAGGAAGGTTTCATGACCAACTAGAGGAGGAGACAACATGTGTGCAATTAATATAGAGGTGTTACTTCTAAATATTTTAATGGAAGTAGTTACCCTGTCCATGACTGGAGACAAGCAGATGCACAATGAAAATGAAACTAAGTCTATCTTAAAGCTATTGTGACCATTTTTTCCCCAATTACTAAAAATATGAAGGAAGCAGTGGCATAGCCACAGGGGTGGTTTTTGGGGTTGAACCCCCCCATGACCCAACCTTGCAATTCAAAAAACACCTAAAATAGCATTTTTCCCCCCTTAGACTATTCGTGCCACGAGCTCCCCTCTTCATCTAGGTGTGCAGAAATCACATTCCTCACAGTGATTTGAGGAAGGTGATGGTGTGTGATAGCAGTCACATGTCTCAAAATTCAAGGCTTGCAGTGCAATTTCAAAAAAGGTTACCTCCAATGTATGCAAATGGAGAGTTTAAGCAAAGAGGGCTTTTCTTTATTTGGGCGGCATTTTGGTTCTCTGCAGTTTTCCCTGTACATGAGGGTAACCATTGACTTAATTGGTCATCTTCTAGCAATGCCACTGAAAGTTATTTATGAAATGGTAGTAGTTGTTTTAACAAACTATTCAAAGAGGAATGTAGAATTTCTGTAGTAGTACATACACCAGCTTCAAAGCCCTATTTAATGTATCCTTTTTTTTGTGGGGGGGGGGGGGCAGGGGGTTCATGTTCCCAATCATTAGGGAAAGACATCTGTTGATAATTGGGGGTAGTTTGTATAAAACCTTGATTTGTGTTTTGTGTGTTTTATTGTTCTGATCAGTATTTATAAATACTGTTCAGTATGTTGTATAGCATATTCTCTTTCAAATGTTAAGTTCCTTGTCTCAGGGGAGGTCTCTGACCAAAGAGAGTTTAATTGGACATTTGTCCGTGTCAATTTGGCTTACTAAGATTGATGTGACACCTTCGATGTGCTGGAGTAATCTATCTTGTATATTAAACTAGTTGTAATTTAATTATGAATTTTTTTATACTTTTTGCTCCTTGAAAGTTTCAACCAATGTAAACAAAACGTCTGTCAACCATTTACAATTCATTCCAGTATAATGTGTGCATTAATTCAAAGGCAGTTTTTGTGTGATTTTCCCTATCTTCTTTCTTTTTCTACATTTCATATTGGTGTGATAAATTTACAGAAAATTTCAAATTGAATGTGATGTTAAACAGCAACTGATAAAAGGAATAAGTGCATTTTTTTTTTTCATTTACACATGTTTAGGTTGAGCTTGTATTAATACACACTTTTTGTATAAATTGTATGAACTATGTAGTATATAGCTAGTGTGTAACAAGTTGTGTGACATGTTGGTAGGAGAAGTCACACAAACACAATTTGAGCTTTATTAATTTAATAGTGTGATCTCAATTGTTTCTAGGATATTAGCTACATGAAAGTTGTATGTATCTACTGAGGATTCACCATGAATAGTCCTTTTTAAAGTGTACGTCAAGTCAAAAAAATAAAAAATATATATTAAACAGTATGAAAAATCAGTTCTAACAGTCTAACTCCCAACTCATAGGACATTCCTAAGCTGAGATTTTAAAAGTTGAAGTTTACAGTATGTTCACTTAAAACACCTTGGTCCATTGTGCAATCATTTGTGACTTTCTTGTTGTACCACTCACATCAGCTGCTTTGATTCCCTTTAAAATTGAAAATTTTTATGACCACTTCCTATTTGTATGCAGCATGTTGCACAGAGAGGGCTTATTTAATTACATCACCCCATTAGGGCAAGAGTGCTATCACACTTTGGTACAAGGGGCAGTAACTTTCAGAAAAACAAAGAAATACAAAGATTGTAATTTGAGTAATACAACAATGACATCAAAAATTATTGGGCAATGTGCCATTTTAAGTTGAGTGAATAAACTTTGTTTTGTATCTCAGTTCAAGAATGTCCTATGAAGATAGGAGTTGGACTGTTAGGATTCATTTTTCATGATCTTTACTATATTTGTTAATATTTTGACTTGAGGTACACTTTAAAAAGGTTGTGAAGATCATCATTTGCACCATGGTGGGGTGGGTCAAAGGAAATGACTGCATAGTCATTTTACTTTGATTAGGTAAAAAGAAATAAATAAATTAGGTGGGGTGAATGAGAGTACAGACATAACAGTAGTTGCATCATTACATTCCCTGGCAGCTTTGTTGGAGTACATGTAAATTACGTTGTAGACCACATTTGATAGCTTGCATGATGAATGTGTACACATTCAGTATACCACAGTGCATGTGCAGTATGTCAGCATAAAGCCATGTGTACTTGACATGAATGTCCTGCAGCATGGTGGATATCTGTGACATAATTGCAAAGCCTCTATGTATGGGGAGTGGGAGAGGCTACTACTTCCCATCATACTTCTTTGGTGTGTTAGGCAATGTAGTGGCTTGTTAATACTGTGTAATTTAGTATCTTGTAAAATAATTAAATGTTGACTGCTATATGGTTTGTTATGCACATAGACTTTTGAAAAAGTTTTGTGCCTAAGAAAAGGTGATTAGTAAGGTGTGGCTTATGATGCATTTTTTTGCAGTGGTGCCACTATTTGTCAGCTGCAAAAGAAAGTAAGTGTGCAAATGAACATTGCATCAGTCAAATTTGGTGAGGCATTATACACAGCACTGCTGTATGAAATGTCCTATACTTTTGTATTATTTCTGTAGTGTTTTATTCCTTTCTCTGGAGGCTCGACTTTTTCCATTGCAAAATGCTAAGAACAAGTTAAGGTATGACAGAGTCAAGTAAAAGTGGATTTACTTACTTGTTAACCCTTTACCGTTGTTTGGGTCCTTTTGGATCCATACGGAGAGCGCGGCTGTCACTCATCTTTACTGTTTCACGCAGAGCTCAAAACTGCGAGTAGATACCCGAAAATTCGGCCACAACAACGAGAGGGACAATAGTTTAAGGTCACGGGGTCAATAACCTACGGAAGCTGATGCGGGGCATGCTACATCCGCTTTTCTGCCCACTCCCGAGGGGCGCAAATATGCCCCTATTGGAGCACAGCGGTAAAGGGTTAAAATCCTAGAGATGTAGTACAAGTATGTGAGTTCAGTGTTGTTGGAATCTAAGTGAGCACTTTGACTCAAGCAACATTAACTTGAACCTGATTAGTTCTACATTAGAGGCAATTTCCCTTTTTTTTTTCTTAAAAGGTTGTTGATTTTTTGTGTTTTAAGGGCATAACCAGTTATTCCAAAATGTCAACATTTAAGAGTCTTTGTTATTTTGAATAAAGCAAAATTCTTCTGAAATGAGGTCATCAAAACCTTTCTAGAGAAAGGCACTCCTTTCCAAGGTGTGTTTTTGTTGAGAAGACCAAATTCTCAAGTGGTAACTTTTCTTTGATTGACATAAATGCTAAACATGCTAAGTAGCTGACATTATACATCACATGCAGAAGGTTCTCTCTATAATTCTGCCACACAAAATTATAATATTTATTAATTACTTGCCATTATTATGACTTGTTGTAGTTGATTTCTCAACTCATTATGGTCCTTACAATTTTATGAAGTAAAACTTTTTGGTATCAAAAAATAATTGGACCAATTATAGAAAAGTCCTCAAATCAATTTTGATTGGCCTTGCACTAATCTTGCAGCCTTAGCTATACATATAACTATAGCTAAACAACTCTTGGTGTTATCAGTCATGTTATTGCAAAGTTCATTCAACCCCAGTCAAGTGTTGTGAGCACCTTAATACCTAATTGCAAAAAAAATATGATTTTAACTGAAAGATTCTGTTCTAAGAACTATTTCAGTCTTTGATACATTAACTACATTGTATTTGACATTTAAGTATTGTGCTGTGAGCTTTTAAATGTCAATGGCATCCATCAATCATATCTTGTCACTTGAAAAGGCAAGTAATAGATCATGATGTGAAAAATGTTAGCAAAATACCTTAGACTCAGACTGTCTATGGTCGTTAAATTGTACAGGTTATTTCAGTTTAGAAGAACACCAAAGGATGCTTCTTGTATGTCATATTATTTGTCAATGGAAAAATTGTGAATAAGGTGTTAGAAGAGAGTATGAGTAAAATGTCCTTTACTTTTTTCTTACTTATACACAGAGTAAGGGGTGGAATACGTATTTTCCCTATGTCAGTTACAGCTGTAGAACCCTTTTTTTCACACTGTGGGACATCGCTGGATTTAAATGCAGAGTAAAACACTCTTTATATATCAGTAGAGCAAAGATTTTTTGGTAATTTTGTAAGTTTCATAAAATCTGCAGTATTAGTTTCCATGAAAAAGAATATTTGGAAACTCATTGAAAAAGTTGTTTTTTGATTACTGACAGTGGCAATCTTTTATTTAAATAGTACCTTTCATAATTTTGATTTCTTTGTCTTTGTTTATGAATTTGAGTTTGAGTTTTCTTCAATCAAAAAGCAAGTGGCTTTCTAATGTGGCAAGTACGTTTTTCATTTTTTATATAATATTTCTTCTGTATTGCTGTTATCTTTCTTTTGTTGTTTTACACATTTGTGTTAGGATGTTGCAATATTCATAACATAACATAAAGGCTTTGTTATGCTAAAACCTTCATTCTGAATGAATAGTATTTCAGTCAAGTTTGTTTGCACTTGTATAAATGCATTGCAAACATGGACTTCCTATTCATGGACAGAGCATACTGCACGGTATATTGTTGCTACGGTGTGTGGAGAAAAGGTGTAGCAAAATGGCCGTCTGCTATGATTTTGTGTGAAAGCATGGACTTACCCAAGTAAATCAACAGATTTTGCAAGAAAGTTGGAATATTTTTGAAATAATGCAAATTGAGGTCAAAATTACTACAAATATTGCAGGAATGTGATATTATTTTCCATTCAAGTTTAACTTTTGTTCAAAATATTACAGAGTGGTCATCAAATGAGACGATTTATAGATTCACAACAGCCATCTTGGTGCGCCTTTTTTGTCCCAGTTGGTAGCAACAGTACGGATAGGACGTACACGTTACATGCTCTGTCCATGTATATACCAAGTCCGTGATCGCAAAGATTGCAAACTCTAATTGCTGCCTTCTGGAGAAGTTTGCCTCTAAAGCTTCATTCCAAATCAAAGGTTACAATCTGTCCAACCTTCTCCTCCAAAGAACCATATGTCAAAAGTGAAAGCCTTTACAAAGCGTTCACAAGATGACGCCTCTAATATTGACATTCGTTTATTGCCCTGCCACCTCTGGTCACTAATTAAATATTCATGAAGAGGCCTTTGCTTCTTGTTTCTCTTTAACGTCTGCTATTATACAACATTTAAAGGTATCAAAGAGAGTTTAATTAAAAGTATCATAGGGACTAAAGAATCTGAATTAGCAGTCCCTCCTGGAGTTGTCTGCTAACAAACCCCAAGTGTGAAGAGCAACAGTTTTACCTCTCGTCATGTACGTAACAGCATCATTTTCCAATTTCATTCCTGACAGTTATATGAATATTAATAAAAATTATCCCTTTGATATGTATGTGTGAAGTTGCCTCTGACCAGCCGGCCTCTCACTTATACTTGAGGATGCTACATTTATGTCAAATATCGTGATACTCTTTAATTGGTATTTGGGGCCTTGGATCTCAATGTAAGTATTTCTTGATATTCTTTCCCAGTTATTTGGAGGAGTAAAAGGAGTGTCCATATTTCATGTTTAGAAATACCTCCTTTTCCTTGCCTGGACCCCCTCAGTAGGCCCTCAATTTCCATTTGTTCCTTTATCCATTCACCCTGACTTTTGATGAATTACTTTTAACGACGTCCACAGAAGTGTCCGAAAAGTCACTTCATATGCAAGTAAACCACACAGTGACGCTCAGATGTTTTATTTATAGGGCAAATCACGACAGATACAGGCCAATTTGGATCTCACGAAGACAATTTTTCAGGACAGGCCCTCGAGGTGGCCTATTAAATGAGAGATGTTAAGTCGCCTCCAAACAAAGTGAGTTTGCAGTCATTCAATGATTATTTATGCCCAATAGTTCACGGAGCTTTGCTCTTTATAGATGGATGTACATTTTTGCAGTTCCAACAAAGCAGCTAGCTAGATATGTATGTGTATATGGTTATTAATTTATTAATGTATTCTGAGCACTGTCTAATTTATGTAACATGAGCACTACCTCTACTGTTAAAAAGTTGTTTTGTCTTCATTTTTTTTCTTTGGTTGTCTATTTATAATGATCAAGTGCTTCCTCTCAAAAAAAGAGCATATAAGTAGAAATGTCTCTTTTCCTCAATTGAAGGAAAAAAATATCATACTTCATAATCCAGTACAGTAATCTCACACATCCACAGATACTGGTAGCAAACATAATGCATTAAAAAGGAAACAGAGATTGTGTGATCTATAACACAAATGTTCCTTTTAGAAATGGGGTACGTTGACAGTGTTTTTTATTTTATTCCATTTGGTTCTATTTCAATGGTCTATCACAAGTTAATATGCATATGTATTCCAAGTTTCAAGAAATTTTGACCAGGATCTGTAAGTAGCAAAAGGCATTGTTTACATTACTTTTTATACATTCTTCAGCACATAAATGATGGAAGCAACTGAAATTATGGCTAAGAAAAGGTAGAAACCTACCTCCCCCTATTACAACTATTGGACAGTCCCTCTGCTGGGGAATGATCACTGGCGATGAAATCTTGACTGGTGGCACTATGCCCCCTTCCTCTAGTTGCATATCCTAGTAACTCACAGTTGTTTCATTGCCAGCGGAATGGTTAACATCGTCTTCAATTTAGCTCGCCCTTTATTTAAAAAACTTTTTCATTGGGTTTTGGCCATCTTACTTTGGGTAAATTGGGTAAATTATTTCCTGCCCTTTGACCTATACCTGTTGATGCATAAGTATAGTAACATGTGTATGTGGAGGCAGGGGGGAGGAGTGTTTTGTGTACTATTCTCCTAAGACAGAGCCATTAATATTTTTTCCATTGATTTTATAGGTGGGTTCAGTGGAAAAAACAAGGAGGTTTCTGTAAGGAAGTTAATTGAACATACTTATGAAAATTGTGTTACTACAATTAAGCTTGAATGCTCAGAGTAATCAACATAATAGGTAAAATATCAGTAACAACTTGAAGCATCATTCTTACCTTTACAGAATTTTGATGCACACTTAGTATTTTTAGAAATGGTTGAAAGCCACCCCACCGTGATGATAAAAGTTAAGCATATTTTTACCTGAGACAAATGCATGAAGTTTTGGTTCTAGTTACATACAGAAGAGTATTGAACTTTCTTTTTAGGGGATAGCCAGACTTTTCACTATTCCATGTCCAAACTTTTCACCTCATTTCTGGTTACACAAAAGAACAAACTCTGAAGTGAAAAGCAGAATTTAAAACAGCCACATCCCTTTGGTAACTTTTGGGGGAATATTGTCCCCGATTGACATATTTATGATATTTATGAATTTTGTCCTGATACTGTACTGAAGTTATAGTGCTCTGCACTAAATGGACTGCTTAATAAAAGTGGTATCTTCTCCTCATTCTGTCACCAAACAAACTTGGTGGTAAGAGCCAACTGAGTCAAATAATTTGCTGTTAAGTCTCAACTTGAAATGTACAATACATCACTTACACTGACACATATACCCAAGAAGAAATTCTGTAACTCCTCCCAGTTTGACAATCTCGTTTGCATACAAGTCCGGTGGATTTATTCCTCGCCAATATCAGTTGCATTGTGGGAAGAGATCATTTTATCTCTGCTAATGCCTAATGGTGCTATCTTTTGAAATACTTTTAACTTGTGGCTGAAGGCTTTGTGGTGATCTCAGCCCAGGCAGTAAAGACCCTTCCTACAGTACTAAAAGTAATGCTCTAGCCAAAGAACACCTGTCCAGAGTCGCAGTAACTGTGTTTCCATTCGATCCAGAGTTGCGTTCCCATTTGAGAGAGCAAGGTAGATCAACTTGTGAAATAAACACAATGCGGGAATGTGAAAAGGTCGACAAAGTTTAAAACTCACATTACATCACATTGCATTACATAATAATAATCAAATGAAAAGCCAGAGATCTTGGGTCTCTTGATCTTCCCGTTACAATCTTTGATCCATCGAGGTCGATCTGATGTGCCTCAGTGTATCGATCAAAGTTAATGGATCTTTATATTGAGTGAGTGTTGTTGATCTGCATTCCTATCAGAGTGATCTACCTCGGTAGATCAAGATCCCCCCCCCCCCCTCCCCCCCGAATCAAGTGGGAACACTGACCAACATTGTCTTGCAATAAGTTTCAATTTGTCAAGGATATCGATTCACACACAACTGTGTAAGAGCAGGTGGCACCAGGGTGTTTTTATTGAGGTGAATGTATGGACTGAGTGCTCCTTTTCTTTTTTTTTCCCCATCTGTTTGTTCTTATCAAATTTCTTGCAAAAATGCTACAGTACCCTAGTGTGAGAGCTCAGTTAGCTGGGAAAACAAATGGTGACTTATGTAAGTCATGTTTGACCTGACCAGTTGGGAACTTTAACTTGGTTGATTGTCCATCAAAGGACTAACAATCACTTCAACTTCTAAATTACATATTTATAGGTGATCGATCCCTTTTATAAAGGCCTGATCCTCTCACCCCAAACAGTTCTGATTCTCTCAACAGTTCCAATTCTCCCAACCTTCTTACTTCTTAAGCACCTTCCACAATGGTCTAAATTTCATCCTCATCCAGACAATCTCAGTTTATTGCTTCAGGGTGAGTTTTCAAGACCACATTGCAGTGGAATAGCCATGGGAAGGGTTTTGGGGGTTAGAACCCCCTCATGACCCAACCTTGCAATGCAAAAATCACCTAAAATAGCAGATTTTTCGCTCTATAATTAGACTTTTCCCTCATATCGCGTCCCAATCCCCCCCCTTACACCAAAATGCTCCCCATGACACAATCCTGGCTACCCGCCTGCCACATTGTGTAATCAAAACACTCTCATCAGATAGTACGTGCTGAGGCATATATCTTAATGAGCTTTTGTGCTCTGCATTTTTTGAACTAGCTGTCAACCAGAGAGAGTTGTTCCAATAGGAAATATGTGTGGACTACTACAAAAACTGTAGTTTCGGGTGAGAGCATTAGCAATAGCAGTTTCAAGCCATATTTTGACTGTGGCATGCATATGCCTTTCTTCTAGTGCTGCTTCCGTAAGACCAACATTAGGTATCCTGAAAGTTGTGGGTTAATTACAAGTGCTACTTTACTTGATGAACTGGGTGGGTGCCTGGCAAGATATTCCTTAAAGCGGCTCATAGAGTTTGTTCATGAAATTCAACATTATTTTCCAAACCTGTTAAGTTTTCTTCATATACACATGACAAATGGTCAAACTTAAATAATCCCCATACCCTACATACTGTTTTATGAGTGAGTAATGAACAGTTCAAGTCGGTTTTCGGAAATTCGTGACCAGACACTTTTTCAAATTATGTACAAAACCGTTACAAGTCAGGACACTAGAATATTCAAAATTTTAACGTTCTCTGTAACTTTTGCACTTGCAACTTGACTTTTTATGCTTACTATAGGCATTGTCATGTGGTAGTGACCCTTTGAGACTCTCATTAAGTTATTGATATCAACTCAATGAGCCTCTTTAAAAGCAGCATAGCCTTTGGCAGGAGTAGCAACCAGAATCCCACTCAAGAAAGCAAGTTTTTTTAATCTGCATTGTTTGGGAGCTGTTACAGCAGGTTTTTGGTGGGCATTTTTTTTTTGGGGGGGGATAGGGTATTAGAGAGGTCTAAAATTCTCCTTTGTCATGTGGCATTATTTTATTCTTCAATGTGAAATTTACTAGGAATTACTGCATAGTTTACCATGAATATCCCTATTTAAGTCCTAAAATACTATGAAAAATATTTTGAAGACAAATAGGGAAAATTGTGAGATTTAGCTGCATTGCTTCAAAATTGGTTTGGGGTGACTCTTCTACCTTGCCCTTTTAAAGAGTTAAAAGAATTTAGGGATGCAACAATGCAGTTCACAGAGTAACATGGTAGTCATCCTGATGTCAAGCTGGGTTTAGACAGGTTTTTAGATACAGACGGGATTGTTCTTCTTCTATGTGACCAGGTGCGGGAAAAATTCTCAGGTGGAATGTGGCTGGACTTTCTTTAAAATACTACAAGTATAGGAGAATAATTGACATTGGGAGAATACTTGAGAGATGGTTAAGAATACAATCAGCTGCATCATTTTGAGTTTCATTTTTGAAGTTGCATTAATTCCTCAAATCAAACTTTGATTTGAAGGTTGTGCAAGCCTGGCTAGCCATAGAGTGTAAGGTTATTCAAATGCTAACCCCTCTGTTGGCAGCTAATTACTGCAGGATCTTTAATGATTACCACTTAAATTTAGATCGAACATATATAAGTATTCTGTGACCAACATTTTGAAACCACATTATTACTTAACAGCAACAATGAAAATAGCTTTCAAATTTTCAAAGTATCCCAAATATTGAAATTTTTGGTAAAATTTTGGATCTGAGCCCCCTTCTTTTAGACTCCTTACCAGGATAGGAGGATATTTAGGCCAGATGCCACCTCCCCCCCCCCCCAACATTCAAATTCAAATTGACATCCTTGGTTTGATTCTTCCCTTATTCTTGGCTTTCTCAAGGAAATTAAACTTTATAGAAATTTCTAACAAGACTCCTGCCTTGCTATCTTTTAAGTAGAAATTGAACCCCCCGATCTGTTTTCCTTTTACTTTTCCCCTTTCTTAGGTAGTTGTACCCCAACATTGATACTTTAACTTGGTGAAACTTGGTTAAATGACACACCAACACAAATGTGTTCAATACATAATGTAATGAACATATTTGTGTTGGTGTGTTGTTTAACCCCAAACTAACTACCTCCCTCATAAAACTTGGTAGCATTGTTTTCATTAGGCAATGAGATTGCTGAATTTCTGTCTTTTTCTCAACAATTCTCAAATTTGAAAATTGCATGTGAGAATCACAGTCACTTGCTAGGGGGCAGTCTGAACACAGATCTCTCCAAAAGTACTTTTAGAAAGGAGGAATACTTTTCGCCCTTTCTTTCCAAATTCTGAGACAAGTGCTGACGCACCATTTGGTAGAGGACTTCAAATATCTTCATCTATATTATTCAGTATGAAGAAAATCACTCAATATGTTTAGTCTTACTTGTAATTCAGGAAATCCAAGTTTTGAATGTTATAAAATTTCTGGGAAAACCATTACTTGAAAATTTTTGTGTTGTTCCCCAATGTGTTCTTTCGTTTATATTGCTGTCAATTTTCTATGATGAAGTAGTACGCTTGTTCATGTGATGTGCTATGTTCAAAACTAGCTAAGTTAAGGCAGGAGTATCATGAAAGATATTTGGAAGAGAAATCTGCAGAAATAAGCTCTTATCAAAGATTTGATGCTACTGCTAAATGCCCTTTTGCACTATTTCCTGTTTTTGTAACATCAGTATGACAGATAAAAACTTTTTTTTTCTTCAGTTCAAACCAGACTTTTTACATACAGACAAAGTGGATCACTAAACAAAAACAATGGCCACAGAGCCAGTTCTGAAGCATCCCAATATGTCCAAGCTGTAACAAAAGTAAGTAGCAGGCACAAACTTTTTCAATCCAAACCAGACTTATTGCATGTTGAATCTCTTCCAAAATTTTTGACCCTTCCCTTAGAATAGCAACCTGTCAAATGTTACACCCCTCTTATCAAGTTCCTAGTCACTTTTCCTTTCATGACACATCATCTATTGAGAACCACTATGATGGTCCCTTGCAAGGCACCTTTTTGGATCCAGTGAGGCACCATTTGTCATCCAGCCAGTTTGGATGGCAAAAATTTTCCAAAACCCCTTCCCCCATAGATTCCTCTCCCACAGCAGACAGGTGAATTCACAGTCTTCTTTCTCCCAACCCTACCAACAATTACAATTCCTGCATAGGCCAATTAATAGAAGAACATAAAACACAAAACTAAGATGTGAGTGCATATTTATTCCATAAACTATTCTCCATGGAGGACAAAAATATACAAGATTTCACAGAAAAATGACCCAGACACTACACAAATTCTATCTTAAAATCTGAACATCAACTTTGCAATTATTTTGCACCCTATGATCAAAGTCTTTATCCAGTTTACACACCCATACGCTAATGAAGTTGGTTAATTGATACATAGGAATATTTTTAATCTACATAATGATACAACTTGGACGAATCACAATCTACACAATGAAGCCTACGAAGGATTCAATAAATCAAATTAACATTGTACTGTTTGAATTAAAAGCAATGAAGGATAAAACTTAAAGGAAAGCACACTTTTCATCCCGTTACCCTGGTAACTTCTTACGCTCAGGAATACTAAATGTACTTGAAGAGATCACACACAACTATTGAAAACATTTGAAGACAAAACTCAAAAACAAAGACGACCTGGGTTAAACATGCCTGTCAGACTACTTTTAAATGAAAGCCATGGTGTTGCTCAAAGGTATCTCCACTGGAATGTCCAACTTTCTTCTCAAAGTAACTGAGGGATAAAGTTGCAAAAGGTAGGATTCTTCCATATTACAAAAGACGCCACATGTACTTCACATGGTTAGTGACCTTGGGGAAGAACCATCACAATTAGAGCCATCAAAATTTGTGTGCATATGCTATTTAAAGCCCTTTTGTTGTCTGATCTAACTGAAATTTTAATGTTTTTGCTGTTTCCTTTAAAGTTCCATTTGTCTAAAAAAAAAAGACTGATGAGGCCTGGGACAGCCATTTCACACCTCACTTCATGAAATTATCTTCCTGCTTTAAAAGGCACTCAATGACTCCCCAACAGGCTCAATACACCACATTTATAAAAGTCGGATATCATTCCCACCCTGTAAGGCTTAATATAAATCTTTATGGTTTTTTCTGATCTTGTTTTCCATTTTCTTGTCTAGATTTCTTTTTTTTTTTCTTGTCTTAAGTATTGCATGTAACATACAACATGAAGCTTTATGTGCATAATCTTTTGTATTAGCTCAGAAGATGGCTTGGTCATGTAGTTAAAATACATTCTTCCCATTGTGAAGAGAAAACCATTCACAGATTGGGCGTTATCTAGTTTCAAACAAAATAAAAATCCTTCCTCAATGTCTCAATAATTTTAAGACACTTCATAACAGACTGAACAAAGAGTCTGAAAATTATTCCAAGCAAATCCACATTCTTGTATAGCTGGAAAAGTCCTTCAGGGAACTACTTACTTCATCCTACTGTTGTTAGAGGAAAAAACCTCTACTTTTTGCAGTGACCACTGTGCTTTAGAGGTAATTGAAAAATGAACTTGAAAGTTGAAGTGAAAATCGTTGCACCTTTTTCTTGTGTGTGCCCTATTATGGGGCAAGCTCCTTGCTATAAAATCAGACCCTTCATATAGCATCATAGTGAGCTAAAGCAAATTTACATAACATTATTCACATGTAGAATATACAACATTCACAGATAAAGAGGGACAGGGCTATTTACATGCAATGTTTTTTTTTTTTACTACTGTGAGAGATAGTCAAGAAGAAATATAGAAACCTGCACACCCTTTGGTTTGTGCTTAAACATATGATGCGGATTATAACTGTAGCTTGCATCTGAATGACCTACTCGTAGTCAAATATCTTCTCATTTGGTACAAAAAAGCAAAATTACAAATGGTATGTACAGATATTTGAAATAAATCACCATGAATAGTACACACCCCAACTAGCAATCACTTTTTCTGTCATAATATCATCCATAAAATTGTTTTCCATCAAAGAAATATTATAAGTATTGTGTATCAACACCGTGACTAAGAGCC
Source organism: Holothuria scabra (assembly GCA_037179385.1). Taxonomy (NCBI): domain Eukaryota; kingdom Metazoa; phylum Echinodermata; class Holothuroidea; order Aspidochirotida; family Holothuriidae; genus Holothuria; species Holothuria scabra. The sequence goes on from CM074182.1 coordinate 53,505,545, forward strand.
TGAAAGAACATTTTTTTTGCACAGAAGGAATATTTGGTTTGTGAATAGCCAACATTATTTGAAAGCAACACCTACTATGACATATAAAAACTTTGAATTTGTATGGAGGACTTTCAATACAGCATAAAAGATATTCTGTAACCAAAATAGTTTGAAAACCAAAAATCTACCCTTTAATATGATTATTTACAGATTGAAAATTAAAATGAACTGAAAGAAGTTTGGTCCTAAAGCTTTTCTTTCGCTACCAACAAAAATCAGCTGTGGTGGTGCTTGGTTGAATCACCTGATAAACTTATAAACAAGTTTAAATGAAATGAAAACAAAAAAAACATAACACTGTAAAGTACATCCTGGTTACATACTGGCTTTTTATGCATAGAAATCTGGACAGCCCAAAGGGACTTTGTAGCACACTGAATTTAGAACTGAATTGAACAAGGTAACTGAGAACTGATGAAAAAAAAATAAAAAAATTCAACGAGCAAAATAAAAATAACTTGGAGAAAAAAAATCACAATTAAGTTGTTGTAATGATGTACAGCTGACTAATGAAGAGCTCTCAAAATGTAGTAGCTACCAGTAGAATACTAAAAACAATATTGATGAAGTGATTAAATTGAAACCTCTACTTGAGGCTATAAAATGTTGATTTGAGTGTCAGCATATTTTTCTTTTTTGATGGCTCAGTGTTGACTCTTATTTGGCCGCAAAGATTTTAGCTGATAAATAAAATGCAAACGATGCTGGTTGAAGTTTGTACACCCTTAGGACCTTGTACCATGTGTAGCTCTCCATTCAAGAGCAAAACCACTGCTGAAGAACCAATTAAAAAACAGTAGGGAGAAGAATATATGAATATATTACAAACCCTAGGTATCAAAGTTAGTTGTTGGTTCACAACTAGCAGCGTCATATTTGAAATTGTGATACAGGTGTAAAGAAATGTTTACTTAACAACAAATTTCTTGCCATATTCCCACCATAAAATAGGAAGATGAATGATTCCTTACTTATGTTTAAAAAGGCAATGTTTATAAGTGTACACATAACCTGTTAAGAGTCAATTTGATTCATCATTACTACTCTGATCCATGTGATACAGCTTAGCAATGAGCCAAATTTTTTTAGTTAAAGATCTGAATACAAATCATATTCACTTTAATTCTACTGTCTTTGAATCAAATGAAAGATTAAATGTTTGCCAGTAGGTATAAGACACAAAGCTTCATACAAAAAGACTTTTAAAAAGTCACTAAATCTCTGAGTTATATCAGCAGCTTTATTTCATAAAGAATGGCCCAGGGCAATTACCTACAAAAAAAAATAAAGAAGAATTTTGATTGGTTTTGGCAAATGTGTTAATACCATCCCAAATGAAACAAGGAGCAGCTATTGCTTGAAATAAACTATGACACTGTTTTAATATATCAACCCATTTCCAAACTCAAAGGAAATCGTCATTTTAATTCAAACAAATTGACCAATTTCAAATCATCTGCATGTTTGACTTCATTTTTTGTCGTTCATGGTGTCAATGGCCGCTTTTTGGCTTACTTACTTTATATATCTCTACAAAAGGTAACAATTGGGTAAATAGGGCAATTACATTAGTGACTCAATGCGTTCAGAGATATCCCAAAAGGGCCTGATCTTTGTCCCACAATTTGCCTGATGGCATCAGATGCATAAGAGAAGAGTAACTTGCCATGTAACGAATTCATTTTGAAACAAAAAAAGACAATAAAAGAGCAAACTAATGGGTTCAACAGGAACTCACTAGTAATCAAAATTTACTTTAAATATCAAGGATGCAAAAATGTGAAGCTTCAATTTTTTTTAAAACAAATAATTTTAAATACTTAACTGTTTGCTTGCAACAAGTTTGTCCCAAATAAAGAGTTTGAGCATTTTTTTTAACTTCTGACAGGAAAACCCTGCAAGTTTCATAGCAAGCTGACAATTTGACTCCAAAAAATTGTTAGATTACATTCATTAGGGAGATAAAAGCAAGAAATTTTCCTATGTCTTCCTAACTCTGTCTTGCCATCTTGCATTTTATTTATCTTGTCTCACAATTCATTATTTTTATTTAATTTTTTTTTTTTTTTTTTGCTTGACCCTCATCCTCATTTGTGGGAAGAACAATCCAGGAAGCTTTTTAAAAGAGCAAACTCAGTACGACCAGCAGCTCCTCAAGTTACTAATTGGAAGCACCAATGTGGAACAGAGGATAACTAGAACATGCATTACAGAACAAAGCAGCTGTGGGTACACAACCCTCTACCCTAAGAGATTACCACAAAACAATCAATAATTACAAAGTTATCTCAATTCTTTGGTTTCCTAGCTTAGCTTTACCATAGTATCTTCTTCACCTTCAATTAAGACTACACTCTTTGGGCCTGCAGTTGGTCCACCATTCGGGATGCACTGATCAAAGAATCTTCATCAGCACCTTCATTGTCATGCATATCATCACCACCGTCTTCCTTTCTAGATGGAGACATCAACCTAGGATCTGGCCCACCAGAGAGGTAAACAGATGATCTCTCTGTGTTGTATCGACTGGCTGTAGAATCTCCCGGTTGCACCAAATGGAGGTAGTTAAGAGAAGGCGATTCACTTGATACAGGACTGATTTTTGTCATGGTTGGTTTTGAGCTGGGAGGATATGTCAATACATTGCCATTTCTATTGTTCTCAGACACAGATGGCCTGTAGCTTGACCTGTCAGAGCTAGCCTGGTCAGTGGAGTCTGACCCAGCTGACGACCTAGGGAGATGGAGGTAGTTAAGTGAGGCAGATGGCTGAGATGATGGAGGAGCACGGTCTCCTTCAGGTAATGGAGAATATGGTTTCTTCTCTGGACTTGATCGCCCAGAGCCTGAGCCAGCAGATGATTGCATGTGTGAGTAACTTGAGTTTGAAACAGCATCACCAACTGATTGTTCATTTTTAAGAGAAGATCCTGATGATGGAGGATACTGAACCCCTAAGCTGTGAGGATTTTGAATAACAGATATCTCATTTGGTTTACTAAGGGGATTGAAACCATTCAGCAAAGGGTGTGGTGGCGGATAGTGAAAGAAAGGATAATCAAATCCTGGTCTGAAGCCAAAAAAATCATTACGATATAGGTCACTGTCTTTAGGATTCATCAGCATGGGTGCATCCATGGTGATTCTCCTTCCCCTTCGAGAACCTCCATTCCACATGTGAGTCCCAAGATGCACTTTCATGTTGCCTTTCGTTGTGAATGCCCGACTACAAATGTGACACTTGTAAGGTTTCTCACCAGTATGAGTCCTGACATGAATTTGAAGTGCACTGTCTGACTGGAACTGCTTTTCACAAACAGAGCACTGGTGACGGTTTGATGGTCTCTTGGTTGCTGGTAGCTGCTCTTCATTTGTCTCCTGTGAATGATTGGAAGCGGGACTGGTACTTTCACTATTGCTCATCATTCCAGACATCATAGGGGAGTTCATACCCAGGAGTTGAGATGGCATGTCTCTAATTTTATGAGTAAGCATGTGCTGCTTCAGGTTTCCTCTTGTGGAAAATCCTTTGCAACACACATCACACTTGAAAGGACGTTCTTTGGTATGGCTTCTATAATGAATATTTAAAGCACTGGCACAGGCAAATGTCTTTCCACAGAAGTAGCAGGTGGTGTTTGACCTACTCTTGTGACGCCCCATCAAAAATGAAGGGATGCCAGAATCGAACAAGGGATGCATCTCACCACCACCAAAAAGTTTGGAATCCATATCTGGATCAGGAGAGCTGGTTCCTGATTCAAAACCTTCATTTTTCATCATGTTGCTGTACTGATCAGACCCTGAACTAACATATTGAGGATTATTGCGAATAGAGTCTGGGGATGATGCTGACACCTTGGGAGTAAGATCTAATGCCCTTTCACCATTACTTTCATCCACCATTAAATTCTGCTCCTCTTGGTCAAGGGACCTTGGGAAATGGTCACTTCCCCCAGAATTCTCTTTGTCCCCATTTGGTACATTGCCTGGTTTGGTGGGTAGCAAACCCAGTTGGAAAGGCATATTATTTTTCAATCTCCCGCTATCATCTACCACACCATCACCATCAGGGTTTGACAACTTCTGTCTTTTAGGATTTACTTCATCTGGTTCTAAAAGGGGCCTAGTGAAATCCTGCTTCTCCCCTTCCTTGTTTGCAGCTGTATCCTTCATGTAGTTGAAGCGAGCCCTCAGGGACTCCATGAGGTTTTCGGGTCTCTTTTCCTGTAGAGTCTCTTCTCGAAAATAACTCTCACTGTCAAAAGAAGAGTGCATCATCATATCCTCAGCAGCATGGAGCTTTAGGTGTTGTTGAAGGACCATTGGATTTGAAAAGTTTTTCTGGCAAATAGGACACTCGTGGAATGCAGGAAAAGATGGCTTAGCCCGATGCACACCATAGTGAGTCTTGAGGTTACCTTTAGTAGTAAATGTCCTGCCACAAATTTTGCATTTGAAGGGCCTTTCCCCTGTGTGAATGCGGTAGTGCAACTGTAAAGCATTTTTACAACTGAGAACCCGATGGCAGATAACACACTGGTTGGGTTCAGTAATCTTCTGTTCAATACTCTCAACCAAATGCTGGAGTTTGGAAGTTTCAGATGTTTTAACACCATCAGTCCCACTCGCTGGCACCACAGGGGAGGATGAAACTGGAACTCCATGATTATGGTACTCTACAAACTTTGTTTCTGGCACACTATTTGAGGTAGGTGGTTCATTGTCAATTGGTGAGAAGGGTGAAGAGAGAACCTTGGAAGGTGCACTACTAGGTCTCCCACCAACATCAACATCATCTTCTGTAATCCCTGCTTTGCTGGAGGTCTCATTTTCTTGAACCTCTCTCGAATTGCTTGATAATTTTTCATTATTATTAATCTCATCAGTAACACTGATATTTTGAGAATTGACTACTTCCTTCTCTTGACCTTGGGGGCCTGAGTCACCAGTTTGGACTTTAGTGCTTTCACTTGGAATGCTTGGCATTGGGATTTGGTCAATAGTTGGAGGCTGAAGTGGCTGGTCATTTAGAGGTGGAGAGGGAGGATATGGTGTAATGTCCATCTCAACATTAGGATATTGAGCCTGATGTCTCTGAAAGTGAACCTTTAAATTTCCTTTGGTTGAAAAACGATTGCCACAAATATTACACTTGAATGGTCTTTCTCCTGTGTGTGATCTGATATGGATCTGCAGTGCACTATCACTTCCAAAGACCTTGTGGCAAAAGTGACATTTGTGTCGGAAAAATGCGTCATCTGTAAATTTGGGGTCAAACACAGACACATTTGGTGGTTTCCCTTTTCGATGAGAGAGCAGTCCTCCTGGATATGGCAAAGGGGAAGGAACTTGAAGTGGACTGGAAGTAGGCTGAAGACCTCCTGTCTGTGGCTGAGGAAACAAGTCAAATGGTGGATGAGGTGGGGGTAAGGGAAAGGCCGGGAATGGAAGACTTGTTTGTCTCACTTGAGTCTGTAGCAATTCCAGAGAAGAGGGCATAATAGGGTGAGATAGAGATGTTCTTGGAACATGGCTACTTGTCTCTGTAGCTACAACAGGAGGTTTGACAGTAGTCAAATGGTCTACTATTGTTTCTTTGGTTTCCTTGGCTTCGGATGTCACTCCCTGATGAAATGACTCTGCCACCAGAGCTTGGATCTTTTCCTGGATTTGCAAGATTATCTGCATCTGCTGCAAGTGTTGCTGGTGCAAGGTGTATAACTGTTCCTGGATCACAGCCACACTAGAAGAAAATGACTTTACACCATTGCGCTTCACAATATTAGTATGATTAGTTATACCACTGGAGGTCTGCTGTTCGGAAGGCACCTGTCCCTCATAGCTTGGCAATGGAAGGTTCTTTTTCTGTGGTAGCTCTTTTAGTGGGATGGCTTTCTCTCTGTTCCCAGTTGGTGGAGCAGTAGAGAAATCTATTGGTTGAGGTAATAAAGGTACTTCAACTTTCTGATCTTTGTTCTCCTCTGGGGGTGGTGTCATCTTTGATATAGTGTCCACGATAGGGGCTTCAATATCCTCCTCTAATTGGGTTTCTTCTTCTTGTTTTTGTTCCTCATTCATGATAACAACAACTTGCTTTTTGTTGCAGACCACCTTATGCTGAAGAAATTGAGAGGTACCAATAAATTCCCCTTGACAGTTGCCACAAATGTTAACTTCTGATGAAGTATCTGAATGACTCATTTCTCCATCTTTGGGTTGTTGGTCCAGGTGCATGTTTTCATTGGTATCTGAAATGAAAGAAAAGTAAGTACCACATTGAGTACACATGAAACTTTAACAAAGCATTATATTGATGTATACATATGAACCAGATGAGTAGATATCATAATTGGCAGCCACAAAAAATGCTACATCGCCATCTGAGTGTACCTTCTTTCACAAATCAGCCCAAAGATGAATCCGGCAGAAACTTATTTCAGTTGGCTATAACTGGGGTCTATCACCTTTTGGTCTTTCAATTTCAGAACTCTATATTTCAAATACGCAAAGTGTCAGTCACTCTTATTTTGCAATGCATGTGCTTACTGTACAAGCCATTTTCAACATTTTCCCAGTTTAACAGCCACTGTTCTCCACCCAAAGCATTCCTGTATGGTTCCTCTTCTTATCACCACACAATTATTTACCAAGCATGAAAAGGGTCAGTCATTTGTACTGAGGTACTGTACCATGTTACCATTTTTGGATTTTGATCCCTGGTGATCCCAAATGACCTTTGACCTCAACCAAAAACAAGAGGGTTCCTCTTCTTAACATGACACAGCTATAAACGAAGAATGAAACATGTCAGTCATTCCTGTCTAAAGCTACTGTATCATGTTGATTTATGGATTTTGACCCATGGTGATGTCAAATGACCTTTGACCCCCAAACCAAGTATGAAAAGTGTCAATCATTGCTATCTTATGTTTTCCATCATAGTGCCACGAACGCAGAAGCAAATACAACACATACACAGAAAATCCCACCTCATGGGTTCCTTGCCTGCCTTTGGCAAGGAGTCAATAAACCTTTTGTTCCATAAATTATCCTGAAAGACAATATGCATTCCTGTTTACAATCCATATTTACTTTTCCATATTACACTGTTGAGATCATGGATAGTAGATATGCCACCCCCCTCCCCCCCCCAATATTTTGGAAATTGCCCATTACCTTTTTGGAAACAATGTCCCCCCTCTTCCAATATTGAGAACAAATGCCACCCTTATTTGAGGAAATGACCCCTTATCCCCTATCACATTTACCACTTGGGGACAAAAAGAAGTCCTCAGCCTGTATCACTCAAAAAGATTATCCGCACAAACAACACCCTCAACAGAACTAATGTAACTGTTAATGGGGGGGGGGGGAATAACACTTTCCATAAGTTTCTGGCATATGGAAATATAGGACTTTTGAACAAATGCTCAATGAAGATGCACATCAATATCACAGGTATTTGACCACCAATAATATCCCTGCCAAAGCCCCATAGCTACACATGCACACAGAATGTACTTAATGAAAATAATTTGAAATACTGCCCTCTTTTTTTACAAGTTGTCAATGACACCTGTAAATCTTGTAATGAAAAAGATAACCAGTATACAGTGGGAAAAAAGATGTACATCAGAAGTTACAACATACAGTACAACTTTTACTGGGGTCACCTGTGAAGGATGATGCTGTTTTACATGCTTTGTTTCAAGCATGAAAACAAACTTAGGCAGATCTGCTTCAGTAAAAAAGCTAACACGGAAAGCATACATGTCCTTTCATAAACTATTTGAGAACCAAAATACTAATAGTTTATATGTGTGGTACCTAAAGTAAATTTATATTAGGATATGATGGGCAGGGGAGGGGTGCCTTTTCTGTCACTGCTATCCCAGAGTGATAAAAGTTGCCAAAAGGAACTTAACACTTCAACATTGCAAAGCCAAAGATTTAAGCATTCACCACATAAATATATCCTGATTTGCACTTATTTCCATTAATGCAATTATGTACACAAAATGCCACTTACAATAGTTATGAAATCCCAACCAGGCAATTTCTCCTCTGCTAAACTCCCCTCAAAATTCCTGCCAGTCAATTCCCTCCACTCCCACCCCCCCCCCCCACACCCAACCGATTTCTGCTAACCAGTTACTTGACTCTGCCAGATAATTCCTCCTAGGCAACACATCTCAAGGAATTCCCACCTGCCAATCTTTCCAATGGAATTTTCACCCATTTCTGCTTCAACAGACAACTTTCCTCCCACAAAAATATGGAACTATCTCTACAAAACTGGCCAGACCCATGGTTTTTGCTTTTCACTGTGAGCAGCAATTTTAAAAGCAGTGTAAAATTGTAGGCAGGTTTTTATAATTGTTTCAAGTTCAGATCCTATGTAAACATAACTTCCTAGCTAAGTGCTTGAATAAAAATGTCATACCTATCCCTATCTAGAATTATTCATCATTGATCCTTTCATTTAAGTCCCCTAAAGAGGTAAAATTTTCTTTATTTTCCCATAAAAAATTCATTTCAAATTAAAGCCCTGACATTTGCATATTGCATATTTTCTTTCAACCCATCACAATGCATCACTGCCAGTTTACTTTATGAATACTGTGCTCTAATTATTATCATCATCAGTTGTGGGTAACCAGGAAATCAGCATGACAACTTAGAAATTTCTGGAGATATACTGTCTTGTCCTCAAGTGTCATTTCAAAACTACGTCAAAAAATTGTGGAACCATCTCTTTCAAGTGGAGCACATTCCTGCAAACCTTATATCAAAAAGTGCAATTTGATAACGAGCCTCTTCAATAGCACAAAATGTCACAAATTCATCTTCCAACCTTACTCCAATTACATGCCTCATTTGCATAATGGGTAATCATTCCTATACCACCTTGCCAGACTTTTCATTGATTTTCCAATTTTTCCTTTCAAGTCTGTTAACAGTCACTTAAAATGATGGACTACCTTGTGTCCTCTTTTAATTTTTAACCACTGAAGGAGAAATATTACTTAAATTATCCCCCGTTATCAGTACAAGATTATTGAGTCAACAAATCTAGCTGGGTTGTAGAGGTACTTTGTCCACACATAAAATACACATTGTGAAGATGATGATGTAATTGCCTTAACTGCCCTTTGGTGTATAAGCTCTTGCCAGTATTTACCAAGTAACATATTTTTTGTCATTTGTTTGATCTGTTAGCCATGGTGTAATCATTTTATACTGTTTGTTTCCCTGACCAGTACCATCCTGATTATCAATCCTGTTTTATAGGCTAGGTTTTATTGCCCTTGTGACTATCAATTCTGAGGAACAAAGAAATACTGGACAAATAAAGATGCTAAAGCATAAAGCAAGTCAAATGAAGTTTACAGAATAAATTTGCTTTGAATTGGACAAAGTATGACACTGCTGGGAGGGGCATGGTTGTAAATGGGCAAATAAGTACTATTTTGAAGGAACATGTAATTTACATATATGCAATTATACTTGCATGCACTTGTACCGTACTTTCATAAAATAAACAATAAAAAAAGCTTTCTGTCATTTATAAAAGAAGCTCTAAAGCCTCTGGATGAACATGTGGTAATCCGTACAACTGAATATATCCATGGGGGACTTTTCAAAGAGTGTAACATTCCCTCTCCCCTGCCTACCCTAAATTGACCCCCATGGCACTTGCTCAGTAAATTCTACTCTACTGTATGATATGACACATACTGCAGTTAAAAAAGATTATGTACAAGAACATTTTCACAGGGAAGTATTATGTGCATGATCATATAAATCTCAGCTCTTTCACTTTCAGAGACTGTATTTAAATATATTTTCTGCAAAGAAGATGGGAATTTAAGCCTAGAAAATACCTCTTTCAAACTATTCTTCCAGTCTTAAGTGACAAAGTTTTCAAAAGGTTTCTCTTCAAAAAAAAAAAAAAAAAAACTTTCTGTAAACAGGACCTTTCAGGAAATGCATTTCTTGAGGACTGCTAACACTGTGGTCAGTTTTGTCCCTTTGGTGCCTCAGACCAATTCTTATTCCAGAAAACAGTTGACATTATATACACTGAATTCTAGGTTCCATTGTTGATTTTAGAGCAACAATGCAAGTTACTGCACTGATTTCACAAGTGGGAGTACATTTTTTTTATTCAACACATTGGGACAAAGGTGATTAAGGTTTCCATGTGCAGTAACAGAGGTAGGCACCAGTGGAAACGTTAGGAGGCTGGGAGTCTCCTCCCCTGGAAATTGGCCAGATATAGGGAAATGTAGGCAGTTGGAGGAAATTTCCCCTTTTTATACATGAAAATATAGGTAATTGTTGGTAATTTACAGTTCTTCCTTTCAGGGAAATAATTTTAGTCCAATTTCCTGGGATATAAACATGTTTTCCAGCAAATGGGATAGATGCTATTAAGTGACCTCCCCATTTAGTCCCCCTTCTCCTTCCCTCCTTGTAAAGTTTCCCTGAACTTTCATCTTTTACAACTGGAGGGTAACATACAATACCCAAGTTAAATTGGAATAAGGCTCTTGGGAATGTTGGTTCAAGCAAAGATCAGTTAAGGAATCATAGTGTAGTTTACAACACTACTGTTCACATTAAAAACAATGCACAATAATGAGGGGTTAAGTATATGTCAGCAATGTGAATTGGGACAAATTTCCTGAAAATTATCCTTTTTGGGGCCAATCACAGAGGTAGTAGTAACTTGAAAAAAGAGATTGCTTGCAGTATTCAGCTAGTTAGAGACTGTAAGTGTGCTCTGAATTTAAGGTAGAGTTGCAGCATAGGGGAATGGGCTTAATTGCTCTATGTAATAATTTTTTCTTAAAAAATATTGAAAGAGGAAAATCTTCACTTGCATTATTTTAATTACTTTTTTGGGGGGTGGGGGAAGGGGGGTGGGGTTGGGGGGGAGGCTATGATTACCTCTGCAGGAATCCTGCAAACCAACACTTTAATGCAAATGGCTCACATCACATGAACTCAAAGCAAAGTGATCACCCTATTCCATAATAGGTTATAAAGTTACACCAAAGAGAATGCATGTTGGTATTATATGTTCATGCCCAATTGCACTCATACAACAAGTGCTGGTTTCTAGGCATTATTATTATTCTGCCTTCTAACAACAACTAAATTAGGACTTAAAGAATCAACTCAATGGTTTTTGCTTCAAAAGAATAGGCTTCTGACAATACTGCAGTGATATGTTTAAGGTACTACTTCATGAGCCTATCAAAGATTAATTTCCAACCAGCAAATTTTTTAAACCTTGCCAAATCAGTCACAACTTTTCTGTATTTCATTTTCGAGGTCCCTCATGTTTTTTCATCCTTTCATCATTATCAATTTTTATCATTTTGAAAGGGTATGATTTATATTCTTCAGAAGCACACAATACTGGTAAAATGAGATTATCATCTTCATAAAAGAAGACTTGTTAGCACACTTGGCAGGTAAAATATATGAAAACACAATCTTAATCATCAGACTGTGGCAATAGAGAAAAGAATATGCATGTATAACAGATAATGGACACTGCACTAAAAATTACCATGTCATGACAGTCATTGTGAAAACAATAATTTTAGGTTTGTCAACTGTGCATAAGAAGCAGTGTGACCAATGGATTTTCAATTAACCTGTTCACGACTTTGCAGGCAGCTCCATGTTTCTTTTATATCTTCCTTTACATACAGTTTAAAGGGCAAATTGCAGTTAATTCCTGAACTTGTTTTGAAGCAGCAGTTGAATCTCACAATTTTCCTCTTATTTCTCTACAAAATTTCTTTTGTACTTTTTTAGAAATTCATTATTGCATTATCAAGGCAAACAAAGCAGTTACTTCATGTAAATTTCACATTTTAGGAGGAAAAATACCGTCACAGCTCTGAAGAGCTAGTAAGGATACAGGAAAGTCTATAGTCTACTACATAGTTTACTTCAAGTGGGGGGGGGGGCTGCTCTTGCCCTTAATATGCGGTTGAAAAATTTTCAATATATATTTAACAAAAACATTAATAATTTGTATTCAATGCATTATGATTTTGTAAATCCTGCACAACACTTTCAGTCTTATAACTCTCCATCACAGGACTAGTAAACAAATTTACCTTGACATTGGCAGAGCCCCATTTTTTAGGAAAAGTAAACCTACAATCTCTTTTAAAACTTGTTAAAAATTGTAATTATGCCTACAGTTATGTTACCCATAAAAAATACCACGGTTTGCAACAACAAGGGGATGTAAACTACTGTAAAGTGGTATGCAACCTCTATATGATAACTAGCAGTGTTTTAAGTTTTACATACCACTAAACAATCACTCAATTTAAGAAACTTTCTTATACAATTACATAAAATCTGTGAAGTGTTTTTCTGGACCTATTTGCCAGCAGCAAATCATGATTTCCAGGTTCAGCTATGACAATACCTCCCTCATTTACCCCCAGGTCAAAAATACTATGATCTCAGCAAGCCATATTTGCAACATACACCCCCCAGTCCTAACTTGCAACCAAGGACAATTTCATGTCAGCTTATTATCAAACTTCAAGCCCTGGAGGGTAGTGAATTAGTTAATTCTGAGGGGAAATATTTTCATATCCAAAAGACTGCTGGAGGGATAAAGTCATCACAGGAAAAGGTCTTCTTTTAAAGAGTAAAGATATTTCTTATGGCAAATAAAGGGTGGTTGGAGGCAAGGTCACTTAAGAACAGCTACAACATCTAAAATTAAGCCGTGACAATAATTCCGAATCACACGCAGCAACAAGTCCCAATACATGCTCTTACATTGAAATAGCTTATTTTGTCCATAAATTTTTATAAGGTTTGTTTAATATATCTCACAAACATTCCTAAGGCTATAATGAAGAGAGTACTTTTAGGTATGGACAAGATATAAATATGTACTATACACTAGCAAGTATATCCCTTCACACAAAATTCATCATGCCTACCTACTAAATTATTGAAATTCATACTTTTTAAATATCACAGACATGCATGAGTACTTATACTGTACATTGCCTGCAAAATATATGCCTGGAACACAAGTTAACCATATACTATAATACACATGGGATGGGCTTTAAAGAACCATTCCTGGAGTAATTACGACAATGAACTTAAAAATTTGAGCCAATTGTTAAACTTCAGGGAAGGACAATCCTGAAGGTTCATTTGAAGGGCTTATTTGTAAAATTCCATTTTCAATTCATTCAAATTTAGTTGTAACCCATTTCCTTATACAAATTACTATGCTGTTACTATGTTAAATGGTAGTATTGGGTATAATATGGTTTGTAATGCTGCATTTCAGCAGTCATATGAAAAGGGTGCTTAAAATTATGAATATTAAGTATGCTATCCTGACAAAAATAATGTCCTTCATTTTTCTTCCTAAGCTCAACTGAAATGATGAAAATGGCAGTAATTTGTCAAAATTGAAGTGTGCCTAGATTCAGCATGTTAGAGGTTTAAACTGCATATTTATTTTGTTTTAGAAATTCACCAATTACTTCCTCAAAACAGTACTGTACTGTATATAGTTAATTGCATCATACTAATTTTTTACATGGTCAGATTTTAGACAATCCTTCCATCACAGACATCATGGTTGTACCTTGAGTTGGCCACACCATGGATATTTCACCAAAAATGAATTTATTTTAAGGAAGGAAATATTCAATTTAAATTTTATTCCATGGTCTAACACACCTTTCTTGTAATAATGATCCTCCAAGTCAGAGCGTACTTTTCATACAAAAGTTAATGAAATAAAGAGATTCTTAATTCGCAAGTTCTAGCTGCCTTTGGATTGGCAAGTGTACTTTGAGTCAGCCATACTTTCCTAGGCTTATAAAGAGTGATTTTGAAAATTGGATAAAATGATATGATCAAAGTTAAGAAAAATCATTTAACTGTGGAAAAGTACTGTATTACTATAGTGAACCATAGAAACATTTCAAATCATTTATTGCAACTATTCTGAGTCCTGTCTGAAGCCTCACATACTGGATAAAGGCTAGGCTGGGCAAATTTCCTCTTAAAATGGGGCTAAATTTTTATTTTTGACAGATTTCAAGCTGTTGTCAATTTCTTCCAGAGTTAATGGAGTAGAATTTGTTCAGTTTGTTCAGTAATGGCAAAAGAACCCCAATAGGCAGTGACATGACTCAGGATACTGACCAACTCAAGATATAGTCAGTCATTATACAATTTAAATGTAAAAGTTCTATTTTGATTTTAAAAATTTGTGAATACAAACTTTTTCAAATTATGAACAAAACTATTACAAGCCTGGGCACAAAAAAGAACAGACCTTAGACTTTTTATTAACTTTTTACATGTGAGGTTCTATTGAAGGTGTTTACTAAACTCAACTAGATATGCTAGTTAGCCTATAAGTTTGGGTCCTGTGCACCACCACCCCCTCGGCCCCTCCCCCAATCAGCAATCCCCAAGAGATATGTATAACAACTCAATATTTTTCATAAAATGATGCAAACATTGTCCAAGATATTCAAAGGTAGTCTGGGATTATGTTTGCACATATATTTAATATCTCCCCAAAAGCCAGACTGCATACATACAGTAACAGGTTTATACAGAAGCTCAGATAAATTTTTCACCATCCCCCATTTTAGTTTGACACTTGACAGTAGTATTGACATATCCATGTGCTGATATTACCCCCTTCTTTGTTCTTTTACCTGAGAGGAGAAACTTTCAGAATCAAAATTATGCTTACTGTAAGAACAAAGGTTAAATATTACACAACAAAAGAAACCATTGAAGATACTGGTGGTAATCCATGAAAATAAAACTGATTCCACGACAATAAAAGAAGGAACTGGGATTTTACTGTCAGTGGTGTATGTACAATACTTAAGGCAAGACACAGTCCTAGCAGAATATTTATGAAAAAAAAGTAAAATTATCAGCCATTGACAAAATGAAAGAAAGAAGATTTAAGTTTCAATAACACATTAAAAATATATATTAAAGTAGCCAAATAATTTTTTCTCACTGTACTTACAATTAAATCTGTTTCTATTCTGGCAAAAATCATGAAAATATCCAAGGAATTCTCACCATTGAAAGTGAATAACAATGGTTGAATGGTCTGCGACGAACACAGTCCACATTATGGGGAATATGGTACATCTTTCAGGGAAGTTCTATTGATGATTTCATGTGCAGCAGCGACTGGAATATTATTTTAAGACTGGTACTAAAAACAGTTTATCTTTCACAATCTTTGTATAGGATTTCCTCTTTCGAGGATCTGAAACTGTAAATTGTTCTTTTGCAGGAGTGCTTCAGTTTCACTTGTACAGTATGCTGCCACCTCTACCTCTTTCTTTAAATAAACAACATCACTCCTGGCTGCCTTGATTTTAATTGTTTTACTTTTTTGATAATTTTCTTTTTTTTTTTCTTGGTGGGGGAGGGGAGTAAAGTGTTAAGAGCTGTTCCCATTTAGAAGAAAATGGTTATTGGCAAAACCTCTCCTTATTAATAATACTAACTAAAAAAAGGGCTAATAATACTAACTAAAAAAGAAAAGGACTCACTTCTGTAATACATTGAACACATCAGAATGTTGTAATGTAAAATTTTGGGATTCTTAAAATTACACAGACCACATTTTTTTAATGTATGCTTTTTCATTGATTATAAATTTATTGACTAAAAATTCCTGTGATCATTCCACAATTAGTGGACTGCCCAATGGTAGTATGGCAGTATTACTGTAAGTGCATAGGAGTGAAATCGGGGTTTAGATATACATACAATTAACATTGTTTTAGCATCAATGAAATGAGTTTAAATCAAATTGTAAGTATCAGAAAATCCATCGCTATTTTGAGTTGGAGATTTTCTTCTTTTTGTAAAATAAAATTGCATTACTACAAAATAAATCATGAACAAGACAAAACAAAACAATATATGAGGGAAAATGCAGTAACCCTGAAAGATTACACCATGGGGTCTGTCGGTAAACACATGAACAGCTTTTTAAAAGGAAATATTGCGTTTGTTTTACAAGGAAATTTCATCCTTTTAAAAACCAACATTTATTGGCAAAGAGTGATAAGTAATTGCAAAAATGGCAGTATGGTAGCCTTCTTTTCAAGAAAGAAGTTTCCATGGGATAGGAATTCAATTGTTTGTTGCTCAAGAATTATTTGTTCAACCAAACTAAATTTCAACACTTCATAAGATGCAACTTTCATAACTCTTCTTGTGCTTAATATTTTGAGGAGATGACACTATTGCTGAGGTTTATTGTTGAAACCGAATGATTTGAAAATGACTAGAGTGGTTTATCTGTAATGCTTTGGTGGAGCATTTTAAATGCAATACTTACCTTTACAACTACAGGTATATGAGAATACTTTTGTAGTAAATGAAAGAATTGAAAACAGAATTGAACACAGAAAACTTGGGTGGAATACATTGTAAACGTCTTCTGAACACTGCTACTGTTCATTCCACAGACATGAGAAGATACTGTATGTATAAGAGTTAACTTCTGTTTCACAATAACTTTGAGATATAGTCCAGAATATCACACTACCCCCCCCCCCTGGCCCCACAGGCATTGGCAAATCCCTGCAACAACAATGTAAGCTTGAGCGATCCTGTTCAGGGCAAGTTTTGCAGTCTTATCTCAATGAGTTTTATAAAGTAGACATGTACTGTATATTCATGTAAACAATTACAATTTGTCAGAGCTACCCAGAATTCCTCTAAGTTTCCATCATCATCACCGCCTTTTCCAGTGTAATATACAGCACGCTACTTTCATTGCATGTCTAGCACCCCTGCAGTTTAGTTCCAGATTCAAAGCTACTGCTGAAGACATAATAAACCATCAAGTGAAAGTTTGGATAGCATAGTGAACTATGAATGAAAAATATTAGTACAGTAATATAAGTATCTTGTTCCTGTTTCTTGTCAATTCAGCTCAAATTGCTATTCACACATTGCATTGGGCAGTTGCTTTGCAAAGCATGTTCCCTTTACTTGTAATTTGACCCCTAAATCTCCACCTCCCAGACCCCCTCCCTGACCTCCCTCTCTTTTTCTGCCCATCGTTTCATCATCTTCACTTTCATCATTTACTACTGTATGCTGAAAAGACATTTTGATGCTAGCAAATTGGAATGCTGAAAGTTTGCACCACAAACTTGGTTTTCCATAACTGCAGGATTGTCAGTTATGGGTTACCTGGTATAAAATTTTTAGTTTTAAGTACTCAGTACTTAAACTATATTCCATTGAAAAGATAATTTTGCAGAGACAGCTGCTTTTGGGTGCATCAAGTAACAGTTGGTTCTGGTCAACCCAATCTAGGAGCTGCCATCAGGAGTGACAGTTTGCACCCAACAAATTCCATGGGTACTACAAATATTCTATATTCCAAAATAAAAGCACCTTTTTCAATAAATGCTGTTTAAAATTTTTGTACAAAGGCAGATTTGATAATATTCCTTTCAGCACTGAAGGGACAGTGTACTTCCTAACCCAACAGAAACAAAAGCATTGTCCAAATCAACAGTATCACACTTTTGCACTGCGATACAGTATATACTTCCTCATTTGTGGTACTACTTCCTCTCTTTTTTTTTCTGATAGATTTTTTTTAACTTTCCATGGAGGTTTTATTGAAGATAAGTAATATGTACTAATTTTCCACCACCCGCGGAATACCCTGTGTCATTTTGATAGACAGTTAGTTGTTGTAACCTTTGACCCCCCCATCACGATCATCCAAAAGACATTATTGTCACTCTTTCTCTCAGGTAAAGTGGACACCATGGTGTCATGTTACCAGCTTGGGGAATTGTGCACAATTTATGAGCCCCTGGCAAATTTGAATATAGACCACAAAGAGAAAAAAACACACACACACAATGAAGTAGATCGATGATAACGGACAGATCTGGTACAAGCGACTTGTGAGAAGAATGACAGTGGATATGCTATGATGACTGCTTGCCCATCCCAACAGGTAAAGCATCCAGACCAGAGACTGATTGGAAACCAGAAAAAAAAAAAACGAAAAAAAATTAGAACACGCCAGGATCTGTTACATTTCTTGGAGGAAAATTTTAGGCTAAAACGGTCAATTTTATTGAACCTAGAATTTGACCCAATATACAAACACCTGTAATTATGATGCCTGCCATGTGGGAGAATAAGCAGAGGCCTCACAAAAAGACACCTATTTGTGGGAAGGCTATGTTTGCAAAAATTTACAATTCCAGGGTAGAAAATGAGGCAGTTTGACAGCACTAATGAAAGACCGGTTTTAATTATGGACTTGTGCCTGAATCATAAATTGCAGCCATAAATAACAAAAAAGGCCCTCTAATTTTGTTAATAAAATAGTGAGTTAAAACCTCAGGTTTAAACAAAGGTTTCACCAGCTTAGATCAAAAAAAAGTTTTGATCATCATGCTAAGAAAGCTTGGAAAATTAAGAAAAGTTATGAATGACAGAGAGGCTCTCATCACCTATTACCATGGTTGTGATTTAAAGCAGCCTAGGATGTCAAAACATTTCCTGAATAGGAATTGTTCTTATTCTTCACTTAAATATTTTTAATCAAATGCTTCAAAAAAGGGTAACTATTATGCAGTACTCCAGTAAAAAATTGGTTTTGCCTACATTTACAGTATTAAGGATATTGTAACATTTTCTTAATTCTATAATATCTATCTGAATCACATACAGCCAGGGAAGAACAGCTATGAACGTCTTACAAAATTTAAATTCAAACATTTGCAAAGGTCACATCTGCAACAAGCCTACTATAAATTTGAGTAACTCAAGAATTTTGTAAAAATTTAACCACTTCCAAGTTTTGTTATTGTAATACATAGAGTTTACGCACTAAATTTGCCGTATAATACTTGGGTGACCTTTGTTAAGTTGGCTATTCATTCATTTTTGGTTTCTTTTTCCATTTTTAAAACTTTCTTCATTTTCATTCATGAGTACCTCAAGACATGTCCCTTCACCAGCTCCCCCTTGTGGCCTACCACTGACCTTTATTTGGTGTGACCAGCTGACAGCAGCTTTGTCATCTTGACTGACCAGCATGTAGATGACCCTACACTATCATTTCCTTTTCTCCTCAACTAAGGCCAGAATCCCTTGGATCCAATACGGCCCCAGATTGAAGTCTTACAAAAACAAAATGTAGTCTCTGACAAGGAATCTTGAATAACACAAAAAATTGAATATCCCTTTCAGCCTCCGATACTTGGATCAAATCTTAAAAGAAGAAAAATGAAGCATTAATGAGGTCAAGATTTTATTTCTAAACTTAGTTTCCGCCTGTTCTCTGCTTACACATTCCACAGTTATTCTTCCCGAAGTGAAATGCCAAATTTCTGACGCCTCTAGATGATAGTCGATATCGGCCGAAAGCCTGAGTTGTGCACATCATAACCAAAGCTGTGAATATGAATGTGCTCAAGATGACGGGGGTACCGTACTACTGCCGACAGTATCTGTTATGTGCCAGTTACGCCACTGTTTATAATGCCTCCTCTTAGAATAATGCTTGCATGGCAGATGGATATAAATCACAAACACGACATTTATCTCATCTACAGGGAAGGATGTCAGACTTAGATGGAAATTTCTTTCTGGTTTTGCCATCCAGACTCGACGGAGGGCACAGGAAAGGGGGTAACTTATCCAATTCCAAACCCCTCTTTACTGTTTTAACCTTAGTCCAGTCTTTTTGAAGAAGCCTCTGCCTAGAATAACCAGCAGACATTTTCTTAACAAGAGCATCTTTAAATAATCACTGCTGGTCCAGGCAAGGAGTTATGATGTGGGCAAGAATAGGCAATGTTACAAAATACAAAAAGGGGCCATGCAGGTATGTTTTTAAACAAATTGTAAATATACCTGGGCTGTTCACCAATTCTTCTTTCCGTCTGTGACACATGTGTCTGTAAGTGTCACAAGTAGGATATTTTAGGCTGGAAACAAACAGGCAGGACTAAAAATCATTTCATTTTAATTTTGAAGTCAGTTTAAATAATGATTAATTTGGCTTTAACTGAGTTTTACTTTGTTGTATTAGTAAAGAAATTTATCTGAGAGTTAGGGGAAAATTTTTAATCATAAGAGGGGAATTTTTTAAAACCAAAAAGGAAAAGACACACCATTGCAGAGTGTGGGTTTGGGTATGGTTTAATTTATAGCAGCAATGGGGCATGAAAAAGGGGCGTTGGACGGTACCATTTCTTTTAATCTTCAGTTTGAAATTGTGTTTGTAACTTCTTACAAATGCATCCTGCTAGGCACATGAGGTAAACACCTAAAAGGGACTATGCAAATACTGTTAATTCTATATTAAAATGCAAAGGAAGCAGTATAGATCAATCAGGGAGGAGCCACAGCTCCCTGACAGGGTTGTCACCAGACTGTTTCGAGAGCCAGGAAATTTGTGACCATCATCCTTTTTTCTTCCTCCAGTTTAATTAGCAATCAATTCATAAATACTGTACAATATTACCTTAAAACACTGTACACTGTACCTTAAGCACTGTACAATCAATTTGTGATCACCATCCTCACGGAGCAGTCTAAGGGGAGTCACTGTAACACCTCCCCTTTGAAAAATATTTTGGCAGATTGGAGAGTGTTTATAAAAAGCAAAGAATTATCACTCAGTTCTAAAGAAATCAACAAATTTTATCCAGTTGAGAAATTTGTGCCTGGCGGTGATGCTGATATTGTGTACCTGGTGGAGATTTTTAGAGCAAGGTAGCAACACCTGGCGAGGTGACAACCCTGCTTCCTGATCAGGGTTTCCGTCAGAGGGGGGAAAAGGGGGTTTGTCCCCCCCCCTTTCCAGAAGAAGGTGGGTTAATCCCCCCCCCCTTTTCATTTCCATAAAAATTAGAAAATTGTCAATATCTTGGTTTTTTATTTAAAATGACAACACTTTTGCAGCAATGTTTAAACTTACACAAATAAATGGCCTTTATTAAAACCTTCAAATTGCACCTTACAGCAAGCCTTGAAGCAAGCTTTTGTCCCCTGAACCCACTCATAACTTTAGCCTAGGACAGTGCTCATCAATTTGGACTTGGGGTTTAGCAGTAATAAATCCCCCCTTTTTTGTGTTTCTGGCAGAATCCCTGCTGATACAACATTCAAGAGAGAAAGAGTGAACCAAAATTCATGCCAGCAACCCCAAAGGACATGGAGGACTTGTCCCCTCCCTCATTATCTGAAAAATCACCCATTTTTTTTGAGTTCTTCACAGAGTCATTTATGAAAATGAGGACATGTTCCCACCTTCCATATTGGGAACGCCCTTGCTACAAATTTTATGTTATAAATATTTTATCAGCATTACCATCATTCCGATCATTTTCACAGCTACAGTATTAACACATCTGTTGTACAGAATAATAATTTAGGGCTTATATTGGAAGTGTTACCACAAGCTCTTTGCGGCACAAGCTATAAGAGTAAGTAATATTTATCTTAACCCTCTTCCATCACTGCCAGTCTTGCTGTATCATCCTCAATAAACTATGATAGAAATATACTGTAAGTCCATCTCTGCTGTTATTGATCATCACAAGTACATTTGTGATGGCATATTAGAAGACTCTTTCATATTACAACATCCTTTTATGTAAAATAACATATTTAAATTCCCAGTACTGAAGGGTCAGCTGCAATGTGTATGTATGTGTAGGCGGAGGAGGGGGGGGGGAGGGCAACAATGCCAACATTAACTCCCCTAACTGGACAATGTAACATGGTCTGAGATATCCTTCCTTCAATTTCTCTAAGTCACCAACAACTAGAAAATAAATAAATGAGATATTACCCTACCACTTTCATGATTTCTTTGCAGACCTCTGACCTTAAGGAATACTACAATGCAGTACCTTTAACTAACACCACACCTATACAATATATCCTGAATCCCAAAAACATTAATTTAATTTTTTTTAATAGATGAATATACTGAAAATGCATATAATGGACGATGTGTCATTTGTGTGCAGTGGCGTCACCAAGGGGGGGGCCAGGGGAGGCACGTGCCCCCCCCTGAAAAATCGTGTGCCCCCCCCCGTGTGCCCCCCAACTGAGATATGTCTTCTGTAGTCAGAGTGTGACTATGAATTTTTTAGGATTCGATTCCTCTGTTGAAAAGAAAAGGCAGTAGATTTTCATGTTTTCCAAATGAAAATATCCCCCAAAAAAACCTTGGCAATGTCATTTCCGGCTGTCTGAGGGGTTACATTTTTTCAAAATTTTCTTCACACTTCCGACTACGTCAATTGGAGGTGGCGCACAGCTCAGGTAACCCTTCAAGCAGGATTAAGCCTACATTTTTCCTTCAGAGGATCACATCTAATTGACCATCAACTGCCTTTCTTTCTCTTTATAGTCACGGTGCAGCTCACCTTCCTCAAATTGTCAGCCTGATACGCTCTTGAGAGTAGTTTCACTAACGTTTGTGTTGTTACCAAAAATAAAATCTTACTCGAAATTGCCCAGTAATTTTTTAGGCCAGTGTTAAAACAACCCTTTTAAAAAACAACTTTAAAACCTTACAAACACGCTAAAGACCCAGGAGCTTCCAGGGGCTTCGCCCCCTGGACCCCCACTAAGACTAACATTGAATTGCCCATCAACTTTCTTTCTATAGATCATCTACCCCTTTTTTAAAGTGTCAGCCGGATCTGCTCTTGGTAGTTGAATCAGTGGTTTTTTACCGAAAGTCTCAGGCTACTTGAAAGTTACCCTGGAGGTAACTTTTAGACCATTGTTAAGTCAATAAAATTACCCTTAAATAACGTCTATAATACCTCAAAAACACGTTAAAACCCAGGAGCTTCCGGGGGCTTTGCCCCCTGGACCCCCACCAAAATTCACATTGAAGTGCCCATCAACTTTTTTCTCTATAGATCATCTACCCCATTTTCAAAATTTCAGCCGGGTAAGCTCTTAGTAGTTGAGTCAGTGGTTTTTTACCGAGAGGCTTACTTGAAGTTACCCTGGAGGTAACTTTTAGACCAGTGTTAAGTCAATAAAATTACCCTTAAATAACGTCTTTAATACCTCACAAACACGCTAAAACCCAGGAGCTTCCGGGGGCTTCGCCCCCTGGACCCCCACCAGGGGCCCTAAGGCGGGCCCCTGGACCCCACCCGTTGAGCCTCGCGCTTCGCGCTCGGTGGTGCCTCCGACGCCATGAGTGGAGTCTAGCAATGCCCCCCCCATAAAATCGTTGTGCCCCCTCAGTGCCCCCCCAGAATGAAATGTCTGGTGACGCCACTGTCTGTGTGGTGAGCATCACTTCATACTATCTTCACAGGATGTTGGGAGCAATCTAGTAGGTACCACTCCAGATCTAAATGAATGCTCCGTTGCCACAGAATTAAAAGTACTACAGGTCAGGTTCAAAACAAGAAGACATACTACAGTAGTGACAGATTCAGGCAGTGTGGTGCAACAGGTACAAACTCTCTGTTGGACATCAAGCATTTCAATACATACCTAAGTTCAAAATGTGTGAACTATACAGTAGCTCTTTGGCTTCTCCATGAGTGCAGTTACATTAAAGTGTACCTTAAGTCAAAAAATTCAAAAATATATATTGAAGACCATGAAAAATAAATTCAAACAGTCCAACTTCCATCTTCATATGACATTCCTGAGCTGAGATATGTTGAACTTAATTCACTCATATAAAAATGTTACATTGCGCAACAATTTGTGATGTTATTCTTGTACTACTCAAATTACAATTTTTGTATTTCTTTGTTTTTCGGAACGTTACTGCACCTTGTACCAAGGTGTGATAGCACTCTTCCTCTTATGAGGTGACGTAATTAATTGAGCCCTCTCTGTGCAACATGCTATGCAAGCAAGCAGGAAGTGTTGAAGGTCATAAAAACATATTTAATTTTAAAGGGAAACAAAGCATGTTTCATGAGTTGTACGACAAGAAAGTCACAAATTATTGCGCAATCATCCAATTTGTTCTAAGTGGATAAACTTCAACATTTTATATTACCTGAGAGAAAGAGTGACAATAATGTCTTTTGGATGATCGTGATTGGGGGATCAAAGGTTACAACAACTAGCTGTCTATCAAAATGACACAGGGTATTCCAGCTAGGTGGTGTAATGTCATATGAAGAAGGGAGTTGGACTGTTAGAACTCATTTTTCATGCTGTTAAATAAATATTTTTGAATTTTTTGACTTGAGGTACACCTTAATTTAAACTTGCACCCCACCCTCTGTATTGTAACTTAATTCACAGACTACGTGGTATCACGTACCCCATGCTCGATGTAATACTGTGTTACTTCACGCTCAAGTAACGTGGGAACACAGGTTAACACTGGACCAGTGCTTAAATTTTGATCCACCTCAAACTGCAGGGTTATGTGGTTTTAAAAACACCATGTTTGTTTTAATCAAGCAAGGTTACAGGTGTTTATAGCACTGATGACAGGTATTATGTAACATTTTACAGTAATTGGTATGTGAAATATTTGACCTCATTACTATGGTAGCACTACCTGATCAATGAAACATGGGGTACGTGAGAACACAGACTGGAAAACACGGGGTTAACCTGGGGATTTGCCTTATAGTAAATATGAGGTATAACGACATGTAACCAGGTATGTGAGACCAAGCGTATAGATGCCCACCTGCACCTCCTGTTACTATGTAAAGTAAGCCAGCCATCTGTGCATGAAACTATAATAATATGTAATAGATGAAACGTTGGATCGCACGTCTATAATGTAAATTCAATGAAACTTACAGACAAAACTTACAGGTAAATCTTATCTGCAGAGGATGCAGGAGTCTAGACCCACCTGAGTTGTGATGAACAGTACAGAGTCAAGATAGAGGTCAAATTTACTGTGCAGTTTACTTGTACATTTCACATTGACAGAAAAATAACATAGTAAAACAAACATAATTAAAAAAATGATTTAACCAGAACACACTGCAACAATGACAGTGAAAAAAAAAAAAACTAACTCAAACAATTCAAAATACAATATTCAACACTACTTCAGGAAATCTGTTATTTGTCTAATCTTAATTGTTCATGTGATCAGCAATTTCTTCACTTCAATAAAAGAAACAAGCTTAGATCCCGAGTCATGGATTTCCTCTGTAAAGACTTTGTAGCCAATAAGCAATATGAAAACATAAAAAGGTGGCCAAATGAATATGGTAAACATTTTAATTCTGTTGACTTTACAATATGGCACTTCTGCAGTATGTGTACTACCATAGATCTAAGAATTTAAACAAACTATATCCAAATTCTAAAACCTATTAGTATGCTCCCTATATCCATTTAGCCTATGTACTAATTACCTCACCCACAGTATAACCATGATTAACAATGCAGGCCTGAAAAAAAAAATTCTGAATTAACTGAAGTCCAGCAAGGTACAAGTCCAGAAAGATGGCTTCAGAGAGAGAGAGGCGAGGAATTATTTTCATACAAACCGTGTGAAAAAGTGTTAGAGCAATAAATTGTTTACTATTTCTGGGATGGGGGTTTGAGAAATTAGCTATCTTTAGCTCTTCACCACCCCCCCCCCCCATCAAATTGAAAATTTTTTATTTACAAAACACTGTTTAAAGAATGCAATTACTGTATAAAGTCAACCTATCTACAGTATATCCACTCCATGACATTCTAGTGACAATTCATCAGTACTTTCTGAGGATGCATTTCATGGTGTCATCGAATCCTATTCAACCTGGCAGCAAGGCTTAGCCTTATTTCTTCCTAGCGCTATTTTTCTCCTTCTTTAGTGCAAAGTGTTTATTCTTAGTACCATCCAAAGCTATAAACTGAGGATGACGACAACTAATCTGACATAATCTGCCTAAGAAGGGCAAATATTAATCACTGTAACAATGATCATTTAACAGCTAATATGTTTCAAAACCAACATAGTGGCACAACAGTGAGGATCATGTACCTCTGGGAGAAGGGAGCAAAATATTTGATCAAATCACGGGAAACTCTTTTCTCCCAGACAACTGATCGAAACAGGGGGAGACCAAGATTTGCCATACAAGGGGCAAAGTTATGGGCAGGACCATCATCAGAAACCCTGAGAAAAACTGCAATGAGACACCAAAAAGTGTGCAGGGTGCAATTTTCTATACACTTGAAAATTCATTTGGCTTGAATTGCAAAAATGTGAATTTTTCTGTATGCAAATCTAAATAATTTGAAGGAAAATGTGGGGTTTCCATAGAAAACCCCACCTTTGCTACCCATGAGCAAAGTCAAGTATATTTTTAGGTTACTGAGGACTGCTGTAATATGTCTTTGCTATCCTTCTTCTACAGTATATACCACCATCATAGTTTGGGGTGAGAAAATTCTGGTCAATATGCATTTCTAAAAATTGCTAAAAATGGCATCTCCTGGGCTGTATGAGTTGCATTTAACTATCTCCTACTTTGAAAACTTAACCTATGACTTATTGCAATATTCTAACAGTAAAAAACAATGTTAATTTACTTTCAAGCTCCTTCAAGTTTTTTGGTTTTTGGTCAAGGGTTAAAGTGTGGCCATGGTTAGAGCCAGCAGGATTCACCTTCCCTCTTTGCTGATTTTTGAGAGAGCTGGGCATCCTTCCAATTATCAAGAGCTACCTTAAAATTAGGCACTGTATACAATATCATCCACAAAACATCATCCTCAAGTTTATCTTATGTCTCTTACCCAAAGATGTCTGCTTTTCCTTAAAAAAAAAGACTATTACAAGAACCACGGCAGTACCAAGTGTAACAAAGGAGGAGCCCTAAAGATGGGAGTCATAATCACAGATATGCACCCTCTCCTTCATGAGAGAAGTCTTTTGGTTAAACTATACAACAGGGGTCACTCCAGCAATTATTTTTTTTTATTATTTTTTTGGAGGGGGGGGATCTTTTTTAGATGTTGAATCCAGATGTAGATAAAAAAAGATGTCACTGAACTTACAACACTAAATGTTTTGAGTGCACACTCCTCATGCTGATCCTTGAATTCGTTTTGTCGTTTAAAATCACTGTGCCATTATTTAACAATGCTGTACTCTCCCATTCATGTACTACCAGCTCTGCCATTAAAACTTCATTAATATTAACCATAACTCCATACACACTGATTAAAACTACTTCAAGCGGGAACCGCCAGTATAATTCACTTTGGTGAATGGTCCTTACATATTTTACTTCATCCTGTGTATGTTACGTAACTTTCATTATAAACATACCATCAATGAGATGATTGGTCTGTATCATCTATGACCAACAGGGTCATTATTAGATACAAGTATAACTTGACATAGCCAAGGGCTCTTGCCTACTATTATTTCATTGTAATGCCTCATCGAGGGTTTTCTAAGGGAGTACTTTTAAATTAAAATTCAGTTGTAGCCGGGATGAAACCAACAAACACTTTAGAAATATGAGAATGAGATTATATATACAATTGGCTAACACTAAGTGGAGAATATGGGCTGGTAGGTTAATTAAAAAATTTACAATACTTTAGTATGGATATAATCGGAAGAGTAATATAGTTTTGCCGCACTGTTAGTAACATAATGCTGACTGCTGTTCTTTGTGGGTTGTTTTTTTAGTAATCACTCACGTACCATGTTGCATTCTATACTAGGTGTCCAGAGTACAGATGTATGATATTAATTTAAAGGACTTATTTGATGAGAAAATGAAAGAATGACAAAAGAGAATGATAATGAAATGAATATTGATACCCCCTTCAGTGAAAGATTTTAAGCTTGAAACAATAAACTTGTATTTCAAGATTAAAACAATAGTTACAGCCTATGGATGTTGATCTTATATGCCATTTGTACCACTTCGAGAGGAAAATATCATCTCGCAGGCATTAAATGTCATTTTTCAGAGCCATATCTTGCACTTCATGTTCAGAAATCTGGTCATGACTTTTTTAAATGAAACTTTGGTGAAGGCTTATGTATCTATGCTGGAAGTGAATACTTTTGGACATGTGTGGGCCCAGTGATAAAGCCAGTCTATTTTGCAGCTAAACAAAGAAACAACCCTACTTCACAGCACTTTTAACTTTAATTAAATTAGAGACTATTATATTTATAGCCTGTGTAACTTAAAGGGCCCACAAGCAGTCCCCCAGACTTATTTTGAAATAACATATCATCTCACAAATTTTCTAATTTCTCTTTAATGTATCCCCCGCTGTTCAAAATAAGCCATTTCGGTACTCCTTAATTGCCTAATTTAGTGAAGTGATTAAATTGTCATATGATTTTCAAAAGCTATCCATAAAATACAAAAGATTGCAACTCATTCCCAAATTGGAGTGACTGCAACATCCCTGTTAACTAAATTCACTTCCCATTCTGTGCATTTCCAGTTTGTTGAAAAGTAAAAATTATTTGAACCAGCTACACTCATTTGCAAGAAATATTGTTAAAACAGTATACTTAGAATATACAGTATCAATCTACTAAAACCACTACAACATTGTAAGTCTTTTATTCCTCCCTCTAGTTTCATAACAATCAGAATTCTGGGTACATTTTTTTTTCATGGCCAATTAACTTTCCAGAAGAATCCAGCATGATGGCAAGTATGTCATAAAGAAATAGTACTGATGATTCAAGAGTAAGTTTGTGGGTATACTGAGCTTGAAAACATGGAAACAATTAATGTTATTCAAAAATAATGCCAAGATTAAGTCTGTCCCTCTTTTACCCCAAAATAATATACAAGTGTTGGCTTTAAAAGTTTCACCTTTAATATTCTACAAGGCAATTTGTCTTCCCCCTAATGCTAAATACTTTGAGACTGTTACTATTTCTCTACCCTCATTCGGTTTGCATGATTACACACAGAACTATCAGATACAAGTTTTCAAATTGATAGTTTTACATTAACTATATGACTGATGCGGTGGAAATATTATTTTAAGATTTCCATCTGACAAGATTAGTCTAGAGAATAAACACCATAACATAAAGCTATCACGCATGCTGGCAACCACGGGCCATACAACATGCAGATGAAATAACAGACAGGGGCCAGAAACGAGATGATTACATCGTCCAAGGCCAACAACAGATACAAATTGGTTTAGAAGCTAATAAAACTGCTTAATCTTGAAGGATATGACAGGAAAAACTGGGTGAAAATTCATACTTGTATGCTTCTATGTCAGTAAAATTGACATGACTGAAAAAATGGAACTACACAAGGGATAATTGGTTCAGTAAATCAATATTAAGTGTTCTTAAAATTTAATTTTGTCATTGTCTCCTCCCAATATTTATTGTATGGTTTTGCTTCTTCATTTCCCAACAAAGTTTAGGATTATAATCCATTGTTAATAGTAAGGTCAAATCCTATGCTTGATCATTTTCAATCAGGCAGATATTCAATGAAAAATAGATCCACAATATGTAATATTTGTGTAGAAACACACAAAATTTCTGCTGGTGGAATATATCTCTTTATTTACGAAAGAATTAGGTTAGGGGGAAAATGAGGGAAGTTTTGCCAGTGAACTTTAAAAAGCATAAGAAATACCCTTGCAATATGAGTAAACACCTAACAAACAACAGTATTTATTGTAGGCAGTTTCATTTTTAAGCTTCCTCACTCTGCATTTGTCTCTTAGGCTTATGTTTGCCAACCCAGTTTTTTAAAGTACAGAAAGAGAAATAAGTGCATTCATTATCCTTAAACCTGATTTAAAGAAATGAAAAAATTAAGCAAAGACCCAAAAGCCACTCAAAAAGTGTGAAAAAACTGTACCACAAATAGCTATTGGAAGAGAGGGAACTTGTATTTTTTAATTGAGGTTAATAAACTAAAGAAATTTGCTTAGGCATAAAACATGCAAGAAAGTATCTTACACTTTTAATTCCCTCACACTAGTGGGCCTATATAAAACTGTTTACAAATCCACCACAATGAAGATTTATTAACAGGGAGTAAGAAATTCCATTTATATCTCCCTAGGGTTCAAATACATACTGCACAAAATAGACACAACATGATTCCAAATGGATGCTTTTGCCCAGCATGAAATCACAATTCAGGAGAAATGAAACATACTATCAAAAGTTAACTAAGCCTACTGTAAATGGAAAGTAATCTTCCATGTATGATCATTGTATGCCTTTTTATAAAATAAAATGGTTGTCCAAAGGACAAATGTTGAGAAAAAAATGGTCATCTTGTGAGAAATTTGGTAGTCCCACTAATATTTCAGAAATATTAAAGGATTTTTCACAAATAATTAAGTCCCACAATTAACTGAGGAAAAAATTTATGTGGGGACTACAACTGACTCTGTATAGAAAATCAAAGACTAACAAGTTCATGGTCTAAATCTTCATTCTTTCATTCAGGGAAATAACATTCATTGTACTCAAAAAACTTTTGTTGCCTCATGAAGATCTTCTCAACAAATTATTAAATATTTGGTAATCAGATAGATATTCTTGCCCTCTTAGTCTGGGGATTCCTGTTAACATCCTTCACTGAAGGTAAAGGGCCAGAAAAAATATTTATGGGGGACTTCTGTGGGATGAAGTTATTTGAAACCATTTAATGAATATCTGATGAATTTATTGAAACCCATTCAATGTTCTTGTCCCAAGACCTGTAACCATAGACATGGCAAACTGTTTCCCCCTATTGTTAGATCTGTACGATTTTTCTCTCAAGAAATTTGCCCACAATATTGAGTCCCTACTACAGTAGGACTGAAAAAAAATTACTTCATGGATTTCATTAAGTAATAGAGACAGACAGGTCAATTTTTCAATATTAGCATCATTCTATATGTCACTTTTGTCCTATGTAGCAGTATGGAAAACTTTTACTGGAGTTCCTCAAACTCGTGTCAATATTAGCACCGTAATAACAATTATTTAATTTTCAGTAATGAAACATTGCTTCACACAAGGCTTGCCAAAGTGAAAAAAGCTTTAAATATGGAAACAAATGAGTTTATATTGATCCATGGATGAAGAGGTCTTGACAAAATATGACATTTATCATGTCCAATTTAGTGATACAAGACTAATAGGTTACATTATTACCTGAACATTTGACCACAAATTCTGATGAAAAACCTCTTGGTAAATAAATACATTAGCCCATTATAGCATAAGTTGGCATATAATTTTGTATGTATCACCTTTAATCTTTTTCTTATTACTGGTATAAAGTTGATATTGTGGGGATATTGAAATTAGGCAAAAAATGGAACAATCAGTGCCACAGTTACAAGCCTCATGTACAAGCACAACAATATACCTGCAGTTGGAGAAATTTGGAGGGAGATAAACTTCATGCTAGGGTAGCTTAAACTGAGGTGAATGATGATAACAGAAGGGATAAGAATACAGCTGGCTAAAGTAGACTGAAGTGAGTAGGATAACAAACTGTCTAGATATTCACTTCAGCTTGAGGTTGTCCTGTAACAAATTTTAACAGGGAAATTTGGTATCTGCTAAGCCACTTTTGAAACACAACAAAAGCTGGACAGTTAAGGGTTAGATAGGTTTAATGGAATGATAGCAGCAGATTTATTCATCAAACCAATCATCAGGAATAACTGGAAACTAAGAATATGAGAGAGATATTAAGCAGGGTATACCTGAAAATTATGCAGAAATTTTAAATGCTTGTAGAGCTCGACAAATTTACAACTGGCATAAAAAAATTTTTTAAAGGTGGCAAAGACTTCAAATTTCGTTCTAAATTTGCCTTAGTTACAACTAAATAATAATGCACCCCAAAATATCAAAACAATCCGGGCTTTATAATTTCCAACACACAAAGGAGATTCCATACCACTCATCCAGAAAATATGTCACACAGAAAAGATGACAAATTATGAATAGCTCAGAAAAAATAGACTATTTACCAACTTTACCAACAATTGAATGACTAGTTCTAGAGTAAATTCCACTCATTTATGTTCAACTTGAACTCTTTGAGTGTAATAACCTCCTTCATTTTGACAAGGAAAAGAAGTCGTCTTGTGCCCTAATTAGTTTTCAGGGACCTTGATACAATGAAAAATCATAACATTCAGCTTGTAATCATCTTTTGAACCTGATGGCTTTTTAAGATGGGACAGGTGCTACCTTAAACTTTTAAAAGGTCTTTAAAAAAGCTAGAGAATGTGTCTGAGTTTAAATAATCTTGAAAAGACTCAAAGCATATTCTTAAAAGAGAGTAATATCTATTATAAGGTATACAGAGGGGCGCACTTTAATTGCAGACTGCTAGATAACTGGAAATTCACTGAAAACATCAAAAGGTGTTTTCATGCTTTTAGATCTCTACTTTTTATCTTGGTGGTAAGAAGCAGCTTGCAAGAATCGTAGCAGTAGATACGGTAATGACATAAAATGCATACGTTCAATAAATATGGCCCAAGATTTCTAACCTAGATACTGCAGCTTGGTGTCTCCCACTAAACTAATTTCCAGATGACATTTAAAACAGAAACAATTTTTAGGTGTTACTTTTGATGAATGAAACTTTTGTTGAGAATGAAAATCAAATTATGTAGCAGCTCTATGAATTATGTCGAAAACTAATTCAAGAAGCCATTAAATTACAAAAATATTGTGATGATGGTCGTCACTAAGGAACCCAAAGAAATAGCATTTAGTAGACAGCTTTTCTTTTCAAAATTGGTGACTGGTAAATAAGCATACCATGATTGCCTTCATCAATCTTCAAAGGGCCCTAAATATATTTATTTTTTTATCTCTGCCTCTCGAGTTTGGTCAAAATTTAAATACTCCCATTTCTTTTATGATGGGTTATTTTGAAAGACTAACACTAATGGATTCTCTCAATGTGAACAAACAAATAATATAGCAATCAACACTTCCTATCACCTGGTTGTAAGCCAATGCACTTCAAAAAATCAAATTAAATGAGAAGTACATATGATCCCATGTTTTGTAATCTTTAAAAAAACGGTTGGTAAGGACTGTAATTAACAATGATAAAATCTTAGTCACAGCAAGGCAGACAGAAGTTTTTCGCGACTAACTCACTTTCCCAATTAGATTTCTCTGTTAGAGATTATTCTTCGTTATAATCATCTAACACTGAATAATTTGTTTTTCATCTCAAAAACGATGTATGATTAATAAAAAAAAACCACCTAGTCCTTTGAATAATCGTGGTGAATTCCTAAGGCTGTATTAACAGGCGAATGGAACGAATCCTACAGACAACTGATCGTTAACTACCGAAGCGAGTTGTCGAACTGTATCCTATTATTTCTTCTCCCTAAACGATTACACCAAATATCAAATTTAATGACCATGACCTCTTGTAATATCAAAGTCACAGTTTTTCTTCGAAAAACTAGACAAGTCAATCGAGGAAACCTCAAAAGTTCAAATAAAAGTTACTCGACTCTATGGAAACCACGAAAAGTTTGCAACCCTGATGGGCCTACCTAGGCATACTGTAGGCGCCAATGTTAGCCTATTGCTACACTAATTCCGGGACCATCCAACCATGAAAATGAAATCAAGAAGATTAGCAACATAAAAATAGGAGTATCCAGCACAAAATTCGCTTTCCCCAATGGAAAAAAATCACGCGAAGATCCTTTGAGGTACAAAAAACTTTTTATAGAGTCCAGTTCTGAGGAGTTATCAAGTGGTTCACAGAAGTCAAAAAGCTGAACCCATCTCTTACACCCCTTCTCCTGTCTGCTGCATCTCAAAAGACCCAGTCATCAACTCCATCTTCAAGGAGTAATGGAGTTGCCTACTCACCGTTCTCTCCCAGTATCGACGACGCTGGTTCTCCTTGCACGGATTCACCGGCGACTTTGCTGGTTTCGCCACTTATTACACCTAGATGCTGCTGCGGCTTGGACTGCTTACGCCTTGACATGCCGGCGGCTCGATCACTAAGGCCAGTGACGAAAAGAATACATTCAGTTTTAGTTCAGTCACTGTAATTTTTACACGAAATCGTTATAGAAGGTAGGCGGCTCTTGTCGCGGGTATGAACCCTTGTTCTCTCGCCTAGGTTCCGGCTATACGTGTTGCACGTGGAATAACTGACAGTCGTCGTACACTCCAGTGAGCTTCACAGTGATTCGTGGTAGCCGTTTTCTGATTGGCCAATTGGTGTAATGTCTATTCATTTCAGTGGAGTTTGCCATTCAACTACGTGTGTGGCTTTTATATTAAAAATAATGCACTTTGCACCAAACGAAAACTTGGACGAAAACTTAGTAATCTTCCAACAAAAGCAGCGAGGTGACGATCTCTGAGAAAATAAGTCTTGAAGCTTTTTGTTACTGGCCTGAATAATGTGAAGAGCTTTGTAGGTTTCTAAAGATGCTGGGCATTGATTTTTAACCTGTCTGTAAAGATTCGTCTTTTGGAGCATTCAATAAATATGAGGCGTTCTAAATACTTGATACATACATGCGTTGCGTTTATATAAGATGGCCTTAGATGCAAAACGATAATATGTTGTCACGATACCATAGCTATGTTACGTAATATTGAGTAATGGTATATGTTTATGAAAGCCTCTTTTGTCAGAGCAATTCCCATATTGTTAAAGTTATGGCTACAAACTAGGAATGAGCCTAGTCATTGCTATAAGTGTTTCACGAAGGTCGCTTTCCATGAAACTATGTGGTTTTGGAAGTATTTTGGGGTTGCAAAATGAAAAGAAATATAGGCTACAGGGTATAAGCTGTAATTAATCTTGTTGATTGGAATCGCGCTAGAAATAATATTGAGGGCGATCAACTTCTTGGATCAGCAAGCATTGTCGCAATCAATGAACATTTTCACGTTAATTTGTCAACATCAAAATATTAGTATTAAAAAAGTTGGCTGGGGTGTTTTTTCGTAATTTCGTTGTTGAACTGTATGAGAAATATGGTTCTTTGCACAGTGTAGAAAAACCAAGTGCAGTGATTTGGTGGTATTTGACTTTTCGCATTCTTTTGAACATAGTGTTCGCGAAAGCTTTTAACAAATAGGTTAAATAAATAAATAGTATGTTGTAGTCTAGCCTATTTCATGAATGCCTCTTGACAAAAAGCGTATGAAAGTGGGCCTATTTTTTCTCACTGAATTGTAGTGAATTTTCTGGGGTGTGGTTGCCTTACCTTGGATATGCAGTATTTTAGACCTGAAATATATCGATAGGACGTCCCAATGTTCGGACAATAATGTACTTTGCTACGACAAAATGAACTTTGGCGCCGACATTAATGTACTTTTGTGCCGACATTCATGTGCTTTGGCACCGATAAAAATGAACTTTGGTAACGACAAAATGAACTTTGACGTCGACAATAATGTACTTTGGTGCCGACATTCATTTACTTTGGCACCAATAAAAATGTACTTTAGGCACCGATAAAAATGTACTTTGGCGCCGCTTTGTAGGAACATATAGAGATGTCGGAAAATAGAAATGTAACCATATATCGAAGGTTACGTGGAAGTGAAAGCAGGGGATTTTAGCGAGAATTAGCTGATGTTACAAAATACTTGTGGAAGAGTGCTCCTTCCCCGCTTCCAGTGTACCGATAGGAGTTGCGTCGCGGGGTCGAAAAGTAAAGACAAACCCATGCAAGACAACGGTCGTGACCACGAGATTAGTCATTAAAGGACAAGAGCAGTCATCCCAAATTGAAGAAGTGTAGTAGACTGTCCAGTTTCATGATTGGCTGTTGGGAGTCATGTTACAATATTTTTTCTCTTCAAATGTGAAATTTACCAGAAATAACTGCTTGGTTTACCTTGAATATGCAATGGTACAGTCATAAAATGTAATGAAAGATACCTTGAAGAAAAATAAGATGAAAATTGTGTTATTTAGCTTTTTCTTCAAAATAAGTTTGGGGGACTGCCTTTTACCTTTAACGGGGATTAAAGACCGTTATCATACCCACTAAGGCTTCCCAACGAATTGCCCTGTTGGAGAAAGGAAGCTTCGACGGGGCTCTCTTTCCCCCTTCAAGTTGAACGTGATACACCAGTACTAGAAGGAATTCAACTGGACCATTGAGACGAGGATGGGGCTAGCTATAACGCTGGAATTACAAGCTTTATTTGAAGGGTTTTGGAGCCTCAAATAAACTCACCTTCTGAAAGAATGCAAGCTTCTCTACCTGAATCGTTCATACCGTCCTTCTTCACCCTGCCCCAATGGAGTCTTTGAAATCTTTGGACCTCTTGTAATACTTTATCATATCCAGGTAATTTCGATGGACTCGGAGGGACGTTAAGGTTTGATTGATGGCACTGTCCTAGAGGGGTGATTTATGGGGAGGGGTAAAAATGTGTGCTTTTGGAAAAGGGGTTAAAGGAAAAATACTTCGAAAAGTGTAAATTTTCTTCCCGCTCTTTTTTTTTTTTAACTTTTTTTTACATACGACAACCAATAGGGGTCACCTGTTGCGCCCTCTCCTGGATTGGCCACACACTTGGCAAAAATGACAGCGCACTCCCTTGGAACAAGGAATTGTATGCAAGGGTTGCAAAGGCTCGTTATCGTACAGATGACCTAAACGAAGCGGATTTACTGAACGACTTCCAGACTGCAGATGAGGTGGATCTTATTTGAGGAAGGGGCACACTAGAGATGGATAAAGGCAATAGTAACTTTTGAATTGAAAAAAGGTGAAAATTTCTCTCCCCGTGACAACGAGCTACAACAATCCACTCTTACTGACAAGAGTGAATTAATCACTCAGAAAAGAGTGTGCTGAGAGACCATTC
Source organism: Holothuria scabra (assembly GCA_037179385.1). NCBI lineage: Eukaryota > Metazoa > Echinodermata > Holothuroidea > Aspidochirotida > Holothuriidae > Holothuria > Holothuria scabra. Next base: position 53,542,475 of record CM074182.1, read on the forward strand.
CAAAGCCAAAGTGAATTTCTCTCCATGTAAGTGAGCTATCACTCATTTTAGGAGTGGATTTTCACTCCTTCTCTCACTAGGATATTGGTCCAATCGGCGCACTCTTTTCAGAGTGAATTTTACTCTTTTGTTTAAAAGTTATTTTGAAAGTGGATATTGTCTTGCAAATGTTCTCGTAGTTGCTCTCCTCCGATGCAAACAATAGGGTAACTGGCCAAAACAAATGGGAAAAGACAAAGTCAGCTAGTTAACTAGTCTACCCGAAGATGCTGCAGTCCGGCGCGCAAACGATTTCGTCGGCCGGGGCAACCGATTTTATTGGCAAGCCTATGCCAAGTGGGAGGAAAGCCGGAGTACCCGGTGAAAAACCCACGTACATCGAGCGAAATACAAACCCATGCACACGTGAAGCACATTGGACAGCTGGAATTGATGGTTAAATTTATTTGTTATTTTAGCAAAGAAGTTGCACTCTAAAAACTGTTGGGTAAAAAACGCTGGGCAAAACACAAAATGCCCAACATGGGCAAATTATTGCCCAACAAATGGGTAAACAACTGTACCCATATTGTTTGGCAAATTAAGGTTGGGTAAAATCCAGGTGTTGGTTAAAGGTGTTGGGCAAGTTTTAAAGTACCCAACAGTTGGGTAAAATGTAATTGAGAGATGATTATTTAAAGATCAGTTAAGTTTTACATATTTTTTTTTATTATAGTATGTGGTTCATTGTAAGATCTCCTGGTTGAATAAGGTTGTAATTGGTAAATAAAATGCTAACGGTAGAATAGCAGTAAAAATCTGGACGAAAGTACTTAAAGAGCAATGGTCGCATAGAAAAAAAGGTTTCCATTGCTACGTAATCAATGGGAGAAGAAATACAAGTTCACGACTGAGTTTGTTACTTTAAACTACACACTTCACTTTTTACTTACCAAGTGCATCGTCGGTGGTGCACCCAACCACTCTTGGAGGACAAACGATATGTGTTAGGGCACTTTGTTAAATCTCCGTCTTATCCAAATCATATAATTATATATCAGGTTATACTGAAATCCAAACAAGCACCCAACATACTGGGTTGTTGCATTGCCCAACACCATTTGCCCAGCAGTTTGCCCAATTGTTGGGAGGACACATTTATACCCAGTGTTGGTTAAAAGTTGAGCAAATGTTTGCCCATTATTTTTTTAGAGTCAGGTTTTATACAGAGGGCACTTTAGAGGATGATTTGCCTTGGTGGCCGGGGAAAGAAGGGCTAGGGTAATACGTGGCATGAACCTACAGTCCTACTGTTAAATTTTCTTCTCAAGTGACTCTTCTTTTCAAAAATGAATTTTGGGAGGAACTCCACCTGTAGTGAGTGGGTGGATGAGCCCGCACCCCAGCCTACGCCCTTGTCGCTACTGTTGTCGTAAGTCACTATTGTGTTGTTATTTAGCGACTTAGTAGCTTGGGTTCCCTGGGATGCCCACACCAATTCTATTCGGCCTATAGACGAATCCGATAAGCTCTTGTTTTTAGTGACTGTAGGCCACCATTAGTGGGGTCCATCAGCCTAAAACCGTCTGTATTTATTGTTAACATGAATTTCAAACCCTCATATTAAGTGAACTTGGAGAATTTAAGAGTATACAAATTAGTGTACAACCATCCATGATAGAGATAAGCTAGAAAATCGAAAGATTTAAAGGTGATGTACCCCAGTTATGGACGACTGAATCAGACCATCTCTTGCTGTCCGGATTCGTATATAGCTGCTCTCGTACCATACTTAACTCAATACCTCGGTGAGAGCGCGGATTGTGGATGGAAGTAAGAATCATAGATTTGACGTTCAGGGAATGTTCAAGTTTCGCGAATAGGAGTTCATTTTGTACACTCAGAAGAACAGGTTTCTTGGTAGTGTGACATGTGCTCAAAATTACCCGACTTCACTAACCTTGGCAGTTACAGAGGGAAGTTTTGTGAGGAATAATACGTTGAAATAATAATAATATCTTTTATGGTTCTCAAGATATAACTCTTCAAAGTTCGCATGTTTTTGAAGCAACTTGTTGCTTATGCAAAGATAATGACGTTGCACAGTCTTGACCTTTCTTTTGTTGACCCTATATTAATTATTTCTTAATTACTCATCAGGTATAGTTCATGGGATTGGTAATTGATACTGATGACTTTGAAGGGCATAATTGAAACTTCCAAAATAAAACCCTCGGGGCAAACTAATGTTACAACTGTCCTTGAAACGAGGATTGTAAAAACAAAGGATAACATTAGCCTTATATGGCATATCCGTCCCATGACATGACAAAGATTTGCATATTGAGCTCATATTTTTTAATGATTAAGTGCAAATGAGAAATTGCCCTGTAAATGGTCAATATTGGATGGATTTTGATGAGAATTGCTCCAATTTTCTTGGTTTTTAATGCTTATTACATCAATTGCTCAATTTTGGCATTTTCATGTCACGCAACATGGTACCAGATTAACTGAAAGTGGTTATACAATTTTTGATCACACTTTCAAAGGCTTGGACGGAAATGATTGTGTAGAAAGGGGAATATACCCCGGAGATTTCCGCCTGTGAAACCTGGCCGATAACATGTATGCTTGTTGCTCAGCAGAATGAGCAATTGTGGAGCAGGGGAAACAAGACAGAGAGCCACAACTGAAAAAAAACTGTTGCCGACTCGACTTAAACTACGGTAATCAGTTAGACACTGGGCCGTAGAACCAACTTTACCCTCTAAAAGTAAAAATATTGAAAATCCCACTCGTTAAACGAGTGGAAGTTGTGGTAATCACTCCAAGAAGAGTGAAATTTACTCCAAAAGAGTTAAGTTTTACTCTTGTTGTGGAATATTTTCTGGGACGATACAAAATATAGTGCACCTTGCAAGCACTCGTTAAAAGTTATTTTTACTCTTCTTGGGGTGAATGTCACTACTCTTGGAGCGAACAAACCTTCTCGTGGAGTGAATTCACACTTTTACTCAGTTATTATAGAGTGACCCATTTCACTCTTTCGTTTTAGAGTGTACTACTGGAATGTATGTAAAAGCTAGTTACAATCAGATAATGGTGCAATCGGCTTGAGTGTACACGTACTTGGCCTTGTTCGAATACTTACATGACTACTTCAATATATAAATAAGTAATAGCATAACGTAACGTTAATGTGAAAACACTTCAATGAATTAAAATACGAATGAATTCCTCCCCCCCCCCCCCTCGCAGTGGGGTACCCTAACTTGATTTTGTATTTTAATCTGATAATATAATGATAACAGTAATATACAGGGCTGTAGTCGAGTCCAACAAGCTCGAGTCTAAAGCCATAACCTCAAGTCCGGGTCCAAGTCCAAGGGGATCTCGAGTCCACATCCGATTTCAATTCCAGAGATCCTGAGTCCAAGTCCAAGTCCGAAGCCAATAAGTGGGCTTAACTCCGGATTCGAGGTCGAGTTCGGACTCGAGTCCTGAAGCCCTAGTAATATACCACTAAAATCATCTTGAGCAAATAACTAAGTTGACGCAACTAAACCACAGGTGTGCGATAAATACCCTGCAGCATTTTTATATTTATAAAAGTGTACCTCAAGTCAAAAATTCAAAAATATTTATTTAAGATCATGAAAGGTGAATACTAATAGTCCAACTCCCTTCTTCACAGAACATTCCTGAGCTGAGATATAAAAAATTGAAGTTTATTTACTCAACTTAAAATGTTACTTTGCGCAATAATTTGTGATGTCATTTTTGTACATGCAACTCATATTACAATCTGCATTACTTTGTTTTTCTGAAAGTTACTGCACCTTGTATTAGGTGTGGTAGCACTCTTACTATTATGAGTTGATTTAATTTATTAAGGCCTCTCTGTGTAGCATGCTTTTCAAGCAAACAGGAATTATTCAAGGTCATAATAACATTTTTAATTTTAAAGGAAACAAATCAGGTGATGTGAGTTGTGCAATAGGAAAGTCACAAATTGTTGGTCAATGGACTAATTTGTTTTACGTGAATAAAGTTCATCATTTTATATTTCAGCTCAGGGATGACCTATGAATTAGTTGTAGACTGTTAGAATTCATTTTTTCATGCTCTTAATAATAAATGTGTTTCAATTTTTGACTTGAGATACACTTTAAAGGAAATCTACAATGATCTACACAATTTAAAGGATACAGCTGTAAGTATGGTAAAAAGCTGAGAATGATTGGGAGCAGTCTATTTCAGAATTTCGTCAGAGTGATCTCCCGTTTTAACAGTCGGTGAAGCTGTGGCCGCTTTCATGTTATTCTGGTACAGCTACTTTGATTGTGGTAATTCGCCACGCCACCCCAACTAATGTATGACCAAGATGATCACGTGACAAAACAAGACGAAACCTAACACTCATGCTGTGGAGCTTTTGAGGTAGTGTGATATTTGTTTGACTTTATGATTTTGAACACTTTATCGTTATTCAGTTATTATTGTTGCGTTCGTACAATGATGCTTGTCAATTTCGACTCCCAGGCACTGCAATCCACATAATGGTATAATGGTGCGTCACTTAAGTTTCGTATTGTGAGAATGTGATGCCAGTTCGTTAATTTAGCAGACAAAATAATACATATTAAAGCATACTTTTTCACGCTTTACCGAAGCTTTTGTTGAATTTATTTTTTCTTCTTCTATTTTTTTATCTATTTATTTATTTTATTGGTGCACATTGTGTGCTATTGAAATTTCTGTTACAACACATTCTGGGGATCGTTAAATATTTAAAATTTTACCATTCATAAATACTAATAGCCAAATATAAATAAAAGTAATTGAACCATGAATGACACCGTGTGGTGGTAATGTAGGGCGTTGCAGTGACCCCAACCAGACAAACAAACCAGCCTGCTGTCTTGCATTCGCTATATTTAGGGTCGGCGTCTGCAGTTGCTAAAAGTTGCACAAGGATAAAAGACTAGTCTGGCTTTTTGTGTTTCCATATTTCAGTTACGGCGACAGTGCTTCAAATTAGCTTGGTTGTTTCTATTTGTGTTTCACCTAATGTTTACTACGCACAACTGTGAATAAAAGAAAATTATCTTAAACGTGGGAAAATCCATGGAGATATTACGGATAACAGCTCCCTGGAACATGACAAATCAAAATAATGCAATATATCAGAATACTCCGAAAAACTTGAAAACGTTTCTTAAGTTTGAAAGGTGAAAATCTGTTAATGACACTTAATGACACTATTCGATGAAGTTCAGAAGGGTTCTCAACCTGTTTTATCCAGACGGCCCCATTTCAGTGACAGTATCAGGCCACGACACCTTAATAATGTACCCCGGTCAATGAAATACCCCCAAAGAATCACAAATTCTCAGTTTAAAATTTCCCCATCGTCTTTGCGAAAATGTGTAACAATGTGTTTATACCTGCAAGTTTAGTTACTGTCAGTGTCGTCTATAACGACACAGAATTGCCGGACAGGTGACTTTTCCTTTTTATGATACGAAGTACGGTAACAAATTTTCAACAATTTTGGAACTTAACTAGGTCTTTACGGCCATAGCCCGTTCCATGTGGTGTTTTGCGATGCCAAATTGGTCCGTCGCTACCCCAAGGTTAGAAACAGCTATTCATGCGCTACAAATTATTAAATTTCTTTTCATAAGAACATCAGATCCATCAGCCTGTTGTGTGGCAATGAATAAATCATTACTCACCACCTCAATTTCAGTTGTCAATCGTCCCATACCTTTGAAAGTTGTGTTGTGTTTTACTCATATTCAAATACCAACAACCCTTAACGGGGCCATAAAAGGTAATTTTTCGAAAAGGCAAGGGGGGCAACAAGAATCGCATTGGTCATTTTCCTTCCCATCCGTTCATGTTCTAGGATATCGCTAACAGGAATAACGCTCTAGTCCGACCCCCATCCTGCACCTTGTGGGCTAGGGGGTTGTATTAAATGTCCATTGCATTTCCCGCCTGTCGTAAGAGCAGTGGCGCAGCCAGAAGGGGGCGAGGGGGGAATCCCACCCACCCCCCCCCCCCCAGAAAAAAAAAAAAAAACTAAAAAACGTCATGATCGGTTTCTCACGATCTAAAGATCTTTATAGTCTTAGTAATACTTTTCTTCAGTTTATCTATTGACCTACTCTTTGTAAATAACGGGAAAATGTATAAGTGGTGACACGCAGCACTAAACTTCATAAAAGTTTAATATTGCTCATACGATGTTGCCCCCTTAGGTGTTTGTTTGCCCCCTTCCAATGAAATCCTAGCCAGGCCACTTCGTAAGAGGATACTTAAGAGAAACCAAACTAGAACTTGAACCATACTTGAAAATAAATTTAAAGTTTGAATGTTTTTCTATCGAGTTGACTGACACTACAGAACACATTCATGTTGTCGTGTCTTTTAATCTCATTTAACAAACCGACCCCATCCTCCTACACGTAAGACCCGTGCCCAGGCTCAGTCCCATCTTGGAAATCCTAGCAAATATTCTTCGTGTCATTATTATTGAGTAACTTAGGTGTAGAAAACTACAGGTGTAGTTGATCACAGTCTTCAACAAAAAAAAAAAGAAGCAATTAGGTCAGAAAAGTAGGGAAAACCGTCATCTATAGGGAAATCAACTTCGATGGAGGGATTGCCCAAGTAAATCCCATTCCCTTTAAAAGCTTCGCCCACTAACATGGACTTACTTGCACTTTCATATCCAAACCCACCTCATTAAACAGCGTCTGATTCATGATCCACGTCTGAAATACGAAGTTCGACCGTAAATCATAAACCGCGTCGGAAACATAGCAAATACTGATAGGTTGTTAAAATATGTTTCATATCAGACATCGATAAACTCTTGTGTGAGTGACGACTTGACTGAACACGTCACTGTTATCACCTCTGAACCCTCATGTAAACACTATCACGTTTTGACGTGAAATGGTTCAGATTAAGTTACAATGCCGTAGTGACTTTACTCAATGAGGGTTCCTGCCGAATCCAGTTGCCTCTCGAGGGTAAAAATTTCTGTGCTTGAACGAACTTGCTCTTTTTAATGCGCTTCAGGCAGATATTGATAAACAATTTTTGCTTACGAAAAAGTTCAAATGGATCCTGAAAACAGGTCCCTGCAGAAAGTAAGTGTCGTAGAAATTATGACTCCCTCCGGAATAATAACGTGTAGGACTATGTTACAATAGATCCCATTTCCCGTACGAAGCAACTTGGGTCATCACGATGTGCCTATGGCAGTAAATTATCTTAGGCTATACTACCCGTACTTCGCTCGTCTTATATTGGTCAAACCAATGATTTTTTTTTCGCTTCTGGCTTTTGGCTAAGAACATGTATGGTATTTGTTTTTTCCATCCATTCTAAATGGAACGGTACATGACACACTCATGATGTAAATGGTCTGAGGGCCATGGGGTTGGTCATTTCAGTGTTATCCTTTGGATATAGCTTTCTCGGAAACAGTTCCCCTACCCAAGAAAAGGCTGTCGGGTCATGGTCCTCACCGAAACCTTAGTTACAGCTTGCTACACTTCATTCGCGGTATAAATTTTCGACTAAGTGGTGATTGTTTGACAATTTTGTAATGCCACATAGAGACGTCCATTAAAAAGTTCAACACTTTCTTCTATTTTTCACTTATAAAGTTATCTGTATATGTTTATTATCTATGAGTTTGATTTGGTTCTTTGGTTTGGTAATTTAAATTATTTATTTAAAATTTAGCCAGCAAATGAAAACTAGTTAACAAATATAAAGCAATTTAGCGCAAGGCATGTTGCGGTAGATAATGATTTGTATTTTTAGATATCCCACTTGAATCGTCTACATTAACAGATTAAGGTTTAGTAGAATTCTTTGTAAAGAAGGTACAATGGCTCCAATGAAAATAGACTATCCGCCAGATGACATTTGTGTTATATTACACACTGATTATTCGGTTCCCATAGCTGTGGAAGCAAAACTTACATCCTATCCTCATTCTGTAGTTCTGTCACTAATGAACAAAATGGGGCAAACGTAACTCTGAAATAGGGTCCTCGATGACTGGATGAGCCAAATGGCTTAGGCTGATCCTAAAAACTTCAAATTAAACTTAAATAAATGAAATCTGTTGCCACTTTGCGGAGTTAGGAACTGTGACCATATAAAAATGTTTTAATCTTGAATTTTTGCCTCGGCACCACCCCACAAAAGTACACTGCGGATGCACCAGACTATATTTACCCAGCCTCGCGTAGTACAGAATATGGAAATAAAAAGTCTTCAGCTTGTAGTATGCAGTAGCTGATCTTGCACTCTGAACGAAAAAAATAAATGGTCAATAGCGCGCGGCTAAGCTGCCAAGTAAGTTATTGTTCCTTCCAACAGAGAAGCTATGATATTCCTTCTCCGTGCCGGTTATAGTGACGTGTCATCAGTGCCGCGGGGTGGTGGGTTTAAAACATTTGGGGGCAAAAATGATTTTGGAGGGTCGTGACAACAATGTAAGCCTATACTCGATCTCATTTGCCTGAGACCTAACGCCAACGACACATGAGCCTTTATCTAAACCCAGCACTTAGCCACTGTGTAGCACCCTATACCACATGACGTCACCCAAATACTGTCGGAGTGTTGAAAAAGAAGTACACAATTAGCGGAAAGACAGCCGCACCACGCATTCATTGACATGTCACTATTGCCAGTAATGTAAGTCGTGTGTAAATAAAGAAATGTTCTGACAGAAGAGATAGGTCAATGATCAGGAGACATTCTAATGATTTGTAGCAACCATATAATGCTAATGGCGTCGAATGTAACAGTGTAACATCTCCGGCTTCATTTGTCAAGATGGTTCTCAGTCGGCGCAGTGATTGGGTGATTTGTTACTAGATGAAAGCACCTAAGGAATTTCTTCTCACCATAATTCAATGCAGCTTTGCATGAAGACTACGGACGTTACCCAAAATGACCCATAAGTTATTCTAACATTGCCCTGATAAACGGTCGATTTGCATGTGACGCATCCTCATATTCAATACGCCATATTTTGAACATGAATATAAATCTTTTTTCATTTTAACATAACGGATATTTTCTCTTAGATTTGACAAAAAAATTTAAAAATCATCATCGAGTTATTACCGTACTTCGTTTAAGATCAGATGGGTCGATGTTCGCAACTCGTTTCAAGGGCCCTTTAGAAATAAAAGAACTGTCTGTAGTTCAAACATCCATGGTTACTCGAAGCGCAATGCTCAAGAAGCGTCAGGCATACACGAAATAAACGTGAAAAGGGATTCAAATGCGTAGTGATTCTATATTGTATTCATCTCTCTCAAAGGAGACAGCACACCGCCCTCTACAACATAAAAGTGAAAAAGCACACTGCATCTGTTCATGCACTCCAGTAAATATCGTGTAGTGAAGAAAATGCTTTAAAGAACTTTTAATGTCACTCAGAAACTTATTCGTTTAGCGATGAATAGATATTTCTTATTAGAAATGCTCGAAGACATGCTGGCTAAACAAATTTCCGAAGGTTGTCTCTAAAAATAAATCCTTTACAGCTATTCAGGAGTTATGAAATAAAACACTTCCTTCGGCTAAAATAAATAACAACCAAGATAAATTGAACGATAAAATTTATATTCAATTTGATACGTGGCATTTGGTGTAGACTTTTTAGAACAAACAATTTTCAGTGGCAGGATTTTGCAGGGGGCAATGCTAGACATACCGTCGGAGGCGCCATCGAAAGCGGAGCACCCGGCCCTTCGCCCCGGTAGGGATCAAGGGGTGGAGCCCGCGAAAGCTCCTATGTTTTAGAGTATTTGTGATATTCAAGCCGCCTATATGTAAATTTATTGACAAAACAATGGTCTAAAATCAATTGGTTAACTGAAAGTAAATTTTGTATTTGTAATGAAGTTACTACAAGGAGCGAATCCGGCAGACATTTTGAAAAAAGGGGCAGGGGCTGAACTATAGAGATAGATTTTGATTGACGTTAAATGTAATTCTCTTCAGGAAACATGTCATTCTGACTTAAGTGCTGTTGCACCTGAGCTGAGCGCCGCCTTCACTTGGCCCAGAGTGTACAGAAGATTTTGAAAGTCGTGACCTCTAAGACAGCCGAAAATGGCATGCGTCAGGTGTTTTTGGTGATTTTTTCATTCGAAGAAAATAGAAATTGCTGCCTTTTCTTGTCCAAAGAAAAATCCCTTTATTGGACCTTTTGAAGCAAAAGCTTCCTTCTTGATTGCACTGTGTTTGTTGTAACTTTATGTGAAGCAGACTGCAGTTTGTAACAAGACTTGATAAGGACAACGCTGTTGCTGAAAATGTGTGATTTGGAATTCAACAATGTAGGGTCTGAAATAGCATCTGTATAAGGTTTTCATAATACCCTGTACAGATTTTTTTTTTTTTAAATTCCAAATGTCATTGGAGAGGGTGCAGACTATAGGGGTCCAAGGTTTTCGAGGGCCACGTTCTCCTCCCCCCCCCCCTCACCATCTTGCGATGCAACTGTATATAAGGTGGATGAATAGGCCTAGCAGACTACGTAAGGGATCATATGAATGGTTCAAACTGCTTTTTATTTGAATTTATTTCACTCTCTGAAATGGACCCGACGCACATTGCTGTAACCAAAGGATTTAAGCACGGTATGGCGTATGGCAAAGAGAAGCGGTTCACTACACGCAGGCTAGAGCCAGGGAGTTGCAACTCCCTGCTAGAGCTAAGTCTGTCGTCACTTTCCATGACAGCAGTTTTGGAGTTCCAAGCTGCCAGTGCCAGAACAGAAAAAGCAAGTCGACTGCAAATGTGCATGCACTGGAACGTTAGGCTACATGGTAGTTATAAGGTATCGGAAAGTTGTTGTTAATATGAAATAATGCTTGTAGATGGCCCAGGATGATTGGAGGAAAACACTTCCTGAAGTTACAACTTGACCGACTCTATGTGACTGCAATCACCTAACAAACCTATTTTTCTCTTTATGAATTAACCAGGAATCTGTGTTAGATTTTTTTTTTAGTTTGGTTTTGTTTTTATCGATATTTCACACAGAACGAAGGTTTGTTACCTTCTAAATTGCACTGAGATCAATTTATTAAATATTTTGTCACCTTTTGTGTATTCGTCATTTTCAATCGAGTGGTTTTAAAAGAGGAACAATTTATCCCGATGGGGAGTACAAACTGGGCTGGATCACACTATTCAACGCTTGTCACAGTACACACGCTACGTGTAGCCAATACTAGGCTCGTTTAGTCTGTAATATACTCACATGCTTAAATTGTGTACTGCATACAGGATGTTTTTGACAACGTTGTTTACTGGTAGAAAATATTATTTATCAATTATAAAATCTCAAAATCTCAGACGAATCCAGGATTGGGGGTGGTCTGCAATGACCACCTTTTTGGGAGTCGATGAGAGTGAAAATCCATTACAAAATCATATTGTTCTGCAAAGTAGGAGGCGTACACCGACACCGACCGTTGGCTCGAGAAGATCAAAGCTTACCTACACGCAGTATAAGTCGATCCGGCTACGCCAGTTTTATGATAATTGACTGTCCTTCAGTCCGGCTTTGTCAGGCCCCCTTTCGTTTATATCACATATTATCATTATAGATCCATTTCAGTCTGGAGTGATATTCATCCGAGAGTCTCGGGGAAGGGAGGGGGACTCATAATTGACAAGAGAGTATCAGGCGTGACCAATAATCAACGCAAAAAAGGTACTGCATCTTTGGAATAGGCACGATACATCAGTACGTACGCAACATGCCTGAAAATGAAGAAAATGGGATGTGCTTTCGTCACAACGGTTTTTTGTTAACTAAAGGTGTTTTGGGGGTCAGCTTTTTTGGAAACTTTTATTCCAGGAACTAATTAAGATGAGAAAATAGAATTCTTCCTGTGTATGGTAGCAAAATGTGGTGGTTAATTTTATGTAAGGTGCTGTTTAGGTATCGGACAAATACGTGCTAAAGGTGTTTTGAAAGTTGAAAACTCAAAAGGTAACGCCTAGTAACCCCTCGTCAATGATCAGAATGAAAAAAAATATTTTGTTCCAATTTTTTTTATTCTTGCAGAATAACCTTTTGGTTTACCTCCAGTATGCAATTCAATACCTGTCTTTTCAATCGGAATACTTGTCGCTTATAATGGCAATACGACCATGTCGTAAAATTAAGACGATGGTTCAAAGTAAATTTAGGGCAACGGTTTCCCCATATTCAGTCACAATGTACTCGTATTTGTGATTTATATTCTAGGCGTATATTGATTCTACTTTTTCTCAAGACAAAGCCTATATAACCACTGAATAAAATATGATCTTATCTGTTTCTTTTAATGTATACTATTTGCATTAAGTTCGAGACGAACAGACGAAAGGGGCCGTCTGGCCGAGTACAGTTTGGTTGTGACAATTAACCCCATTTTTCGCAAAACTGTCATGAAAACCCTCTTCCAAATGGCCACTGTCCAGGGATTCAACATCTTTTGAAAAAAAATGAGACAGGTCGAGTTTGCGAGATGTTCCCCGCCTAGTTTCAACGGCGTGGTGAAGACTGGCGAGATATCTGGACTGGATATAGGATGGTCTTGCTACCCGGAAGACCTCCATGATTAAGCTGTTGTAACTTCGGGGCGTTTTCGGTCACACTCTGACCTGATTTTAATTGAATGTTAACCCGTTTATGAATCCAAACGGGCAATATTTCTGCCACGTTTCGGATTCCAGTTTCCCCCTTAAATTCGGACATTATTGAATTAGCTTAATTTTGTCCATGTTTGTTTTAGGTCCATCCAAGTTATAAAATGTGGAGTGATGGGTTAGCTCTGGCGTTTTTCAGCCCCGGGTACAAATTTTATACCTACGTGTTTTCTTATAAATGAAAATATGACAGAGTTTGGCATAAACAAATCGTGCCATTTGCACGAAACTAGAACGCCATTTGCCCGCCAGAAATAGATGAGACGACAGAATTTTCAAAATGTCTTTAATTCACCTGTGAAACACGTCAACTCGATAGAGTATCTATGGCAATTTAATTCTGGCCGCAGGGCCCGTACCTGTTTTTTAACTGTTTCCCCCATTTCTGGGGAATCTCGCCATTCGAATTTCGAAGATGATTTGTGAGAACGATTTGAAATGAAAGTCGTTTCTCATTATGACAACGAGTATTTAAGTGGGTCGCATTTTCTTTCTGGGGTCGACAGAAAAGCACGCTTATTAGTATTTTCCCTTTTCCGTTTTTGTCTAAATCGCTGTAATCTGCATAAATGTTTGCTCTGCATTTGAAATTTGGGGAAAAAGTGTGACAAGTCCTTGGTTCACACAAGTGACTGCATTATGTTCATTAAATTATCACAAAAGGGGATCAAACAATGACGACAATGCATTCACTTACGATTCCTACCAAAGCCTTTCATTTAGTGAAGGAATATTTCATAATTGATATGTAAAGCTGACGTGATAATTCGAATTTCTCTGAACCAAAAGTAAGTCACACGAACAAGAAGGACACAGTCACGTGAACTTATTTGTTCACACAGTCCATAGTCTCATCGCAAGACGTTTTTTCTTACATCTCTTAAAAATGTCCTGATTACGTGTACTCCATGCTCAAGTGTTTGCTCAGGCTTCTGTTTGCAGTCCGCGCCCTCCCCTACCCTGACGTTCAGGCACAAAATATTTTAAACGAGATAGGTGCAGGCAATGAGCAAATAACGGGTTAAACTTGTTTTCTCTAGCTAACTGGCTAAGAGAACTTCACCGAGCAGCTTAAAAAATCCCGTTAAACTGTTATCACGTGGGTAACGTAAGAGGTAGCGTACGTATCCTTGCAGTCATTGATTTGTGAGGTATTTCTGTGTACCGTGTGTAATGTATACAATGTCACTCTCTAAATAAAAAGAAAGAAAGGACTTAACTGAAATTATAACTAAAAATTTAATCCAAAAAGAGTGAGAACGACCCTTCCCTATAATGTTTCAATCCCAAATTTAGACCTCTAACTTCACTCTTAAAGAGTGAAAATTAACTCTAAAGTTTTATAGAGTACTAAAACCGTGTACTCAGTTGTGACCTCAATCCGAGATACACGGTACGGTGTACATCCGTATTTCATTTACTTAATGTGTAACTTACATTTCTGTAAACTTCACTGAGGTTTTTATTCGTCTCAGGGCTGGAACATTTTAAACTGGGCTGCACCAGTCTGCCAGTTGAATTCATTTTTCTGCAACCTCGGTAAATCTTATGCAACCTTCAGACATAGTCGAGAATTGTTTCCAGTTTAAATGGAACAATGTCACACAGCACCAGTGGCGGGGCTAGGGATTTCGGTCAGAGGGGGCGAAAATGATCTGCAGGGGCGCTTCGAAGAGTAAATACCTTGAGCCTCAGCACGATCGAAGCCAAGGTTTTTCAGACTTTCCATTTGATTTTCCGCACCTGGTAGAAGACTACTTTGCCGTTTCTTCTCAGCAAGTTTTTCTATTAAAACATGTTAAATATTTTCTATCCATGGACCTCCGTGGAAGAAAATTCGGGAGGGAGGGGGTACAAAATTCTTTTAGGGGGAAGCTCCACGACACCATAATTTGGAGCGGAGTGCAAGAAAATTTTGGCCCAAAATGCCTCTCAGATCGCTGGAAATGGCATTTCTAAATCCTATTTACCGCATATATATAGTGAAACACTGGGTGCCCGGTGAACTGTTAAGAAATGTTGATGTTGATATTTCTTCATCTTTTTCTTTATGTTTCGTTTTTTCAGGTTTTATTTTCCAGGGGAGGGGAAGTTCCCCCTTGCCCCTACCTGCGGACGCCCATGTTTCTATCCCAAGCCTCGATCTAAGATTCTAATGTAATAATGGGCTACTTTGTGAAGATAAAGATTAAACCTGCTAGTGACAACAAATAGCAAGGAATCTTACAGGGGGAAAGTTATGGAAATTAATCACCGTAGGGTGTACAGTTTTGGTACCTGGAAATCAAGATAAGTACACCAAGAAACATTAAGTGACGTTGTTTACATCATGTGACCACTCTGAAATAGCTATTAATTACATTGCAAGAAATAGCCAAGACAAAACGTCTATTTGGCTCTCTAGATACAGAATTCATAAAAAATAAAAGTAGCCTAAACCTAGGCTTATTAGATGCGATTTTTGGCTTTTGAGACCACGAAAGTACAGAAATGAGCATTTTCATGGGATTATCGTGCAGTGTCAGAAATAGCCATTCATCGCGAGAATGGTCACTTGAAGAAAAGCAGAATGGAAACTGCCCATTAAAACTCTTAAACCATTACCACTATATGATAACAGTTTTATTTTATTTTAACCTGAATGTTCTCTTCAAATGATTTTGAAAAATGTTGTGGTAGCTATTTTGTTATCTTTATAAACTGCTTTTATTGTCTATGTTGACAAATATCCCCGATAACAAGATGGTTATTTGCGCTACAGTTATATTGTTGCGCCCTTTGCAACATCTTTTATTGGCCGGGAGGGTGAATTTAAATTTAATGTCAGTCTGTGTATTTTGTAAGCTTACAATCACGCTTGGTGTGGAAGCAATTAACTTAGCAGAGCGACAACATAAGTGCGTATAAAGCGTGAAGATACATCTCGGCAACTGAAAACCTATTCCTATATTACAGTAAATGACTCTTTTCAGTAGAATAAAGTGCAGACAGTACAGTTACTGGTGGCTGTTTGAGAATTTAGTTATCTGGGCCTTAAAACAAAGCTATTAAATTATGTCTTTCGTCAATATTGGTGCAAGAGTTAAGTATGTTAAAAACCTAAAAAGGGCGCCGACAGACGAATTTGGTCCGTCGGGGGGGGGGGGGGCGACCGCCCCTCTGACCATATGGCAGCTCCGCCACTGCACGGTACGGGTTTAGTAGTATTAGTAAGAGTAATGAAATAGATTGCCACGTGTAATTTACCAGTCCAGGTCATGTTTTGGACACCATCTCACCATACGGTAGTTATTTGGGAGCGATCAATTGGTCCAATATTCCACTAAAGAGGCAGTTAAAGAAATTTTCGGCTAGAACTGGGCCACCCGAAGGTGCTTGAGTTTGGTGAGCAACCGACTTTGGGTTGGGTTAGATGGAGTTTTACGGCCCAGTTTCCAAGCAATTGGTTCAAGGCGAGCCGGCCAGTGCCCTTTTTTGTCGGCTGGGCAACCGATTTTAGTTCCACTAAAGAGCTTAGTACGGGATATTTATACACTGTTATAGATAAGGCTCTGCAGAAGGCGGCCTTCATGAGTGCTAAATATTTTACTATACGTGAAAAACGCGTTTCTGTGTTAATAACCATTATTTATTCATTTATTTTTGTAGTTATGATCTTTGCATTTATTTATGTGACTGGTCAAACCAATATATGAGTTTCTGCAGATGGGGGTTTAATGTCACACCATATATTTTAACCTTTACCAGATATACCATAATATTGGTTAGGTTAGACTCTATTGAAAAGAAAGATACATACACTTTTGTTCAGTACAGACGTATTGTTGCCTTCGGGCGTTTTGTTGCCGTAGATGGTGTTGTTGCTTTTGGGTTTATTGTCTTGGGCGTGTTGTTGCTTAGGGGTGTCACTTCGTTTTTGCCTTAGGGCGTGGATGCTCTATTGCGTCAATTAGGTAATGAGTGGGACGTTGCTTAGGGTGGATTTCGAGCTCGGTGTTGTTTCAGAGTTTGTGCTGATTGGTGTGAGATTTGGCTGGTAAGAAAATTTCTGAATCTAGGTGGTAACAAGATTCTTTTGTGTTTGTCATCTGACAGGGTTTGGTTTGTTTTTGTTTTCGTTCGCACGAAGCACGTAAGACTTTCAAGCAGTAGGTCTAACAAATTTAAATAACCACATAAATCACTCAATCATACAGCAAAAGAATATTTTAAGCATTTGACGTCATATCAAATGGGATGTTCGGTTTACATCTAAATCGCTCACAGCAGGATTTTTTGCGGAATGATCTATGGGCTAGCACGTGAAAACGGTACTACGTAATCGAGTTGAAGATTTTGGACCTTTTTTCAATTGAAATTCAACTTCAAAATGACGAGGGTTTTCTTTGTCCAATTAAATTGAATCTTAAAAATGTTTTAGGGGAAGATAAGTAAACTTTTAAATCACGTGAAACTATTTAACCGTTGACACTCGGCAAGAAATATGGCAAGTTTCGTTTGCTGCTATCGGCCCTAAAATCTGTGTTTCCCAATAGGAAAATCATAAAATCACTTCTCTTTTTCAACTGGAGATTGAAGATACTTTTCTTCAAGATATGAAAATGAGACTAAAAACAGTTTAAAGGGAACTGGTTTAGGGAAGCGAACGTGAGCAACATGTGTTATTTAGTTACAGTTGGGCAGGAGGGGACGAGGGGCTCAGTTTGTCGGAAAATGTCATGAACCATATTTTCATGGTGACATACATAGGTAGGTGTTTACACTGAACACATATGTACTAAACATTCTCATATGTACAGGGATTAGGCTATAGACGAATCCGGACAGTCAGTGATGGGCTGATTTCAGTCGGCCATCACTGGGGTCCATTACCTTTTAATCTTTCGATTTCCTTGCTTACCTCTATCATGGATTGTTGTACACTACATTGTATCTTAATTCCTTGAATTTCACTGAATATGAGGGTTTAAAACTCATGTAGACGATATGTAAAGGCGATTCTAGGCTGATGGACCCCACTAATAGCTGCGCACAGTCAGGCTAAAACAAGCGCTAATCGGATTCGTCTATACTTAAAGGTGGACATCTAGAACCCCGTTATTAGTTATATGTTCAAATGATAAGTCTGAGTGTTTAGAAATGTTGTTCCGACCCAGCTCCGCTTTTTTGAGCGACCTTCAAATTTTGGGTTAATTTTCTATACCACCAATGGCCACTATAGTCAGCATTGTTTTTAAAACGTGAGGATATATTGTTAAAATAGGCATAAAACAGCGGAAAAATTTCAGAAAGCTGTGCGTATGGTTGCTTTTCAAACCATCATGGAAGTACTAGTACTGCCATGGTCAAGCATACCTTTTGGCATGTTATTATTGTCAGGCTGGGCCACCGGATCATGTCTATATGTCAAGGCCATGGAGTTACTTTTCTCGCATCAATATCCGTAATTAAAGTAACACACAACGTAAGACTCAACTGAAATATTCATTCGGAGGCCATAAACTAGCTCTAAAGAATTCTTGATGCCTGAGGAATTGACGAAAGATAGCTGAGCTTAAATGATCCCCTTCTTAGATAAAAACAAGTCAACAGTATGGAAATTACCTTCAGGACGGGAATGCCGTTATATAAAATGACAAAGTTTCTCTTCAACCTACTTTTAGCTCAGTATGAGCACTAATACCTGGCACTCAGAAAGTTACACAAAGGATCCACCCACTAGTGACAGACACATATACAACACTTTTTTACCAGTATCATTGCAAACACTGACATAGCGTCAAATCGTGATCACTCCATTCCGCTAAATTCTTGAGAGCAAAAATGCATTTATCCTTGGCAGATATATAATCCCTTCATTCAACAAGAATTCTTTTTGCAAAATAGATTGAACAAACACGAACAAACAGCACAGAATCATACACAATGAGACGCTCCCTTGCGTTGCGCAATCAACTTCACTGGATTTCAATAGCTTTATTATTTTCCTGGGCGACTTTTCAATGTACCTTTCCTTTATGGTCTTCTCAAAAGTCGATCATTTAGAGGACTCTTTGAAAAGAGTGACACGGTGCTTTATTATTTTCGTCCAGAGGTTTATAGCAATTATACCTCATAGAGCAACCCACGTTTGCAAGCTATTCACATCAAACTGTCAAAGACAAGAGAAATTGATTCGATCGTTATCATATACACTTGACAGCTTTCCTTCACCCCATTGGGGAGGGAAAAACTAAGGGACCGTCCCGTAGCCGCTCTCCCGATTTTCCAATAACAGGTCTTGAACTTATTAACGAAAATTAATGTTAATCCAATACATGATCACATCTAAACCCTCAAGAATCAAAATGCTGTCAAGAGTCGAAAATATTTCACCATTTTGCACCGTCCTAGACTAATGCTTGAAAAGGGCAAAAATTTCTTAACTGTGAGTTTGAACCTTCTTTCCTTAGAGTCCTCCCCAAGCCGTTGGAAATTTCGCACTGATGCCCCTCCCCCCCCCCCCCCAAAAAAAAAAAAATCGTAAGCCTACTAACTACTGGCCCAAAGGGGGTTCTCTGAAGAGAAAGGTTGCCAGGTATGAGCTTGGCATCTACCTCTTCAAATAAAAAGACAATGTGTATATCAAGACAAACGTGTCTGTTTCAGAGAAAAATTTATACTGTAGCTGATTGCTAGTTTTGGAAAAGTTTGTTTTTCTGCAAATATGACATACGTACCACTCTCCTGAAAAAGTTCAAAGAAACAGAAGCTTACAAGAAATTGACAATTACCTGAAACTTAAAATTATGTATAGCTTTAGCAAAATAATTGGAATATTGTGATAGTTTCTATTTATTGACGCGCGTTGCACTCAAGCGTCGCTTTTATGCTGCTCCACTCTTGAATACTAAATTTTAAAGTAACTTTAAGGATGTGAACTGGTCGGTTGACTGGAAAGCTGAAGCCCTTGCATGTTTTTTATAGCATGCTTTACTTCAGTCTACAAGACAGCACATACCAGCATCGTCAAATTTAACTGTAATTAGTCTGAGTTAGGATTTAATTAAATGAAATTAGTAATTTTTGCAATCTGTTTATCATTGCGCATTGAATGCTTCCGCATGTTCAATTTCGCATTCCCTCGATTGAGTGATGATCTGGGACAGAGTTCCTGCCAGGTGTTCATAGCCTTCGTCCTCAATGCAGGACTTTCCCTTTGGACTCCACCTCAGGACCCATCAGATGGACCCCACATGATCATTCACCTAAGGAGAGTTCTTACACTCTAAAGCCTATCTGAAACACCGACCGAAGCCTAGTAAAAGCCAACTTCAGAAGTATTCCACCACCACTGTTTCCTTGTATGAATTTATTGCTCTGGTAGCACCACAGTGAAGGAGAAAGAGTCAACCCGGGCCCTTCTCAAAAGTTATGTGTCCAATATTTGACGTTTGGTACTGACTGCAACTTATTTCGAACTAAAGACGGTAATTCATCACACGAAACTGCTGAACTGCTGAAGGAAAAATTGAGGGCAAAAGCTCAAAGCATGATTTTTGGTGGAGTTTAAGAGTTGTAATAGGATCCCTGTTGGGTCCAGGGGCAAAGCAACGGTAGAGGTACAGGCCCGGGAAAACCCACCCAGGCTATGCGGTCCTAGCACATCTATGCAGTCATTGAATACTTTGCAGTCATAGCTTATGGGAGGTTCGGGCTCGATTCCCAAACCGAGTCATTCTTCCCAGAACGGAGTCATACCAAAGGCTAAGTTAAAAAATCCGGAACCTCCAGCCGATGTACGTAATGCCCTGCATACTTAGCAAGAGGGCAAACAAGTGGCCCACAATTGTACAACGGCCGTAAGGAGGTAGGCGCCTCTAGATTAAAAAAAAAAAGAAAGATACTGATGTGTAATAACACCTCTACAGACCAAAACCAAACTATAGCATGCAGACTTACCATTACGGTCACGTGATTATCGTTGGCCTTCTAACTTTGTCTTATGTACCACTCTGATGGACCCATAACCGGACGAAGAAGCTGTTTGGATAAAACATTTGACGAGGTGATATTTGATTTCTTGTTATTCGTAAGACAAAGTTTTCAGTAAAAGAGTTAAACAATATTCAATTGGATCTCTCTAAGTTAAAATTATATTATGTGATACTTTTCAGAAATTGCATATTCAGAAACAACATACATCTGTTAACTTATGACTAATATCCATTCATGAACGGTGGGGAATGCCCTACTCTCAGTGCATCCATCCAAAATAAACTTATGGTAGGCCGATACCCTTTAGAATTATACCTGTGCATGCATATAAATGAGAATTTCATCATGAATCTAAGTTTGTTACCTGGTCTCATGACAAATTTGCTCCAGGTCCTTGCCAAATATGGATAAACAAAACCAAGCTAAGTAAAAAAGAAAGCAAAAGGTATCATAAGTTGTCATGGCAATGAAGACAAAGAAAACCAAACTAATATGAAAGTTAACAAAACATATTCAGTTCCATTATTGATGCAAATAAAAACTTAGGGTAATTATCTGATTATACTTTTCCGATGGAGAGAACTGAGAGTATTAATTTTATAACCGTTCATAAAATTCAGCTTCAGGCCTATAATATCTAGGTCGATTCATCTACAATTCAGGAAATATTTGACTGAAACAGAAACTTTCCATTGACGTCCAGTGGTTGCATCCGTTGAGTGACAAAGCTGATATCATGAAGCATGAGCATGAAGTAAAATTACAATCTCCTAACCGGTCTTATCGTGATTACGGCTGTTTCGCCAGACTGAATACTAGAAACTAGTTGTTGTTTGTTTACCTGAGAAATTGAACTTTCCAATCTGTCACCCGTTTCGGCATCATCTCACAAAATTCAGCTCTATCCGTCATCTCCATACCATCGGTAATACAATACTATACGCTTGGTTGGACGTACGATTAGCCTTATTTGACCTATGCCAGAACGCTCTCTTCGCCTCCTGTTAACCCGTATCTCCAATAACCAAATTTAAATGGCCGATGTGCTATCAAATCATTAAGTCGAATTTGCTAAATCAGGCATATGATGTCAATTTAATTCTCTCTTGTTATTTTATTTCACTTTCAACATGGAATTGCTAAACTTTCCCCCATTGGAATCAAACAGGTATAAAGACCCGTCCATAACTTGTCCCAGTTTCTGAAACCTCAGAAAGGTGCCAAATACTTAATAAGTTCTTTCATCTTAAATTCTACTCGACCCCATCCGCCAGGCCTCGCTGAGGAGAGTTATCGGAAAGAGAAGGAGCCCGTACAACCCCTAGAATGAAAACCGTTACATTTTCCGAGTTGACAATATCATTCGAGATAGAGGCCCCTAAGAATGAATGACAGAAGCGGGTCAAGAGAATATATCGAACTGTGAAGAGCTGTAGAGAAAATTAGATTGTGTTCTGAAAATTTATTCCATAAGCTCTCGTTTTTGGGTCTGCCTGCCTCTCTCTGCGAAGTAGGTGTGACGGAATGTTTAAGTGAGAGCTCGCCTCGTGAATTTCCATCGTCTCCACATGCCATGTAACAAAATCGACAGCAGACAACCATCGTTTAGGTGGTATCTTGACAATTTAGACAGAGGATGATGTATTCAACTTGATCAAGAGGGTGTTTCCTTAAAGACAGGAGGAGGCAGTAGTTAATATGAAACTGGGTAATCTATGATATGTTGAAGCCCTCCACCTTACCCCCTCTAGAAGCCCAAGGCGGTCTCCGAAAAGTTCAAAGAGAGATGAAGAGGAATCAAAGTGAGAAAAGTGAAATCGGGAAGGGTACGAGAGGATGACTGCTGTAAGCGCCAAGGCTGACCATCCTGATCCCATGCTCCATTTGGAAATTGCTCCTCGGGGACAAAACTTCTCGGGATGCGGGATGAAGCGATATCCATTGTGCTTCTGACCTGGTTGACATTAGGCGAAAAAACGACGAAATAAATCTGGTTAGACTGAAAAAGTAACTGTATCAAATACTTGAACTTTATGTGAGATTCATAGAGAACGGTTTAATTATCTTGTTTTCCTTGAACGCTGTTTAACTAGCCACTTTTAATAGGCTTTTTAATAAGCCCTTGAAGGTTGGACTGAAATGAGACTATTGATGATTGGTAAACGGTTTGGGCGATGACAGGACGAATGGACTAATTGAAGTGATATGCTTTGGGAAATAAGTGTTTGTTCTAAATATTTGATCTGGTTTCCATTTAAATGATCCATGAAGCTCGGTCTACTTAAGAGAAATTAGAGAACAGTAAGAGGAGAAAACGACAGTAGAGGAAGCCACTGTGGTTCAGAAGTCAGGAACTCGAGAGGACAACTTTTAGGAGATGATGATACAATCTCTTGTAAATATAAATTTCTCCCCCCGTAGGGTGATGGGGGAGGAAGGGAGTCGGGTAAGTTGGGATGCATGCTCTGTGGAGCATGTTATTAGCAAAAAATCTCCTTCTGAAAATATTAACGTTTTCAGAAAGATAACTCCTTTGTCTGGGAAGAGCCCGGGGGTACAACCTAAGGGTATAAGTGTCCTACGTTCACTAGCATATATTGTTACTGAGTGTAACCTTTTAATTTCGACAATAGATCTTCATGCATAATATCATAGTTCCATGTGCAAGCATTTAATAAATACGCCCATAGAAATCAGATCATTCATAATATTTTCTATATTTACTGATAAAACCGTAAGTCTAGAGAAGTTCAAGTCTTCTTTATTTACTGCGTGACTTACACCTTTCATTTAACTGCCTTCTTTCAATGTACCAACGCATTACATGTGCAAGCCGACGCGGCGACGGTGCCGGGCCCTCAGAAACCTACGTCCTCTGGAAATGGCCCTCTTGAGGTTCGGTTCATTGGGGTGGGCACGTGGGTAGGCGCGGATTCTTGGCTGCTCGTGTCCATATACTTACACCAACTTACTACATGCAATATAAACTCACAACGGAGACCCTTGACCAAAATGCTTCACACAAGTTCTCGTGACTGCAGGCACGCTTTCAAATGCGTCTTCGAGGTTTACATGTTGGCAAATGAAGCGAGAAGTAGCTTTGAGAAAAGTATAAAGAACTTGAACCTGTGCGAACAGGCATTTATGTATATTGACTACAGGAACCGGCCAGGTGGCCTTGGGTTTTTAGTTTAGAATCTCGTTTAAAAGTGAAGCTATGAATCAAGTTTCATTCTTCCACGTGCCTTCATTTTACTGAAATTGAAGCCTTTCATGATAGTAACCTCACAATTTTGTTAATGATTGTCATGTAGCTTACCCCCTTCTTGGCACTTGGCCTCAACCAGAATATCAACCGCGCCTCTGCAAAACCTATATTAATGACAGTTATATGAAAACGAACTTCTTATTCCCTTGTGTCTGTTCCACGCATATCTCCGAATTTCTGTCTATTTTCATCGCAAGCTGTGAGTCCTTATCTGCACACTTCCTCTGACAATTCGAATAGTAATACCAATCTGATTTGGTAAACTGATCGCTGTCTTCGCTCCAATCATATGATAAAAGAAAATAAAAATCAAAATATTTTCATCTTCTAGAGCTGACAAATCGTCGATAAAGTGAGAAAATGAGATTTTCCTTCTTGGCTGAAGGATGTTATACGCAAGCCCAATAAATCAAGGATAGGAACGACAGGCGCGAACTTTTGCAAGTCGAACATCTCAGTGGAAAGGATGAATACTTAATGACTTATATCTTTTTCTCTACATCTAGAACTTCGACTGAAAAAGAGGCAGCTCATCGCAATCTCATTTTAATCTCATCTTTAATTTTTGTTTCTCTAAATCGATGGTACCTTTGTAGTCAGTGTGCCTCTCGCAAATGCAAGAAATAAAAGAGCAAAAATAATGACATTAAAAAGTGCAAACAGCTAGATCAAGAAAAGCTGAAAATGTATCTAAATTCAACTGATTGCCCAGAAGTTCCTTAGTAAGCAGAAAAATTCATGGAGAGACTGGGGTCAATTTTGGGTGTTTAAAGAATGTTTCATTTGAATTTTCAAACACGGCCACAGGAAAAAGTATTTACACTCCAAAATGCACTACCGTTGTATAAGGTTAATTGCTTCTTCTTATACTTACTTCCAACTCAACAGAAAGGCTAAGCAGCATTATTGTTTAATTTTTATTTTTTTATTATGACAAAAGATGCATTTAAAGCGGCTCATTGAGTTGGTTCATGAAGGTCAACAAGTTTTTCCAAAGGCTTTTGAGTTTTTGTCACATACCAAGGACAAATAGTCAAACTTAGACAATCCACATATTCTACATTCAAATAACTGCTTTATGGGTGAGTACTTGACGGTTTATTTCGTTTTTCAAAAATTCGTGACCAGACACTTTTTCAAATTATGCACAAGACTGTTACAAGTCAGTATACCACGGAATTCCAATTTTTAACCTTATCCGTAACTGTTGAATATGAAAATTGACTTATTATGCTAACTATAAACATTGTCATGTGGTAGTGACCCTTTTACACTCTCATTAAATTATTGATATCAACTCAATGAGCCCCTTTATAAAACGTCATGTTAGCAAGCCGTTCCCAGTGGTCACCGTGAACACCCTTTGAAATGAAGAAGGTGTTTTTATGCTTATGACGGTTTAGGCGTGTTTCCCGACTCTTCTTCAGAGTCGCGAGGCTGCCACCGATGTTTCGCGTCTAGATCATCATCCTGAGCGGCGACAGACTTGACTTTGCTTGAAACATGAAAGTACTACCTCCGAGGTAGTACTTCCAAGCTTGAAAGTAGAATATTTAAAACAAGTAAAACAACCATCCATTTTTGTGAGCTGTACATTTTTTTGCAAGTTTAATAAATAATAACGTTAAAAGCAATCTCCCTGTTTCCCTTTACTTGTAAAGTTGCCAGTTGCCACTTATAGTACTACAAAATTTTGCACATTTCCGTTCATTCCACCGGTAAAATTCTATATGCAACCGCAGCCCCTTTTATGGTCAGTACCCATAAACAAAATATGTAGTACAGTATGTCTCAATTGCCTAATACGATATAATTCCTGATCAAAATACAACGCTTTATTCATATATGGGTTGGAATAGCATGCAGTTACAAAGACATTGAAACAATACAGTAATACAGTACCAAGTAGGGCGGAATCGCAATTAATTTCTAAATTGCTACCGATGTTTTAGAGTCACCAAGTCTAGTGTCTCTTGTAAAGGGTCATTTATTAACGCGCTTATTGACGAATGACATGGTATATCCCTATCACCGTACAATGACTGCCTGTACAAAACAAAAATTGAAAAGATTAGTTTAAAATGCCTCTTTCCAGTAAAAGGTTGAGCTATTGTAAACAATCGTCGTAACTTATTAGCTTTCTTGGATCCTTGAACATTTGTTGGCGCGGAGCGTACAGAAATTTTGAAAATTCGTACCCCTCAGACACTCGAAAATGGCATCTCCCAGGCTTATAAGGGTGCATGATCTCAGCAGTTGATATTTTGAGTTACCGTTTCCATTTGAAACTAAAATTCTAAGACTATCTAAGCTGAGTGCCACCATTAGTTGGAGAGGGGCGAACAGAAAATTTTGAAACACCAGACCCCTCAGACACCCGGGAATATCATTTTCCAGGCTTAGAAGGAGGCTCACAGCAGTTGCTATTTTGATAAAAAACTTACCAGATAAAATGTACTCCTTACCATTGGATGAAATGATAATCTTGTTTATTATCGAGGAAAAACTATGGAACTGAACTGAAACATGATAATGTATTTTACCCTATTGCGACTCGTGGGTAAATTCAGTAACTTTATATATTAAATTGATGTGACTGCTCGAATCCCGACTATTAGTGATTTTACCCCGTTACAAAGAGGTTTTAAATGAATTTTTTAGGCAGACTTATGGGAAGACATACCGTACTCACACTACATCATTATAATATTGAAAAGCAAATTACTAGATTTTCATAACCATTACCCTAATTAGTTTTAGGGACAGGATAGATGGCAAATCATTTGGCACTGCACTTGAACACCCTCCCGTCTGTCCGCAATTGAAAACATCCTAGCAGTTTTCAACCTTCGTCCGACTGTTTTACCATTTGGGGCAGTTTTTTTTTTTTAGACTCCAGTATGAGTTGGGAATGAGGAAAACTTTTTTCACAAGGTACCCGCATGTTTCGCAAATGTTTGCTATCTTACTATTTTCCAGGAAAATTTTACTATGAAAATAGCGTTTTCTTCTTTCGGGCAAAGATTTCAGAGTTTTAAAATAGTCAGCCATTTCGGGAAATGTATTACACAAGATGTTGAAAGAGGCTAAAGGATGATTGTTTCTTTAAGTCACGTGGTTCCCAAATGTGCCTCGACCTTTTTTACCTTTTTGATTCTTTTCGTAAATACGCCACCCTGAATATAAAACTTTTCTATTTTCGGGCAAATACTTGAAAGGATTTGGACGGATATTCGACCACTTCGGCATTTTGTTGTGAAAGACTGTGAAGTTAAACTTACGAATAATAGCTTTTCGCAGCCCGAATGTATATATAGCGAATTTTTGCAATTCAAGTTGTTGATCTGCATGAAAATTTTACCGCGACTGTGACGTTTTTTCCTTTTTTCAGGCCCAGTATCTTTTTAAGACGTCGGGCACGAAAACTTTGCCATTTGTTAAAATTTTTAGTGGTTGTCCAATTTTTTCCAAATTCCTGCCCAAATATAAGAAGATTTTGTGGAAATTTGGGGGCATTCTGCCCCTGCTACCGTCTCCTACGCCACTGTCACCAAGGCTGTCTGGCCCAAGCTCTCTATATCGCTAGAGGTGTAATATTCAACCCACCGCCACAAGTATGCGGCCCGTGTACGAAATCTCCCAACATATCCTGTCGAGTGTTGATTTATGGTGTTGCTGGATATGCAGATATGATGAAGAATCGGCCGCACGCCGTTGAACCCAAAATTAAGGGGTTCCATGATTTTAAAACCAATTCTGTCAATATCATTTGCGAGGCACCAGACAGCTACCTCAAAAGTTGGTCCATGTATGGCCCCATACACCCAGTCCCCACAGGCGACACCACTGGTCTTGCGTCATTATTTTGTTTGCTTCACGGAGAGACAAGTAGGGTAGATGGAACCAAGAAAATGGCGGGAAATCTAACCGTCAAAAAATCCGAACAAATGACAGAACCTCCAAAAGATGACAGATGTTACGAACAGCTTGAGAACATTTTGGAAAGATCACGTTCGGTAGTCTGGGTATTCGAGACGCGATGCATGGTCAGCCTCTCGTTAATCACGTTGACGTGGACGAGATATCGAGTAGCCCCAGCTTGATAGATGTCCATTGACAGAAGAAATGATAAAACCCGGTACATTTCTGAATTTCTATGTTTCCAATCTCTCTAATCATTGATTTTTACTAAGCGGAGGTTGCAATCAGAGCCGTTTAGCATGGACAAATATATGCATCATGGGGACAATCAAATTAATCACAGAGGGTAGAAATCTTATGGAAGTTGAGAATAAATGCGGTATCGCCTTTTGGTTAAAAATCGAAGAAGATGAATGATTTCTTCAAATTCACGATATCTATGTGATTTTCATTGAGGAGATTGACCGAACGTATATTGGCAGTGCATTAGTATCGGTACTTGTTATGTTTTATGGGTTTTACGTGAATGAGGACATTGTTTAACATGACTAGTGTTACATGGTTACTACAAAAATAGAGCCCATCCCGTTTTCGGTACCCTCTATAAAACACAGATCCTATCTTTAAAGGCTCATCCAAAAACGTAATTCTCTAAGAATTTAACTTCTTGACCTTTCACCATGACTCCAAATTTAAGTACTTACAACGGGTTTTTCAGCCTGTCACTGGTTAGCCCGCGGGGCGGACGAATTTTTTCGTCCAGCTCATCGCTACGAATAAATTAACTAAGGGGGCTGCAGGCCCAAAGAGGCGCTACCCAGGTTAGTCAATGGTTCGCTCGGTGAACGGCAATGACATACCCCGCGGAGCGACTTGTTTTTTTCAGCTCCTCAGCTTCATGACTGACCAAGGAATGTGCCGCACAGCCTGCTACGCAGGTAAGCAATGCCACCTCATCATATGTTTAGGCAGGCGAGTATCTGTCCCTCCCTCCCTAGCCCGAGGCGACATGGGTTATGTTAGGTCAGATGGAGTTAAATGGCCCAGTTCCCAACCAATTGCTTCAAGTCGAGTCGGCCACGGTGGGTTTTTTCCAGTTGGGGCTCACTGGCTTGTTTTCCCCATCCCATTGCTCTGCAGAGCGCCAAGTACTATGTCATTAGGTTCCGATTTTTAAAGTCTTTGGTATGACCCGGCCAGGACTCGAACTCCCAACCTCCCGACTGAAAGTCTGATGCTCTAACCTCTTGATCATGGGGTGAAGATGACACACTCCTCTCATTTCCGTCATTGTATACAGTAATTGTGGTGATTAGAAGCGTTTTCTGTACAGGATCGGCTATAGGAATCCTGCAGAAGAATTTAAAGTCTATCATTTGTTCATTTTTATGCAATCTATACCGTAACCAGTCAAATGACTGCAAAGTTGCGCAGTCGTCAAGTCAAGGAACTTGTTTTTTTTTATAAATACTAAAATCCAAAAGCGCTTACGGCGTATTTTGACGAGTAAAGAAAGGATTGCATAGAATTGATCACGGATTTTAGTATTGTCATCATAAATTTGTAAAGTGACGACACATGCTGAATGTAATATAATAGAGTACATGATCAGCAATCTCAGAGACAAGCTTGTGATTGCTTCGCTTAGCAATGCCATATACTCCATGACAACCATAACTTATGATCGTGCTAATAACAATTTTTATTTTTATTTATTTTTTATTTATTCATTCATTGCTGTTCATTTTGTCTTTGCATTATTCAAAGAATACATCAGTTTGGTTTTAATAACAAAAGAATCGTCCGAGGAAATTACTCGCCAACATTAAATAATGTCAACTTATTTTGGATATAAATTTCGTTGCAGCAATAATTTGGTTAAGTAGAAAAATTATACAAAAGAATTTCAAACACCTTTGTTGAAGAATGCTTACACTGTAAATAAGAAAATAAGATTAAACATTCCAAACGACATGAAGGTATAAATATTTAAACTCATGGTCTGCTTTTTCAGAATGACCACGCATATTTGGACTGTAGAATCTATGTATACAGCATCAGAACTTTGCCCTATGTACAACTTTTTCATACGTGATGATGATGAGTTCTAGACAAAAAGCATTTGTAGAGAAGAAATTTGTATACTTAACGACAATAATAAAAATATAATTTTAATACAAGTTAATTCGAAAACATTTGCCTGTAATGCCTGTAATCTGGTGATGGACTAAACGTTTGTATAAAAGGAATTAATGAAACTGCATTCTCATCCCCCCCCCCCCCCATACTGCCATACACACACTTAGGCTCTAAACTTTCTCTTCAAAGATATTGGCCGGTAGCAGTATAACGTTATGCATACAAAAGAACAGTAACCTTTTAACAAAATTAGTGAGAATTTTACTCTTCTTTGCTCTTTTTGTCTGCATTCCTCACATCATACAAGTGGTTTCTCAATTTTAAGGAATAAATTAAGTTGGAGGACAGTTGTAATCGTCAATGATTGAGCGAAATGTTTGAATAGTTCTTTGAAAAATGCTTGCTAATTACTCGTGAACGTAGACTTTTTCGTGGTTAGGAAGTCTTGTTCAAATCCAGAAGGAAAGATATTGCAATTTTAACAAGATAAAGGAGAGAAGAATATTTGACTGGAGATGAAAGAGAATCTAGAGCATTGTCATTTCCGTTCCTTCGACCCCATCAATCTTCTCGAGACCTTGGAGGAAACTGGGTAGAGTGACGGGGCAAGGAATGAGAGGCAGAATTTCACAGGAACACTTGGACTAGTCCTTCGACTAGTTTAGAAACAAAGGCTATCAAAAGATACACTAGAGTGACAGATTTGCCAAAATCAAAACGTTATCGAGTCTTCCGAGGCATGATAAAGATTGATCGCCTTTTCGTTATGAAACCCACCAAATTTCAAGTATGACGGATAAGAACCGTTTTAAGGCCGCCATTTTTCCCCTTCGTCGGTCGGGTTATCAATATTCCTATACCGATACAACTTCAATTAAACTGCAAAAAGCATAAGGATGACCAGGTTCCGTAATGGGAAGACACTGGTGGTATTGAAAGCTGGTTATAGCTGCATTAAGTATGATGGATAGGACACATTAAATTTTATATACCGTTGAAATATCAAGCATCTTACACGAGGTGATAACTTCAGAAGGCCTCCTTTTGGGACAGTGCCACCTCAGCCGTCGTCTTCTTTTTAAATGATTATCATGTTTGCTAGCCGACTTCACGAAAGGTTACAAGGATTGGGTAAAATTGCAAACCTAACCCAAACCGGCAAAAGTGTAGAGTCAAAAGAAAAATTGTACATACAGTAACGTCACAAATTTCCGAAGCTTCTCTGTTGCCATGTGAACAATCCCGTTTCCCTCGTTGTTCTATATAGTTAACAGAAATGGGAGGCGTTGTCATGAATGGAAAGCGATCTTAATCGTTTCAAGCTGTCATGTGGAGATATCTATTCTTTTCAGCCATGTTATTCTCCCAATAAGGCGATTTCCACTATTAAATATACAAACCTTCACCTTAAATATAATACCACGCAGCCTTAAACAACAAGCACTTTTACCTTACCATGTCTGCTAGACACTACACAAGATATTCATGTGCGCTAATATGTTTAAAAGCGTCGAAAGTAAACACAACGGCCGGAATGGGTTTCGTTTTATTCTACACCGCGGGATTGTTCCGTATTTAATTAGTGCACTATCTCGCTAAGTTTTTTAGTCCTTCAAATAGGCCTCATACAATCACACAGTTATGATGGCTATGACAGAGTCCATATGAACGGACGCCTGTCATATACCTAGGCTGTCTTATGTTTCATCGGGGGTAGAGGTGGGCCCCACCAAGTTTTAATATGTCCGTACCTCCGGAGTATTCCATAATAAATAAAATGATAAATCATTCATGTCGCTATAAAATATACGGTCTCTATTCCTTTTTAGCTCCTAGATCCTGTTTCAGCACGAACATTTTTCGTTCGTCGTCTTTAAGATAGAAAATTGAGAGAGAAAAAATATGTAGATCAGTTAAAGCCGACGGCCATATCGGTATAGTGGTTTTGTCTTTCGTTTTCTTTTTTTCTTTTTTGTATGAGCCATTTACCGAGATTTTACAGACGTTCTTTTAAACAGCAGTTATTAGCAAGTATAATGGTCAGGATGAAAACATAAAGAAAGAGAAAAACTTGGAAATATTGCTCATAAATAGGTCAGCACCAAGAATAGAGCACATACGGTCAGGGAAATATTTCTTTTTTATCCTCTCATAATCCAATGAAATTACTTGATTCGTCTTCATATCCTCTCATCTATAAGAGTATATGGCGATATGGGTCACATGTAAGAAATATATATAAACATGGGCGTGTAGGCTCGAAGCATATATGCGCGGGGGAAGAGTTAACGCCGACTGTCTGCCAATAAGGTAACCGAATAAAATAGTTTATAAGAATTCATACATAACAAATAACATCACAGTCTAGACTGTCTGTATATCAGGTTTGGATTTTGATATTTTTTAAGTTGGAGCAAATTTTTGCATAACTAGTCCAGCCTGCAAGCGATATGACTCAGTACATAAAAAAGTGGGATGGGTTAAGACATTGTTCATAAACAATTGCTTATAATCTACAAATTCGACAAGTGATTTGGATCCATCTTTGTTGTTATTTCTAATGAAGGTTATGTTTCTACATTCGGCGAAGTCATTGAAACCCGCACACCTCTATCGGCTTGGGTAATATTATAGGCACAATTGTTCCAAACAAACAAAAAGGGATAATTAACGAATGTGGAAGTTTTAGGAATTTTTCAATCAAATCAAAACTTAGCGGGGTCCTGTTTAACTATGTCAGTTCCAGGGGAAGACAGTATGCGGATAGTTACAACATGCATTTGACCTACACAAACGAACATGTTTTCAAAGAGTTAGTGATGGTTTGTAAAATAACAGACGGAGAAAACATCATGGCAGCAGTTGCTTGGTGAGGGTTCATTCTGAAAAATATATTGAAGACCAAATCTTTTCACATCAGACAGCTTCAATTCTCCAGACCTACTTACTTGCCCCCCCCCCCCCCACAACTGTTTAAAACTCGTCTTTTTGATTCAGACTCTGGTAACTGATGTTATTGTTTCAGAGTGAGTATACAAGATCGGCCAATGTGTAATCACAACACTTTCAGTATGGTACATGCTGTGTAATATGAGCTACTCGGTATGTTTTAATTTGCTGTCAATCAACAAGCTGTGTCAGTTGAGAATTTCTGTGGACTGACTACACAAATTGTAGTGGGGGGGGGGGGGAATTGCCTGCCTCGTCACCATTTTCGAACTGCTTCATCCAGAACCATCCAAGCCTTGCTCTCACTACCCGGTCTGAACAGTCCGAAGTGTCAGGTCCTAGCATTCATCTGATTATGAAGATCATCTTTCGCAATATCAGATCATTGATTATAACTCTCAAAAAATATGCATGCTATACACTTACGTGAACTTCAAGTTGTCACATGCCGAGCCTTTAGATTGAAGGAAAGTTCGAAAAGAATATTTCGTACATAGTAAAATATAGGATCAAACACTAAATGAAACAAATCGAACAAGACTTTCGCCCCTCTCTGTCCATCTTCGGTATTAAGCAACGATTTTAGTAACTAGAATTTGACATCTTTAATGCTATGACCCCTTTCCATTGTGCCATGCACTTTCTGCAGATGGTCACCCGCTTATTTCTTAATCCAGCATTGATGCTGACCATGTCACAGACACGAAATATTTACACTATGTAACTATGTTAAATTATACATCTAACATTATACACTGCATTTGCGCTGTAACGCTGGCGGACTACATACTAACATAATGTGCCCGAGTAAATCTAAGCAAAGTTAGTTAATGTTGACAACGATGATACTTGAAAAAGTTTTCGGAAGTCCATTCGTGAGGCATAACAAGGCCATGCCGGTCAATATTTCGTTAAAAACACCAAAAAAGAACCAAAGGGATGGTATCCGGCTTCGAGAATGGTCAGTATTAGAGAAGGGCCTGTTCCATCAGAGGACGGCATATCTACTCCTTAATACAGTGCACGGAGGGTATGATACAACATAGTGATACTGACAAGTGGACGAATCATGTGATAAACTTAGTCACTGCGGAATAAATGACAAACCCGGTAGCTTATGTGTACGCATACATAACTGAAAGAAAATATGCATTTTGAACAAATTTTCCTGATCTTAAAAAACATGATGGAATTGACATGGATTGATAGCCGGGGGGTCTAAAGCCGACAATTCCTTGTGCCACTACATGTAATTTTCATACCATGCCAGGTGGAATATTTGCAATGAAGCGTATTCGATTCGGTATGAGCTGATGTGATGCAGTTTGTTTCCGCTATTCCGCCTGTTTCCATCACCGCATGACAATTCAAGAATATTAAGCACATTTTAAAAGCAAAATCATTTTTACCCCTTGGAAATAAAAACCTGATGCTCAACAGAGCAAGAAAATTAGGACACAGTTGACTTAAGGGGACAGGGGGTTATGTTAAGTTAAAAAACTTATCGTGTTCTGCGTAATTTAGTATCTTGATGAAAAATCCATCTCGTTTTATCTTTTTTAAGATTGACACTTTTGGCTCGCCTATTTTGTTTAGCGGTGACTTAATTAAATAGGCCTACTATTGGTTGCTCATTGGAGACACTAAGTTTATTTTTATTTAGCCTCAGGCCGATTTGAAATTTCTTTTATAAAACCATCTATTTTTTGTTTTTTCTCATCAATTGAAGGCAGGTGTCAATTATTTCCTCTCGAATGAGTAACGGGAGACTCGCCCATTAGAGAAGTGGCCTCGTTTCGACATTATTCCTCTTGTTATACCTTTGGTTGTGTTCGTGTAACGCCACATTAGCGACTCGTCAGTCCAATGTGCCTAAAAGCATAGTTTTTGTAATATCTTGCAAATTGTAATTTGCTCTCTATGACCGATATGGCAGTATGCATAATTTAGGCTAATCGTGACTTGTAGTCAACAATATGAGATATATTTGAAATGACATCTCTCTAGACATCTAACGCGCAACGATGCGGATTAATTGAATACACGGGAATTTTGGCTTTCAGCTAATCTGCTTTAAAAGAAAATGTCAAAAAGTGTATTTCTCGGTCAAAAGAAATATGTTTATAGCAGTAAACAGTCTTGAACTTTACAATCATTTCGGTATGACGACCACAACATCCATACTGTGTGGGTACCCGAAACTTCTGACGAGCCATTGATTATCACGCTTTTTTATCGTTATGGCAAACCAACTAGCAAATAAAAACACGTACACTTCATCACCAACATCAAACTCCCATCATGAACTTCTCATACCAGTCATCGCAATGTCCTATCTTGTCATTGTCCATCGTCTCCGTCAAAGTAGGCCTATGTACTACTCATAACCAATTTATTTTGTGATTGTCGTTGACGTCATCATAACGTCATCGTCATGAAGATCATCTATCTGTCTATGTCATGATCGTCTTCATCATCGGCTTGTCAGTATCATTATCAAGGTGTGTACAGAAGTTTCAGTGTCAATAGGATGATCATAAAAATGTATTCTCTACAGTTGTCATATATACCGTTAGGTATTCTCCATGGTTACCATGACTTTCTTTTACCTTGCACGTGCACCATGCAGTGAATGTTTTGACATAGACTATAAGTGTTACTGCCGAACCCGAAAAAACTTGGGTGCCATCTTTATAAAAATGCGCTGAATGCAGAATTGTCAAATAATTGGGCCCTGATACCCGTGGCATCTACGGACTTGCCCCTAATTAACTTTACTGAATGAATCAACTAATGTAGAAGTCTTGATAACAGGCGAAAGCAGGCCCATAGGGGTAAAGCATCACATGACTTGGCCAACCATTAAGAAATAACTAATATAGGGTTAACAAAAGAAATGTTATCAATGTGCAACACTCCACATCATCATTTTTGCATAACACAAGTTGCTTCAGAAACACTCGAACTTTGAAGAGGTATATCTTGAGAAATAAGTCCAACCGATTTTTCCTTAGTAAAGTTCACTCCCGGATTGCCGAGTGAAGTTAGGTCATTTTGCTGACTTGTCACAACACCTTTAACTACGGTATTGTGTACTTCCACGTTTTCTCCAACAGTCCAGCAAGAAGGAATGAACTTCCAACTTACAACTGTAATTCTTGAAATCAGTCTTATTTGGAACATCAGTCTACTAGGAGGGTGAGAATGACGTTAGAATTTCTGGGGTTGAATGTAAACTATATGCCCGCCTCTCTGTTACCATGAAATGGTAAGTTCGGCTCACGCGTCCCCGAGCCTCCACCATAAGAGCTTTTCTAGAGACACCGCACCTAATAATTTTCCGATGTTTTCTAGAGACATACATGCACACACCTGATAATGTTCCGATGTTTTGGTATGTGGCCATACCGGTAGATGGAAGTTGTTTTCCAACCCCCTCCCTTGCTCCACCCCTTAAACTTTCCCAGTCCTAAAGTCTGAAAGTATGCTGTTCTACTCATATATTTTGCCATGACTTGTCCAGTACATCAGCGGTATTTCTCTTCTCCCATTAAACAAACTTAAAATAATGTGCCTATAAAAAGCGATCATCTGACAAAAAAGTCATGCGCAGTAGAAAACTTTCAAATACGAGGTTGCGTTTTATTTTCGTAATTATATTTAAAAGATTTCAATCATGTCTATCTCGCCTTCATTCAGGTTAAAAACAATTACTCCGATGGTTTCATTGTGACCTGTTGCATTCAGCCTTTAGGAAGATGACCTCGCAGGTGTCCTGGTCAAATACCTTCCCTGTTTTGATAAAAAGAAATCGAAATTTCCTCCAGATATAAATGCAAATAAATGCAAATTTGAACGTGGTTGCCATCCAGTCCCCCATTCTCTATAAACGGGTTGAAACTGGGCCCTCCTCCTTCGTCGTCTCTGACTTGAAATTGAAGAAAGAAAATCAGGGCAGAGTGAAAACAAAGTAGGTCTTCCCAGAGCAATCAATCTTTTCGGAGGTAAATCGTCTCCATGAAGATTTTTCATAACTCGGAGGTTTCTCTGAAGCTTGAAGACTGTGACAAATGATTTCATAATGAAGGGAAAGAGGAGATTGAAAGGCAGGACTATATTTTCTGAGATGTTTGCATTCAAACAAGAATTCACCACTCTAGTCCCAGAGGAAGGGGTAACGTCCCGATGCACCGAGTCCCGGAGTGGTGTCCTGTTACGATCAATATAGGCCAAACAATATTAGCCTCGGCTGGCATTCTGCCTCTGTCAATGTTTAGATGGTTGGCAAAACACTTGGGAGAAGTTGGCGAAGATGTGGCTCGGCTTTCGTTTTTCAATCATTCAACCTAGATACGAAAATGGTGAATAAATTGTTTTGTCAAAGACACCGCGGAGGGACATTGCTAGTGATTTGAGGCGTGGACCCACCCGACGTAAATGTCGTCATAAAACGTCAAAATTCATAAGTTAACTTTCCACTTTCCATACTACTCATTCTGCGAATTAAGAGGAAACAACATGAAGTTAAGTCGTAAAACTGACGAAACAGGTTACGTTACGTCAAAACTCCTAATATGTCCGTCCATTCCCTACAGTGATGTACAGTTGCGAATAGATGAATACACACGATCGACTGTCACTTGTCCCCTATCCATCACACGCAGGTGAGTCGCATCTGAATATACTACAGACCTTGCAGTAATAATAGACACTCCAAGCTACAGACTCATTCATGCCGGTTACTTCACTGGTTGGCATTGGTCATAGAATATGCGCAGGAACATAATTATGCGTGCGTGTAAGGTTTTGCTCGTGCTACGAGACTCGCGATTTCACGAAGAATATACAAAAATACACAGAACCAGTGTAAGTCAAAAGAGGAGAGCTTAATTGAAACCTGCCACGGAGGTAAGTTCACATACGGCCGTGGCCAAGTGTTACTGATGACCATCCCCCCCCCCCCCCACACACACACACACCTTCATGATACTAATTATGCATTGAATTAATAGTAATGTCAATCCCTTCTTCGTATATTTTAGACCAATGACATTTTTTTCATGTTATTGATATTGCGTGGCCTGCTTCACAGCTTTCCTTTTTTCGTAAGCCTGTGTTCGCTACGCGGTCTACGTCGTGCCGTGTCCGGCAAAAAATGGGCAGTTAGATCCGTAGATCTTGTCGACCGACTTCACGTTATAAGCACAGTATTGAGATTCGTCTCTGAACGTCTGAAATCGATAGGCTAGTACCTTCTCCATACACTCCGAACTGACTGCAACAAACTATAATATATGGACACTACAGCTGTAAAAAGTTTTTAGACAGGCAATATTTAAAGAAAAGGGTTTAAAATTCTTACAAATTTTTCACATAGCCTATTTTGAAATCAGATTATGTTGGCAATGTAGTCCAGACGGTAGCTTGATTTATTGAGGGAAGGAGGACTGGAACATGAATGCGAGGGCCTCAAAAAGTCATTAAAATATTAATAAATGTAACCCCCATAAGTTCAGGGGTTATGATTAAGGACACACCCGTAGCTATTTGCTATTACTCCCCATAAATACTCCCCTGCTTTACCATCATAAAAAATAAATGTGATGCACCATTGCAGCATGTAAATGAACTCGACCAATCTCGGGATCTCCTGGAGGAGTTTCAATGTTTCCTACAAATGACTTATTTTACTTCACTTGGGTAGATAGTTCGGGATGTGTTTGGTGCGGGTTTTGTTACTAAATCTGTGATCCTGCCATTCGTCTGTATGATCACATATCCAAGTGACAGAGTAACTTGAACCTGTGCTTGGGGGTCTTAGTTAATTTATGTCAGGAAAAGGGACCTGTCTGATCCATCATAATGAAGCCCACTCTATGAGTAGATCCGCCCACATGTCATGTCCTAGGCTATTTATTATCTCGGACACGCCAATTCCATGGTGATATAAACTTCACGACCGTAGATCAGGGTGGATTGGGGAGGGACTGAGCTCCCTTGAAAAATTTCGTATTCTTTAACTTTGATTTAACATTGCATGTAAGCATGATATTAACCATGGGCCCTTATTTTTGTCCCTAGGATCTGACTTCTGAGTGGGCCCCTCCCTTTCGGGATGTTGTTATTCGAAACACTACACTCTAAAAAATGTGTTTAGAAATCAAACGCTCCTCTACACACTTTTATCCCCACTGATAAACATGTTTAGATACTAAACGCGCATGTGTTCCTAAACATTTTAAACGTGTTTACAAAGTGGGTCAAAAGGAGTGTTCAATGGCTACACGCGTTGTTAGAGAGTACCGTATAGCTCGGTAAGGTCCCACTTTTAAGAACCTGAATGATGATTTAGCGATGGATTACGATGGATTAATTTCTTTGTCAATGGAGGCGATAATTTGATAAAAGGGAGGATGCTAAGTTACCGCATGATGAAACACTTATAGGCTAACAAGAGCAGGGCGCAGGGGGTTCACTTGCCCTCCCAATTCGGTCAAAACAGTTGTTCCATTTGGGCAAAACATGATAAAGGGTGCCATTATTCTGGCAAAATTTACTCTTGCCCTCCCCACAAAAATTATCCCCGTACGCCTATGGAAACACTAGCCGAAAATTAGGCTACCACCATTCTTTCACAATTTTCAAACTATAAGACATGTGACAAAGCTACATGTTTGTTGTATGAATCATGTATATTTCCGGCCATGGCCGAAACGATATCGTCATATAACAGGGTAGATCTTACATGCACCGCATGTTTGTCCATCCTCAATTCCAGTGGCGAAGCCTATAGGTCACGTCGCACCCCCTTCTCCTCCTTACTGGTGTCAATTGAGTTCTAAAAATAAAATAAAGTTAAGGCACAAATGTTGCTTCAAAAGTTAGCATGTGAAGAACCAGGTTGCATATAATTTAACCCAATTTTGCATTCATCCTTAAAAAGGAATGGGACACCCTCCAGCTATACACTTCCACCCTCCCCCTAGGCAGTCGATCACACAATACACTGTACGCACGCTTGAGAAAACTGATGTAGGCTAGGCCGCCTCCGACTGTACCCGGCAGTTTCGATAAGATTTTCAGACTTGGGTCTTCGTGTAAGCTACGTTACTGTTGCCTCCCTATACATCTCAAAACAGGGGACGTCGCTTTCTATATAAAAGCTGAATTGAATAATATTGTTTCACTAGTCAAAGTAAAATCCGCACTGTTATAACATATTTTTTCTACGCCTCTTCTCAGAAATTGCACAAGTGCATCGACCTTTGCGATGTGGAACTTTTTAAGGCTGTATGGACATACCGGTAAAGTACAGGCTTTGTCACTGGATTATTCAATCGATATATGATTATTCATTAGCTGTCTAATGCCACTCAAGAGAGACTAGTGGAATGCTTCGAAGTCAACTTGACAATCGTAAGAAGAGCGAAGAGTGACTTCTTGTCTATCTGTCACGTCACTTGCCACTACGTCAAATTCTGACTTTATCTCAAATTTTTGTTTCTTTGTTCTTTTTTTTTGTTCGTTTGTAGTTCTTTCTCCTCCTTTTGCACAAAAATACAACTTGAACACCACTTTAGTAAAGCGACACAGTAGCTTTCTTCGGGATTCACCGACTAAGGGACTTGGATCACCCATCCCCAGCCCCCACGAGTAGGCTCACACTTACACCAATGTCAGCAAAGTAACTTGACCTGTTGACATGACAAAATTGTCAGAAGCTGATACTGACAGTCCCAGCAGGCTGTGGACCTAATACTGTAATAATAAGTTTCCCTGTACCACCCTTGTATATACAGGAACAACATATTATTAGGTCTACAGATAAATGACCACCAACGTACAAAAAGAATAATAAAATCTGTGCAAAAATCGAAGAGACAGGTTGCAAACCATTAGCTAGACAAAGTACTGAACTGTCATATAGTTACCCAACAGAGGCGTTGTGACGCGTTGTAACCCATTTAAACGGTTACTACAAGGCTATTCTTCCTATGGATGAAGCACAACTTCAAAACAATCTGACAAGGTAACTGTCTGTTAGGTTTAAAGGCCTAATCTTCTCACCCCAAAGAGTTCCAATTCTCCAAACCTTCACGTTGCTTCAGGCGGAGTAAAGACAAAAGAACACCCCTAAACAAGACAATCTCCGCCCAGCCCATGATGTGCACTGTAAGCTCCCGAACTCTGCATTTTTGAACAGTGGCGTAACCAGACTTTTTCATTTGGGGGGGGGGGGGATGGGGGAAAAGGTTGATATGGGGGGGGCTAGCACAAATAACACTATCTAAGCGGAGGGCCACCATCAGTTAGAGCGTAGCGTAGAGAGAAAATTTTGGCTAAAAATCCCTCTCAGATTGTCGGGAATGGCACTTTCCAGTGTTTTTGGCCCTGTGAATTTTAGCTAAATATCCCTATTTTTTTAAAACACAGATTTGGAAATTCATACTACAGGTATGAATGTTTGCTTTATGCCAACGAGGGACCTGCTAAAGTCTTAATAGGTTGGCCGAAAAGCCTGTTCTCCGCTGCATCAAAGCATCGCTTGTTCCTTCGTTTATTGCACAAATTGACCATTTTACTGCTTTGTACCTGTACCTGTAACTATATTTAATTAATCATACACATTCCAAGAAAAGCACATGCAAAATTTCTCAATTAAATGACTCATGTGTTTTATTTGTATAAAGTTTGATTAATGCCTAATCAGAATCACGATTTGCCACTCTTCCTATCAAAAATGCTATTGTATGGGGACCTTGACAATTTGCTTGCTTTTAAAATCAATTGTTTGCTTTTACTCTCTTATTTTTGGTCTTGACTTTTCTTCAATATAAATTAAGCCAGGGCCATTTCTTTCTGTTTTAAGAAAAAATATACTAGTAGGAATGAAAGCAAGAAGATTTCAGTAACTGTTGTACAATATCTTCACTCATTTATAGAACTTCTACTCCCACCCTGCCCCACCTGATATCAGGTAATGCCACTGCCTACCCATTTTCATTCATTTTTTTTCGGCCTACGAATTTCATTTGGGGGGGGGGTGGAGCGGGGGGGAAAGACATTTCACTGGGGGGTCCCGCCCCTGCCCCCCCCCCCCCGCTGGTTACGCGACTGTTTTTGAACTTTGCTGTCAATCAAGGAGCTGTGCCAATTGACAATTTCTCTGCGCTACTACGAAAATGGTGACAGCATAAGGCCTTTTAAGGAAAATGTTGCGATAAAAATGAAGAACTATATATGACTTACAACGAAAATGGCTTCAGTCGCTATCATACTATTCGGTCCCAACAGTCAGACAGTAAACCCCAGCAAAAGCGTCAATGATGTCTCCAAAACAGTATGTATGAGAAGAATTATGATAAGTTATATCATTTGAATTTTAAAATGTTTGGGTAAACAAATTATTAGTGAGCAACCAGTTTTTGAATTTCTTACTGTGAAAACTGAGTCATATCTTGAAAAGAAGGCCCTGAACTGCTTTAATTGAATAATCTATAACATTCTGTGTCAATAAATATAGGTCTCAAAGATATGAAAATTATCTCTAAAACAAACAAAACGTTTCTCTTTAAACAATAAATAGTGAGTTGAAATAAAGTACGGTATGTATGCAAAGAAATGAAAATGAGTTATCTTGGCTGAATGTGACACCGGTGTAATGGTCAAGTGAATAAAGGCGGTGAAATATGAAACGATGAAGATCAGCAACCGGGAGGTTGAGGTGCGATTTCAGGCCAGGTCAAAACAAGAAGGGTTTTCAATCCAAGAGCAATCTACTGTCTCCCCGTCAGGATTTTAAAGCAACTCCGTATTTGACCCGAATTGTTGAGTTGATTGTCACCTGATGTGATCTTGTAATTCATACGTCACGGACTTTCTCACATTTGTTGTCGCATAGCGTGGAAAATAACTGCCATTCAAGGCCTAAATATAGAGGCTATGCACCGACGTTGCATCGCGCGTCTTTCTATTTTGCCATCCATTAGTACAACAATCATAAAAAATGGGGTCTTTCGTGCGCGCGAATCGCGAATCGGTTATTCATCTACTGCGCATCATCAGTACCATCCATTATGTCAAACTTGAACACGTTGACCTCAGGTGCATGACCTCTCGCGAGGCTCATATTGAAGCACCATAATTCAAGTGAATTAAATAGCCAAGAAATTCAGAAAAAAGATACGGGGTCATAATCCAGTCACTATAGCTCCCTCTAAGCCTCGCGGACCTTTGGTCTAGCGACCTTAAAGGGCAAGAGCAGTCACCCCAACTTGAAGGAGCGCAGTACACTGTGCTGTTTCACGATTGGCTGTTGAGAGTCATGTGACAACAAATTTTCTTTTCAAATGCGATATAACTGCTTGGTTCACCTTGAATATGCAATATTGATGTTATAAAATGTAATGAAAGATACTTTGAAGAGCAGTGCCCCATAAGTTTTGGGGCACTGCTCTTGACCTTTAAGATAAGTGTCACATGATGATAGCAAAACAAAAGGACCTGACTTAACTTGTCAGTTAAGGGAAAATACGTAAGAATTAGGTCAATATCCTTTACCGTTCTCAAGAAAAATCTCTTCAAAGTTTGAATGTTTCTGAAGCAACTTGTTGCTTACGCAAAATTAATGATGCAGTGTGGCACAGTGTTGAAATTTCTTTCGTTAACCCTTTATTAATTATCCTTTAATTACTCATCAGACTGTTTATGGTTTAGTGATTGGTACTGATGATTTTCAAGGACACAATTATAACTAGTGTCAGTTCAAAATAAAACTCTCAGGACATACTAATGTTACAACTTTTCTTGAAATGAAGATTGCAAAAATAAAGGGATAACATTAGCCGTATATGGTTTGTTCCTGTGTAGAAAACACAAGATTTGCATATTGAGCTCTTGCTTACGCTCGGTGCAAATTTAAAATAACCCAAACGGTCAATTTTTGACGGATTTCGAAGGTAACTACGACAATTTTCGTGGTGT
The DNA here is from genome assembly GCA_037179385.1 of Holothuria scabra. Taxonomy (NCBI): domain Eukaryota; kingdom Metazoa; phylum Echinodermata; class Holothuroidea; order Aspidochirotida; family Holothuriidae; genus Holothuria; species Holothuria scabra. Next base: position 53,586,450 of record CM074182.1, read on the forward strand.
TTTAGTAATGTTTTTCACATCAAATGTGCCCAACTGTTTCACTTTTGTGTCACAAGACTTTTAATGAGCGTAAGATCACACACCAAACAAGTTACAACTTCTCCCATATGCCGCAATGCAATTTCGGTCTTGCGGACGTTCGCTCTAGCGGGCAAACCCCGGCTGGGTTAGGTAGGTAGTCAACTTATTTGAACTGGGGACACCTCTTTTCCGACATCTCTATCTTTGACATTCTATGTTCCGAAAATATAGCACTATGGTACCGACAAAGTGAACTTTGGCGGCGACAAAAATGAACTTTGGCGCCGACGATACTACTTAGCGCCGTTTTGTCGGCACATCGAGATGTCGGAACATAGAGATGTCGCAACATAGAGATGTAACCGTTTGAAATTGAATTCATATAGTACCACTGACATAACAGTTTGACACGTTTATTTGTCGTATAACAGAGGTACATGCAGGTATCATGCATGGTGTCAAATTTACCGGCAAACTGTCCATAGTTTAAAGTCGATCCCCGAATCCCGAAATGGTCCCTCTCAGCTTTGCGGGCTGGGAGCAATTTACTCTTGAAGTCAAGGTATTTACTCTGCCGTTGGGTGCAATGAGCTTAACTTGCACTGTGTCGTGAAGACAGAGACTCGCTACTGCCAATATTTTTTAAATTGGGCGGAATGAAAAGGACGGTCGGTTCATGGACTCTTGCATGGCGCAGCACGTTTTACGATACTATCAAAAAAGGATATCTCCCATACTGGTAGTAATAGTACCAAATTGCAGAAAAATGTGTTTTCCCCCAAGAATCTGGCAGTACAAATCCTTAACTGCCATATGCTTCATTCTCAAAATGTAATGATACAGAAACATCGCACTGCAAACTCAATTAACGGCGCTAAACATGCATTACGCAGCGTGGGAAACTTTCATTAATTTAAGTACTTGGAAATTAGATTCACCATACACAATGGGTGTGCCGATCTCCTTGATGCAAATTAACTAACTATTGTCATATTGCACTATCCGATCTTGTGAGCTCATGCACTCATGCACTCAATATTGTCATGGAAGTAACTACCTCGGATTGACATTTTAACGTCGTTGAGACCAATCTCTTTTTTTAGTGTCGTTGAGACCAGATTTTTGGGGGGCACAAACAGGTAAAACAAGTTACGGAAAACCTTAATGCTCTTTCGTGAAAGCGGGACAGAGCTGTTCACTTGAATGACTGAAACACCGCCCTATACCACCTGATGTTTTGCAAATTATGTTTTGTAGAGCCACAGAAGGAGCCAAACATTTTTAGATGTTGAAAATCTGTGTTTGATGCAAAATAGAATCTGTCTCGAATTGGGAAAACTTTTTTCCAAATTGTTTATGCAATTTATTACAAAAAGTAAATATTGAGAGAAAAACGAAGACCGTACATCTGCCAAAATTTTTGTTCATATTGGATCGCAACAACAGGCAAAGCGTTTGAACAAGTGATGGTCACAATTTATCTTACCCTCGCTATCTAATTGGTATGGCAGTGCCAGTGCCATCTTCCAATTCCTAATACATATTTTATTTATCAGAATGGAAAGGCTACGTTGGCCTTGATGTTTTTACATATGTCTGTGGTGATTCACAAAGCAAACACCATTCGCATTCTTTGACAACTTTGTTGCTATCCTTACTAATTATTTTTCTTTTCCTTGTGGTGCCACCCTCTCTAAGACTTAGTTGACTCATTACACTAAAGCTAATACATAAAATCATCACCGACCCTCAATAACTTCCTCTTAATTCTCGCATCTACGTCTTAAATTGCCCTCAGCTCAACTTGTATTGTGAAGCATTTTAAGCCGAGAAGAATAGCAGAGAGGTAAAAATGACACCGAAATTAAAGCAAACCAACTCATCGTATACCCCGTAACCAGAGACCAAACAAAATCCATTTGCTTTTGAAGGAAACTTTTTATCCTTTATCAAATAAGTGAATAGCGAGAAATGTGGAATTCGAAGAGATAATAAAAGATTACGTAACACCCCCTACTTTGCAAAAACATCTGTGTATTGAATTACCGGCAACCATTGAGGGTCAACAGTGCTCATAAATACTGCCTTGAATAGGCTCTGGACACATATAGTTGGTGTATACATTATGTCATTTTGTATTTGCGGTGGTATTAGGGGTTGGTTTACACAATAACTTGAGAAAAGTGTTTACGAGCGATAAGAATTTATGCAGAGCAAGGAAATGGCGTTTCGCGGCTTTGGGTAATTGTGTCTTTGGTGAACTTTGAGCGGAATGAGTGTAGCAAAACGGACAATCACTGATAATAAAGAATGAAGCCACAATGATGTTGATTGGAAAGATTGGCTTGTAAAAAAATTCCAACCTATTGCATAGATAGAATTACCGACAGAATTGATGTAGGTAATGATTGATACATATCGTTACTGCATTGCATATAGGTAGGCTCTACTACATGCAAACAATTTAAATATCAAATGTTACTGAGGTGACATTGAAAGACATGAAAAATTACTTTGGCTATTGGACAAATGTGGACGGAGGGCCTTTTAAAAAAAAGCTAAGAAAAGGAAAGGAACAAAAATATAATACATAATAAAAACGATGTTTATTACTGATTGTACGTAAACAGTTAACTTAATTATGAACTCTTTAATAGTCATCAAATTTTCGTCAGTAATCAACTTGATTTATCCGAATTTAGGTGTCCGTGGCACCTAGATGATCGTGAAAGCATATGTAGAACTATACACAACGGTTTTTTCTACCGTCCTCAGAGAAATACTATCAGGACAGTGGAAAAATAGCCTAACCGAATTAATATAGGCTAATCCTTGATCCCACCCTTACACCTTACCAGCGGGAAGTCATTATCTTGAGCCATCAGTCTGGTGGAGAACCCTCCCACCAGAAGTGGCGCCAGGATTTGCCCGACAGGGGGGTCAAGCTCCCCGACAGGGGGGCCAGAATTTCAAGGCCCCGACAAAGGCGATGTTATGTCCCAGTTGAACGTGATTTTGAAGAATTTGAGACTCGGGGAGCGCGCCGAAATTTGGGGCTTTCTTTTTAACAAATACTTAAAAATCTGGAGTCTAATGAAGTAAAAATTAAAACTTATGGAAGAAATCCGGCTTTTATTGGTACTATGAAAAATTTTGGGTGGTTATTGAAGAATCTGTCCTTCAAAAGGGAAAAAATCAAAAAAGTTATATGGGCGACAGCTGAAATTCTTTTGGGGTTACGCATTGAATCGTACAAGACCTACTTAATAACTGACTAAGGCTTTGAGACGAGACTAGAAGTTTGCCCGGAAAGTATTTCCCTTTTTTGAACCAATCTTTCAAAATTAAGAGCTTATCATGATGGAGAAATTTTGGATTTTAATGAAAGAAAAGTTGGTTTTTTGGTAAGGTTAAAATAAAAAATTGGTTTCTTTTATTAAGTATATGCCTTTCAGGAGCAAAATTAGGTATGTATGCCGGGTGATTAACAGAGTTGGCTTTGGTTATTTATTGTACGGGGTTTTATGGTGGAATCTGACGTTCTCATGAGGAAAATCAAGTAGGGGTGATCTGTAGTTTTGTTGAGGTTCCTGAATATCATCGTGCAGATTTAGGCCCTGGGACCATATTGGAGCATTCTCTCGAGGAAAAAAATTGGCTTCGCATATATTTGAAGTTGTATATTTTATTTATTGTCGTGGGCGTACGGAAGCGTATCAGCTGAGTTTGGGAGGGGCAGAAATGTTCTTTTGTCCGAAAAAATGTAATCCTGCCCGAAAGATTATCTAAGTCGAGCGCACAGAATTTTTTGAAAAATGGAGAACCCCCGGTCAGCAGGAAATGGCATTTCCTGGCCTCGTAACTAGAATTAAAGAAGTCCTTACTTTCAGATTTCTTTCGCAATAAAATTGTTTTCACTTCATAATTCTGCCCAAAGCAAAGAATAATTTACAAACACGCATTTTTCTGTTCAGTTATCTGTTCGACTAAAACACTATCTATGCGGAGCGCCATCATCAGTTAGCGCGGAGCGTACAGAAAATTGTTAAGAAATCTAACCCCTAAGATAGCCGGAATGGCATTTCCCAGACTTGTAACTAGAAATGAAGCAGTCGTTATTTTGAGCTTTCCTTTAAAATGAAAGTTTCACTTTAATAGAGAAAAAACATAACTTGCTAATGATCAGAAAAGTACCAGATAAAAGGTGCTGCTACAATTAGATGTAATGGCCTTGTCTCTTTTCGGGAGGGGGGGGGGACTATGCAACGGAATTGAAAACATACTAAAATGTTTTTGACTATGTATTAACATTCTTCGTTGAATTCAATTGCAAGGTCCACTAAATAGATGAAATTTTTAACGTGACTGCCCGAAATCAAGACTATGAATGGTTTTGCCCCCAACGTATTTGAAAATATGGCACGTTACAAAAATTGACGTCCTTCCCCGACGGGGGAAGAGATAGGACAAGGTACATAGATTGGGTTTAGATTGGGTTTTTTTTATTTTTTAGGCCTCCCCGACGAAACCACCGACCTTTCCCGACGGAGGGGGGGGGCAGTGTTCCCCAACGGGGGGCCATGGCCCCCGCCCAGCGCCACCCCTGCCTCCCACGCAGCCTGAGTGACCCTCCCCAGTACCCGATCAGTCTCTCCCTAGAGCGTTCATGCCTCGGCATTGACTATAATGGGAATGCATAGGCAGAAGCGATGATGTATTTTATTCTTGGAAAGATCCATAATTTGTTAGTATCAATTGAGTCTGGGAGTATAACTCAAACTTCGCCGGGTCAACTCTTTTGCCATATTTATCACTCAACCCTTATCTTTACTATTAGTAAAGATTACACGTTGATATGTTTATTAGCCCGATAGGATAAAGGCATGGATATATTACGTAATAACACGAGGTGTTCATGCTTAGTATAGATTAAAGGGCAAAATACGGTAATTAATACATCACTCAGCGATGGTTTTCATGAGCATGTGCGGTTTAGTTCCTTAAAATCACAAAAATGGGCTATCGGATTTTGCCAGTGATTGTTGAAGTTCATTTAGTGTATCCAGGGTGTCCTTTTTGTGCCTAAGACCAGTAATAGTACGGTCAGGAAGCGCTTGCCATAGAGACTCGACATTTCTTTAGACATAAATTGAACATGTTAACACATTAACCCGGCCCCTCCATTTGATTTTCCTTGGAAGCGAGCCCTCCCTCATTCAGTGCCTTTCAAGTTTTTCAATTAGTTACAAATCTGTATGGTATAATGACAATGGTAGACGGATATCCTCTACCCCTATCACCCTTTCGGATTCTGGACCACCCGCTGAAGTTCCCCGGACCACTGTTGAACCGGGGAAGTTGAGCAAAAGTATACCACCTGTCAGCCTATGTGAAATCAAAGAGGCAGTAAAGTCGATCGGCATGCGGATATATGTATGTCAATCTTCAACGAGGTTCTAGCTAGGCCGGTGAGGAGGGGCCGCCGGGGAACTTCCTGGGTGACCCACTTGGGGAGGACACAGATTAATGACACCCCAATCGGCTCAAAGCCGCCCACGACCAAGTTGACATCGGGGAGTAACATTGTCAACACTTCCTAGGCCATCTGAAAAGAGCAAAAATGTAGGTTTCATATGTCTACTAACTCCGTCTTACACAAATAAAGCCATCAACGGTTTACCCCGGCCCCCTCCTACTCATACCCAGGGTTTACCTAGCCCACGGAGCGAACGAAGTCTTTTCGTTCAGCTCATCGCTACGAAAAATCAATCTGAGGGGCGGCAGCCTAAAGGGGGCTGCAGCCACAGAAGCGCTTGGCAGGCTAGGGTTTACCGTACCCTATAGCCCAAAGAGAGATTTGCTCTTTCCATATCATCATTAATCGGTTTCTCCTACGAGGGCCCCAGAGCTACTTTCAAGGATGACTTTCAAGGATGACTGGCGTTTTTCTCATCTCTCAAAAATGAGACAATCAACCCATGCAGTTCTTGACTGTATGTAATTATCAATCTAAATGGTTAGGTTGAAGAGCTGTATGACCTTGCAAGCAAGCATCAAATCAGGTGGATGTATTGCGCTATGGGCACAAACGAAAATATTTCAAGGTAAAATACCTCAATGATTATGAATAATGGCACGTATTGAGTATCCATGTACCCTGTCTTAGAACAACCTTGGAAAAGATCTTTTCATAACTAAACTGGCCTTCTTACTGGTCTCACAAACCTCATCGACCGACGTAAATCGTTTCTCGGCAGCAGTTCTCATATAAAGGACTTTCTATAGACATATATATACGAGACGCTCAGTTATAATAAATATTTAGTGACCCTCCCAAATAAAGTTATATACCCCCTTCAACTGTTCAAAGCTAACAAAGTATAATCCTCTGGCCAGTCAGAGTGACTGACTAACCAGTTAACGCCCACATAGCAGTATTTGTTCGAAAAAAAGTGACTGATTTGAGTTAAGGTAACTTTCACCACCGTGACCAGAAAAAAAAAAAAAAACAGGCCGGGAACATAACATTATGTTACACTATAAAAAGTCTGTAATATTATAAAAGTTTTATACAATTACAGAATAAAAATTAAAAATACAAAAAAGAAAACATGAATAGTGTTATCAATGAGTTAGCAGTACTGTTTATATTCTTTTGTTTTTCTTTCTAGTTTATTTTCTATTTTCTGTCCTTGTTGAGTTTAGTGTAGGTTCGCACATTTTTACCCCTGGCTATTCTATTCTATGACTGATTCTATTCTTGATAGGACACAATTTTTCTTGTACCCGCTAGAGCAGTTACAGAGAAGCGAAGGTGTGTCACGTCCCCATCCATCTGACGTGACCCACACTTCCGACATCGTGTTTTTCACAGCAGCGTTGCTAGGAATTTTCAGTGGTCGAGCTAGGGGTGACAATGAAATGCAGGAACGCGTAACAGCAAGCTGTTGAAAATCCTAAAGGGGTACTGGCACGCAATTTTGCTCCGTCGGGGCAGGTCTCATGGCTGACCATATGGACGCTCTGCAACTGGGTTTAGCTGTACAAAGACGTAACCTTCCTACATTGAAAAGTGACCCATTCAGTAAAAGTCATCCAGCAAGTGACAGAATATAAATCCACGATTTGATTTCGTTATCCGCTGACAGGGGGGGGGGGGGGGGATGTGGGAAACCTTCGCAACAGGTGTTGAATATGTGCGTGTTCTTAACATACAAGTGCACTTAGAAGTGGTGTCGTACTCAACGCAAGATCACCGGGCGGGCAATCAAGTGAAATGTCATATTCGCAGTGCTTTTTTAATTGAAAAAAGCTATAGCTGAAGTCACTTTTGATTTGACCTGATCGGTTCATTGTTTAAGTTCAATTCTCTTCAATGGCGTTTTCTTAACAGGCGGTATAGGACCACCAATTGTAACCACAGCAGGTTTATGCTACGGCTCATCAAACTCGTGATTGAAAGTTATTTACTTGAGCAAGTTTACTGTCAATCAAATGTAAAACTGAGTAAGTATACTTGTTATTTCACTTACAAAATATTTTTTGGCAATTCGAGTTTTGATTAAAGACCGAAATTTATTTCCCATAATTTCTTCAAACCGTGTACGTCAGTTGGACTAAAAGCTCACCTACGAGGAAGTTGCGCGACTGTGTGTATAACGTAAGCAAACAAGAGCAGATGGCACTACGAGCGGGACTGTTTCCGCAAGCAAAACTCAAAACAGAGCTTTGATAGACACGACAGACTTCTAAGCAAACAAAATATCTTTTAAACATGAAAATGGATTCAGAATCTTAACCATGTATACGGAGTAATGCGTGCAAGTAGCAGCCAGTCTGACCTGGTGGTTGTATGTCAAAAATCCCCTTCCGAAGAACTAAAATGTGTACCAACAAGTTTTGCTGAAGTGAGGGCGGTGTTAAAGTTAAACATTCAAAGTCTTCTATCCTACAGACTGACAGAAAGTACACGGAGTGCTTGGTCTCGGCATGCATTTTAGGATTCAGTTTCATGCAAGGATGAACTAGCTTGAAGTGAAAAACGTGCAACTCTTCACGTTTCTCTCTTCGTAAAATAGGCAATTACAAATAGCTGAACCTGAAGCCATTTTGAGTTTGGGTAAAAAAATAATAGACCTAACAAAAAAAAAAACCTTTAAAGGAATGAACCATTTCAACAATTAAAAACTACAATTCTTTGTTTAGCCTGGACTTCTTACAGTTGAGTAATTTTGTTGGAAAGTAGCACTCATTTCTCCCATTGAAATCGTTCTAGCTGTTTGATCTGGAATCGTGGGGTATATAGTCTTATCGTAGGTCAAAACAATTCAGAACAAAATTTATGTTTGGTAACACAATCTAAGCATTTACGTTACAAATTTCGTTTCTTTTTCCATGTTAGATTTTCGGAATATTAGCAAGTGAAGTTGACATCTTTGTCATGGATTCACACTGATGGCCAGTGTTGAAGATTTTCTTATTTTCATCCTATTGTTTTGACCCTGGATCGATTAAGAATGGCATCTTGGATGTAAAGTATGCAAATTCCATTGCTCGGAGCTTACGGTATGGTATCAATATTTGAGAGTTTTGTTACGTAAAATTGGGTGGTAATTTAAAAGGATCGCAAAAAATGTTCATAAATGTGCATCCATTTCATCACATTGTTTGCTTCAAGTTCACCCTTATCATAACATTTGTTGAACTTACATCTCGCGCCAACATGGGAAAATTGAGAGAATTAGAAAATATTCCTTTGTTACCTATCAAAGATAGTTAAGACACTTTTCACTTGTCACTTGTTTCCATGCAGACCACACCGTCATCCCAACTTTCATTAATTAGCAACATTATACGGTATATTACGTTAACCCTTTTTCTAGTTTCATTGGATCTCAAGAAATAAAAATTGTTATTATGCTCTTTCTGAGTTCGACACCCCTTCTCACCCCTGTCATGGTCTTTAAAATGGTCAACCCTATCACCAACTATAGTTCTTGTAGAGGGTTAACAGAAATGCTCGATTGGCTCAGCTCTTTGATTGACAGCTAATTCAAACAATGCAGAGTGCCAAAGCTTACATTAAACAACATGCACTTTACTGATAAACTGTTTCAATTATATAGATTAAGCTTCTCCATACTCATCCTTAAGCAATAAAATGAGATTTTGTCTGAATAAGGATGAATTTCAGACAATTAAGGGAGGGGCTAAAGGAAGAAGATTATGAGAATTGGTACTGTTTGGGGTTATAGATTTGGACTTTAAACCTTTTTGTTCAGTTACTATACATCAGAATCAATTCCCTTACTTGCACTGACTTCTTGTACATAAGACATAGAGGATGAAAAAAAAACCATGGACTGATGGAGAAATCGAACCAGGCAGGCCTTTTGTTTAAGCTAATCGAGTGGTAATGGCGAAATTGGATATTTGCATAGTTTACCAAACGACAAAGCACAATTAACCGATTATGGATTTAATCGTGTGATAATTAAACGTTCATTTCGTACCTGCAATCTGAAGAATAAGTACGTAATAAAAGTGGTTCGCAGTTAAAATGAAAGCAAGTATAAGTACCTTGAGAAGTTGAAAAAAGACGGGTATTTGTCCTGCACTTAAAATATTTCCCATTACAAATGACCCTTGAGTGGGTATCATAATACACGGCTCATCGAGCTTGTAAAACGAAAATTAATATGAAAAAGTTATAAGTATTCAATGATATATTTTGTTTCTTGGTTGCCATCTCCATTGCAATTCCGTGGATGGAAAGCAGAGGTGAAGGCTAAATGGTGCTAAGTTGTGTGTGTATATGTTGTACACACAGACATCTTTAATAACAATCACATTATTTGGCAAAGATTCTTCTTTTTGAATACAAAACACGACAAACGAAGAAGAGAATTTTTCCTAAATGTGCTCGGAGACTCGTATGAAAGTACAAATGTGTTCATATTTATTTAGACTACCGGATTGTTCAACGGCCAGTGAACCAGTCACACTTAACAGCTCATAATATAATGGGGTCTTTTCGTACATAAGCATATTCATACATTTATAATTAAAGTCGTATCTCCCTGGTGAAAATAACAACATTGTAAAATAAAAAGACTGAAATTTACTCCAAAAAACCCAGTTAGCTGAGGGATCACTCTTCCTGGCCTAAGGAGACCTTTTACTTCAAAAAAGAGCGATGTTTCATTCAATGTGTGTGAAATATCACTCTTTTCGGAGTAAAGTTCACTCCTTTTAGGAGTAGACCTATTCATTCAACACATTTGTTCCGAGTAAATTTCTGTATTTTGTTTTAGAGTCTAGCAAAAATGGGGAAGAAATGACCGTACTGATGACGTCATAGCTTAGAACTACTTTCATAGGGTCAAATCTTTGACCTAATACATAAACAAAATTTTAAAGTTATATGCATAATGCTATGTGGTAACGTACCTAGATAATAAACAATGTATCAACAAAATAATGATATCTGATTATCCTTGAAGTTTTCTATTTGCCAACATCAACACGGTTGACTTTAAAGACATTTCACCTTAAGGTATGCCATACCCGCCGTAAGCGATGTTACTGTTAGTGCACAGTGCTGGCCTGTAGATTGGTATATGTTGGCGTTCAGCCTATGGCTGGGTGTACTTGTTTAGCAAACTAGAGGGCCACCGGTCAAATCCCGGTGAAAACAATTTCCTGAGCATTGGTTGTTTGTAAATTCGTTCGATGTTGAACTCAGATTAAATTGTTGAATTAAAATGTGAGCTGTTGAAGTTCCCCGATATACTCGGGGCAGTTGTAGCGCAATGATGTACATCATGGAATCCCCGCCCTTCAAGCCTCTTTGTAAGTGTGGCTTAGGCCTTCGTAAGATTGAGCATAGCATGAAGGGGTTACGGACGGGAAGCTGATTGCTTTTGGAAAGCTTTTGAAAAAGCTTTTGGAAAAAGGCCACTTCCTATTTCCAAAATGACAGCTTTTGGGCACATTTGTCATTCATTCTGACAACACTAAATTCCTACATGATCATGTCATCATCCTCACCGTTATCCTAATCGTAACCTTCATTTTGAAGTTATAGCATTTTCGAAAACGGATTTACTCTCCCTCGCTCCACAGAATTCCTTCATTGGCTCACTAACATCCGCACCGGCATCCATGGCTTTTCGACTGAAAAAAATAATATCTTAACGGACAAGAGCAATCACCCCGACTTGCATGAGTAAGTGTAGTACTAGTAGACCGACTGTCCTGTTTCAGGATTGGTTCTTGGGAGTCATGTGACAATATTTTTCTCCTCTAACTGTCCAATATGAAATTCACTAGTACTCACTGCTTTGCTTACCTTGAATATGCAATATTGGAGTCCTAAAATATTATGAAAGATACTATGAATAGCGATAAGAAAATAATTGCGAGATTTAGCTGTTGCTTCAAAATAACTTTGGGATGACTGCTCTTGCCCTCGTCTGTCTCGACACCACAAAACGAAGTCTACTTTCGTACTCCGAGTCTCCGCAGTCCAAAGAAGGCCTTCCATAATAGTGTGTGACTTGCTTTGGTTACCATTAAATGAAAAACATTAAGGTAAATCGGGTTTGAAAGAAACTTTAAAGCAAAAATATGGACCATGAAAAATATGAATGGCGAAATCGTTAAATCAAAAGAGTGAGTATAAAAGCTTGAACTTTTTCAGAATTACACCTTAGAAAGTTTATAATAAGGAACACTACATAAATATTTGGTATTTAAAAAGAAAAAAAAAACTTTTCATTGTATTTGAAATGTTCAGAGTTTTAATGAGAACCAGTGAAGATAAACACCCATCACCTAAAATTTTATTTTTACTAGAGTAAAACAAAATTCCCAATTGGTGACTGTTCTGCGATAATGATTGGCATGAAATTCAAATGACAGTTTAACGTAAGGTCACATCAGCATGCATTAGGGTGTTGTATAGACGAATCCGAGCAGCCAGTAATGGAGCCCATTAGAGGGATCTAAAGGCCCAATTCTCTCACCCCAAACAGTGGCAATTCTCCATACCTTCTTACTTTAGCCCCTCCCACAATTGTCTGAAAATCATCCTCATCCAGACACAGTCTCAGTTTACATCGTTTCAGGGTGAGTATAGAAAAGCTCAATGTGTATAATCAAAACACTCTCAGTACAGTTCATGCTGTGAAATGTAATCTTTGGTACTTTGCTTTGTTTGAATTAGCAGCCAGTCAAAAAGCTGAGCCAATCGTGAGAGTTTCTGTAACCTCCTACAAGAACTGTAGTTTGGGGTGAGGGGATTCGCTCTTTAAATCATCTTAATTTTAATGTCTACATGCAATTCCTCATATTCAGCGAAATTCAAGGCATTAAGAGAGATTTTAGTGTGCAACCATCCATGATAGAAGTAAGCAAGAAGTTGAAAGATTAAAGCGGATGGACCCTTCATGCCCGACTAAATTGGTCACCTCTTGACTATTCGGATTCGGGCGTAGTCTTGGTTAAGGAGCACTGACCACGTGTTGGGCGAACAAAGTAGTCCTACCTCTAGATTTGAGTCTCTCAAGCACGAGTGAATGGCAATTAGCAATCTTATTAAATATTAAGAGCGCACATGAGTTACTATATGTCACAAGTGTGCATACATAATCTTCAAGATATACCTCCAAACTTCAATTAACTAGGTTGTTTTTAACAAAGTTTTTTTTTTTTTGGGGGGGGGGGGGTGGGGTTGATCATAGATGGGAAGGTCTGGGATGAATATATTTGACCTAGAAGGGAATAACGTCTCTGAAAATAGTTCAATAGTATATATACAGCTAACGAAATGATTCACTGAAAACGAGTTAAATGAAAGCCGTTGTCCGGTCACCTCGATTAGCCCCTTATGGCTCAGACGTGGTTGAGGGCTTTTGAGTGAAAAGATGCAAACGCAACTTTATAATAAAATGTGGATCCCGAAATAATGATGTGGCATAGTACTGTCCTGTTTACTCTTCAAACTACCGCAAAACGGTAAAAAAATTAAATACCGTTAACCCCTTCACAGAATATTGATTGAGTATACTAATCGGTGTGTAAGATGTGTGCTATTTATTACTATAATTTAAAGCAGAAAACTGATTTTATGAACAGGGGACGCCACCAAAGCCTCATCCCACAATGCAGTTGGGCAATTTAAAAGCGGCTAAGAACACCCCTTACACAATGACAAAGATACTGAGTTAAACGATGAATTGCTGACATTTAAATACGGGTCCCATCTTTGTGAACGGTAAGTTAACCCATTGACGAAACGGAACTGAATGTTCTCTGTATCATCGTGTGAGTCCATATTAATTAAATTACAAGAATCGCATTATGGAAGAGTGTTTTTTCACACAGCTGAATGATAGAATGTAAATACTGTTCACGGACGAACAAATTTTCTTCCTTGACACCGAAATTATCGAAAATACAGCCCCAACGTTCATCTGTCTTCTACCTTGCTTTACGTTTCATGAATATTAATGAAATTGAGACTTGATGTTGGGCGGAATAAGACGGATTTTATTTTACACTTGTGAGCACGCACTTATGCTCCATAAAAATTGAAACTTATACATGAATGTCACCATAAGTTTCGCGTTTCTGACAGAAAAATGGATCCCTGGCTTAAGAATGAAAGGATGTTGTGATTGGCACGGCGCAATGAATTGAATGGATCTTAGTGCAGTCACTCGGTACCTTTTAGGCCTTTTCCTTCTTTTTTGTGGTATTTTTGAACATATATAAGTAAATGCATAAGTTAATTTGTTTGTTACACAAACTTGCTTACTTCTTATTGTAAACATGGACAAACGAACAACTTCACAATACAGCGTCCCTATAAATTATGTACAACAGTGATATTTTTAACGGCATATATATTTTTTCCAAATGACTGGCAATTGGCAGGTTGCTGTGAATATGAATGATAAATCATACAAAAGGCAAACAGATCAAATTTAGCAAAACGATACTGCTCAATTCAGATCAACTGGGAGTCATAAACTTAAACTAAGCGTTAATAATTAGTGAATAATGTATTATCAGAATCGTGCTTGATATAAAATAAAATATTTCTGATTCCGAAGTGTTAAGGTTGTCGATTGGTGACAAAATAGTGAAACGACGGTTAGGATTTACTTACTGCGAATCTATCAATTGCACAATATAAATATACAGAAATGTATTCCATCGTGGATCTATGCTTTTCTTTGCTTTTCGAATAGTTTCTTCCTTTCTTTCTTTCTTTCTTTCTTTCTTTCTTTCTTTCTTTCTTTCTTTCTTTCTTTCTTTTTTTTTTTTTTTCTTCTTTTCTTTCTTTCTTTCTTTCTTTCTTTCTTTCTTTCTTTCTTTCTTTCTTTCTTTCTTTCTTTCTTTCTTTCTTTCTTTCTTTCTTTCTTTCTTTCTTTCTTTCTTTCTTTCTTTCTTTCTTTCTTTCTTTCTTTCTTTCTTTCTTTCTTTCTTTCTTTCTTTCTTTCTTTCTTTCTTTCTTTCTTTCTTTCTTTCTTTCTTTCTTTCTTTCTTTCTTTCTTTCTTTCTTTCTTTCTTTCTTTCTTTCTTTCTTTCTTTCTTTCTTTCTTTCTTTCTTTCTTTCTTTCTTTCTTTCTTTCTTTCTTTCTTTCTTTCTTTCTTTCTTTCTTTCTTTCTTTCTTTCTTTCTTTCTTTCTTTCTTTCTTTCTTTCTTTCTTTCTTTCTTTCTTTCTTTCTTTCTTTCTTTCTTTGTATTCCATATTAGCACATGTTGAACGCAATGTTTCATGCATGGTCTTAAATGCAGACGCAGCAGTCACGGTACTCCTCTACAAATGTCCAAAATTATTCCAATATTTCTACATTACTCTACATTTTTCTTGGATTGTCGGACGGTATTGTTGGCAAGATGAAGACAAATACCTTTAACCTCTGAGTCATGATCCTGTCTATTCAAAACAGGGCCCCTGCCTCTCTAGTCTTGACCTTCAACGGCGCCACTCCCGCCAGATGTGACCTGGCCCCTACCGCCGACGGATATCTCTCGATCCCTTTCTGTTATCATAGTATTAGCAAGGACTTGGAAGTGTCACAGACCTATAATTTTCATACACCGGCAGAAGTATATAATTGTAACATTTAAATGCAACCAGGGCCATAACTAAGGTTGCTTAATAGAGTAAATAAATCCTTACATTAAAATTCTGTTTTAGTTAAGGAAATTTCATCTTCACAGGGATATAAAGCTATACTTTTAGTCTTCCTCTTCAAGAGAGTTAGCAAAGGGTAAAACTGATGTCAATTTTGCAAACTAATGTCGCATATCTGGTTGACTTCATTTTTAAATGTTGTGCGCAGTGTTTCTACTTTTCAAAATTAATTTTACGAATTCGGCAATTAGATAACCTAAAACTGAGTGACCCCTTCTCGAGATTCAATATTTTCAGCTGCTTTTCGGCTTAACCAATGTATGGTTTAACGCATCGTCTTGCACTTTTTATTACATTAAATTAACACATTTCTGCCAAAGTTTCAAACCTATCTTTTGATCCTGGGAAATTTCTTTCCAATTCTCTGTCCTTTTTACAGGTGTGATCAAAACGCAAACAAAGTTTTCAACTTGCAACTTGTTTAAAGGGGACATACAGTCAACTCAGTTTGAATTATTGTAGTACCGATGTATACATAATCTGTTTTATAATTGGCTCCTGCGGACTACATTTTTCTCCCTAAATTATAAGATTTATGAGCGTAATTCATTGGTTGACCCTGAATATGCAATATATAAATTCTCATTTATGACAGTATGATGCAAGTTGCTTAGAAACGAGATAAATAGTTTTTGAGCAACTGCTTTTGCCCTTTAAAGTGACATCACAATACATGCTTTCAAAACATCTATTCTATAATCAGCAATCCGGAGTTCTTCTCTTCATCTGAAACTTTTGAACAGTGAAACTACATTTGGAAGACATTTTTATTGCTTCTTAAAATTTTTGACTTAAAAGTTTCCCTTTTACCAGTTTACACGGAGTTTAAGTTATATTCGTTTTCACAGTGTACGAGCAAAATGGATGGACAGAACAGATCATTTCCTCTCATTAAGCCTTCATCATTTTCTAATTACAGAAACGTCTTTTAAAGTTATATATTTCTGACAAAATAAGACTTCCAACTTATAAACCAACGCCGAAAGCCAACATCCACGTTTCACTTTAGTCTTCCCCCACAACGTCAGATTCAAGAGTTAACTGAGGCAACATCTAGTAATTGGATAAAGCAAATATCTTTTTCGAAGTGATTTAAATAGACGTGGACAACAACGAATTCTACACGAGAAATAATCAGACGGTCGTTAACAGGTAAACTTCTCGCTCGTTTGACATCCTTTGGAAAGCCTCTCCTGCCGATGAAGAGACAGGGCACCAGGGAGGAATCTGACTCTCGTCATGCGAGATGGACTTAACTCTGTAATGATACATAGAAGTCGTTAAAACTTACTTCTGCTCCAATGGTTCAATGTTCTTTTTAGAATAGATTCTTTGCTCCAAAATAAAATACAATGTCTGAATGTAGTGAACGTTTAAGACGTTAACGAGTAGTGCGGTAGTATCTCTTTAGTAGGGGTGTAGAATGTGCAGATATATGGTGTCTTTTTGGCAGCAAATACGAATCCGTGACTGCCTCATTGCATGTAGAGGGGAGACACTTGGGGAAATAAAAGGGAATATTTCAGTAAATAAAGCGATTACAATTTGACTTAGTCTGAGTCGTCGGCTGATAGAGCTAAGAGTTTGTACTTAATAAACTCCACAAGCCGTGATTTAGTTTGAAGCAAATCGAGTAGGGTAGGGTAGGCTTTTGATATGAAGAATGCCAACAAGAGGAATCGCACTAAATCTCACTATGACTGACAGAGGTAATTATAAATCACATACATTGTGAATAGCATGTCACATGAGGTTCTAAGATTGATTCATATTTAATATGTTGATAACAAAAGGTTTAGGTTAAAAAAAAAAAGAAAAAAACGTTTTATTCACGTTTTAACTCATTACGGAAAATACTTCAAAAAATAACAATATCCTAGACACATTTCATAAGTGATTGAAAAATAAAAAGGTCCTCATCGCAGATGCAGTATAGTGGTGATGTGAAACTTGAAAAAATACACGATAATTCTCTACTCATACCGTAACAGATATTTTCAGGTATTTCTTTTTATAACCTGATATTAGGATATAGGCCTACATGGAAGATAAACGTTTAATCATGACACTACTGCTTGTTTCTGTATTAAAGTGGTTAATTTCGATACCGTCACAATCTTATACAAAGAAGTGCTGTAAAACGAAAAATATGGAGAAAAAAAGAAATGGGACAAACACACAGTAACAAAAGAGCGTATTTTTATTACAATTTGTTTTTTTTTTTCTATAAAATTATTCATGCCAGTTTTGTCCAGCGCTGATGATATTGATAAGTCCAGGCAATTCGATACTATTGTTTCAATCCCGAGACAAGGCAGCCTCGGCGTAATTTCTCCATATTGCATATCGTGGTTCAATGACCTGTGGGAGAACAGCGGAGATTCTTCGGTTTTTTATCGATGTTGTTTTCCATTTCTGGGTTAACGATGTAAATATAGGCCTTTAGTCATGGGTTCGGCTTAAGCAGATTACCAACACATAATGAAGTTCAAAATGACTTTGGACGTTGCCAGCTTGTATGACATATAATGTTTAATTGCACAGGTTTTTGCGACGAATAAGGGAAAGCGAGTGACCACACGGATAATAATATGGTATTACCAGACTGTGTCACTGTTATGGGGGTAAGGGGAGTATGAAATGTAAGCAAGTCACAGAATTGTGACATGGGGAATCTATGCGGGGCCCAGACACCTATTGAAAAGAATCAAGTAACGATTTGTGACTATCATTGTGTTCGATAATAAGAATTATTGAGTCTGCGGAAAAGGCAAAAGGCAAAGCTTGGTAAGACTTTGCATTAACATCAATCTAAGGGGGTCTAAGAGAGGTATAGGAATAAAGGGCTTTGGTCCGCTAGAAGAAGTACTTATACAACATTTGAAAGGAGTAAATGAAGCTAGTTTTGGGTACATTTTGTAGACAAAAAGGACTTTCAAGCTACCGCGACCTGTTCTAACTATTTTAAGTTTTGGCTTTCGGAACACAAATAGTGCTGCGCGTGAAACATTTGACCATTGTGTATGTGTATGTGCGTTACTATGTGTTCTAATGTGTTTTGTGAGGATATATCTGTAAAAAGATAGGCCCATCTCTTCCGCCGAGCTAGCCTGCGCAGCACTTCTGTGGCTGCAGCCCCCTTACCTGTTGGTTTTTCGTAGCGATGAGCTGAACGAAAAAAAGCGGGTTACCGTCCATCTGGAAGATTACGGGCGAAAAGAAAATTCAAGCCTGTGCTTGAAGAGTTAGATGGGATTTAAAGACAAACCACAACGAATGTGAGTATATAGGGTCAGTTAGCCAGATGAAAAGGGAAAATCCCAACTGTTTCAAGCACGGTTCAAGTTTGGCTTCAATTACGGTTCAGCACGCCATGACCGAACCGGAGACATATGCCCAACCTTTTGAAAGTTGAAGATCAAATCCGTATATAATTTCAACATGTTTTTACTTTCGGTCATCAGTATTCCCTTTCTCCCGTCCCCTAAGACTTTTCGATTGGTTGGTGTCCATCGGTTTGTATACTAAATACACCGTTAGACGGAACTAACTAGAATTAGGCTATAGATAACCTAGCCTTTTATACCACATATGAAATAATAGCTTCAGTCATATCCCTTGATAAACTCATTTGGTATAAGCAGATAGTAATATGAATTCACCATCTCGACAGCTAAATTAAAACAACAACGCTGAGTAGATTTATGGCTAAGATTTAGTTTCCGGTAAAAGATCAAATTTTGAAAAATGATAATGTCGTGAGGTTATTTAATCATAATTCAACCCATATTATTATATTAAGCCAACAACATATCATAAATCATATAGGCTTATGGTGGATGTAGATGACGGTTATTACACATATACAAAGACGCTCTCACTGACTTCAGAAGTCAGTGAATAAAACAGATTAAAGGATAAGAATAATGACTGTTATTTTATCATATTTTTATTACAGTATTATATACACATATGTAAAGGTTTATACCTACGCCATACCATTTATCTTTGATACAGGATTAGCCTAAATTTACAATTTTCACTTACTAGAGACACATGTTTCTTTTCAGCGGGTTGATTTGTGACTATACTTTGCAATCATAACATGCACATGAGTCGGTCTAGTTTTTTGATATCAAACTGGACACAAACGGTACCGGTACCACTCTGATCTGCTGATACGGTATGTAGAGTCACATGAATGGCAGTGAATCCCAATCTTTTGTACTCTCGTATCGCTTTATTTGTTACGCTACTTCTTGGTACCCTTTTGTCCACCATAAGAAAAGACAAAAAGTACCAACGAACCAACACTTAATATATTGTCATGATTACTTTGATCTCATGTGGCATGGAGGGGGGGGGGGGATGGTCTGACTTTTCCTGACTGACTTGTGAATCTATCAGTTAACTTTAAGCAGTATCCCCTTACAGCGAATTTGATTTATTTATACGACTGAGTGGCACTACCTTTTTTTAAAAAATTTCTATAGCCTTTCCTGCAGGTACCCGGTTCGCTGGTGCCCCATTGAAAACCAGGACTGTATGGTTTTGGAATATATGTCTAACGAGGTGAGGAAGTCTTGTCTGGGAAACGGTCATTAAATCGACGACAATTATATCCAATGTTTGATCGTTTTTCGGCCTGGGTAAAAGTCAGACAGACTGACCGGGATCGCAGGAATTTTGGTTTTGTCACAGCATCTCTGAGATTTTAGCAAATCTCAGGATAAAAATTATATCTGAGGACAAGTATATTTGGTTAATGATTTGGTGGGATCGGAATGACACAGGGTCTGACTGCATAACAGGACAGACCACCAGTTTGTCTGTAATTACCAAGACCACCTTCATGGGCTGTATACGGTACGTTTCGGTATGGGTAAGTATGATCACCCTCGTTACCAGGTGGAAGTCAAAAAGAGTGTGGGAGGGGTAATAGACAGGTAATAAGGAGGTAAAGAAGCCTCGAGAAGTGGGGAAGCGCTGCCAGTCGAATGTCACTCAATTACAAAAATAAATAATGGCCTTTTCTTAAATGCATTTTGGTGTATTTCGCCCAGCATAAAATACCCCTCTACAGGCTTCTTTGTCCCCCTTCTGTACCATATCTTATCTAGGTTCAATCCTACCTATTGCTCAAGTTACATCGTACATTACGGTACGTTCTAGGAAAGTCCTTGCCTGCTTTCCAGGTTTAAGGCATTTCTAAGTTAACATCCGAGCGTGTTGAACAAACGAAGGAGAGGGACGATCTTCTACTGCAACACTACCCATTAAGTTCACCATGAGTGAACGTAGACCCTGCCCGAACACAACTTGAATATCAGTTGAAGATAAGAACAGACTGCTTATACCGTAATAGAGTATCGTCTTGAAAAAGTATTCGAAGGGTTTGCAATTTCCAAGAAATCGAACTCAATTTGAGGAAGTTTGAAGAGAGCTGCAGGTTATAATTCACTACTAAGCACTACTTTCGATCGATATTCCAAAATTATAGGCTTCAGATTATACCAAGGACCTGGAAATATAGAAAAGAAAATCACATAATTAAAAATGTCCCCACTATTCGAACAAATTTAGATTTATAAAAATGGCTGTCGACTAGTCTTTTGACGAATAAGATTATTCTTTGTTATGTCTTTCTTTGTCTATAGTGTGTTAAGTTACCGGTGAAAGCATACAAGAGCTTTGCGGGATTAGAGAGGTGTAGATTGTAAATTGTCAATGTTGCGTAAATTAAAGAGATTTAAAGGCACTTATTCATCACCCTAGATAGTCCTAAATCTCCCAATCTTCTTACTGCTTGCTCCTCCAACTACCCCCTGAAACTTATCCTCATTCCGACAGTTACTAGCTTCAGGGCATACCCTGGTGGGTATTCACGACCCCTAATATGCCGATCAGAACACCTACTCCAACTTTCCAAGTGCAAGCTGCGTGATATGAGTTTCTCTGCATTTTTGAATTTGAAGTCAATCAAACAGCTGAGCCAATTGAAATTTTCTATGGACTACTGGTAAATTTGTAGTTTCGAGTGACTGATGAGTCATTTAAATTAGGGATAAATAGGTAATTTCGATTGAAATATTCAGTTCAATAGATAGAGAATAACCGTTTGTTTTTAATTTTTTGATTCCGAATTTGATGGTTTTTTAGTAATCTACCTGCTTCAGTTTGGTTTTCAACCTGAGAAATAAAATGGGTTCTCAAACATTTATCTTTCCATTTTTTGGAATTTCGAATAATAAATTCCAAGATATTTTATTGTAAATGATGGTGCAACACACTCTGCAATTGCTCTAGGCCCACATACTAATTGGCCTGAATTGATTATTGTGAACGCTTTTGAAGGAAAATCGTTTATTTTGTTTACGTTTAGGCATTTAAATATAGCTATATACAATGATTCTTGGTGGAGATAACGATAAAAGTTAAATGGAATTGAAAATGAATCTGAACAATTACACCCACCTTACCGCCTACGTTTAGGTTAGATGGAGTTTTACGGCTCAGTTTTTAAATGGAATCGATTGTACAGCCTTCTAGACAACACAGAAAATTCGTTATAATTATTCCAAGCAATGCGGCAATTTTATCCGAAGTCAAACCTAGTATGAGTTTTTCCGAGACAAGTCTAAAAGGCAGTCAAGCCAAGCAGTGAGCACCATATTTCTCCGAAATTACCCATAGTGCAACAGAACAGTGACGTAAAACCTGCATCCAATGTATACTTTTGTTTGCTGTTGTGCAATATCATATATAGCCTACTATACTGCACAAACGTTCGTAACACTACTGAAGACTGGCGCAACTGCCCATCGTTTAATTCATTTTACAAACGTTTCAACGGTTGAGTTTGAGATAAAGGTTCAGAAATGAAAAGATTAACTCCTTAAAAGAATACGGATGCCTCTTCCGGGCCAAGTGCACATGATTTTGAGCCAGTTCGACCAAGGAAAACTCGTGCACCTGGCCTACTTAGGCCTACTAAGTCAGAACTTGAACTCCGCTGTCACCTATGCCATTAGGCCTATGCGGACTTGTATCGGTTGTAGTCGGCTACTGCGTATGCTGACATGTGACCCTAATATTTGTTGCGTGGGCAATTGCATATCACCATGTGTGATTATTTCAAAATTTAATCTATTAAAAATGTAAGCAAAGCTAAGCAAAGCTGCTACACAGGCTGGTTACAATGCCTCACCAATATATATATGGAAAAGGGCGAACTACAACGCTCTTGACTTCATCTTCGTTCTTCCCGCCCCCCTTTACACGTTACCCCTGAAGAGAGCGTTATGTCTACAAGCATGATAACTGGCACTTGTAAGAGGTGGTCTTTATATACTTGTCCATATTTCAAGTGAGGTGTATTGTCCACATTTCAGGTGAGGATTCAGCCTCCAAATGTCCGAAGTCGTTGTGGTTGTATGCCAAAAACTTTATTCATGATTTATACTTCATAGAGGATAGGTTTTATGTGGATTAGTAGAGGGTATCTCATCCCCATCAGTTAAGCAATGTCAGCAAAGTTTCACTTGGTGGCATGATTTTGTCATACAAGGACTCAGGTTGCAGTGATCTAGGGCTCATATGGATCCTACAGTAGCGACCTGGCAATGGATCAAGACAAACCTCTTTTGCTCTACGATATAATCAAATATGAGATTCATAAAAATACAACTTTTTACGCTTTTTTGGGTGTTGTCGGTGCATGAGTATTAACCGATCACAAATATAGCCATCATTTTTAGACCACGTAAACAAACGGTACAGATCAGCGTCTGGTTGAGGGCGCTAGTGGATGAAAAGAAATAGCTGCACACATGTTCCGGGATTGTGGCAGCTGTTGGGTGGAAAAAAATATTCCCACCAGTAAATTACACGGTTGGGTCAAAACTACGAATTAGCCTTGATTATATTTATAATTAAAAATCAACTGTCTCAAATAAGCTGAAGTTACAGCTTGCATCTTCTCAGAGAGGGAGCCTAAGAGAAAGATAAAAAGTTTCATCGTTTTAATTTTCAAGATTTGATAAAAAATTTGTTGGCGAGAAACAAACAGCCAACAAGTTTTCTGTGATGACTTCATCCTTGAGAAAAAAATCGGTGTTAGGCTTATTTTGACTAACCTTCTATTTCGTGTATGCATATGCGGATTTTAAAAACATGGAAATGTTCTGTAAAAACAAGCAGCATTTCCTTTTAACGTGCTAAACAGGAAGTTATGACGTTTTAACCATCTAATGGCATGAATATTGCCGATAAGAGCGCTCGACAATTTATACTCTTACAGAAGTTTTAGTCGGGTTCTTTATGATTTTTTTTATCGGTGCCCCCTCCTAGTTTGCCGGCGTAGCGCCTCTGTGGCTTCAGCCCCCTTTAGGCTGCCACCCCTCAAATTGTTGATTTTTTCGTAGCGATGAGCTGGACGAAAAAATTCGTTCGCCCCGCGGGCTACCTTCTTGTGGGCTCGGGTTGTAGAATATGCCCATAATATTTCTCTTCTGTTGTAGGTGTAGACTAAATGTTAGGGCTTGCGCATTATTTGAAACCTTTTATCGACTTAACTGTTGTATCCCTAGTTAACACTTTATAACACATTCGTGTTGCTATGTCGTTAAATTTAATTTAAGTAACCCTTCCGGTACAAATTAATGGTTTCTGTTTCCAGATTTCATATGAATTAACGGCAGGGACGTCGAATCCCGGGAGGCAGTGGCAATCGCTCCATCTATGAAGATATTGTGGGCAAACATATCGTTTTGCACCCCTCTAAATAATTCAGGCAGATTTCAAAAATCAACGAGCGGAATGAACAAAACGTAACATTGTGGAGTACACATAATTGAGTCTATTTTATTTGAGCTTATTTTATTTCTGTATATATGCGTGGCAATGTGCGTGTATGCGTGTGTCGTGTTTTTTTTTTTTTTATTATTTATTTATTTTTTTTTTTAATTTTCTTGTGTGCTCTTGTTCGTGTGGGTTAGATAAAGTTGGTAAGATACAGTTTTTCTTTCCCAGTTTCCCACCAATTCCCAGTTTTCCACTAATTCCAAGTTTCCAACCAATTGGTTCTAGTCGAGCCGGCCACGGTCCCTTTTCCAGTTATGTTGTCTCACTGGCTTGTTTTTCGCACTCCATAACTTAGTTGGCAGTAGTTTTTAAAGTCTTCGGTATGACCCGGCCAGGGCTCGAACTACCGACCTCCCGACTGCAAGTCTGATGCTGTAACTACTTGACCATGCACTTAAAGAACATCTTGTCAAATAGGGCACGAACCCGGGAATCTCGTCAAATATTTGAAAAGTTTCTTTTCAAAATTGACCAGAAATGGTTCAAATATGAAACTTTCTTTTTATATTTAAGTCGAATCTTGTCAAAAGTTTTGACAAGATACCGGTTCTTGCCCCAGTTGAGTAGATTCTATTCAAATTTGACTAGAAATTTTGTAGAGTGTACAGTCGGTCCGTATTTGTGTCGGTGGGTTGCTTAAAGGCGAGCCCGGTCACGGACAAGATCCAGGTTCTTTGCCTCCTAAATCCAAGTTCCACTCTCCTGAACCCACAAAGCATACCTGTTTCCGCCCCATGTTTACGGCATTCCGATGTGCGATGTAGAGGATTTTCTAGTAAAATCAAACATTTGGAGTAACATACTTTTCCGTTTTCGAAATATGATCACTTGACTTTAAGTTACAAATTTCGGAGTAAGCCCACTATTGTTACGTATTCGACTTAACCAAGTGCATGAAAGGCTCACAGTAGCTCATGTAAAACATCAAAAATGAATTACCGGTGCACCAAATTAATGCGAGTTTCCTACGTATGCTATATGCTATAAATGTATGACATTGACTCGAACTTCACCACGGGACTGATTCGAAATTTAAGGGCAAGAGCAGCTTAAAACAGTGTAATAGACTGTCCTGTTTCATGATTGGCTCTCCAGGGTCATGTGACAATATTTTTCTTCTCAAATATGAAATTCTCAAGGTGTAGCTGTTTGCTTCATCTTGAATATGCATGATACTGAAGTCTTAAAATACTATGAAACATATATACTTTGAAGAGAAATAAGAGGAAGATTGTGAGGTTAACAGGTTAAGCTGCTGTTTCGGAACAAGTTTGACACTGCTGTTCTTGCCCTTTAAACTCGGTGTTAAACCAAATCGGACTACTAATTAATTATAATTCGTCGGTCTGACATGATTACAGTATGACTTACTGCATATATACTCTGAAAAAGTCACGTTTATCTTCTAAAAAACTTACACTATTGGAATAAATAAGAGAGAAAAACTTGATAATTGGACACATAAAGAGGTCAACTTGCAAGTATTGTACGTTGCTGTGGGGTGTTTTAGATTTTGAAGCAAGCATACCGAAAAGTGCCAATTTCTTTCGCTCGGATAATTTTTCTGTTTTATTATATAACTCCAATCCTATAGGGCAGTGTGACAAGAATAGAGTGCTCCACTCTGATGTAATTTATTGTTTTCAAATCATTCGTTTCGCTGAACTTTGCAAATTTCATAACAAAAAATGAAAGTATAAATCACGAGTCAAAGGAATCTATTCTGACTGGATGACAAATCAAAATAAAGCTCATAACTCGGATTACTCTGTCGGTTCAAAGTTTCCCCAATTAACTTAATGCTGAACGTTTTAGCTTTTCGAAATTCATTTTGACGAATTGTGAGACACATTTAATAAGAGTATCTTGTGGAAAGCGCCCAACTGAAGAGAAAAACAGACTGGGTCCACGCGGTTATAATACCTCTTCCATTCTTCTGGGACTTCTGAAAGGTGGTAAAACGAAAATAAAAACACCAGATTTTAGCCAATCAGTTATGCAGTCACAGAAGAACAATTAACGACTTTGCCTTATTTCTCATGATGCGTGAAAGATGATATTTGTGATAAAATTTGTTATCTTCACGGATTCAGCTAAGCATTAGTGAAGTTTTTGAGCTCAATTAAATATTACATTGCATATATGTTTCAATTATTAAACGGTTTCCTCTCCATATACTTTAACCATTGAAAATCGCTTCTGTTTACGCAGTTGAGCATGATCACTGGCAAACATAAGAGGTAGGACAGTAATTTATAATGGCGTAATCTCTCCATTTTAATCAAGCTTTAAGCGAGATTAACAGCCGCTTGGTCAGGGGAATGTTGCGGGAGGGGTTAGACCTCCCATGGCACAAGTTGAACGAAGAAATGCAAGCAAGTGACAAAACAAGCTTTTCGTGAGATTAGCAGGTGTTACGTCAGGGGAAGGGTGTGTGGGGAAAGGAATGTTGGATCACTGCACACTAGATTACGTCAGAGGCCCAGACTTTGCACCATTTTGCATCTGGCAACCTCAAAAGGGTGACCTACCATTAGACAAATCACAATGCAAGTCAGACTAGACAGCTGGGAAACCCTTCAAATGACACGATCCATACAGGATACGTGCCTACAGACAAACAGCAGTCTGGCTTGGTTTTCAGACGTTGATACATAAAATCCTTGTCTTCCCCTTGAACAGTGATTGCTTAGCGGGGGGGGGGGGGGGGTTCCTCTACACTACGTGAAGTTGTGAAATGCATGTCACAGTGTCTTTAAATATGGTAACGTACGGGTGGATTGTGGCAGTTGCAACCGTATATTTATTTGTACAGTTTCATTTTCCCAAATTATTGCCATTTGAATCTTGCAACCATTTATAAAAATTTGGCCCAGTGCCCAAACCTAGTTTTATCGGTTCAATCACTTCGATCTAAGAAACCTTTTAAACGACCTTGTGAATAGCGCGGCAGTGAAAAGGAAAGCGCGTGGCATGTAAATATCCCAAAATTCATATCTGAGTAAGGGATGGCCCGTCCTTTCCCCTACTCAAATCGTATTCGTTTAGGCAGCATGCTGCTGGTGTATAATTATGCCAAGACCTAGCAGGAAAAAAAGCCAAGTGCATGTGCTAAGATGAATGGCTATATCTAATTGGCTTAGCATGACATTAAATTTCATGTATTTTATCCCCATGGTCGCATTGGCTGCCATGGTTACCAGACTGGCAACATACTGACATAATTTTTCGTCGGTTGATAAAGAGGTCGCTCACACCATGGTCACCAATATTATGGGATGTGCTATTTTTTAAGCCATCATAAAAAGAAGGGTAACATTTTTAGCGCGATTTATTGATTTTTTGCATAACGTTTGTTCACTATTTGCAACTTATATAACAGGAAATTATGTAACTATGTAGCCAGGAATAGTACTAATTTGCTGTAAATCCCACATTGATCAGAGAGTGTATGTACAGATGAAGCAAACAATATTCATTGAACAGTAATTTCAATTGGCGGTCGTGAAACAATCAAATTAAAAATAATTACAATAATTGATACCGGTACAATAGATGGAAACGCTTTACATAAATAATCACAAGCCACTAAACAAACGTTAGCAGATGAAAAATAGCAATGGTAGTTTTAATGATAATGCAAAAGACAGTTTTGCTAATATCCATCCATATCAAAACGAAATCGTATTTCCAATAGACAGATGGAGAAAACCTTGACAATCCTGATCCCATCAAAATTTACTTCTAAACAAATCCTTCATTCAGGCTGGTAAAGCCACGTTTGCACCAGAAAGAAGTCCCATGCAGGAAGAAAAGTTTTCTATTTTGATTGAAAAAGCGCATCAACAGAATGTCCTCACTTAGCCAATCAAAATGCCGAGTTGCCTCCCTTGGTTTGGAAATATTAATTCTTAAAATTAATTATATCTGTATTCTATAGACTCAAGTGAAAGTGAAATAATGTACAAATGGTAATGTGTTAACAAGATAATGCACATATGATAGATTTAATGGATGTCTTTAAATTTAATTTAAATTTATGTATATTTATTTTTGTTATCTTTTTACCTTTGGATCGGCTGTAGTCAGAGACAAATTAAAATGAATAAATGCATTAAGATGATAACTTTTAATTCCATTCCAGACTCGTTCCATTGACCCAGTTACGTCAGAAAAACCTAAATATGACTCTAAGAGTGAAGTTAATTTTTGGAATCCCCTTATATGAGGACGCAAGATGTTTCCCCTCCCCCTTTCTTCTCCCTCCGGACCATCCTCTCACTCTCTCCTCTATTGCACTTATGAACCAAGTTACAGATATCCGTTACCTATCTTATTGAAAACACTCTCTGGCCGCGGATCTTTCTCCGAGGCACCATAAAACTCCAAGTGATAAGAGTTAAAAGGTCCTAAGAATGTAAATGATGCACTTAGGACAGAAATGATTGGCATATTAAGAATTCACAAGTGAACGTTTTTCGAAATTAGGCCACGTACGCATCCAGTGTTTTTGGGGCACGTCCACGTTTAGTTTTGACGAAACAACAAGTATATACGAAGAAAAATTATGGAAATACAATAAAAGTGAGTTGCAATGACAGGTTTCATTAGGGTCATCATGAAACTGATATATCGATCCAGCGAGGACAACCGGACCCGGTCGATCTGTGCCACAAGGTGAGAGGCTTTTAATTTAGAGTTCTGTCAGCTACAATTTTTGCTACTGTTTGTCGAGATTTAGTTTTGAGAGCAATTGACGTATTGAGGTCACTATAGGATAGGGTGTTTGAAGGCAAACGTATCCAAACTTCAAGTGCTTTTGACTTAGGCTTGTCTCGTCCGAAAAAAAGCGCGGAGAACCGGAACCAATATGTCAGAGTTCGTAGGCAACGCTTACAGTCTCTTTGACCAAAGTGTCGCCTCTGACAACTTGAAGCACATGACGTCATCATAATACAGAATTAGGGAGTTGTACGTTTTTTTTTCGATAAAAAGAATATTTTGTCCACCTGTCGGCTATGGAGTAAAGTGACAGGTGTTCCCTCGACTACTAATGGAAGTAATATCCTAGGACTTCCATGGTATACCAGAATGTTACAAGTCAAGGCGTATCACTCATTCAAAACCAAACTCAATCGCAACCAGTCCATCGTATACTTATTGGCAAAAAACAAACAAACAAAAAAAAAACAAAAAAAACAAAAAAAAAACAAAAACAAAACAAACAAACAAACTTAACGGTTTTCAGCATTACATGCTATATGTGCTTATTGAGATTAGCCTGCAGATGAAACCCTACAAAACAGTAAAAGACAATTAAGAGCTAACAACAGTCCCCATTCCATGGGGAGAAATTACGATGGTTGATTTCGCGGATTAGAGGGAGTTGACAGGAAGTTCAAAATCGACACACGACTTCGGAACTTAACCAATGCGTTGTCAATGTTTCTAAAACTTGTGAATTTTGTAGTGGCACGAAGCCAGTATTTGTGACGGTGACATTTAATTCCTACATCAGAGACAGGTAAATAGTGAGCTGGCAGACTAATGCAAAATCATTGTAATAATTAAACATGGTATTAACCCTCATGTGATAGCTTTTGTTCCAGCGTCGGTGATTGAAATGAACCATAAACGATTCAGTGCACAAAATACTTCATCTCATACTTTTCTGACCAAATAAAATGTTACTAAGAATATTAAACAATAACCTACCTGGAATTGAAAATAGCAATGAAAACAACATCTTATGAGCAATGCACCTCATCAGCAAAGAAAGAAAAAAGAACAGTAGAATGATGAATAACGAAGTCTGTTTTCATTTCAATAACTAAAATATCCTGCTCGAGTCTTTGTTTCTGTTCTTGTCTTGTCATTATCTGCGCAACAGGCCTTTTTCCTTTTTTCACCTACAACAACATTAAACCTGCTTTAAGCAAGTTTGAACAAGTTTCAATCACAGAAGAGGAATAGTCTTCCCCGAAAGGGGGAAAGGAACTTTAGTCGGAGGATCTTGTGAGCAAACTGTCCTAGTCAGCTAGTGTAGCTCGATCGTAGTTTGGCGCGAAGGGCCACGAAAATTTTGGCCACAATGCATTCCATATTACAGGATATGTTCTTGCGATATCTACATAAAATTGATTTTTCATTTTCCGGACAAGCCCCCACTTTTCTCTACTTGCGGACTCCCATGTACAGATGGAACTATTTCTGACAGCCAGTGACATTGTACCTTGTGTCCTTGTGAAAGTATATTTCCAAACAACACTTTGGGTGAAGGGATGTGGTGGCCGCGAGAGGATGGATGCGCGGAGAAGTACTTATATTATTTTATATTTTATTGTACTTATATTAAAAATGACGGAGAATGGATTATACCCAGCTACTTACCACGACAGGACGTTGTACGTCACCGGACATAACGTTTGGGGGAGAGGTTGTAACAACCTCTCCCCCAAACGTTTGTAGCAGCCGAAGGTATTTTACCTCAATTTTACCGATTATAGTCTGTTTCGTTGAGCCTATAGGCTACTGCTTTAATTGTGCTTTTGTTGCTCTCTATATAGCTGAGTATTTTTAATCCACCGTTTTCTAACTTTTGAATGCCATAAAATTTAATTTTATCATCGTAAGTATACGTTCTAAATTAGCATAATAAAACTTAGATCGCAGACGAGATTCTTCGTAAGAGAAAACTAAAGAAATTGCGTTTCCTTTTTTTAATTCGCGGGCTACATGCTTCTGTATCCATCTATTTTTTCAATTTAAACAACTCTATCCATCTCATTCAAAGTGGTCTCAAATAAAAGTCCTCCTTTGTGGATGCTACCGGCATAAACTCATTTGTCGATAGCCTTAATCCGTGGTTTCGTATAGTACTCGGAAGAACCCGAAGATGGCCCTGTTAACTATTTTAAACCCCAGTCTTGTCCTTTTTTAAGGCGACGCGCTCTCTCAAAGTACTTTTTCAAAATCAGCTTTGAAAACCGCAAATGGCACAATCCATCAAAATCAGTTGCTAGAGCAATACTGAATTTGAGAGTTGTTCAATCATCGTTATTTCTGCTAAATTTTAACAAAACTGCTACAACCCCATTCAAGGTTTTTTGTTTTTGCTTTTATGAAAAGTTAGACGAATGAATTTTAAGCATGGAGTAGTACTCCGGACAACATTCCTATGGCCAGAGGCTAGCGATTGGTCTGTACACTGATTGAGGGTTTATTGAAAACACTCAAATTGTGTAGAAAACAAAGGTATATGTTTGGTGGTTAAACGACTAAAAAACGTGCGAAATTTTCATCGCGTTAATGGGCCTCAAAATCTGCAATAGGATTGGTTTCATGAAAGTAAGAACACATGTGACCAAAATGTTAGATGTAGTGAGTCATCTAAGCGCGTTTCACTTATTGACTCCTAAAGTTAAATATTATTACAGTTAAAAGCATATTATTTTTGTTATTGGCGCATCATAGACTGTGTCGTGACGTCACTCTGTGAAGGGCTAAGTAAGTCTAGGGGTCCTTTACGATTTTGTGTTTGAAGATTTCTTTGGGAAGCAAACAGCTTGGTCGGCGTCTCAGAGTGTCTACCAAAAGTTAATCAATGTTTCATGTAAGGTCATTTTGCGAAGTACCAGTTCATTAGGAGTGCAGTGATAAACTGATTAAGTACCGCTGAAGGTGTAAATTATCGTGGATTCATTTTAACTACAACGAAAGTGTTTAATAAGTTTGACAGAACTAAAAGTAAAAGTTTTCCTACCGACAAGTCCGAGTCAAACTGAACCCGAAGAACTACTGCTCCGGTTATCATAGTTTGAAGGTAATTATTAGATATAGGTTATTGGAGAGGAGTAAGAAAGGCCTATCAGTATTCCATGCTGAAAACTATGATTCAAGCCGCCGGCCGAACAATTGATAACACCACGCATGGGCGTCCGCAGAAAAAAGTCGGGGGGGGGGGCAAAATTTCTAGACGGGGGCAAAACCTCCGAGTCACCATGAATTGACATGAAACGTGCGAAAATTTCAGCCCCAAATGCCTCACAGATCGCCGGAAATGGCATTTCTACAGCCTATTTTTGGCATAGAAACTCGGAAAACACGTTTTGTTCGGGTTTTTGCTTTGATTTTTATACTTTTTTTCAAATTGTTGATTTTCGGGGGGGGGGGGGCAAATGCACCCCTTGCCCTAAACTGCGGACGCCCATGACACCAAGGTCATTTGGTCATTTTAATTGTCTGGGAACCTTGTGCTTGCCGTTTCCAGGTGAAACTACATGGCTGTGTTAACGACATTCGTCCTGTGCATCTTAAGCCTGTCTTTTTCTTTCTTTTGTGTGTGTGTTTCATATTTTGACTTAATATGACGTGACATGACTGGGCTCATTGAAGGATCCCAAAAGTTGGGGCGGTTCAAGTAATATTCTCGATTCATGTTTTTCGAAATAATTTTCACAAAAGCCTTAGGTCTGAGTCATAATCTCATTTTGAGTAGGCGACTTCTTGGTATAATCTAAAAACTTACTAAATATGACGAAAGAAAAGAATCTTCAATCCATGATATACTGGCCTGCATTTCCCAAAGACCTATGAAACTATCTCTGCTTTGCATGGCTGCGTTTAATTTTTTCCAGTTTTCTCAAGTAGCAAACGTTTTTCCGTTTGTGATATATTTTAGAACACAAATTACTATCATCATTGCTATGAAGTGATTTGACTTTCACGTGACATAAATGCCACTCAAACGACACCCATTGAAGCAGTTATGCCGATTAAAAAAATCTCAGAGATATACGTTTGTTTCTCGGTGTATGAGCATATATAATAAATATACAAAAGATCTGAGGGAGTTATGTCACCTATCGGATTCTGAACTCCCCTCAACTATAAGAGAGAGCGGTCATTGACCCCTCCCGGGTAGTAAGCGATCCTGCATCCCGATCAAACCTTCCAAAGATACGAAATGTAAAACGATAAGAACTGTTAATATTTCTTACTCGTGTCTTCTTGCCCATTCCTGGACTATATTGTCATTTTAAGCACTCTTTCGTGTACCATTCACTCTCTTCATACGCAGCACCAAATTTTTACTGCCCTTCTCTTAGACGAGGGCGAAATAGGAAATTCAAATATAGTTATAATCACAACGCTAAGACATAAATCAGAAACTCAAACATTTTTCCGAATCCATTTTTCTTTGGACAGCATAGACGGAAGACAAGGTATCGGCGAGCCTTGTTTGTGCTTTCAATTCTCTTCTGCTAAATGATTGAAGACATGTTTTTACTTTTCGCTTTTTATGACGGTGATAAATGATATATTTCTACATGGATGTATGTTTTCCGTCAAGCCAGATGGCTTCAGCGTTTGATGCATTTCAAGAACAAATTGAGCTTCTGACTCAAACATAAGGGGCACAAGAAAAAGGTGATCTTATTTCGGACTTTGACTTGTTCCAAAACATCTCCATTCACACTTCATTGAGGATGTGTATAGATTACGAATTTACAGCACAATGAAATTTTTCAACCGACAAGTGCTATCAAAATCACGTTAGTGCGATATAGGAGGTTGGGGAGGAAGGTGGATGTTCTTTTCCTGGTAGAGATGTAGGACTGTCCGTCCTGGGAGAACTGGACATGTTGGGTCGAGAATCATTCCACACACATAATGCCAGAAAATTTAGTCTATCATTCCACATGCGCCTTGAAGGGCCAAACCTCTCGACCCAAACTACAATTTTGGTACGGGGGTACCGAAATTCTCAATTGGCTCAGATCTTTGATTGACAGCTAATTCAAGCAATGCAGAATACCAAAGATTATATTACACAGCATGAGTGGTACTGAGAGTGTTTTGATTATATAAGTTGAGTTTTTCTATACTCACATTGAAGCAATAAACTGAGATTGTATGTGGATGAAGATGAATTTCAGACAATTGTGGGACGGGCTTCAGTAAGAAGGTTGGGAGAATTGGTACTATTTGGGGTGAGAGGTTTGGCCCTTTAAGATTTAGTCATACAGATTTTCACTCTCCACGACAATAGGAAATAGAATTGACCATAACGGGGTAGGGCTACCCAGGTTAAAAGAGCTATGTGAATAGTATATAAATGATTTTCAATTTCTTCGTACGGATGCTCTGTAAAATATGGCTCAAAATCGTTGTCAATTTAAAGAGCAAAAAATAAAGAGAAACATAAAGGTCATAGAAAAAGTCCTGGCAAAAAGGTTCCAGAACTTTTCTGTAGTCATTATTAACTTCTTTATTTTGTTGTTCTGCAAATCTACCATAAGTTTGTACCGTGTGGATCAACGAAGGACATTGCTAGGAGTAGACATTCAACTTTTATTGCCTTAAATAGCTCTTCACTGAAGTATGGGCTGACTCGATCGTACCATTTAACTGTTAGATTCTTTATATACAAACGTACAGGTTTATGTCCCGCAAAACTTTGTCCATTTTTGTAATATTATGAGAATAGAAGCAAGTTTTTTAATTCACTTTTTTGTGGACACACTCGGATAGACTCACGTGGTACTTCCTAAAAGAACATCCCCATTAGAAGCAAATAATGTAAAAGGTATCTCCTTTCATGTTTGTACAGTGAATTACGCTTTTACCTGAAAAGCTTTCTTGTCATACCATCTGACCATGGAACTACCAAAACGGAAGCTCCATAACCTACTCATACAGACATATGGGAGAGCTATTACTAAGCTTCTTCCTCATCTATTATCAGGTTTTTCAATTTTTTGATATTTTCCCCCTAGCGTCCTTAATTGCTCTCACTAAAGGTAAACGAAACTAAACAATTTCACTCATCGAAAATTACTATTGTTTTGTCTTGGAAAATTGTATAGTAAATCAACGTCACGGGATGTAATACATTTATTCCTTCATTCTTCCCCATGATCATGCATTTTTTTTTTGCTGGAGGCGTTGGGTGTCAAAATAGGTCGTATTTTTTTCCTGGATACCAGGAACAATTCTTTCTTGGACAAGACAAGTTTTTCTGCATGTTGACTCTAGTAGTGTGTTAATCGCAATGTTTGCTTCTCAATTTAAACGTTAACACAAATACATTTTGAATAGTTGACGAGCTGTACAAATCACGTGACAACCGAGCTGCAATGACCATGTGACCGGTATCCTTCCATAAAATTGTTCTGGAAGTTTTCATTTCGGTTTTATAAGTTTGAAAGAAATGTTGTGAATGTTGGAAATAACGAAATATTTCGAACGTTAGAATGCTACTTTTCTCTATGTGCATTTTAAATTACGGTATTTATGAAAAATTCTCAATGTCCGACAAACCTGACGCCAGCATGTGGGGGAGGGGGCGGGGGTGGTGCGAAGGCACAAAACCCTGTTTTTTAAGTTTTTCCCGTCTTTTCCGAGACAGCTAAATTAACATAAGTGTTGCTTCCATAAATTTTGGCACATGTCACCCTCTAAAGATATTTTCGTCACTGGGTCTCGCCCATCGATTTGTTAATTTGTTAGATGTTAACGATTACATCACCACGACTAGAAAAAAGAAAAAGTTTTAGTTCGGTTTCAAATGTATTTGCAATTCCTTCGAGCATTCGAGTCCCTTAAACCGACTCTTATGACAGGCAGGAAATACCGTGGGTTTGTCCTACAACCCCAGTCCCCGGGAGAAAGGATCTGGCACAATGGAGTACCGTATCTTGCAAAGGTGCTAGCTGCCAACAGTCATACCTTTTTCCGTTAATATAATACAGGGGCCCAAAGTAGATCTCTTATATATAAGGGCATTGTATAAAGCAACCCCATTATGTTACCTTATATTTAATCTATGCAGTGCCACTGGTCTGATAAAATTTTTATTACAAAATGAAAAGCCTGAAAAATTATGAAAATTCTTAAGTATACAAAAAACCATTTTAAAATAGGTTACCATTTTTATTAAGTCCCCCCCCCCCCACTCAGGCTCTGGCAAAGGGCCGTTCGGCAAAACCAAACGTTTACTACCGACGGAGTTCTGCTCCTCTAAGGAAGCTACGTACTCAAATTAGGGAGTTGCCACTAGATTTAATGCTGTTATCACAAGTCACACGATGTTGCAAGAAATGACTAGAATGGTTAGTAATACAAATAAAGATCGATTGTATACCACATCATAAATCCACTTCAAACAGGATATAATACTACGAAATCTCCAGATTTTGTCAGAATGCAAAACAGGGATTTTTAATATTTCACTGTATCTATACTGTGTTGCATTTCCAATCAATTCGAAAAATAAGCACATCTACAGACGTAAATTGCTTGTTGTATCATCTTATACATTTACCTTTCATTTTGTAGATATGTTTAGTGTTATCGTGTATACTACCCTATTATATTATCTTAACTGCTTTTCTTTTTTATTAATTATGATATTACTGATACGAATGTATTTTATTACTCGTTTTATAAATCTAGTAAATTCAAGTAGGCCTAAATGAAAATGTATTGAAAAAAGCAGCATTCAAGTATCTGCATGCTGTTTAGTCGATGTATGCGCCTAGTCAGGTGGGTGGTCCGGAGTTAAATATACCCCCACCCCCTTACCCGATCCTGAAAATAAAGAAAACAAAACAATGTCAGAAAATGATCTCTGTAAACTTAGCTACACCGATTGCAGTCTGAAGACTTTGTAACATTTTTGCCTCCGCCCATGGGCGTCCGCAGAAAAAAAGTCAGGGGGGCAAAATTTCTAGGAGGGGGCAAAACCTCCAAGTCACCATGAATTGACACAAAGCATGAGAAAATTTCAGCCCAAAATGCCTCCCAAATGGCCGGAAATGGCATTTCTAAAGCCTATTTTTCGCATAGAAACTTGGAAAACACGTTTTGTTCCGGATTTTGCTTTGATTTTTATACGTTTTTTTCAAATTGTTGATTTTCGGGGGGGGGGGCAAGTGCCCCCCCCCCCTTGCCCATACCTGCGGACTCCCATGCCTCCGCCGCTCATGTCTTTCCCCAAAATCTTGACTACGTGCCTCAGTTGATGGGATATAAAGCCTGGTTTTTAAACCGACTTCTGACTTTATATGAAAACTGCTCATTGCAAGATCTAAGCTTAGAGCGAGGAAGGGATTTAGTTTGCCCACCTCGCGGTTTTATTGACTTTCTTAAACTTCTTTTGAGTATGAAGGGACGAATTTCGAAAAAACAAAATGGAACTGAAAACAATTTTAAAATCAGTTCAGTACCCATTCTAACATTTTAGACAAAGCCTG
The DNA here is from genome assembly GCA_037179385.1 of Holothuria scabra. Classification (NCBI taxonomy): domain Eukaryota; kingdom Metazoa; phylum Echinodermata; class Holothuroidea; order Aspidochirotida; family Holothuriidae; genus Holothuria; species Holothuria scabra. The sequence continues at coordinate 53,623,798 of CM074182.1, forward strand.
CTGGGTCTCCATTTAATATTTTTCAATAGTTTTCTCCTCACTTCATTTCCCTAATAAGTTTCATATCCCCCATCTTGTTATGTAAATCACGGTCTTATTTGTAGTTACTGTTTTATGTCTATTTCTATTGTACACCCTTCGCCTTTGTTTGCTATCCTTAATGTAATTATTCAACGACTGACTCCCTTTATCGCTGACACAAATGAAGTTTGACAATAATTTCTCGTAATAGGCTCTCAAATACACCTTGTGGCGAACATGAATTTTAATCAAAATTTTAGCGTCGTTCAATACTTGAAGTAATTTTCTTCTCCGATCTTAGTTAATTTGTTCTGTCTTAAAGCCGGAACCAAGCTAAATAGTCATTCCAACCAATACGCATATTCTGTGTACGTTATGAGTTGGCTTTTATGACCGACTTGTGCACGAGGCGAGATTTAATCACAATTTTCCGGAAACATGGTCAGTTCTTAACATCCTGTTATCTCTCTTTCTGTCTCTGATGATTACGTAACTCTGTTTCTGGTTTATGATCTAGTATTGGTTGCATAGCAGAAACAAAGGTCAAAATAATATTAAATCTGATGAGTCAAAGCCTAGTTAGAACACGATTAGTTCAGATTCTTTGTGTCCATGAAAAGAAGGCCGGCGAAGCGACCGTCGTCGTTATGATGGCTACTTCATAATGCATGATCCTCATGCAAGTGAATATTAATTTAAAAAAAGAACGATCAATGGTCTGGTGTTGTATCATGATGCAATACGCCGAATGATTACAAAGCCCCTCAGAATAGGACGGTACAATATAAGATTGGCTTTGGCTAAGGGATGAGCACGGGCGTCAATCTTCACTAAATCGTATGGGATATGGACTCATGCCATAAGGACTGGGTAAAAATATATATCCAAAGATTGTACTTCCAAAATGAGGGGAACGTCTCTTCTGCCCCCAGGATTCAGTTTCAGTTTCAGTATTTCTCTACATCTCTCCTGACGGGGTACAAGAGACTAATAAAATTAATACTGTAACAAAAAGGAAGTTTATACACAACAACAAAATAATGAGGAAAAATGGTAAAAAGACAGAAAAAGAAAACAAAAGAGGAAAAAAAACTAAAAAAAAAAAAGAAAACAATAGTATATCAATTATAGCATAAACATATAAGCACAATTTCTATGGAAGAAAGAAAGCCCAGAGTATGACTCTAGTAGCACAAACGGGCACCAACTAAGTAGAAAAAGACTAAATATAGGAATGATGGGACTGAGGAAGGGGTTGCTTAAGCCCCCTTCTTCAAGATATATTTTATTTTCCAAAGTGATTTTGGATGTTTTTAGACAAAATCTCTGAACTGAATATCAATTGGGCAGCAGCCATTCCCATTCCCGGTTCCGACGATCCTGCTATATTTATAATGGTGTGTTCACAGAGTGCTGATACAGATCTGTCACGGTGGATGTCTCAGCAGGGAGTTGTCAGGGATAACTCCCGGGTCTCAGAAAAATATTTCGTTACTTTTGTGGACTATATTGCGAATCGATTGTGGACAGGGCCGTAAACAGATTTGGAGATCAAGGGGTAATGTAAGTTTTGATATATTATGTTATCGCACGTGGCCCTGATTATGCCCGCCGCAAACCACAGGGACCGATCCAAAGAGCAGGGGATGGTCCCAAATCTACGAAATAGGAGGATTGCCCCAAATTCTCACCCCAAGTAACGAGCCTGACTGGCAGTCGGTGTCACATGAAAAGAGAGGTGTGAAGAGTGCACCGAAAACTTGAAGAATAAAATCAGGGTGCATCAATACTGGTATAACCCAGAATGAGAATGAGAATGATTACTTTCCAATATTTGTGAAGACTTGCTAGATCGCTCTCCTTTGTGACTGTCAAGACCTATGGATATAGTAGGCTACTCACCCTCGCCATAAGTTTATCACATATTCCTTTAAGTAGGCCAACAGCTGATCTTTATATCCAACTGATGTCCTACACTGAATTTCAAGAATTTCCATCAACCCATTAACAAATTCTGTGTACTTCTTTAAGTCATGGTCACGACGACTGTTGACTAATTCAAATATCAAAAAGTGTATCATTATGCCAGAACAGTCTTTTCGTCGATACCGGTTTTGTATACTTAAACATTCTTAATAACAATTTTCGCTAGTTGTACTAGCTTGTATAAACGATCGCACCATGGAAGTACTACCTCGGTCTGTCCTTTGTAGACTCCGTGTGGTCATTTTGACCCCTTCTCTCTCGTTGCAACTTCCTTCCAGACAATGCCCTCTATATCAAACTGCTTCGCCATAGCCTACAGTTTTCATCCCAAGCAACATTCCAAGCAACATCCCAATAGACTTAAATTTCAGGTTATCGCGGAGGGAGAAGCGCCGCCAGAATATGACATGGGGTGGGGAGGGGGAAACACCATCCTTTGGCACTTGGGCGCACTGACTAGCATCGATGTACCACTACTAGATTGTACAAAACGATACTTCTCAAGACTTGTTAGCTGCACCCATGCATTATTGACGGCACTTTTCTGTAACTTTTAGGAGGTTGGGGTTTGTAAAAATTTGCCCAGACTCACATTTTTGAATCCTTCAATATTCGTACATTTCCAAGCATTTACTGAGGATCATTCATGCACATATACCGACGGTGCGGCGTTTGTTTAGCATTCTCGACCGTCCAAACCAACTTGAAGGGACTGACAAAAAATAAGCTGTACAATTTGCTATACACGTAAGCAAAGCATTTTGGGTTGAAAAATCTACAGATAAAAACGATTCATGGAGAATGTATAGGAGACAGTGACAAGGATGGTATTTACGTGAGCTGAAACTTCGACAATCTTTATGAAAAGAAGAAGAACACATTTAACAGTTTAAAATCAAAGTAAATAATGACATATAATTTATAATGCCATAAGGGGTTTCCCTTTTCTACTTGGCAAAGCTCCCTATCTGCGTCTATATACGGACATAAGATGAACACCAAACAGTGTGGTAAGCCTTCACAGTCTGCTGACTTCAGCCAAGTGAAATATCATACGTGGTAAAAATGATAAAAACAAGTTATAGCGAGGTCACTTGACCTGTATTTCATACATCACGCCGCAATATTTTACGCCTGGTCGCACTTGCATTGATTGGGGTTTTACATAAAATCGTAAAAAATATTTCTTCCATTCAAAACGGCAGGTTTTGAAAAGATAACATCCTGTAGTTAACTCGCTTTATTAATCGGCACTTTACTGACAAATATTGGAAAACAATGCATAAACACCAAAATATTGAGAAAATGTCAGGTTCGGTCAGGTGCTAACTCCCGTTCAGCTTGAAGAATTGCAAAGCAAATATGGAACAAAATGACTCGAGTATAATATGTGTGAGATATTGATTAACATGACAGGGTCATACAAAAGTCAATGCTATATAATTTACACACATTAAGAGCTAAAGAATATAACGGTGCATACAGCAATAACTCAAGTAAACCGTGGATAACGCTGCACAGACCCGTAGGTAGACATTTTTTTGAAGTGGGGGAAAAAAGGATCGAAACGTATATGAGGTCAAAAACAAACGTCAAAATTTCCGGGGGGGGGGGTGGGTTTAAGGATGATTCGCTCCCCTTGTGCCTTGCCCTCCTAACTCCGTGCCTAGTGCTACATTGACGGTGAGAAATTGTGTAATCATAGAGGAGCTGGGGTAAACTGGGATAATTATCAGATTATAGCAACGGCGATATTAATCTCTCCACGTTTGTTTGCCTTTAATTTGAACTGCTCATGGAAGACAGGTTATCCAGTATGAAATAAAAATTTTAATCTTGTTGCATGGTTTCCTCGTTTTTTTTTTTTTTTTATTGTTTCTTTTTATTTTTTCATTCAGCTGAAAAAACCCAAGTATTTTCCTTAAAACAATATGTACAGCCTTCACAATTTTCTTTCAAACTGTCAAAAGAAAGGTTTAAGTGCAAATCAGGTTTTGATACTTTGGAGCGGTACTTATGATGAGCGTTTCGATAAAATTAAGGTATTTTGCGTTATTTATAAACATGGAATCTTGGAACCATGGAATCAGAAAAAAGGGAAAGAAAAAAAAAACAAACAATTAAACAGGAGATACAAAACATTAATTGCCTTCTGTTGGAACTTAATTTTTTGTTTTGAACTAATGCTACCCAACCACATAATTTAAATCACCAGCTATTCTCTGCACATAAATTTTGGCTCTAAATAATGAAGAAAAGTCGCAAATATTCAGTGATGCTGATGTACTATTTTACCTTCAACTTGATACAGCAATTTATGGGATAAGAATACCTTTAAGGGGAAGAACTGTGCGCCACTTTTTTTCACCTGACAAACATAATGCATTGTTGGTATACGCACACATAAAGTTACCGTATCTAGAATGGAGCCATACATGACAGACCAATGATGTAAATGGTCTGAGGGCCGTGAGGTTGGTCAAGTGTTGTCCTTCGGTGGACATAAGGTTTCTTTGGGAAGCAGTTTTAAAGGCAGTCATTCGTCACCCTAAACTACAGTTTCAGTATACATATATTAAAACTCTCAACTGGTACAGCTCTTTGACTGGCACCACATCCAAACAATGCATCATAGCTTAATTACACAGCATGGGCACTGAGAGTGTCTTGATTACACATTATGGACTTGTATGCCCACTGGGACAAGCCATGAAGCAATAAACAAGGATTGTGTCTGGATAAAGATGAGTTTTTAGATAAATGTGGGAGGGGCTAGAAGTAAGTAGGGTGGGAGAATTGGAACTGTTTGGGATGATGGAAATATGCCTTTAAGTTTGGTTTCGCCGAACGACCCTTTGTTTGAGGGTCGGGAGGACTTAAGAAAAAATACGTAAGGGTATCTTGTTATATAGATCATAACAAAGAGTTGGGAACAACCACTTACTTTGCTTTCAATTTAAATTAATAACGTGCAATCTAGGGAATTGTAGCCACTCTACCGAAGTAACGTCACCATTGCAAGATGTATAGGAACAGAAATGGGGGTAACATATTTGTATTCTACATAAATTTTGCCTGCGGCCAGTAGTAGGCTATATGACAACTATAAAATTTACCTGGCTCATTAGTAATCGTTGTATAGTTTCATGCCGGGACACAGACATCTTCCAAATTATTTCGCCAGATAAGGAGGGGGTGTCATATCTCCTCGGCTCTTTGTTGGGAAAGGCAACCTTTAACATTTTTGTAGAGGAACGAAGGAGGTGCCAAATTGTAACTAAAGACGATGGGTTGAGTGTTTTACTATGATCTGTTTTCAAAGAGAGGGTGGATACTTCAACAGAAACTTCGGTGCTCTTTATCGTTTTTTCGAGTTGTAATATCAATGTTTTTTGGCTTGCGTACTTTTTAAGTACAAACGCAACCCCATTACCAAGCCGGTTACAGGTAGCTTACGCAGCTTTCCGTCAACAACCCTGGATACCGTGACCGGCTCCTAATTGTATAGTTTATCCAGGGAGATGCAAGGTTCCCTGGTTTATCTTTGTATAGACCTCTTGTTATATGGAACAGTAAGCGACCGGGGACGTTCAGACCATTGGGCAGAAAGAGTGAATATGACACGGTGTAAACAGGTACCTCTGTGACTGATAAAAAACAAAGATGATCATTTCTGGTTTCGTAGCACAATTTTTTTTCTGAACAGCCCAAATTTACTCAAATGATTGCTTAATTTCTTTCATGCAGCAGACAAATAATGTGCAAATTTGGTACAAATCTTCCATACCATTAAATAGTACCGTAGCATATGCGGTGACTCTTTCCGTTCCATTCTCGATTCCCCATCCTTTTTGCAACCGACAGCTCCAGGTGGGACTGAATCCCTGTGGAAGTTTTGAAATGTCAGGTGAATTCTGAAGTAACACCCGCTCCTCACATTTGCCATTATAGTATGACTTCGGAAGCCTGTCCCAACCAAATACGTGAAGGGGGGGCCGAAGAAAACCATTAACTACATATGGTATCAGACAAGTATTGGGTTGTCTCAAGTGTTATTTTTAAGAGGTCCTTAAAGGCCAGAGAAGTCATTATGGTGCTTAGAACAGAGAGGTGCTCCTTGCATAGATACTGCCCCCATCAAAGCGGTATAAGAATGACCTGCCAGATCTATTATTTTCAGAGATTTAATTATAACTGATTCGCATGCATGCTTTGTTTTTTCACTTTTCTTTAGTCACTTTGATTGAATGCCCATGGACAAAAATAAAACGGTAGTCCCAATGGAATTTCGCTCATCGAGAGCGGGAGCTACGACCCCGGATTTAAATCTATCACGGTACGCTATACATAAAACTTTTTGAGCACAGTGATCATCTGTTTTAGAGCCCATGTAATACATGGGAAGTGTATGCCTGGATCACGAAGGAAATTGGCTCTAATTTTATCAAAATAACAAGTATAGGCTGATGTCAAAACACTTTATCCGGGAAACTCATTACAAATTATATGGACGTATAGATTTATGGATCTTATTTTAGTTATGAAGTACAACTCTGTACTTCATAACCGGAGGGAGGTTAATTTGATGTTAAGACTCGGGTTCCTTCCGATGTTACGTAAACTTCATCCCGTGACAAATTATTTCTTAAAGTACTCTAAACAGTTCATAGAGATAGGGTATAGTAAATTATATTGACTAGACAGACGCTTGTCATTTCTTTGAAGATGAACATCCTTCCTGACTATTCATGTCCGTATGGTCACTTGTGAAGGTTACATTGATAAGATTTGACCATTGGAACTGGACAATAAGCAAACAGTTGATAAAAATCCATGAGTCCAGGAAGGCAAACACCAATAACTATACGGATTAGATAAGAAAAGTGCAATCACTTAGGGCACGTTGCCCACTAACTCAAAACATGAATATTTAAGATTACAGGTTTTGTTTGACGATTTATTCTTACAAGATGAAGTCAAACGGTTGGGGGCGTTGTATGCGATTATTTTACACCGGAGTCGCAATGAAACTATTTTCATGATAAAAGGTTAAGTTGTTGTACAACCTCGTAAATGTTATTAAGTCTGCATTTCAAACATGTTGACCTTCCAAAACTGACATAATAACATAACAAGAAGCACTTTCAAGGCCAACAAGTACGTCATGTCATATGTAGGCTCTCGTCATGCATTAAAATTGAAATAAAGTAAATGTTGGGGATGGATAGTGAGAACTAGGTGCGTGGCCAGGAATTGTTACGAGTGTGGGAAGGGGGGGGGGATTATTGGAGTATGACACGGCGAAGGCCTAAGGGCTTTGGTGTCCTCCCCCCGTTTGGATCGAGAGAACGTCCTTTTTACTGTTGCCAAATGCGAAATGGTGTAACCTGTCCCCAAATGCGAAATCATGGGTGCAATGTTTGTCCTTATTCAAATGAAATGTGAAATGAAGTTTCAGCAGAGACCACTTTTGGAATTCGCGTTAGGCGTATACTTTGTCATTATTTCATTTTTGGACCATGGGAATACAACCCCGACGCCTTGGCTACGCGCCAGAAACGAGCTGTATGATATTCTCATTCGAGACAGCGTTGTATTGACCGTTTGATGAATCCGAACGCAAACTAAAGTACCGACTATAATTCTCCACAACTGGCAACAGGGAGGCAATGCAAACGAAAGAAGGACAATGGAGGTTGTGGTTACCCCAGTTATTAAACGTGAGCTCCTCGGGCAATAACGCATCCAAGATTTTGGAGTTACGAAAGAATAGTACTTGTGGGAATACTTTCTACGCAGAGCACCACCATACTAGAGTTGGCGCGAAGCGTACCAGAACAAATTTGTCGGTTAAAAATATCTCCTAGATCGCGCCCGTTCCAAGTCTCTGCATGTTACTCAGAGCTCCCTGCTCAGAGTTTTCTTCTTAGATTGAAACTCTTCTCCGTAACATGTTTGACAGATTGCCAAAATATGATTACGTCTGTCCCATTTTCGCATTCACTGAGGATTCTCAAAACGGGGTGCACTTTAAAAGCAAACCGAGCCTTCTATTTGGTCATTGACGAGTGTCATTCTGGTGATGTCGTTATTGATGCCGAAATCTGTTTACTGGCAGCCCACAGCTTAAATAAATTTTCATAGTTATTCAAACCACTGACAACCCTTGGCTTAGGAAAGGGTCAAAGTCTCCTGAACCCCTGACGGAACGGGTGTGCGCCTCTATCAATATATTTTTTTTATCTAGGACGGGAGGGGCATGCATCTGACTTATAACTGAAACACAAAAGTTTGTGACGAGAAAATATGGACTGGTTTGTGAAGAGAAAATATGGACTGGTTTGTGAATAGAAAATATGGACTGGTTTGCGACTCAATAGATTGTTGACATTTATTGCAGCACGACTTCTCCTACTTAGTCTTCGGTGACATTTAATTTAGGTAGGACGTTGAATTTAGATATTAAACAAAATGGGTAATTTCAGTTTCCTGTTTTTTACACAAATAAATTACGGCAAATGTCATAGCGATAACGCGATGCAAAAACTAACTGATTTGCAGTTTTTTTTCCGTTCGGGTGCGTAGGAATGACATGTGAGTCGGAGTGTCCTGGTATCACACGTTTTTGCGCCTGAACCTGCCACTTATCTTTTTGTTATACCATGCACTTAACAAAACAAAAAAGCACAATGGAAAAATATCAGACTGGCAGTATGACACATCCGGACCAAAACGTTAGAGCCGTGCCCCAAACGTCCCGGCCAAGTGACGTCCAAACAATTATATTTAATAGGTAACCGTAAAGTTATTCGTTATCCGAGTTGTTATTTCTTTGGTTCAATGAGATATGAAGTTTGAAGTATAAATATAGCAAAGCAATCTATAGCATTTTTTTACCTTTTTACAACTACAGCTTAAAGAAGTTTTTTACATTTTCTGGAAATTGTCCCCCCCCCCCCTCGTGACATGGTTGTCACGGTTGGTTAAATGTAGTGCAGCATGTCAGAAAAAGGCGGCCCATCAGCGTTATATTGTCTTCATTAATTGTCTACATGAAATTTAAACCCTCATATTCAGTAAAATTGAAGGAATCAAGATACAATTTAGTGTTCAACCATCTATGATACAGGTAAGCAAGGAAATTGACAGATTTAAAGGTGATAGACCCCAGTTATGGCCGACTAAAAATCAGTGGCGTAGCTAGGATTTTTTCCAGGGGGTCAAAGCTATCAAATATCCCCAAAGTTTGTCACAGTCAATGTGTATGTATTTCATATAAAAAATGCAAATTTACAAGTATAACAACATTACCATGTCATTATGTAATCTTACCTGCATTTTTAATCTTAAAGTATAGCATAGAGCAATTGGAATTAACAGCTCTTAGTATATTATTTTGGTCAACAATATCTGGTTTATTTGTATGTACTAACGCAGTGGCGTACCCAGGATTTCTCTGAAGGGGGGGGGGGGCATGCAGTATGATCTAAGGGGAGGGGTGTCCGGAAATTTTTTGACGCAAAACTTTGGTGCAAGATTGGTGCATGCAAAATGGTGCAAGATGTTCGGCTTTGACAGGAACAGTGTAAAAAGTTGAATCGTGGTGGTTCATGAGGATAAAACTGAAACTTCTGTGTCTTAATTTACATGCATTCTTATGCCATTTATGCTACCTTATGAAGTAAAACTTGACATTAAACTTGCACACTTTTAGGAGTCAAAACAAAAGAATATATGATCGGTACAGGATTTGTTGTATTTCTTGGCCACAAAACGTTACGTTGTCATAAAGATTATCTAAGCGGAGCGCCACCATTGGTTGGCGCGGAGCGTAAAAATAATTTCGAAGGATCAGACCCCTCAGATGGTTAAAAATAGCGTATTCGTGCTTGTAAAGAGATTCTGAACATATAGTCTTTATTTTTATCGATGCCACCAGTGGGATACAGAGTCTACACTTTTAAAGTAATAATTGGAATTTGACAGAATTTGCCCATTTGTAGGAATTAAATTACTGGCATCACTGAGGGACGTACTTGCAGAGACAATCCTTCTCGTTTGAAAATTTTTGAAGAATTGGGTGTCCTGATATGCAACCTGGTACCACATATGCTATCTTTTGAAGTAAAATCTGTGTTACTAAAGTTTAACTACAGTACTTATTTTTAAGAACAAAGAAAAATGACATCTGTGAGGGGGGCATGGCCCAATGGTCCCCCCTTCGTACGCCACTAAAAGGAGGCCTAATAGTGGCTCGATCACACAGGATATCCTGTTAGAACAGCAGTCTGTTAAGTGAAGAAGGCTACAAGGTACTCATGGACGCGTTTATTGTTACACCCCAAGTGAGCATAAAGTTTTTTCCCTAACTAGCCTGTAAGCCTCCAAAGATTAGGCTAAGTAACAAAATCTAAGTATGTCAATGGATCCCGTTCATTCTAATTTCTATACTAACTTTAAGTTAATCGCTAGCCATGGATTGTTTCAGCCCCATCCATCGTTATGTACACACTTTTAAAAAGTTGGTTAAAAACATTCACCAACACTGGTCACGTATGTCAAATACCTGAAATTGGTTAAGTTTTCCCCAATATTTGTTGTTTATTTGGTTACCACACAGGCTGGTTACCCAATAAAGTGGTAAAAAACCTCTTGGATAACCCATTAATCAACAATTATTGGGTAAACTTTAACCAATTTCAGGTATTTGACATACGTGACCAGTGTTGGTGAATATTTTTAACCAACTTTTTAAGAGTGCACAGAGTAAAATCGGTATAGCTACTACTAGCTTGCATGACAATATAATAAACTCGCGGGGGAGGGGGGTCTACGTTAGTAACTTGTCAGTTTTCACATCCTTTCACTAAATTCCCAAAGTGTACAACGCAGAGACTGTGTAGGCCTGCAAGGGAATAAGTTCGGGTTTACAGCCTTTCAGTGTTAGTTGTACTGTATCAGCTGTCCTCAATAACAGCTTAATGTGCACTGAAATGCACTGATCATAAAAACCGCGCGTATAAAAGAGAACATTCAATCTGCTACGCGGCGAGGGCATTTCTGTGGAACGCGAGTAGGGCCGGTTCATGCGACACTGACGAAATCTCAAATCTAGGTTAATTTGTTGCAAGAAAATACGAATTATGTATGAGAAATGTCTCAGAATTTTTTATTCTAACAAAAATTTTGAGAAATTTTTGTTAGAGTAAGAAAATTCAACAAATTTCCCCAAATTATTTTCGGGGGAGGCGGGCCACTTCAGTTATATCTAATCGTTTCATCCGGATTAGTGCTGTTCCCTTTTGGGATACGAAGTCTCTTAAGATTTGTACCAGTAGTGTGGCACTCTGTGTTTTTAAAACGATTTCGAAGCTGTTTCATCGGCAAAATTAAGGGGCGGTGGGCGGGCTGGAAAGAACTTTGAATTTCTTGTCGATTTTGAATTTGGCGATAACCGCGCAGTTTAATTAAAAAAGAAATATTTTCTGGCATAAAGTACATACTAAACAGGATCCGTATGGCTGTATGGTGGCAGTCTGACAAAGGGGTGACAGCCACGCAGGTTCGGTAGAAACGAAGGGTCATTACCTTGACTAATTCTCATCAAATGTATTGTTCACTTCAAGCTTGAGTTATACATTTTATTGTTTCTTATTAACAGAATGTATCACGTGAAACAAGCGACTAGTGGTTAGAGCATCATGGTCCGACTTACAGCCGGGAGGTCTGGCTGGGTCATACAGAAGACTTGGTCATTGCGCTGGGTGCTCAGCACAGGTAAAAGAGTAGGAAAAACAAGCCACTGAGCCAAAACTAGACAAAAAGCTGTGGACGACAAAGCGCGGTAAGAAAACTGAGCCGTAAAACCTCGTTTAAGTTACTGCACATGTAACAAAACTGATATAAAATTGAAAATTCTCAGACAATGAACACATTTAGAAACATGAAGTGTTAGTTGACGATTGATATCGATTTTTCTAAAATTTAAGTGTTTCTTTTATACCATTTAGGGTTCGGGGTCACGTGAGCGGCGGCTCCAAGCCGTGGCTAGTCGTCCCGACTCTTAAAGTTGCCACTGCAGGTATATGAATGAGATGTTTGTCATTGCCAATAAATAAATCTGTCACGTGGTGTAAAGTTAAAATCAATATATCGTTGATGTAGCACTTCATCACTTCATGCACATAGGCAAGTTGCATTAAATTATCCCCAACACCTTTTAAGATACCATACCAAAGGGGATTTTTGTGCTGTTTACTTTCCCAGAAATCTGGGTTGAAAAGTCGTCCAGTTCTTGTTCAACAAAACGTGATATTATTTTCCATATTATGCTGTTATGTGTGCATTTTTACTTCATTAGCAAAAGTTTCAGGACCCTTTTGTGACTTCATCTCGGGAGCCCACCGTTGTGATACTACGATAAAGGAGGCAAGTGTCAATTATGCGCATGTCATGCCCAAGCAGGGGACAGTTACATCCCTTGATGGGCGTGGATCCAGATATTTCAAAAGGGGGGCCGACTTAAGGGACAGAAGAGATGTGAGGGAGTTACACTGCTAATTTTCCGTGTGTTTTATTGTTGATCTGGCGAAAAAGGTAGTGTTGAAGCCCCCCCCCCCCGCCCCCACTGTGATCCGCGCCTGCATACATCCATTCCTTGCTCGAAAAAACTTTGCACATCAGTTACACTTCAGATAAACAGTTATATAAACAGTTTTCGCGAAAACTTTTGTAAAGCCAGTTTTGGTAACGCCTTTAAGTCCACGCTAAACAGACTGTACCCGTAGAAAAGTCCGTATATCAGCAAAATAATTGGGTGATAAAATCTAGAAAACCCGAGAAGAATTACTGCAGCGCTATATAACATCATAAAATAGTCATTCATAGGCCAACCAAAGATTAAAGACACAAATGAAGAGAAACAGCCAAATCATAATTAAAGATAAAACTCTGACATTATAAAGTCCATTCGTTTTCTTATCAGACGGGTCGGCTGTCTAAAGGATCACCAAACAAGACTTCACGTCGATAATAGGTTTTACAGGGTCGAATTTCAAATTTAAGAAAAAAAGGAGTAAATCTTCGAGTAATAAGAAGTCGGTTCACTCTCTAAACTCATCACAAGGTGTCAGTGAAAAGAAACTCTGCTATAGAGAGGCGGATTCATTGCCAACAGTCACAAGTCACGTGATCGGATAACCTGATGCCTTGAAAAAGTTATCTTGAAAAATGTTAACAGTCCATATTGGTTCCAAACTTTCACCTGTGTGACCCCGTCACGTATGTGAACCCGTGGATCAACTGTGCAGGTTTGGAGCAGGCACGACCTCGGATATATTTGACCTAAATAAATCGTGAAAACTTTGTAAAATCTCTCCCGTGTACGAAATTTTGTAAATGACACCCATGTAAGAAATAAGAAAATACGGAGAAAATCTTCAGGACATCGGGATTGTCCCCAAATAGAAGCTGTTGGCCAGGATCTTTGCGAGGCTGCAACTTCATGGAATGATTTTATTTCAAGATTAAAGGTCAAGACTTATTTTGTAGGAACAGCTAAATCTCACAAATTTTTCTTTTTTCTCTTCAAAGTATCTTTCATAATAATTAAGAACTTCAGTATTGCATATTCAAGGTCAACCTACCAGTTACTCCTACTAAATTTCACGACTGAGGAGAAAAATATTGTCACATGACTTTCAAGCAGTGGCGCAGCCAGGATGGAATTTTTAGGGGGCATAGGAAACAAATGGGGGCTGGTTACTCCGAGGGTCAGGGGCGGCAAGACTATCTAAGCGGAGCGCCACCATCAGTTGGCGCGGAGCGTACAAGATAATTTTGGTCTTAAAAACCCTCCAGATGGCCGGAAACGGCACTTCCCACGTGTTTTAAGCTGGATGTACCCAGCCTTGCCACTTCTCAAATAATGAGAATAAAAAAATCGATCTATGAAAATGGTAGTACATACACTTTTTAGGAACCCTAAAACTGGGCATTTCCGATCTGTGGCTCGGGGGTGAGACTAAAGGGAACCGGTGTTTCCCTTTCCCATCCGAAAGGCAGAAAGGGTCTTAACGTAACAAAGTCACATCTTGTTCAGGAATTACAGCTGTTCACTGGATATTACACAGATTTACTGTGTATCGCGGTATCCTGTGTAATAGTGTGTATAAATCTTACGTAGATAAGAATTTAAGGGAGGCTTTGGAAAAAAGTGAACCACTCAAAAGTTACTTAAGCCTGTTTTGCTTCCTAAGATTTAGGCCTAAGAGATCCAACTCTGTATTAGTGGACAACAGTTAAAGTTTCTGCATGCAACCTTATATTACTAATTCAAGTTTTCTATATTTCAATTTATGTCATTGAATTGAACGTGGTGGACGGCGATCGGGAAAGCCACTAGCGTGCAATGCTACAAGTCTATGAAGAAACGAGTCACGTTGTAGCTACAAATCTAGTGTATGTTATTCCGGTACAAGCGTGGTTTTTTACGGCGCAATGACCCTTTTTCAAAATCTTTGGATGCTAGCTGTTTACAGCAGGGAGTTGTCAGGGACAGCTCCCTGTTTACAGCGTCGAAACCGTTATCGGACGGTCAGTGAGGTAAAATTCCACACACTAGTAAACACAACAAGTTTAGAGAATATGACTTCGTTTCTTGACCAGTATAAGCCACAATCGATATCAAATATTTTTCTTTTTCATTCACGGTTTCAGTTTCCGGCTAGTTAGATACCAATTTCAGTTTCATTTTAAGATTACATAAATAGTCCCATTGAGAAATATCGCATAGCCATGTTGATCTCAAATAGTTTTTCGGAAGTATTCCATGACAACAGGATATCAATACCCTTCATAGAAACAGGCGGAGTAAAGGGAAACAACGATGCGATATAGCCTTGGTAACGACTAGGGGATTCCATTATGTCAGAAATAGTAAATGGAATAAGTTCATAAATTTAAGATGAGAGGGAAACTTGCTAGTAGATCATAGAGTAAACAAATTAAAAAATATTAAAAAAAAATGGTGTAATCGGAAAGCATATGACTGATTAGCAGGCCTATTGCATTTCAAGCCGAGAGGTAGTGGGGAACAATATTTCATGATTTCTAGGTATTAGTTCTATCTATAATATCTCAATGAAACTGCTCGGGAGTTGCAACATGTACTTGCTAAAAGTTACTATGCGTAGCAGAAAGCCAGGTTGTTGACCGCAAATCTACTAATGTGATAGTTTTGAAGTCAGTAGGCCTGGGAGGGATTTGGGGCTTGAAAGAGTAGTAGAAAAGAATTTGAGGCTCTCTTCGTGCGGCACATGGGTGGGTCCACTGACAGACTTGGTCAATGGCCAAAAATCTTCCTTTATTGGAGCAGCAGTTACAAATAGGAAAATCACTGAATTTTAGCAGTAGTTTCTCAACCACAGCAAAGGGAGGTATGTTTTCCTATATGTAAACAGCAAAAGTAGAACAGAGATTCAAACTGTGTGATGTCTTCAAACAAGAAAGCAGAAAGCAGAGGGAGATAGGGCACCCTTTATTGGAGATCACCCAGACCCATGGTGCTATTAAGCTTGCCAGGGACTTAAATATATATGAGGTAAGGAGGGGCCATATAGATTAGCAATGTCAAGTAATTATACCTATTTATTTTTGAAATGTATATTTTCTTTGTTTACTGCATGACAAGTACTCTATTTGGATGGTGTCAAAGCTAGTTGTGAAAGCCCCAGTCCTCACCATTTTCTACCCCACACCAACCCTTCCAGCTGGTTATTCGTACTAAAATGAATAACTTGATGTTTAGAAGTAGATTTTTTTTATCAGAAGCTTAAATAAAAGCAAATAGTCTCAGTTCCTGTTCGTCCTTATATGTGGTAAGGTTCAAGGCATTTAAAATATTACAGATGAAGTCTAAGGAATGAATGTTTTTTAAGTGCAAATACCCCTTTATTCAAACTTATAGGAGTTATCATGAGGTGTTTTTATGTTTCTTTGGTGAGAATGTCTGAAATGTTCAACCTTTTCAGATGGTAAGTATGTTGAAGAGATAAAAAAAATGTTACTCATAATTCAAGAAACACTAAAATGGTGTGACGTGCCAGAGAGCTTCTTGCACAAGACTTATTGCTTCAAGTTGATGGGGTACCCCTAAGAATGCCCCTCAGGTTTGGTCATACTCCTCACCCCAACAAACCAACAAAGTCTCTCCTATGAGATACAGTTTTATTCTTCATCTTGGAAATTAAGACGAATTGGTTGGAGGCAGTTGGAGGCCTCCCTGGCTTGGCAGTGTTTACATTAGTACATCCCATTGATAAATTAGGAGCAAAACTTTGAATCAAACACTACATGGCTCACAACATAAATTACAGGCTATAGCTCAGCATGCGCTTTTATCATATAGGGGACTGCTTCAACTGATGCCCTGTCTCGCCCACTGGCAGAAAATATTGCACACATGAACATCAAAGCTCAGCGGTGACATTCATGACAGGTTAGGCATACCTTACCTGACTCTTGAAATAATGGAGGAAGAAAAACAGGACAAACTTTTGATTGACAAGCTGGAGGGTTTGAGGGGAAGGGGAAGGGTTGAGCTACTTTAAATAAAATCAACTGATGACATCATGTTAGGATAGCCTTCATTTCTGTTTCAATCTAGAAAAACATCTATGTTTTACACAAGTCTCATTTTTAAAGAGTTCTGTTGTAGCATTTTGTAAACTCAGAATTCCCAAAACTTGCTGGTTTGGAAATCTACAGGCTCAAATACTTACCTCCTGTTTACACTTTGTAATCCCCACTTACTACCCACAGTATATCCCTAGCAAGATTTTATATCACAGTGGCTCTGGGTGACCTTTGCCAGAGGTCACCCAGCCAGGGAGAAACTGCATCACAGTCCCTTGGATAGGCAAGCATGAAGGAGGACCTCTCTGGGCAACCTCTGGTAGAGGTCACATGGAGCCACTGTGCTATTAAAGCTTGCCAGTAACTAACTGCAGAAAAATGGGGATTACTAAGTGTAAATAGGAGGTAAGGAGGGGGGGCAGCATTAGATTGGACAAACCTTTTAAGATTGATTAGGTGACTTCCTTCCTAGCCTCACATAGTGCTGATAGGGAGCAGATGGAAATGTTCTCCTGGTAGACCTTACACTTCAACCTAATATATCAAAGGAAGCAAGAATTTTCTGCCGTTAAACTCACAACCCTACTCTTGCTCACTTCTCCACTGTCCATTCTCTTGGTCAACAGAGTTATATCCAAAGAAAGATGAGGCACAAACAATGAATGATATCAGCAGACTTGACAAATTGACACACATTACTAAACTTGACTAATATTTTGGGGATTTTGCAAGTAAAATAATACTTTTAATCTGTTATTCTTTAAAAAAAAATTCTCAAAAGAAATGGTTAATTTGTCAAAAGGAAGGGCTGAAACTAGCAGATAATAAAATCATATCTGTGGTTTAGAGGTCAAGAAGGTTCTTTTGTCCATGGAAAAAACTTACAAGAATCTTGGACTTGAATGTCAGCTGTTTTATAATGCTAAGCAATCACATATGTGGGAGCAGTTCTTGATTTTTGAACTGTAGCTACACATCAGGTGACTTACTAACTCAACAATTTAGATCAAATTTAGTTTCTTTTAAAAAAAGAGATTAGATGGGATACTGCAGAAAACTCATAGATAAAAACCCCACCTTCCTTTGACCAGGTTAGTGATCCAACCCTTAAACTTTCATTTTCTACACTTTATTGCTTCTGAAATGCAACTGAAGTTACATTAAGACATCTTTAGGGTCATATAGCTCCCCGTTGTCCTCCTTTTTTCTGATTTGTACCCCCCCCCCATTCTAAAACATCCTTTTCCTCTAAATTATCATTGAAACAAGTGGTGACATTTCCACCTTCCAGAAATAGCTAGAAATATCCAGCTAGGTGACAAAGTCGGGGAGAGTCATTTTTATCTAAAATTATCATTTATGGTGAACAAAATCAAAATAAGAAAAAACTGCTATATTTATTTAGGCATTTCAGTGTGTCTATTTAGTTAAAAAATCATCTCTGATTAGAACTTCAAAATACAAGGAAACATCTGGAAGTATCCTTGCTTGTTTGGTTTGATCCCAGGGAAAAATTCCTAGGGTGGGCAGGTTAAACACTTCCTACATGGAGAACCTCCCATCACTTAGCACATAACAGGCCTGGATCTGAGTGGGCTTTTACAGATTCAGCACTCCCCTTTTTGCCAGATCAACAACCAGAATGCAAAAATGCACTGAGGTTTCGATGATACATACATGTTCTTTTCAATAAAATACTACATTTGTTGTAACAACTGGTGACTCAAAAAGACCTTTGACCCCACCTGTAAGTAACTGGTTTTTCTTTTAACCAAAACACTTCTGTAGTGCCTTATGATATTCTGCAAACAAGGTTTTCAGAGTTTGATGCCAGGTGAAACCAGATGACCATTGACCTCCACCAAAAACAACAGGTACAGTACTTTCAAATCACCATAACACATCCACATACTTATTATGAAATCCATCCAAGTTTCTTACCTTGAGCTATCACAAACAATATTTTCCCAGTTTGACCTCTAGTGACCCCAATTGACCTTCAACCTTCACCAAGGCCTGCAGATGCCATCCTCCTACCAAAGCACATCCACATACTAACTTTGAACTCTATCCCAGTTTTCTACCTTGAAATACAAATTACAAAAGGTTTTCAAGGTTTGACCTTGGATTATTCCATGTGAACTTTGACCTCTACCATAATTAATAGGGTCCACCCTCCCATCAAAATTCATCAACACATTAAGTCTAAAAACAATCCATGTTTCCAGGATTTGACCCCTTGTGACTCCAAATGACCTTTGACCTCCACCAAAATTAATTGGGTTCTTCCTTACATAATAACGCATCAACATATCAAGTTTGAAATGAATGCAAATTTCCTACCTTGAGATATCGTGTAAACAAGGATTTCAGGGTTTGACCCGATGTGACCCCAAATGACCCTTGACCTCCTCCAAAATCAATAAGGTTCTTCCTTACATCATAACACATCACATTTCAAGTTTGAAACTGGATCCAAGTTTCCTTCCATAGGATATCGTGTAAATACGGATTTTGGAGTTTGACCCCATGTGACCCCAAATGACCCTTGATCTCCACCAAAATCAATAGGGTTCTTCCTTCCATCATAACACATCAACTTTTCAAGTTTGAAACTGGATCCAAGTTTCCTTCCATGAGATATCATGTGAACAAGGATTTTGGAGTTTGACCCCATGTGACCCCAAATAACCTTTGACCTCCACCAAAATCAATAGGGTTCTTCCTTACATCATAATGCATCAACATGTCAAGTTTGAAATTAATCAGAATTTACTACCATGAAATATCATGTAAACAAGGATTTCAGGGTTTGACCCCATGTGACCCCAAATGACCCTTGATCTCCACCAAAATGAATAGGGTTGTACCTTACATCATAGTGCATCAACATATCACTTTTTATATTAATCCAAGTTTCCTATCTTGAGATACTGTGCAAACAAGGATTTTGGGTTTGACCCCCTGTGACCCCAGATGACCTTTGACCTTCACCAAAATAAATAGGGTTCTTCCTCTCAATAAGGGGTATCTGTGTACCATGTTTGAGAACTGTCAGATCTTCTCTTCTCAAAATATCGTGCAAACAAGCAAAGTGTCACAAACACACACACATACACACACACACCATCATGAATGCATAGATTTCTCTTTTCATGGAAACCAATAAAACATATGGGATATTAGCAGTGCAACTCCCTCACTTGCCTGCTTTCTCTTAAGTCAGACCCCGGTGTGGAATTTCTGGATAAGCCTGCATAATAAATTTATGATTTGGAAATCTCAGGGGGGAATTTGTGTCCCCTGACTCCTAGCTCCTCTTTCCACAGGCAGACTATAGGGCCCTAGAGATTATGCATGTGACGTCAGCATGTTTCAATTTACCCAAACGCGTGCACAACAGCACCTTCAGTAACAATGGTTGTAAAATGAATGCCTTGATGGGAAAACAGAGAGATACGCAATGCAGTGATGTAGGAGCACTTTGAATTAAAATGAACTGCAACACTATTTTATCCTACAAAACCCTCAGCAGAGCATTTTCTTATAATGATATCCATGTGTGAAATGAATTGTTTGTGACAGTTTTGCAGGATGTAATTTTTCATAAAATGGATGACATAATGCCTCAGTCATACTCGAAACTATAAAAAGTGGCACTCACAAGAACTTCACACGGGAAATATTCTACAATTAATACATCCATTTACCCCCCAAAAATGCAGCACACTTGGAGTAACTTAAATTTTTTTGTCTGAATGGTCCAGCTGAGTCACTTCCAATATCAAACACAGACATATGTTTGGCATACTTTAAAGAAAATTTCCAATCAACACAGAAATTTGATCTTTCTGTTCCCTTCTAAGACAGTTCATCTTTCAATTATGTTTCTGCCAATGTTTGTATTAAAACTTTCAAATGCTGTTAATATCTCTGACTGGAGCTTTTAAGGTTGGCAATATTATTTCTAAAGAGCGGATAGCCACAGATGTTACTGAAGTAACTTTTAACTCCATTAAAGGTGAAATTACATGTTTTTAAAGTAGTAGAGAATAAGCCAGAATTACCATTTTATAACTTCCAAGTTCAAATTCCTTTCTGAAATGACAGACAAAAATTGGCAACAAATAGTGATCTGACGGTAAGCAGACATCAGACCAGTTTCAACATAAAAGCTTCTGAGCTCTCACACCAAATAAGAAAAGATAACCACCTAAAATATGTCTTCACTGAAGTAACAGTTTTACCTTCCTCTGGAAATCTTTTTAAAAGAGGAATGACATGATTTTCAAAAAAGAAAGAGAAGTTAACAGCTCAAAAAGGCAATATAAAATCTCTCTGGCTTTTACTTAAGCAATATTGTTTATTTTCCAAATTACAATGCATGTGTATACTTTGGACAGAATTGCATACAGCAGTAAACAGAGGTACAATCAGTTAGATGTATTTAGCTTGCTAGAGTTACAAACTTTACCCATAAAGTTGAATAAAAGGGTCAGACATTAAAGTGCCAAGTTTGTTTACATGTCACGATAGCCCTACACATGGTTGGCCTACAACAAAATGAATTCATTGCAATACCAAACTCTGTTTTACAATGGATGGCAATTTTAAGTATTGGGTAAAATGCGAAAAGGTTAAATGAGTAAGAACGAAACACAAATATATGGTAACAGGTCATTTATATTGACTGATAAAATATAAACATGTGAAAGATGCTATAAGGGATTTTGAAAGTTTGACAACACCATTGGCTTGGTGGACAACAGATTAATTAGCTGGACAAGATTAAATACCCATATCATGAGGTTTTCATCTCTAGTTGTTCCCCCTCTTGTCTGCCATTCCACGTCCTCCCTACACCCTCTCCTATTCCATTAACTCATGACTTTAAAAGGAAATGTGTGAAAATTTTGAAGGGGCAAAGGTTCCAAGGGTTTTTCTGTTCAAAGTTTTTCAGAACTATAGGTGGGAAACAAATTGAAAGAAAATTGGTGAAAATATTGAAAAATTTTGGCAACTATCCAATAACACATGGTTCAATGATACCGTTGACGTAACAACATGAAATTTGTGACAGTGTGAATGTTTCAGATTATACCAGATCTTTCCAAAAGAGATCTTTAAAATCATATGGTAGCACTTGAAATACAGTATGAAAATAAAGTAATGTAATGAGACCAGGGGCAGCTGTGGGCGACTGCAGCTGCCCCATTTTTCAGAAACTGTCTTTTCAATGACATGCATGAATGCAATTCACATTTGGGAACAGACCTTGTGCATATGTAACAGAGCAGAAAGCATGCCCTTCTTTGGGGGCAAAACAAACCAACACATACAAATGCACACAGCTAATTTGTCAATCAGTCAACACTGAATAGTATGCTAGAGGTGCAGGGGAAATTCTTATGTGTATGGGTACCTGTTCCGTTGTTCTGTTCAAAGGATGATGCCAGTGTGTCGTAAATGCACAAGGTCTGTAACTTTTCACTGATGACATAATCACACTCAAACCTCCTCCTCAAACCCCCCCCCCCCCCCCCAACCAAACTGGAAGTAGTTCTGTACACATTTGATTACTGTGATCTACCCTCCTGAAGATGCAATGCAATTATCGTTATGTCAGTACCCACTGAGAGGGTTCAAGGATGACTGCTCATCGGTTAACTGCAGCTTGATCACAAATTTGTCATTGGTGTGTGTAGCCATTAAATGACCCACATGTTGTACAAATGGGAAGAAGGGATCGGTTTATCCAAATCTGGCGAGCATCCAAGGTGGGGGGGGGGGCTTTTACCACTTCAGCCCTCTCTTTTTTGCCACATTAAAATATATAGGAAATGAGCAGTGCAACTCCCTCTCACCTCTGCTTTCTCTTAGGTCTGTCCCCTTTTTGGAATGTCTGGATCCATGCCTCCAATTACATAGGTAGTTGGTTTAATTTATTGTTTTATACCTCAACTTCAAACCCCTTGGTTTCACCTAGCAGCATTCACACACAGCCTTTTTGAGTTGTGGGTCATCAAACTGTTTTCCCTGCTCCATTGCTTATTGGAAACAACACACTGTGTGGCAGTATCTTCTATTTTAGGGCCTTATACCTCAGGTACAGCTGAAGCCAAGGAATGTCCCCTTCAAACAAAACAGTAAAGAATAGAAATGAAAGAATAATAGAATTTTGTAACAAAATAACATGTAAAACTTTAATTATTGTGTTTTTGATAAATGGCGAGGTTGGTAATGTGTTGGGAGCTATAAAACTGTTATCATAAATAATTTTTCAATTATACAGAGTCAATTTTATTCTTTAAAATAATCAAAAGACCAAAATTATTTGATATCTAAAGCATATCCTGTATGGGATTTTCCCCAAACATGTAGAGGTAATAAAATATTATACTGCTACACCCACATAAAAACATATTTCCATTAATTGTACCGACACTGTTCACTGAATGGCTGAGTCATAATAGTCCTTATTCAATAAATTTATGTTACTGCACGTGAGAATTTCAGACAAGAGAGGTCAAATAATGGTTATGAGTCCAATCACCATTGAATTGTCTGGCAACTATTCAATTATTCTCATAAAATATGAAAAAATAAAATAGTTCTGCTGTTAACTCTAATGATAGGTATCTTAATAACTTCCCACTGCATTCAATATTTCCTCTTCTCCATGAAATCTTGAACTTACGATACCAGCAATGGCGGCAGAGGTGCAAAATGTTTTGAATATGCAGTGTCAGGCTGAAGGAAGGAATCACATGTTCCCCACATTGGAAAATGGCTTGCTAAGAGGATAGGGTGGGGTGTTTATCAAGCAAAAGTGTAGCCAGGATTGTGTCATAGGGAAAGGGGTTTGGGGCATGACATGAGGGAAAAGTCTAAGGGGAGAGTGAAAAAACCACTATTTTAGGTTGTTTTTTGTATTTCAAAGTTGGGTCATGGGGGGGGGGTTCAAACCCCAAAACCATCCTCCTGGCTACATCACTGTATTCAAGTATAAATGGAGGTTAAAAAATATAGACAATTGCCATAAAAGGAATGAAAACTCATTAAATTGATCAATGTTTGTAATAATATCTATAACAGGTCAGTTCCTCAGATTCAAAGCTGTATTCAGATTAAATCCCACATTACTCTTTATAGGGAGATGGTGGGTATAGCATGGCACTGACATGGGAAGCTGATTTCAACTATTTCAGCTTCTTTTGAAATTTGAGCATGACAATTCAGTTCTTACCATTGAAAAATGCTGTAAAATCAAGACTGCCACAACTGTTCATGGATGAACACGAATGATTTAAATATTGCATAAATATTCATGATTTGGCTATTTCTTCATTACAATTCACCTTAATATCTAATCTAACAACTGACCTACATCTACCTAGAGCTCTCTTCCTGCTAGTGATATTTTAAGGCAACAAGAGTATAGAAAAAGCAAAACACTTCATCTCTCATTTCAATGCATCATTTCAATTTGTTCAAGGTAAGGCACCTTTTAAATACAGCTCTTTTATTATACCTTATTGGTTTTTCATATCTCCCTTCCTCTTACCAACCAGCTGCCTCACCAACATCAGCCCCCAGACATAGAAAAGCTATCCGAGTATTATGAACCAAAGCAAGTATAATATATATGCATGCTTCCTTGCATACCCAAAGTTAATTCCTTTGGCTTCTGTAAATCGGTAAATCTAATCTATTATCTATCTAGCTTCAATCCAGTTTTCAACTATTCAAATGAACATTAATTTTCAAAAATATAGTTGATTAGGGAGAAACTGACAAAAATTAATTAAAACAGCTCTGCAGAATTTTTTAGTACTTAATATTAGATTTTTCTATTATTCCCAACTAGTTTTAGAGACACTTGTTTCCTCCTTACACTGTGTGATCTCACCTGAAAAATATGTAACTAAGCTAATTACACCCCTAAGTCAAACATTTGCTGCAATTTTACACTTTTGCAAAATACCACAACTGGCTTAAAAAAAAAATAAGAAAGAATACATTTCACCTCCTCCAAAATGCCACCCACATGTCTAGGATACTTTTGTTGCTATCATTTTCTTCCATTATATCTAAGACAAATATTATTCTTCAGGATATGTAAAAAATCTATCCCACCATGTTAAAGTGGTATAAATGAATACCATTGACAATCACTTTGGGCATATCCATTGCAAACTGGAAGGAAATTGTGATATTTATATAAAATATGGCACGTAATGAAAAATACTGGAATACTGGCAAGATTTATTAAAGAGGATAATTCACAGATTTAATTCAGGGGGTGCCCAATCTTTTTATACCCTACATTATATTTTCAGGGAGCTAACAGTCCAGATCTACAAGTTCAGTGTCGACATGCACTAACATCTAATCTACAATTTTTTATTTTCTTTCATATTTTCCTACACCCCTAATTGTAGCAGATTTAGGATCATTCTGTAGTGCAGCAGGACTGGCTGAGAACTGATGATTTAGCTTAATTCCGAATTATAGCTATTCCTTCCAAATTAAAGATTAAATTAAGTTCAAAATTTTACTTCTTTTTATATATTTTATAATGACGTAAACGCAAACCAAATAAAATGTCTAACTAATCACTTTACAGGAAGCAGTTTCAAACTGTCTCACTTTGTGCAACAAATCTAACCAAGGGAGAATGTAAAATTCTCAACCATCAGAAATAATCCTCTCATATCAATAATTAAGTGAAAGCATGATAATCTTTGATGGATAGATGATAATATTCTTCACAAAATTCTTCACAAATATAGATATATATTAATACTATAATCCTCATTTCTGTTTTAATCTCTCTATGTCCATATTTCATTTACATGGGCATATTCATTTCCCATTCCTCCCCTGAGGGTCCCCTCCCCTAATAATGGCCTTGAACATGAGTCAGCTGTCTTTATTTTAGAGAGAAAAAAATGATTAAATCAATAAACAAAGTTTGTCTCATATGACATCGGCTACATACAACTTTCACTCATACTTCCATCATTCAGCATGTTGGATGGCTCTGCCCAGATGAAATTAACTTTTGGTCGTAATTCGGTCAGAGAGAAGGCAATACATAGCTGGGGCCTACCTTAATTTTGACTCAAGACATTTTAAAGAAAAGTAGCAGTCCAAGAAAATGAAGAAATCTTTCATTCTGAATTTGTATACGACATGATCCCAAACATTCTGTTGTATATAATATACACTCAATACAAACTACACTGACAATCTGATGACAGTGACAAGTGTCCATTGCTGGTACTAGTACGGTTTTATATCTACAGCCACATTGTTACTTTATTTATAGTTTACAATTTACAAACTTCTTTTAATATGTAGGAGGCAAGGAGAGGCAAGGAGGAGTAATGGACTCAATACTTTGCGAAGTGGCTCACTGAGTTGGTTCATGAAATTCATCAATTTTTTTCTCTATCTGTCAAGTTTTTTCACACAAAAATGACAGATGATCGAACTTAAACAATCTCCAAATCCTTCATAGAAATATCTGTTCTATGAGTGAGTACTTTATTGATGCAGGTCAACTTTCTAAAATCTGTTACCAGACATTTTTTCTAATCATTTACAAAACTATTACAACTCAGGATGCCACAAAATTTAAAATGGGAACTTTTTCCCTAACTGTTGGATAAGAAACTTGATGTAATATACTAACTATAAGCATTGTCATGTGGAAGTGACCCTTTAACACTCTCATAACTAGTTATGGATATTTACTCAATGAGCCCCTTTAACAGGACAAAAACGGCATGTTGTTAAAAAATTGCCTTCTCAAGTGGGTATTTGTTTTAAACACTTTCAAGTTAACACAGCACAATGGAACTTGTTTTGTGATACTGTAATAATTGTAATGTAACATCCTAACCACAAATACCCCACCATAGGAGTTGCAGGTAATTTTTTGTCGGGGCAAGAGTAATTTTTGCCCAAATTTATTGGTCAATGGCACCATTTATCCTGTTTTGCACCAATGGACAAACGGGTTTTGCTCTAATTGGGAGGGCTAGTGCCCTCTTGCACCCAGGCCTCTTACTCCTATGCTTCCCACTTTTTCAAGGTTTGTGGTCTTATTATCAAAAAAGACCATGGCATGGTAATATCTCAGTTTTTACTTACTAAAGATCAAACAACTAAAAAATTAAAGCATACTTGAAAGAAATATTTCAATTTAAACTCAATCCTCCCAGGTGCCACACCATATGTATGAGTAAGTTCATGACACTTCTTGCAAAGAAAATATCATCTGCTCCACATATTACAGTCTGCTAACATGCAGAAAGTCAGATGAGGGACAGAAATATATTTCAGCTACAAAAATGAAGTTAAGGGGTGGAAGAGGCTTTGGAATTATAATAAAGGGAGTGACAAAATTGACAAATCAACCATATACCACCACATTGAACACTCTCCTCAGAGAAGTGCAGGTATAGATACAGTATGTGAGTCGAAGAGAATAAAGGGAAGGCTCAGACCAGAAATCAAGGAAAAATGTACTTTTACTACAAAAATCTCATTACCAGTAATTGTTCTGCTTGATACTTATTCAAGCAAATCAAAACAAAGGCTGTTGACTGTATTAGGGAACTTGAAACTTTCCTTGTTTTTTTCAGGGAAAATGGTAATTTACATTTTGAATATGCCTCTAAGATTTGCACAAAGTTCAAACCTGCCAAACATCAACCCACGAAATTACAATGCCCCACCAACAAACTTTTGGATTTTGTCGCTTTTTTGTTTTTTTTTTTGCTATATTTGACACTCACTTTGATAAATTTGAAGCATAACGATTTCTTTTGATTGCAGAGCAGAGTGTAAATTAAACAGCTTCAAACAAGTGTTTTTTTTTCTTCCCTTTTTGTCCTTTTTTTTGCCTAAGTCATCACCAAACTGCCACATTAAAACAAGGTTCTTTAATATTTTACCTTCTAATTACACATGCATTGTGTACATATCACTGCCACTTAAGAGGTAATCGATCAGGGAACAGACCCTAGCAAACGGCCTTACCACCCTTAAATGGTCAATTTTTCCATTTTTAAAAAGCAATCCATCAAGGGACAACTCAGAGCTGTACTGCATCAATTCTATGATGCTCCATTTCGGCCAGAGACATATTTGTCATTACTTGTACTTCGTCAATAAATGGCAAGTCCAAACAGAGCATCAAGCTATGGTCATTTTGCTCTCTCGGTCTCTCTCTCGTTCGAGGACTGGTCAAGTATCATAAAAACCATGGTCATAACTCTAAAAGCTTTTTCTAATACAGCAGGTGTTATGTGTCATTGAATTTGCATGTGTAATTCACACTTTATACCAAATGAAAAATAATAAGGAATATAGTAAAAAGTCATTTGGGAAAGAGCTCGGTATTGTTTGACGTAGATCGAAATGATACACTTTGTATCTATCGCTGGGCCTGAAACTGCAAATAACCAGTCTAACAGGAAAATGATCAATGGTCTTTCATTAAGGCTGTGGGGGTCTTTAAATAAAAGAAGAACAGGCCTCAAATTTAAAACAATTTCCTGAAGATAATACTGCCAAATCTGCTAGGAGAAGGCTGAAGTGAGGCAAAAGAAATATGGATTCTTGGATAGAGACTTGTCTGTCTGGAAAAACTTCAGTGACAGGACAGAAAAGAATTTTAGCTGGAGATTCTATGAAGGTTGAAAAGAGAAGCTCCAAAGGCTGATAAATGTCTCAAAACAGCACTTGACGGAAACAGTCAACTTCTACCTCACTACTCTCAATGGGAGTATTTTGCAATGAATTACAGAATAGATTCTCACAGGATTTATTCAATTGATTTTCAACTTTTAGGAATTTCCCAAACCTTTTTTGGGTAACGCAATTATCTGGCCCATTTATGATCAAAATAATAATTATACTGCAATCTTTCTGAGCATGTCATATCATGGGCCTGAAACTGCTTTATGAAGTTCAACCTCAGTCTCTTTCAAATATTTTTAAATCTATGGGGACCATAATAAAAAGGTAGCCATGGTAACAATCACTACCATGGATGTCATTTTGTACTCAAAAAGGCAAGGGTGGTGGAGGGGGGGAGGAGGAGAAATGGGTCGCTTCCATTTAAAAATCTTCTTTGTAAAAATCTGAAGTCAATGAGTCTATTTCCAACAAGTGTGGGGCCCTGTTCCCCTAAAACCACACCTATGCTCACTGTGGTGCTGACTTTCACAATTTACTATTATACCTAGGTGTTCTAAACTTTTATGCTGAGCACCAATCAAGAAATCAGCAGGTCCCAATCTTTGGTATGACCTATTCAGGAATCGAACAGCCTTCCAACAGAAGGGCAGGTGCTTGAACCTATACTATAAACAGTGGGTTAACAAATTATGTTTTCGTTACTGAGATGGCAACATTGGAACCACATTTTCACCCTTTGACTGTAAAATTTCAATACTGCAACTCTCATCCCACTGTGGGATCAGCTTTTGCAAAAATTTCTTGTTCTTATATCTGACTCAACACCAAAATCAAGTAAACATATCACTGGCTCTTGGCCTCTTCATGACTGTAGCCTATGTGGGCCTCATGATTAAGTGGGGCAACTGCCCCTCAGAGATTTCCAAATCGTAAATCCACCACCCATGGCAGCACTCTGGTGGCACAGTGTTTGAATTGGCCCCTAGGGTTGTTGCCCAGACTACAGCCCAGCCCTGCTATTTGGTAGACAATTGCTCCCAATTTTATGTTCATGTGGCCATTGTTACAATGAATTTGAAAGAAGTACACCAATGTGTTCCTACACATGCAGTGGTCCCACACATGCAGTGAGAGATTGTACACAATTCAGCATATTCCATAAAACGTACGAGGTTCC
Organism: Holothuria scabra; assembly: GCA_037179385.1. Lineage (NCBI taxonomy): Eukaryota > Metazoa > Echinodermata > Holothuroidea > Aspidochirotida > Holothuriidae > Holothuria > Holothuria scabra. The sequence continues at coordinate 53,653,328 of CM074182.1, forward strand.
ATGTTAGCATTGAACATACATCTAATGCAATTGCACATGATGGAAGAGACAATAGGGCAAGAACATATGCAAAGCCAACAATCTTGCATGGTTGTATGCACTGGAAATGATGTGACATGGTTTTGTGCACATGTTACAATTTGGATACATGTTCATCTCATGTAGTAAGCAAGTCAAATACAAGGTTTTCTCAATGGGGTTGCCCATCCAAGTGAAAATTAACAGAGGGCACTCTCACATCGGTCCTACCAACTGCCGCGCATAACACAGGAGCACTCAGGAAGTTTTCATTGCTTGTAATTGTTGTTTAGGCCTTCATACTCTTTCTAGTTGTTGCAAAAGCTGAATAATAAATAACTCAGTAATTTTAGTTTGCTGCAAAGTAAGAGTTAAGAGTTAGCTGTTAGAAGGGTTAAAATGCTCAATAGTAGGAAAGACTACATCCCTGAAAATGGTCTACCAGCCTAAAAGCTAACACACTACCACCAAATCAAAGATAGGTCACATTGCTATAGTGCAGAATTATGCTAAGAAGCATAATTACTCAATAAGTTCTACTTTACTTGGAACAGTTTATTTTTCTGTAAGCTTCATTTACTTAAATTTTTTAATACGAACATGTAGTGACTTCCCTATAATTGGCTAGTGTCTCTGGTGTCTTCAACAGCTCGCCCTTTATACACACATTTAAATTCTCAAGCGCTAACAATGGATAAAAAACCCGGGCACTTATTTTTGATGGGTGCAGTAGAGTTCCTCAATTATTCTGGATGCAGGTCTTAATAATCCTTATTTCAAAACATTTTAAGTCTGCAATGAAGTTTCATTCCTGAAGGAACTATATTCTTTAATACACAGAGAAGTGTATTATAGGTGCATAGAGCATGTTGTTCAAGTACACACATGATGGTTTTTTTAGCAATGGTTTTTTATGTAACGTGTCCTTTTTGGTGTGCAAATCCACACAAAGGCCTAGAACGTAGCACATATAAAATTTTTGGTTATACCCCCTTAGGTGGGATATGTGTGAAATTCTTTGAAGAATGAAGTTTCATTGCAGACTAAATGTTTCCAAATAAGGATTATTAAGACCTCCATTTACTAACCTGCTGGTTTTCAAAACAACTGAACAGTGACCACTGCTTTCACCGTGTGTTTTCACCCTCAATTAGGTATCACCGCGCCATTGGAACCTATGGCTTATTAAATCTGCATAGGACCCATACCACAGAGCCCTCTGTGGCAGAGACAAAAGCGCCATGCAGCCACAACCCAATTTTCTCATCACTCCCTGCTATATACCAAGCAATGAGGAGTTAAACACGTACAAAGGCATCAGGAGCATTGAAACCAACCTGAAGCAATTTCATTTGAACATGACGTGACCTCACGGTACAAAATGCTGTAAATTCACAAACACTGTATTATTTTTTGGGCTAAAGTCAGTAAGTTGATACAACTGATCAACATCTTAAAGGCATATTTTCATCATCCCAAACAGTTCCAATTCTCCCAAACTACTTACTTCTAACCCCTCCCACATTTATCTAAAACTCATCTTTATCCAGACACAATCCTTGTTTATTGCTTCATGGCTTGTCCTAGTGGCCATACAAGTCCATAATGTGTAATCAAGACACTCTCAGTGCCCCTGCTGTGTAATTTAGCTATGATGCATTGTTTGAATGTGATGCCAATCAAAGAGCTGTACCAATTGAGAGTTTTGATATATGTTTACTGAAACTGTAGTTTAGGGTGACAAATGACTGCCTTTAAACTTCATTCTAGCAAACCTTAACAATGTCATTTAATATCCTCACCCTTCCCATGGTTCTATCAAATATTGTTTTGTAGAGTAAACATCTAAAGTCTGGTGATGCACTGAACCCACCCTAAAACAAAACAGTCATTGTAGATGTACCTACAATTTACTGAAATCTCAGACAAAGAAATAATTTGGAAATGATTTTCTTTGAAAATCAAAAATTTTCTCACAAATTCAGAAAAAGTTCTATAGGAGTTCTTTATTCTAGAAAGAAAAACTTTTGCACAAAGACATTTACCAAACTTTCACAGTTTAATGACCAGGAATAAAATGGTATTCCTTTTCTTATGAATTGTGGTTTCTGTACCTCGTGAGAATTTTTGAGAAGTATTGAGATAGGGGTCATAAAAAACAATATTTACTTCTTTTAAAAAAATTTTGGGTTAAATACTATGAAATTCCGTCATAGTTTACAAAAGCAATTTTGATATTAAAAATACATCTATTGTTAAATGGTGACCTCAATCCAATTAATTCTGTGAATCAGTTGATTTAAAATTTATCTGTCTGTGCCATGGATAATGCCACTCCTACACACAATCTTTAATGCCCCTGTGCAAGCAAAGCTAAGGTTGCCCTCCCATCTTGATCACGATAAAGATAGCATAAAAGGCAGATTTTTGCTTTTAATTATAATGCAATTGTATTTAATATAACATATTGTGAGGTAATTATTTCAACAAAAGGGTGGAGACAACAGCTTTGTGACAATTAGGTCATGATATACACAGAACAGATAGATCAATGACCTGGAGTACTTCGCTAATTAATCTCAGAATTATTGAAATGGTTCACTGAATCCCTCTAAATGCAGGTTGGCTTAAAGTTACAATTTTTCTCACTATTTTTACTTCTGGGAATATGTCAACTTGAAATTGTCATTGAACTGAAAGTAAAGAAACAAAATAAATGGAATGAAATGAAAAAAAAAAATAAAATGTAACGACCAAGAAACACATATTCATTTTTACTTCAACGTCATGACAGTAGAAAAGATTAACCAAGTTTTAGTCATCCTTCATTGATCACTATAAATCCAGAATCTATCAGTGAGCTTCCTTTTCAGCTGCTTTTAATAAGATCAATAAAGTTTAAGGGGTTGTTATTGTTTTGCACTAAGACAGATGTTATTGATAAACTACATCACTGAATAAAAATTCTTGAAAAAAAAAAGGCATGGCATTACACCCAGGAAAAAAATTGGTAATTTTTTTAAAAATCTCTTTTAGAATCCTGATGACATGTTAAGACTGATATTGAGAAGATATGGGAAAAATGAACAATGGGGCTATTGTAAAGGTCAACATTATCACCAGCAATATACTTTCAAGAAAAATTGCTCCCTTGTGATGACTACTTCGTAATCATTAGAAAGATGTATTAATCTACAGAAGGTTCTTTGGCTGAATAAGAGTTTGTCCTGATGGCCAATATCTTCTACTGTACACTACCAACAAAGAAACAACTATCATATATCCAGTGGTGTCATCTTAGGGGGACAGTGAATGGGAATCCCCAGTCAGATGCCTTGCTACCTCACCCTGCTTACCCACCACCACCACCACCCCCCCCCCCCCCCACAAAAAAAAAAAAAAAAAAACAAAAAGCTAAATGATTTTTTATGGTAAAAAGTATTGGACAAAATATGTTGGGGACAAAAACTTTTACAAACACACTTTGAAATTATGGATTTTGTTGTAAAAAAGAGACAATACAGCAAATGCCATTTATGGTAATCTGACAGTCACTTTTAGCCAAACTTAATTTTCTCAAAACTAGTGGTGGTGCTCTGGTTAGATGGTGTCATTTTTGCTTGCCTCACGACTCAATGCTTTGCCTCATCCAGCCTCCCTTCCCCTAATGAGGAAAAAGTCTGTTTATGCCATATATCCATGAACATTAAAACAATGATCAATGAACCAAATTTTTTGGATGATATCATAAAACTTTTTGGATGATATCATAAAAATTTTTGGATAAATATAAGACACTTAACTCTGCTAATTCCCAAGGCTTTAACTATTTGTGACTGATGGCAGACTGACATAAAATGAATAAGATTATTGCAAAGGTTTGAAGAGTAATACAGAGAGGTTAAGGAGGGGGTCAAATAAAAAATTAAATTAGAAAAGTCAATATAGAAATGACCTAAACCTAAGAAAAGAAACAGATCTTACACAAGATTGTACACTTGAATAAAGTTACTTGACCTACAACTCCAGCTTTACATGCTACATGTATTATTGGGACAGATGATCATTGCACAAAAAGTGCAACAGATAATGTTTCTATTCTTTCTATGCAGCGGTGGCAGTAGACTCACACAACTTACATTAATTCTACTTGGCTGCCCTTGTTTCAAAGCTTTCCCTCTCATACAAATGTTAATTTGTAGGGCAAAAAGAAAAAAAAAAGAAGAAGAAAACTAAAAAACTCACTGCATGGTAAAAACCACTGCAATTATTAACAGCTGACTACATCATACCAAAAGTCCACAGACTGAGTCACATCCAACTTACAGAAAGACATGAGGAACGGTTTGTTCTCTCCCAGACAGCTAGCTGGCTGGCCCCAACCCCTAGAAGCCCCCAAGCATTCATAATTCATCCATTCTGTTACCTTTCACTTTGGCAAAATATTTCACTTTGTTTTTCAAGATCCCCACGCATTTTATCAAGAACACCTAAAATGATGAAATTTACTTGCCGACTTGGGAAGCAATCAATCAATCAATTAGACGATGAAACAAGCAAATTTCAATCTGGCCAAGTGTGCGTCTTAGCATTTGTCCCAAAGGAGACGGGACATCCATCATCCACGCAGGTCTTGATTGTCTCCGATTATATCCTGCAATTATTACATGTATGCTTTGCAACCTCCACAGAAAACTTTGATTTAAAATGAGCTGTTTCTCCCGACAAATGTTTCTCTGTTGATCACTGGCCAGAAGAAGGAAAAAAAAAATTGCCTAGCTTGTCAAAAGTTGATGCATTATGACAGAGATAAAAGTGGAGACATTAAAGATGGATAAGGTATGTTAAATTTTAGTTTAAAGTTAGCAATTTACAGCACTTTGGCTCTTAATTTTGTTTTTATGAAAATTCATCGCACACTGTCAGCGTTACTGAGCTCAGTGCACTTAAATGACTTGCCTGAATTAGAGGACAAATGATTTGCTGTAATTTTGTTGATTTTAGTCTCATGAAAATTAATGGCATTTGCGTTAGCTGAGGGGAGGTAGCTCTAGCCTTTGAAGGGTGAGGAAACTAACGAAGATGTACAAAGATGAAGCCAGCTACACGTGTCTCAAGTTAGACTATGACAGATGAATTTGTACTTCCCTATCCCAGACAAATATCCTATAGTGAGTAAAAGATACATGAAATGATGTACCAATGCTGTAAAAAAAATTTCCTTGAGAATGAAGATTAATTAGCATGAAATCTATAAATATTCATGCTTTTTGAAAATGGTTTGGCAATGGCTTAGGGAAACATGAAATATTAATTGTTAATAAGTTCCTTTAATATTACAGATGACAGAAACACTGGGAAGTGAGAGATATCTGGCAACATGGACATTAAAGGAGCTGCTCTTAATTTTACTACTTTTTGAGTTCTGTAATAAAGTTTGAGAGAGGCATGCATGGACTTCCTACAAATCGGACAAAGAATCATGTGACATAAACGGTCGCTAGGATGAGAACCAAAAAAGAGTTGTTAAAAGATGGCTGTCATTGAGCTTTAATTTGTTTGTTTAGACAACAACTCTGTAACGTTTCAAGCAAAATTTAGACTTTTCAATTGAACAGGAAAAATACCATCTTACTTCAATGCGATTAGTGGTTTTGACCTTACCTTGCATTATTTCTAAAAAGATTAGAGTTTCTTTCAAAATCTGTCAATTCTGAAGACTTGAGCAAGTCCAAACTTTCACACACAAAACCAAAATAGGCATTCATCTTGCCAAGCCTATACTCACACCTACAGTAGTGACAATCTATGCATAGAACGTTAGTGTAGTATGCTACATCCAAGTATATAGGACATCACTGTATGAATGTCACTTTGACATATGGTCACATGGTTACAACAATGTATATTTTACATTGCTCATGCCCTGAATTTTCCCAATTTTTTTCAATGCCAGGGGACAATGGAACCCACTGCCATTGTGCCCAATGCTCCTCATAAGCAATGGAGTATGGAAAACAAGCCAGAGAGCCACAACTGGAAAAAAAGGCTGCAACATGCTCGACTTAAACGAATAGGATAGAAACTGGACCATAAAACTTTAACTAACTCGATGCAGAGGGGCAGCACCAAATGGCACCACAAATGGAAACCCATCATGCACCAATATCTAATAGTACTGATCAATAAAGATCTGCTGATCAATGGGGAGGGGAAAGGGTGAAGGTATGGAAGGAAGCAAACTTGCTACCCTGACAGAGTCCCCCTTTTCCTTTTTTGTGTTCAGACTGTTTTTATATAATGTCATGAAAGGTTAGCCCCACCCCCTGCTGGTCAAAAAATGAACAGTCACCATGTTGTTATCATCAGCTGCTTCTCAGGTAGCTATACATGCCACACATTAGTTTTTGACCAGCATTCAAGAAAGGGGTGGGGCTTGTGACATCAATGGATATTCTCTTTAATGTAGGGGATGATGTATGAATACTAAAAGACCTCAATGAAATTGATAATGAGACTATAGACAGAAGAATTGACAACCAGATGATAAAAATAAAATAGAAGTGTTTGAAACAGGTTCCTGCATTGTATGATTATTTTTTTAAATGCCCTTTCTATGAAAAAAAGTGTACATATAGGAATAATGCCAACAATCATTTTTTTTTTTTGCATTTTTTGGTTAATTAATCACGAACTCATCTTTTTAGTTAAAAGGTTGTTGAATAAGTTGAAGTCAACACTACAAATGAAAATTCTTTGAATGATATCTGCCAGTAAAATAATACCACAATTTTGTCATTTACCTTCCTATAAGAAATCTTGGAATAATCTTTCAGCAATAAGGGCTGGTTATTAACATAGCAAAATTTACTATGGGCGTTAAACCTCAAAATATAAATTATCCCCGCCCCCACCCCCCCCCAAAAAAAAAAATATTTAGGTTGACATTACTTGAACTTGCTGTTAAAATGCGCAGGCCATTTTGTTAATTTCCCTTTTAAAATGTCTTTTTTTAACCAACCATCCTTAGTACATCTTTTGATTCTCCTTCAAACAGTTTTGTTGTACCTATCCCCATGCTCACACTCCAGTTCAAGATTCTGTATTCATGCCAGTAGCCCATTACCCATACTCATGACCTAGACCTATAATCATACCTGTACATAAAAACAGGTACCTATACCTGGACTCATATTCATGGCCTTGTACTCACATTAAAGGGCCAATCTCTCACCCCAAACTACACTTCTTGTAGGGGGTACAGAAACTCTCCATTGGCCCAGCATTTTGATTGACTGTTAATTCAAACAATGCAGATTACCAAAACTTATATTACACAGCATGAACTGTACTGAGATTATTTTGGTTATCCACATAGAGCTTTTCTAAACTCACCCTGATGCAATAAACTGAGATTGTGACTGGATAAGGATGAATTTCAGACAATTGTTGGAGGGGTTTAAGTGAAAGGTTAGGAGAATTGGCACTGTTTGGGGTGAGAGAACTGGGTCTTTAAACAACACTGCCTTCAAACAATATTAATACAGGTAGATATGACCCACCCACCACATAATGGGAATTCGTTGGTCTATGAATGATGGACCCAAAAATAAATCCTTTCACCTCAAATTTAATGTGTATCAATATGTAACATTATGTTATAATGTAATCCAGACATGTTCACCTGCAAGCTCCCCCAACAGCCATCATGTAAAATCATACCAAAAGGAAAAAATCAAATCAAATCCACAAAATACTACTTTTTTTTGTTCTTTTTCATTTTAGTACACCTTATTAGTGTGCATAATATTCTGATACATCAAAACTGAATTCATGAAACCCATAATGTAGAAGCAATTTGCATTACTGCAGGCAAGATTAACTTAAACTAGTTCAGAGCTGAAACACTAGACAGAAGAACTAGAAAAGGGGGAAAGGCAAAAACAGACCAAAAATAATTGGTCCAGACATGAAGCTTCATATGGAACATAAGGGATTCAGGCATTCCCACATCATGAAAATTTCAGCCTAGCGAATCAACATGTCGAATGTAGAATAGTTTACCTTACATTGATGTGTGTTACATGAAAATTGACAGCAGAATATCTGGCAGAGGGTAAACATTCAGCAGATGAACAAAGCTGATTGTTTGTGAACAAGTTTGCAATAAAGTCATTCTCCTCTCTCAATAATTTTAACAAAACAAACTTCAAAGTCTGCTCTTTCTTAAGACCCCTTTCCCTCAAAACTGCAAAGCTTGCATTTAAAAGCATAAAACTTTTTTTGAAAATGATGAAGAAAAGGGTTAAATAATTAAGCAGGATGGAGAATAACAGAAGCCAAAAGCACATGAAAAAAATGAACCTCAGTGTTTGAAGAAGTTGAAGTTGGATGAGGTTTAGGGACACGCCAACTTGAATATGAGATATATTGTCAGTTGGTTTAAAAGGTAAAGATCAAATAAGGTTTCAAATAATGGTCCCAAGTTCAAGTTTTATTTCAAATATGGGGCAAATGTATAGGTTCTTGTCCAGCCCTTTAGTCACCTGTTAAGACGGGCAGAGAATGGCATGTATATTTTATAAAACCTATCCTACAGGGCGTTGAAGCCTGCAGAGGAAAATGATATAGGTCTTTGCACACTGGGGATGTGTAATCCTATCCCATTGGGAGATGAAAGCCTGCAGGGCAAACATGACTTAGCTCTTTGCACTCAGTGGATGCGCAATACAGTAGCCTAAATTAGTGTGTTCCCACTTGAGAACAATTAGGCCATCAGATAAAGTTCAGACCCCGTGCAGGGGATCAATTCGCATGTGGAAATACTCTTGTTCCCTGGATTAGATCGTGAGAGCTTGATAGCCCCCCTTTGAGGAGGATCAGACCGCTTTCAGGCTACTAAGAGAACAAGTGGGAACAAAAACAAAGTGACCAGAGATCAATGGTGTACTTGTGGCAAAGCTCCTCAAACAAACTTCTGTAAACAAACCTGACCTGCACACATAATTTCAATAGAACAACTTCCTTTTACTGGAACCAGAGGAGGGGATCAGATCTTGTGCAGGCAATGAAATGGGTACACTCATGCGGTTAGTCACAGAATTGTCCAGTTGATTGAGCTTGGGGCGATCAGCATAGGGGGATTACATGACCATAATTGGTAAATATCAACACATCTAAGTAGTGTATTTTCTACAGTTAAGTATAAAACCCTGAAGAAAAGGGGGAAGCATGGGAAAGGACTAATAGTACTGCCAGCAGTACAGCAACACCCTCTGGGTCCCATGGGCTCAAGACAGCAAAGGGTCCCAGTAATTCAAGAACCCATTAACCTCCATAGATAGGCACAGGGTATGAGTTGTTTTAACTCTCAAACCTTGCACTCACTAGTTCTGGTTTGCCTTGAACTCTCAGGACCATGGAAATTGTTCACTCGAACCTCGTTTGTTAGGCAGCAGGAGCCAGCCATCTTAGGTAGCTAGGCTAGTTACATCACAAGTACTTCCAATCAGATGATCCTTAAATGTAATACTGTTTTTTCTGGCAAGTCACATGATTGCAGTGGCAGGCAGGGTCAAAAGATTTGTCATATGGGTGTCTTGAAATGACTTTGAGGGTTTTGTGAATGCAATAGTCTCCACCTGTGGGATAGTCAGGGGTACACATATAACATGGGTATTCCTTTAAAGTCCCAATAGAAATGCCTCCATAGATATATCCAAGTGAAATGACATTGGTTTTTGTTGAAAAGTTGTAGATGTTGATATAGATGATTACAAATATCAAATTTTGATTTTTTTTTAACTGAATAAATCTAGATCCATTAGATTAGAGTCTCAAAGACTAATGCCCCTTACATTTTAGAGGGATAAACATGACGAAATGGTCACGGTAAAAATATACACTTGATTTCCTTCCTAGCCCAATTACACAGTTTGATGATTGACAGACAGTAATACTCCATGCAAAGACACTTAATCCAAGTCAAGAAACTCTAGCCACAGTATGCAGAGCACGCAGAGGGGGTTTTGATTACAACCCTGCCCAAAGTACCGTGTAATTTTTTGCAACCTAAGTGGACTAGAAGCTCGGTGAAGTGATAATAATAGACCTCCAGCAGTGGGTTTGGAAACTTGATATACCTCAGTTGAACAATAGATTACTGAGGTTAGAAAATCAACTTTTTTACGGCAACCGAAACAGCATGAACCTTAAAAAACTGTGTGCTGCAGTATGGGTCAGGGGGTGAAACTGACATTGATCAAAAATACTTCTGTGATGGCTAGAAATGGCACTGCCCAACCAGACTTTTGTACATTATATCTAAACACTGAATGATTACAAGTCCTACAAGAAGCAGCAAACTGAAAAAAGTCCCAGAAAGTCATATTCACAATGTATGCCAAAATATCTCACTTTTCTGCACTTACTACCACTAATATATTTCACTTCTCCAATACTAGAATACATTGTAGTTTTATAGAGTCAAAGATTCTTTTTTCGTAAAAAAAAAGACTCTGCCATCGTTGTTTTGCATGTTTATGCATATTTGCAGTATCACTACAATGAATTCTGTAAAAGCAAAATTCTGTATGTAATGAAAGACAATATATTTGAATCATTACAAAAAAAGAATAATTAACAAACTGAAGTTAGCAATTAGAAGTCTAAAGTTAAAGGAAATTTGAAATTTTTATGGGCAGAAATGATCAAACAGTTGCCAAAATATGCAACAATCAAACGAGTTGACGCTTCACCTACAAACTGTAGGAAACACGATGTGAATTTTCTACCTGGTTTAAAAATCTTTCCTACGTTTAAACTTACAGAAATCTGTCAAGTCTGTTTTAGTGTAACATATCTCTTTAAATGACCAGGACTGCAGAGAAACAAAGAAGACAGAAAGGTTCATTTATGTAGTAATTTTTCATGGATAAAATGTGCTTACTTAAGAAGTTGCCACTCCATAAAGAAATATCTTTCATCTACAATGACTTATCGAACAAGCCGATGAATAAACAAACTGATAAAAAATATGTAAAATGCATACCTTTGTTAATTCCTGGGGGAATTAAAAAAATTAAATTTAGTGTGTGACACATAACAACTTTTCTAGGTTTGATTCATATCGAAACCAAATGTCTCTGAACTGTGACCATATTCTGTACCAGTTTAAAGTCCTCAAAACAATAATTCCATGGTGTGAACTGAATAAAAGAAAGTAGTTCTTTTCAAATTTTTGGTGAGAAAATCCTCTCCAAAATTTTCTCAAGTTTCCAAATCAGTGATTTTGTTTACAATTTGAACTTTTATATTTTATTTGTGTGAATAATTCTTTGGGTTGATCAAAATTACACACAATAGCTATAGCAGTTTGATTGATGGTGTATAGTCCAGTCACTATGATTTTTGAAATGCATGTAGAATCTTGGCACCTTGCAAAGTGTGACAAAATACTTTGATATCAAATAATATTCCCATTCAGCACCTTCCAATATTCACACCACACAAAACCATGGCAGTTAGGGAAACGTTCACCTCTGAAATGATAACACACCATACAATGCTACAGAGAAAACTATCATGTGACAGGGAGAAGCAAGAGTGGTGGCACCGTACATAAGTTTATAATATAGGTCTACCATGAAGTATTCATTTGGGGTGGTAGTCCTTTCCTCCCTGGGCAACCAAATGCTCATTGGAAGAAATTCTTTTTTTTTTCTCAAAACTACAATTATACCCTGCATTAAGGGAAACATATTTCAGTCAAATATCTAACAACCCCAACCCCATCTTTTTTAAGCTCTTTCCGCGTGCATATGATCCACTATGTTCCCAACCTGCCCTCTGAGGTATAATTGTAAGAGGAAGCTCCATTAGTTTTATTATGAGAACAAATTGGAAGATAGAGATAAAATTAAATCATTAATACAAAATGACCTATTTTTCCAATAAGAGTAATCCAATATGCATACCTTTTGCATACATATTTAAAGAGTTGTTACAGTAAAGATCTGTAACATTCATCTGAGAGACAGAGCCAAAAGGTTTCAATCCCTGTGAGATCAATGAAACAAATGTACTGTGTTCCATTACAGAGAATAAATTTGATCATAGTTCAAACAAAGATGCTTCAATCATGAACCCCTTTTGAGTTCATGTATAGTTTCTGTCTCTCAATACAAACATATTATGCCACAGAAGTTTTGCAGGATGGGATTTTTTAAATTCCACCAGCCAAGGTGTTTAAAATTGAGAGGGTTTAGCTTTCATTTAAACTACAAAAGTTTAAACCATTGAATGTCCATGTACTACTTGGGCTACCATATGCTGAGCTAAAACTAAAGACAAAGAACACACTACTGACACTGCAACAAAATTATGTTACTTAAACTTAAGACCACTGTTAACTGTTTAGTGCCTTCATATGAAAGGACAGACAGTATACACAGGAACAGAGGGGGCTGGTTAGGTTATAACACCTCTGTTATCTCCCCTCTCCTCCTCTAGTTTCAGATACTCTTCTTAAAAAAACATCATTCCTAAGGCTATCTTGGACAGAGTGAACATCACACTGCTAAACTAGAAGGGCACAAGCAGAAAAACATGTTTGGGAACTTCTTCTGAGTCTCCAAGACCTCTATCACGATCTATCAGTAAAACATCATGATCAACCACAAACTTCAGCAGGCCCTGACACCTGACATGTTAAAATGAGAACTCATAGCCAACATAGCAGTTATTTTAAACCATATATGAGTTAACTTTTTAAATATGTATGTGAAAATTGATGGAACATCGCAACTGGTTTGATGGACCATGCCAACTAGTTGTGGCAAAGAAATGCAAGAGAAAGCTAAAAGTGCATTGCCACATTGATTGGCATGGTTGTTCAAGGGCCACCACTGCATTGCATTTGTGGGGTATACCATCTCACAGACATGATCAACTCACAATATAGGTTAAAGGGTTAATTGTCTCACCACAAGCTACATTTTTTGCAGCAATCCACAGAAATTCTCAATTGGTACAACTCTTTGATTGACAGCTGGTTCAAAGAATGCAGAGTAACGAAACTCATATTACACAGCACGAACTGTGCTGATAGCATTTTGATTACACACTGGGGTCTTGAATACTCTCACCCTTAAAGCAATAAACTATGAGATTGTGCCTGGATGAGTATGAGTTTTAGGTAGTTGTGGGAGGGGCTTAAGTAAGTAGGTTAGTAGAATTGGAACTTTGGGAGAGAGGATCAGGTCTTTAAAATCCATGTCTGGGAAATGTGCTTGCCTCCATCAATTGTACATACAAGTACATGGCTTTGGTTGAACAATTGTACTCCCATGGCTAGTACAAGGAAATAACAGACCATTTTTAGCCAGGTCAATTTTTCATAGAGCATCCTTGATAATATGGATTTACTCTACTCACAAATTCCACTCTTTTACTCATTATAAGTAATGAACAAATACTAACTGGAAATCTTCCATTTTTACCATTTCAGTCACAAATATGTTCTGACACTTATCATACTTTACAGTAACACAGAGCATCTTATGTAGTTAGTTGCAGAACACTTGCATCAACTAGCTACTAGGTCTGTATATTTCAGTCCCCTTTACCTGGTTTAAGTCCTCACAGTTACATTTGGGGCCAACTGTGCTCTGAGTACCTGTCAGACTGTTCTAAATCTGTAAAAAAACAAGAAAAAAAACTTGTTATTTACCAGGCTCTGGCATGAATAAAAACCAGAAAAGATGTGAAGCAACATTGAGTGGCTAGACAGCATATAGTTTGATCCGCATCATCTAGCACAAGTCGGACTGTTTACTTGCAGGTTATTCTGCCGAATTTGATAGCTCTATTCAGTTTATGCGTACACTGAAAACTTTTGTACGTCAGAGGGGGAAATATTTTTGCTTCCATGGGTTTGAAAGCAAAAGAGTTAAGCTTGACAAGTTTTGTGGCAATTGTTAAAATATTGATACATTTGTCAGTGTTCCTCCAAGTGAAAAAAAAAAGATCTCTGTGTGAAACCTACAAACTCTATAAATGGTTATAGATCAACCTACTTTTTTAGTACAAAAAAATTTCAGCAAACATGAGTTTCAAGTATTTGAGATGATATCTAGGTCAATGTAAAATCTGGTCAATCTTACTATCCCGAAGCAGAAAATAAGAAAATCAAAAGCAGGAAAGCAACCAAATTTTTCTCAACATGTTGCAAAATGCTTCCGTGATTTGTTTTTGTCACTAAATTATAGTCCGTTATTTAGACATGAAAACTATTTTACTTGCTTGTAAAACTTTATGACTGGAATATTTCCTCTCAACCAAATTGATTCTTATACTTTGAGGAACCCTGCCACAAAATGTTGAGTGGTGCAAAGTAATGTTGAAGTTTGCAATTCCAAAGATATAAACTAATGAACTCCATCTACAATTGAGATAGTTTCATGAATGAAATTGAAAAATGAAGGTCATGAAAATGCTTAGTGCTGATGCCAAATCACTATATGATTAAATTACATATTTTGCCCCTGTGGGCTAAACAAGGAAAAAAAAAATAGTGACCTACCTAAAGAGAACTTCACACATTTTGGTTTTGCCTACACTTGAAATGGGAGGAAGAGCAGAAAGGAGAAAGAGGCCTTCCTAGTGTGAAAATAGTTGCAGCAGAGAAATGTTTTACTCAAATTTCATCATTTTCTCTTAATAGTGGCACAATTTCACTACTGTCTCATTCCAATTTAGTCATATTTTTTGATGAAATGTAATATTTGGAGGAGTACTACGGTATAACTGAAATACATTTCATGTGCAGTACCTTGTACTTCCTGATTTCATATTTAAAAAGGAAATGTAATACTCCAAGTTGTCCTGTTTCATGATTGGCTCTTGAGAGTCATGTGACAGCATTTTTCATCTCAAATAATTTGGGAGTTACAACTTACTGCTTGGTTTACCTTGAATATGCAATATTGAAGTGCTAAAATACAATGACAGATATACTTTGAAGAAAAATAGGAGTAAAATTGTTAAATTTAAATGTTCAAAATATACTTGGGGCAACTACTTTTGTACATAAATTGTTAGCCTGAATTGTGTCACTTCAGTCTTACAAGCATTCTGGCTCAAGGACATTTTCTGCACTTATCACCTTGTACTCTAAACTCATATAACAGATAGAAATCAAAAGGGTCTGTTACACTGGTATGTGTAGCAAACTTTTTCACCCCTTCCCTAAATTTGGTAGGGATGTAGCTCTAGTCATTTGCAATGAAACCTTCATGCATTACTAAAGAGATGTGCTTTGTAGCATTTGTAAATTACATGTTGGCCAGTGTTACCATAAAGGTCATGCACGGATACCAGTATGTGTTGCCTGTCTCTCTACTTTTCTGTATATGACTTCCATTCTTTTACAATTGTCACTGAGGTGTTGTTGTCCCATGTGCATGTATCAGTCACTCACCATACTGCTCATGATCATTGACATCAACTATGCCAAACTGAAGTGCACCCACATTTTATGCATGAACTTTACATGCACAGTAAATGCTATTGCTTAGTTACTTTCAGTAATATCTTTTGTTTTATAAATTTTTCAGATGAATAGTTCTCAGTTGCTGCTATTTTTTTTTTACTAGTAGGAAAATAAGAACTGGCTAAAAATGTAAGTATAGAATGTAACATCACTATGTCCTACAGCTAACATGCACTATGCACTACAGTTAACATTTTCTGTGAGACAACTGCATGCCCAAATTTGAAATTCATGCGTAGGCCTAGTTGCAAAAAAGTGGAAGGGAAATTTGATGTTGCTAACACTCCAACTGCTCAAAAATCATCAAAATATGATCACAAAGCCAGACTTTTCACAAGCACCAATCAGGTTAACCAGAGCCAGTTAGGATCTAAGGGTAAATTTGAGGGCATATGTTTTGTCTTTGCTACAGTCTGTTTAGCAAACTGAGGAAAGGATGCAAATTAGAAGTCTCATTCTAAAAACACCAAAAAAAGGCAAAATGCTGTTTGAATATGCTTTAAATTTCTGCAACTAAAAGACAGAATTAGTTCAGTTCTTTTGGGGTTTACACCTGAATATGGCAATCCTAGTATGCATTAGTCATAGTGTACGTGTCTGTATTAAGCATTGTATATTAAGTATTCCATGAAAAGAATAAACAAAAATGATAATTCCATTACTGAATGCTATATTCTTTTATGATATTGTTATGGCTACCATTAACAGTATTAATAGGTAAAATGTATGAAAACAATTGTTTGGAGAGACATGTTTCAAAGGAACAATACAGTTTGTGTTTAAACCTTTGCTTTAGTTTCAATTTATGATTAGTGTAAATTGACTCAATTGTATGAATTAATGAATAATTGCATTCAATAAATTCACAGAACTGCACATACTTGCATGCATAGGCACAAACTGCACTCTTAGGGGTCACTGTGCTGAGGTCAAAAAGATGGAATATTATCAGACCACACTACATACTTTGAAAGGTTGTGTGATCAACTTAATTTCAATAGTGGTGATTGCATCAGTAATTAACAATAATATATCACAATGTGAACTGAAATGCTTAAACAATTACAACCAACAGATGACAAAGGCTCAATCTTGTTGCAATATTCATGCAACTATATCACAAAGTACGCCTGCACAGGGATAGTCTAACAGATTCAACATTAGTCAACTAAAAATATCACATCTTGTGTAGCAGAAAAGAGAATACAATATTCATAATTTCAGCCTAAAGACAAAGCTCCCTTTGGAAGTTGTTTTAGATGATACATTGTGCATACATGGTGATCCCATGTTTTGATGAAATGTACACTCATTTATGACCAAAGCATGTCAAGGCATATAACCACAAACTTAGTGCTAGTAAAAACCAACCCCAGTGCCCCACAGACAGACACACACCACAAATTTATATCTTTGCCTTTTTAAAAATACCTTCCTCGGCCAGTGTGCCCCCTCACTAATATGAAAGTATGGTTATAGTTTATGTTTTGTGAGTCACCAAGTATAAAATATGGTTTCTCTTGACACTTCCCTAGACAAAACAAAAAAAAAACCCAACCTAAGCCCCTCAAACTTATAAATAAATATATAGAAATGAAAAAGAAAAGATATTTCTGATGAAACGCAGGTAGTGGGTGCTTTTGAGTCACAGCTAAATAAAAATATATCTATTACTGATAAATGTACAGTAACAGATTGGAAATATTACCCAGGATGCTTTACTGAAGAGAAGTCGTAGAGGCCCCAGATGGGTGAATACCGTCATAAATTTCCAAAATTCTGTCGCCAAGTCCTATATCCTCCATGAATCTTTTAAACAAAATTGAAGACAATCCCACGTAACATGTACACAAAGCACAAGTCTTCTCTGCTAGCAGTGGCGTTGCCACTTTAATGCAAACATATATATTTTCAGTCATTTACGGGAAACTTTTAAGGTGAGGCCCCACTGAAGATGGAGGGTTGGGAATTCATTTTTGGCAAAGGATGGGATTTAATGTACAGAGATTGATGCTGGTCAACATGCAAGCAACAAAAAAAAAGAAAGAAAAATCAGCTCTGTTTCATGTCAAAGGATCACTGTTGAGAAAGCAATGATACCTGAAAGTTAGACGTGGACATCAGTATTGACAGAATACATAGGGAATTAGGAGTTGTGGGGTGGGGGGTACGGGCAGGGGAGGGGGTTGAATTTTTTTTAACATTAAGGATATGTAGTTAAATATGACATGAAAAATACTTTTATGGAATGGGAGGGGGGCACTTTGGTTTGAAGGTCAAGAGAATATGGGACATGCACAGTACTACCTGACTTAAATGAGGTAATTGTAGCATGCTCACATGAAACTATTCTTTTCTTTACAGACAAGAGGTGGCCAGTAAAACTAAAACCTCCAAAATGATAGACAAATACCCTTCTTTATATTAAATCAGCCTCCACTTAATATACTATTTTTGAAAAAAGGTTTGTAACAAAAATGGTGTTTGGTTAAAGAGTTGCTTGAAAAGGTAACAGGTAGGAAAATTAATCCTTTAATGTCTTCTTATCACCATCCTCGACTAAGTGATGAAATCAATTTTAGTCAATGCACAGGTAGAAAATTTGTAATCAAATATACTGTAGGACATAAAGATATAGCTAGGAGATCTTTCCTACCACTATTCTAAAAGGAAGGAGAGGTATTGTTGTATTCATTTTAGTGATATTTTTTTTCCCATCTTCATTTACTTCTCAACGTTTACAAATCGGATGAAATACATGTTGGCAGGAAAAAGACTACAGTAGCTAATTGCAACACATTCATTACAATGATAGTTATATGTAGTTGCTTTATTTTACTTATAGTTGTTGACTTAGGGGCTTGATTTTTACAGTTGTCTGATCATCCTGGACAACCTAATTTCTGCATCAACTACCAAAAATTTTAAACTTGGTTATTTGCAGGTAAATATTAAAACTAACTTCCTTTTATTCAATTTTGGACTAAACTGCTTTCCTATCAATGATTAATGAGTCTTATTTCTCACAAATTTCAGCTCACACAACTAGCATCCTTTCTTACTGTAACAGAAGGGCTGCACTGTACAGTTTCTACTGAAAAAGCAACATTGAACATAGGAGGGAATAATGATGCATAAACCCCCACTGTGAAGAGAAAATAAACAAGCTGGTACTGGTATTGCAGAACATACCATGTAAGAAAAGGAAGAAGAAATGTCAGGACAGGCTTCATGTGATGTAAAATTGGGCAGTGAGAATTATAAGCTGAAATGTTTTTTCACTGGATATTTAAAACCTGTATTCAATTTATTGCTGAGTTTCATTTGTTATGATGAATAAATATTATTAATGCAAAACTTTGCCAAACACTCTTGTGCCCATTTTATCTATTTTATCTATGCTGTCATGCAGCTATTATGTGAAGGATGAGTCTTTCACCTTGCTTGCCTACCTACCACTGGTACTTTTTTCTCATACTGAGGACTTAAAACAATGGAACCTACTGCCATTGTGCTTGGTGCTCAGCATAAGCAATGGGTTAGGACATGCCTGTGGGCAGCAACTGGAAAAAAGGGTGTGGCAAGCCAGACGTAAACCAATGGGTTAAAAACTGAGCTGTAAATTCTCATCCAGCTAACTAGCTACGATATCCCTTTTAAAGTTTATGACAAGCCTTGCATGAAGAAACATACACTTCTGAATCCCCCTCCCCCAAAAAACAGAAAAACCAAACAAAAACAGCACAGTAACTTATTACTTGCATAATCAACAGCTTGAGCAGCTTAATTCCATCAATCAACTTTGCACTTCATTGCAATGATATTTGACAACTCTTAATTATAAAGTTTCTACCAATAGAATTTTGGAGAAAATTAATGCCTGGAATTTTATTTGTTCCACATCCACCTGCAAGCATGGCAAAGTCTTCAAAATGGGTACTTATATTTTTAACACATTTCTAGGAAAATGTTTCGGACAACCAAATTTCTCTGCAGACAACTTAAAGTTGTGGAATGGTCTTCTAAAAGGATAACCATAAAATTTTCTGAAAACCAAGTCATAGATTAGCTGTTTTTGTCTCTTACATGTTTTAGTATTTTTCTTATCTTTTATGTGAAAAAATGGCACCAAAGTCCTTTTTCTACTCAATAAAGGTAAATAAGTTTTTTGTTCCATATGCATTAAATTGGAGAGGGACAACATTTACCCTTAATTTCAAAACACTAAAAAAGGGGGTGGAGGGAGAACACCCTCAAATTAGCGTACAAAATATTGACACTATTTAAGATCTAATCTTTAACATCTGAATCTGTTTGCACCCGACATGAAATTTAAATTTTGCAAAATTTATTTTAGTAGTAAATGAAATGTCTGATTCCATTCTGTACGTTTCAGGGCAAGGTGAATGTAAACAAGTAATAGAGCATGGCAAACATAAGTGAGTGGGAAGCTATAAATTTAAAGGGAAATATTGTTTAAAATGCTTCAGCAAAGAGTACAAAGAAAATGGCTTATACACTGTCCAACAATTCAGTCTTAATCATAAACCCCAACAATATCTACATCTCTTCAAAATATTTAGCGCAAGAAGAGCCATGGACGTTGCATCATTTGCAATGTTGAAAGTTTGGGTGAACAAGTTATTTTTGAGCAGGCAACAAACAACTGAATTCCTATATGTGGAAAACTTGTTTCTTGGAAAGAAGGCTACAATACTGCCTTATTTTTGACAATATAGCAACATGTAAATAAATATTAGTTATAAAAGGATGAATTTTCTTGCAAAACAAACGTAATATTACAATAATTCCCTTTTAAAGTTGAGCAAAAAAACTATTACTAATGAAAGTAAATGTAACATGCAAACCACAATGCAGGGATGGCTGTGGGTTTAATTTTCTTTTAAAAGCTGTCACAGAAAAATATAATCTAATCTAATATAACGCATAATACAAGAGTGTCGATCAAAGAGGGGGCCTGAACAATGGGCTTTTTGTCATTATGAAAAAGTCTTCCAAAGCTACTTCATAAAACGCTCCTGCCAGTGAACACAAAATATTTTGTCTTTGTAGTGACCTAAATGAATGAAAATTTTAGAAAGGCGTTGACCATTTTGTGTTCTTTCAGGTTATGACAAATTAATTGAGGTAAAATTTCAAAAATCAAGTTAGTCATTGAAATATACTGCATTGATAACACTTAATTCTGATATTGAAAACAAAAGATCTACCCTTGCAGTTAACCTGCGATATAATCTAATAATAATCAATTCAGCGAATCACTCAGAACAATAGAAGGTTATGGGCAACAAGTAAAACACAAAAAACCAAAGAATAAAATTCTGACTTTTGATAGCTGCCAAAGATAATTGTTAAGTTTATTTAAAAATTTTTGTTTGTGTTTTATCTGCCCCAGCAAATCACCATAAAATATGATAAACACCAATGGCCTATTATAGCTTTCACTGGAAGTTTATCTAATTGGTTCAACCTATTGAAGCTAGCTCAATATCATCATTTTAACAAGGACACTTTTGAATGACTTTCAAACCTATTCCAGAAATTTCTGGACGTTTTTTTCTAAAATGACAGTCTATGGGTATAAGTTTACAACACAGTAAAAACTACGTCAATATTTTAATGTTAATATGCTGTTCCACCCAAAAGTTTAATTCAAACATTTTAACCATTTGTTTTCTGATAACAGGATTCATATTCAATAGTGACAAAATAGGGGCACAAGGCAAGGGTGCAGGGGGGGGCATTCGCCCTCCCAATTCAGACAAAAGCAGTTGGTTTATTCGGGCAAAACATGATAAACAGTGATATTATTCGGGCAAAAAATGCTCTAACCCCCTCATAGAAAACAACCCCTGTACGCCTATGAGTGAAAAAAGAACAATTCTGTAGAACTGAATGACTGCACCATGGTTGATAAAAGCAATGCGAAAAAGAAAAAAAATTATAGGCCTGGTAGGCCTGCACAGCTTTTGCTATAAAGACGTCCTTCCATTGCTGGGCAGTACACAGATCACTGTACTGAAGAAAAACCTTCCTGCAAGTTTAGTGTGGGTTTGTGAATAAGAGCATAAGGTACATGCCTCATAAGGAACATACCTTTTTGTCAATTCTCATATCATACCTTATGAGGTTTGCGAGGTTTGTTGTAACATATTATTATACACCTGGTATAACCTCAAGGAATCTCTGACAAAGACATTTCAGCCTCTGCCAACTTCTCCATATAGCTAAATATAGATAAAATGGTGTTTCAACTATAGCTATCTCTGAATAAATTGACCTCTTGAGTGAGCCATAGACCTAAAATTTAACAGAGGTCATTGCCTCCACACATTCCATGTTTGCAATAGTATGTTCCTTACAGTCAGGTTATGCGGCTTGAGAATTTTCATTTAATCTTAAATGTAAATTCATAAGTCACCCATCAATAAAATTCTGAGAAATCACTGACAATGACATAATAGACATGAGGTATAGCACAACTTAACTCCCACCATGCCACTTCTCCAGTGGAGAGCACCTGGGCACCTGGCTTGAACAAGCACCAGGGATGGCCTAGCACCTACACCAATTCATTTGCAATGAATGAGGGGGAACCCAACCCATTCTTATCCCTGGGCATCCTGAAAAAAAATTAACTACTTCACTTCACCAAACCCCCCCCCAAAAAAAAAAAAACATTACTGGGTGAGGCAAAATGTCCTTTATTTTGCAAAATCTGGCACAGATCTTGACAAATTAGTGAACATTTTATGGCAAATACCTTCAGTTCACCTTGTGTTATGTTTTTCGATATCTTATGAGGCTGATACGACAACAACACGTGACCTTTAAAAATTACTCCTGTCATTCCCATGGATCAGGTATTCAGATAACCATTAATTTCACTCCTTCTTTATCTTTCTGCTTGAATGAATTACTATATGATATCAAAAATGCAGAAAAGACTATAATTTTACTCCCTATTTATCTTTCTGCTTCAATGAGTTCCTATATGATATCAAAAACGGATAAAAGACTTTGAAAGTACAGCCTCCTGAATACCTCTATTCATTTACAGGGTCAAAATTTTACAAATTTTGATCTGGGTCAATTTAAACAATCAAATTTTAATTCTATTTAGTTTTAACACGTTTTGTCAAAAAAATAGCGTAAAAACTAAAATGAGTAACAATTAAAACACTATTTGCTTAAGGTGAGACCATTTTACAAATGTCAGTTGTTATAGCCTTTGCACCCTGCCTGTATGATTGCACTTTTATAAGGACTGATGCAAACAAACTTTCCTGTTATTTCCTCCTGAGTAAAGGTAGACACTAACAGGTATCAGGAATTATGATGGCTTTATCAAAAGCCTTGAATATTACCTCACAGTTAAAAATCAGAAATGAAAAAATTTAAACAAGACTTCCAAAAGGGTATGAAAAATTAATTAAAAATTTTATATTTGACAATTGCATGAACACATTAAAATGCTGTTATGAAACAAATCTGTTATAAAAACATGCTTATTTATACATGCATTTATTAGAAAAGATAATAGACAACCTACTGCACGCGCGCCTGCCCGTGATTTTTCTGCAGTCTGTGAGATGTCTCAATGGAAAGAAAAAATGTGCTTGGCCACCAAAAACCTAGCACAAAATAACCTTACATACCACATCAAAATTAGTGAATGACAAAAATTAGGATAAAGTTAATCCATGAGAATGTTTCTCAGAACCACCTTTGTTGCTGAAAAAAAATTTAAAAAATATATGAATAGCTTGGATTCTACTCACAAGCCTGGGAAAAACAAATTTCAGTTATCTGAAGGGTTGTGATTTTTCAAAACTTTATCCACACTCTCTGCCAACATATGGTGGCTCGCTGCCTAGATGATCTTGGGCTAGGATTATTTATTTTGGGGAAAGGATGCATCTAACTCACACACACACCTTTCTTTAATTTCACCCCCTTTGCAGAATGTCTGGAAGCCAGCTTGGGAAGTCCTGTTTTGCCCATTACTTATCCAAAATGTACATTGAGATAAAGTTTTTGAAAATCAAGATTCATATTGCTCGAATGTACTCAGAATTAAAGGTCTAGTACCAACAGTAGATTGACAGGCTCAAGTAAAGCCTAGTCAATTTTTTTTTATTTCTAGTATCTGGTCCCTTTAATCAAAAAGTTGCCCACCCCTGTACTGGAAGAGAAAGGGAAACATTGTGCTTGTTTTGCAGAAATGATATATGTCGTATGTTAAAAATACTTTTTATTGACACAGAATAATAGAGTATTCAAAATTAGTAAGTATTGTTGCCTTCCTTTAAAGAAGTAAGTTCATCACACACAGAACAAAAGCTTTCAAAATTCAAATGATGCAACCTCCATCATGATTCTTTGTGCCCAATGTTTTTAAGGGATAAAGCTTTTATAACGATATGGAATGATGATAATAGATACAGCTATTTTCTTTATATTCCATGTTGTTCATTTAAAGCTCAACATTCCTTTTCATTCTTTATGAATTTTCATAACTTTTCCATGACCTCTATTATTTTTAGAAATCCATGATTTTTCTCTGTGCGGCATAGAAAGTGAAACAAGACTCTCTTTTTCCAGGCTGTGGGAAACTTAAGTGAGGTCTGATAATATAACATTGCTTTATAAACTGGTATCTAAGGTTAAATACCACTGAAGGCCAAAGGAGGCATACTGCCAGCTATCTTAATAATGAATCATTAAAAACCATATCTTGTGGTTTTTTACTGAACTGTAATTTTATAAATTTCCTGAAAGATTTCTTTTGAAAAATATTACTGGGAACTTTCCCACAGCTGTAATTGAAATATTTCGAACTGCATTTCTAAGAAATTCAACAAGGAGCTGAATGATCATTTACTACAAAGTCAACGAAATCAAGTTCACATGTCCTACCATTTCCCTAAACAACAAATCAGGTTTCCTGTACAGACTGCTGAGAATTACAAAATTGGCCTTGCATATGAAGGTGTATTTTACAGGGATTGCTGCTTTACTGTGTCATTGTAATCTGTTTTTTTTTTTTAAATAGAATCGTCATTATGGCAAGTCACACATAAGGTATAAAACAAATGAAAAACATTATCAGGGTTTCCCATGGCCTTCTTTTTGTGAGGATAGAGGCCAACTCTGAGATTTTCACTACCATTTCACAGAAAATTGCTCTAATTGCCTCCTGCATGGTAATAATAAGCTATTGAAGATGTGATAGTTCTTCCTAATTGTCAGTGTCAAACCTGCAATCAATTATCCCTTGTACTACATGTACATGACCCTTGTGCAAGGAGTTATAACTCCGGAGGGTTTTCAGAACAGTAAAAAATACCTGCAGAAACCATAATCTTCTGTATCAGAGGGTGTGCATAATATGCACTTTCACAACTGAATCGTGAGGCCCAGGTACCCACAAATAAAACTACAGTAAGTGTGTTGCATCATGACTGAACAAAAGTGTCTTCAAGTACATCCCCTTTTCTGCTCTGACTCCTCCAAAGGGGGACAAAAAGAATTACGGTACTTTTATGTACTCTCATTCTCTTACTTGTCTTATTGTTAATAATCCTAAAAAACATCTTAATACTGATACAAGTCTCATACATTTCTTTTTGCACTAACTAAGATGACCAGACAAATCCCTGGAAGGTGTAACAAGAACAGGCATAGCAAGCTTGTACAATTTTGAGGGGTGGAGCATGTTTGGAGGACAGACTTTTTTTCTCTGTGGGAGGGGAGGTAGGAATTTCATGCACAATAAGAGGGCCATTATGAAAACTGGAGATTTAAGAAACATGGGAGACATAACCATGTCAGAATATAATGGCCCACGACTGTTTCCTCTCTCACCAGGACCAGCATTGCTAATTTAGGGTCCACTTCAATTAGGGTCAATCATGTAAGTTTGGGATGTAATTTAGCTAAAGTGAGGCAAAAAGCAGGTTCCCAATAAAAATTCACCTAGATTCAACTTCTATTCAGCAGCAGTTTTCACAGAGAGATTTGAAGTAAATTACCAATTTTTATACTTTACAGAACTTAAGGGTTCCTTAGAAACCCAATCAGTCCACTGATCTTTTCTGGTGGCATTACTAACACTGGTGGCATTCAATTCCACAGGTGTCTTCAACCTTCAAATAAAGTCATTTCAATAGCATTCCCATCTCCAGAATAGAACAAATTTGTATTACTGTTCTGATGATGATTCTGACAGAGGGCAGTGTTCACATTTTATTAAGGCTTTCTACCAACAGAGCAAAATTCAATTTCCTAAAAGATCTTCTAACCAATGTTTCCAAGGGAAGAGTGCATCACCTACCAACGTCACAACATCTAGGATGTTTTGTCAACTAATGATGTGCATCATGGGAGTCAACGGTTGGTGAATTTTGCTGAAATTGAGCATAAAAAGATAGTGAAGAATCAGTAATAATGAAAGCAGTAGATTTTTATGAACAAATGCAAGTGAATTGATGAGGAATTAAGTAAATTAATTAAGTTTCAGGTTACTGTATGATTTACAACAAATACAAGTAGTTTAAAAACTAGACATGTTACTAATGAAATATGAGCTTAAAGGTTTCACCTGCTCAGTTGTTTTAATTATTCTTTATAAGTAAATGACCAGCACTAAGAGCTTTATATGTCATACACATATGCAAAAAAAAAAGGCTGGGATAAAAAAGGAATATGCAGATATCTAGCTGTCTAAAACATCCCTTCATATTTCTCACAATTGGTTTCTTTTTCAAGCATCATTCATGGTATAACAGAAAGACATCAGCATTTAAGTTTAAACTTGGAGTAAATTCTGCATTTATTTAATATTTTAAGAAAATTGTCAAAAGACCTTGAGGTGATAATGTTAACTCCAAATGGAATAGCGACATTTGCCCTTTAACCTCTCACTCTCACTGCCTCTCAGAACAGCATAGCATTCTGGTACAAATCAAATCCTTGAGTTTAAGAGGAGGTTCCATCAATGGTGAAAGTTTGCAAACTGAGTAGGCTATGAGTGGCAATTACTGTGGGTCAAGGGCGTAGTAAGGATTGTGTCATGGGGAGGGTTTCGGTGTTATGGGGGGGAGCACAATATGAGGGAAAAGTCTAAGGATAGAGAGAAAAAACTGCTACTTTAGGTGTTTTTCGCGTTGAAAGGTTGGGTCATGGGGTATTCTAACCCCCCAAACCCTCCCTTTGGCTATGCCACTGCTGTAGGTAATTAACCATGCAGGTCAGGCACTGAGATGTCCACCAACATATGGAGATTTCCATGTCCTGCTGTTTGGCAAATAGAGTTGCCAAAATGGAATTATAGAACAAAGTATAATTCTGATTAATCACCCTTCTGATTCTGTCTTGTGTGACAACAATCCGTTTACAGTTCTTATGCATTCTATGTATAAGGATCGGCCATATGGCCAAGGAGTGCCAGTGGGAAGGGATGGAAATTGTGCCACCCCTAGATGAACCTTTGACGAAGGATATTTTAGAATACTTCTCTTCCCCCCCCCATTTTTTCCCAACTCTTTTTCCCCTACCCCTTAAAGGGCAAAAGCAGTCATCCCAATTTGAAGTAGTGTAGTAGACTGTCCTGATTCATGATAGGTCATTGAGAGTCATGTGACAACGTTTTTTCTCCTCAAATGTGAAAATTACTAGAAGTGCTTATCATGAATATGCAATATTGAAGATGTAAAATACTATGAAGGATAGTTTGAAAAGAAATGAGAAAACTGAGATATTTAGCTGTTGCTTTGAAATAAGTCTGGGGGAACTGCTTTTGAGCATAAAAATGCATGTTTGGCTACAAGCTTGTGGGAAAGGGATTGGAATCAAGGAGTGCAAAGTTCCTCTGCATCAAAGATTCATTCCAATGCAGTTATTCCACCTCACCTCCTCAAAACTTGCACCTGGAGGCTGTCTTGCCTCCTCATGGTACCATGTATCATTCACCAAGGTCTGGTCTGACCATGGCATTGTGCCTTATGCAAGTGCTGTAAGAAAAGACAAACACAATTTTTACAAAATATAATCTGGCAAGAACTTTTAGGATACAGAACCAAGGAAGAAAAAAACTGGGAAGGACTAAGATGGAGGGAACCAGCACACTGATCAAACCATTAAAAATAGGAAAACTGACTACAAATGCACTATAAGAAAACTTGGAGATAAGATTTTCTTGTAAAGTGAAAACTGTTAAGAGAGATGCATTGCAAAAGTAAGATTTTAACTACTGTATGCTGAAGTTGTCAGGAGTGGAGTTGCAACTGACCACTTTTTTTTGGAATCCTGGTTAGTTCTCTGTAGTATACAGGTACATATAAAATACTCTGTTGGTGTGTTATTTAACAGCTTTTAATTGAGGTGTTAAATGTAACTGGTTCTTTTAATACTTTGTTCAATTCACCAGCAGGTATTCTCTTAAGCTGACCACTACGATGCTTAGCTGCCATTGCCAGCTTGGTGCCTAATTGCATGACCATTGAGAAGTTCATAGTTTAAACCTTATTTATTGCCAATTGCTTGCCTGTAATAATCAGTACTATATAGCTGCTTTATTAGGTATGAGTCAATTGCAACAACTGTTCCACTTCAAAACTATTAGTATTTCAGTATGCTATTTACCGCATGCTCAATTGGCAGAAGTAGAATTTTTGCAACAATGTTGAATGAACTCAAACTCTCTTGGCCAAACTCTAAAAATCATATAACCTCAATATATAAATATGCAAATTGATATATATAGGATCACAACAAACATATATTTTAATGATAATAAATAAAATATGTATGAGCAAATCTGATTAACCATGTATTTCCACATAACAAAAGGTTGGGACTTCAGTGTGTGATTCATTTTTCCCAACAATTAACTCACTCATTACAGAAGTCCCATTGACTATTGTTTAAATGTGAGGTCATACTTTGAACAATTTAACGGCTTCATTGTGCAATATGAATATTCCCCTTTACAAACCATGCGGTAATGAAGATGTAGCTAATACAAGGTAGCATTATAGGTACCCTCTGTTGGTAGTGGTGACGTTAGTTTTTTTGCTTTCATAGTAAAAAGGATTTTTTGAGGTGCGAAATGGACTTGGGGTCACCAACAAATGAAGTTTTTTTAAACACACAAGGGTATGACCGGGGCTGGAAGTCAAACTCCAAACCTTCTGGCTAAAAGTCAATGCTCTATCCACATGCAGTCAGTCATTGACATAGTGAACCTCCGTCACTTCTTGTAGGTGCAAGCTATGTATATCAAAATTGAGGCTCAATATGTTCAACACTTAGAAGTACTACAATGTAAAAGCTAAGTCATGTGACAACTGGATTGTTCCATTCTTGTAAATAACCTCCTTTATTTATCCTTCAACCCCTATGTTGAGGACCTGTGCAATTTTTCCACAGTCCACAGAAATTTGATGGAATAAAGCTGTTTCAATATAAAATTGGGAGAATGATTGATTATTCATTTAATAATTTGAATGTTGCTTTACAAAAGAATAACCAAAACAGAACTGTGGCAGTGGAAATCAAGCTCCACCTCTACCCAAAATTGCTCTCAAAAGATAAAAATGCACAAACAGGATGTAATTTTATAGGCCATAAACAGTCTGAATAAGACTACATCTTAGGTGAACATCTATGGCATTGGCACCATTACATTTCTATAAGTAGAAAGGAATCAGACCTAACCTTATCTGCTGACATAAGACATTGACTACAACAACCAACTATTAAATTTTCTGTATAATCCACCTTAGTAAAATGACATCATACATCCCTTTACCATATTGGCAACCTTGTGCATGCTTCAAGAATTCCACGTTTCTTACTAGGTTATAAAGTCATTTCAATAAATCACAAATTCGATAAGTCAATTTGGTTAAATGATTTTATTGCAGAGCTATGCAAAGTGACAAATACAACAATTTAACCTTGAATAGAAGTTGATAATTTATCCAAACAAGTCCATCTTATGCTTGTCACTACCCACAAACAAAGTCATAAACAGTTTTACTCAACTAGAAAATAATTTCAACATTTAATAAAATCAATTATTTTGAATTCAAACAATCCTTTTTGCCAAATATTTCTGGGAGTCTCTTCTTCCCAGGCAATGGCTACACTTGGTTTCTTCTGCAATGTGGAAATTGATCACAGAGGGAGAAAAATTTTTAACAAAAGCCATCATGCATGATGAAACTGATCAAAAAAACTAGGTGGAAGGCAGAATATGCACCAGCAGACAAGACTAAATACTAAAACAAAGGAATATTAGTCCTGCAAATACAGCTGACACAAACTCTCAATAATGACCACCATTACTGCCTAGAGGATATCTTTTAAGGACTACTAGCATAGAACTAGAGTCAGGAAAGAATCTGTGAATAGTTTTCTTCCCTCTGGCATATTTGAAGAAAAAAAAATGAAATGAATTCAACAAAAAATAAAAAAATAAGAAATTGATGTTCATTGAAGCTGTGCTACCAAGAACAAATATGAAAGGAAGTATGGATGCAAAACGTTGGCATTTGAAAAGCAACCTTTCTTTGAAAAAAATTCTCTCCAGAAAGCTTAAAGGGCAAATGCAGTCACCAGAGAGTTAATGTAAATTACAACAGCTACATTTCACAAATGTGGTCTCATTCATGAAATAGGGAATCTACTACACTAATACAAATTGGAATGGCTTCACTATCCCTTTAAATAAAAAAAAAATAATGTTTGGAAAGGCACTCAATTTTTGAACTAACTGTACAGACATTAGGACTTTTGTGTTGTAAGCCACAAAGTTAACACTGGAAATGAAAACACAAGCTAAGCAGGAATATAATTTCTCATTATTCAGGCTTAATGGTGACTTTGATTAGGAAGTAAAAATTTTGCCAAACATAAACAAATATTATAGTAGTTTAATACAATAAGATTTAGGTCATGGTAAAGTGAGTTTCATTTATTACCATATTTCTCAATGATACAATTTCTTGCTTTATAGTATTTGTTGTAAAAAAATTCTAACAAAAGAAATACTCAATATCTAATGGTTGTATGGAGATATCATCAAATCAAATTAACCTCAAAATTTGCATTTTAGACAATTTTCATTCCAAATAGAGAACAAAAAAGGGTTTTGTTTCTATCAGCACCAAATAAATATAGATTTATCTGAAGCACTCTGTGTTCCACTAGATGAGAAAACTGAAACTGTAATGGCAATAACTTCCTTTAAGAATATATTGACCTTTATTTTATTCCAAGTATGTATTTATGAAGCATGAATTAGATGATATGAATCATCCTAAAAGTCACAATAATAACAAACACGAATTTTTCATGAAAATGCCTGATATGCATAGGCTCTGCTCAGTATAATAACACGCTCAGAGAATCATAATCCGTCCACTCCCTTACATATCAGTGAAAATAATTTGAAACCTATGAAGAAAGCTTAAACAACTGGTTAAAAACTGCTGCAAAACTCCCTCTGACTAACTGTAACTGTCTATGAAGAAAGCATTTCCAAAGATTTCCTTTGATACTAGCTGTGACTGCAAAATATGCTCAGGCCATTTTTGGTATTCCATGTTCTCTAGAATAAGGTAGCACCAAAATTACTATTCTCCCCTCTCACTCTCTTAAACTCTCAAAATGCAAGTTTGCTTGGCATCACATGTGCTCTGATCAAGTATGCCCTGCCCCCCCCCCCCCAAGTGTTGTGATGAACTTGACTTTTTATACACATGCTACTCGTGTGTGAAATTCAAAATACATATTTTTCTTTTTCCAAAGCTGTTTTTTGAAACCAGAGAGTCAGATGTTGTCTAATCATATACCTATTCAAGGCTTTGACAAAATGGTCAAAATTCCCTGTCTTCAAAAAGGAACATTGTAAAACTGAAATGACGGAAATGCCATCAAAAGCATGGCCCCTGAAATGACACATGGGCAGTTTATGGGATCCAAACTGATGTGAGAAATAATACTTGACATTATTTTCTATTTTCCATACCCCTTTTTGCCCATAACAAAACAAAATCATAAAACAAAAGATTGCTCACATTTGTCAAAATATACAGCAGTACAAAAAGAATTCAAATGGAAAAATCTGATCATATTGCCCTTGGATAAGACCCAGATAAGGTATTAAACTTAGACTGACAGTAAGGTCATGGATACTTTAAAACTTAGGGGTAAGGTCAATAGCCAAGTTGATGAGAGTGTGGCTGACATCATCAAACAAGCAGGAGGATGAAGACAGGAAGATTCAAATCAATCTCTATGAACTAGGGAAAATATTTAAGAGCAAAACTAGACTGAGCAAAGCTTGCTACTACTGAAAACAGCACTAAAAAAGAAACTTTATTAAGAAAATCAGGAACTTTTTTTTTATCTTTGATAATATTGTAGTATAAGGGTTCTGCAGAGACTGGGCAGACTTTTCCTACTGTGGACAGTTTCATGGTAAGCCTTAAACAGGGAACTGTTTTTGAACACTCTGGGCCACCGCAATATTTAGCTGCCCCCACTTCAAACTTTGCACCATGGTCCCTTTGTAATTTACATATTTAAAGTTAGTGCAGAGATAAGGTTCACCTGTTACAATTTTCAAGGAATACTTATTTGTAAGTCACTGGTGACAAGGGGTCAATTTGTAGTAAATTTTGACTTCTCCATACATTTTCAAGTTGAAACAAGAAATTTCTCAATGTGTCCACCAAGGCCCTCACCCTGTTTGGAATCAGGTTTTGTCCACATGTAGAATACAAAAGAACACATGTAGCATTTTTGGGAAAGAATGAGAAGTGGTTAATGGCTTGACATGACACTATGGGACTGCAAACATCAACATACACATGAAATTCATTTATGTTTAGATGTTTTGATGTTTGCATTGGTCACTACATTAACAAAAAACCATCACAAATCATGGTTTCTCATTGGTTCATTTGGCCATAATCACTGCCTTTGTGGTACTTGCCACAAATTGGCAATTGGAGTTTGCCATTTTTTAGAACTTGTGGGGTTGTAGTTCATCTCATTCATTAGTTTCCTACCTTTGGTGTGTCTTGACAGTCTATTCCCCTATAGTGTGATAAATGCTGCTTATTTACTTAATTCAACCATCCTGCATCAACATTATTTGGAAATGCAGGTCTGTGACTTCATAGTGACTATCTACCGTAGGTGCAGTTGACTCAGTGCAAGCTGCACCACAAGCAATGTGCAATTCTTGATGTTCAATTGGGTCTCTGTCTAATCATTTCCAACTCTCGACTTTAATATTTTGTTTAAAATATTGAATGGGACATACAGTCACCCTAATTTAAGTAGCATAGTAGCCGATCCTAATTTATGTATGGTTTTTGAGAATCATGTACTCGTAACAATTCACCTTGAATATGCAATGTTGAAGTGCTAAAATATTATGAAAGACATTTTGAAGACAAATAACAATAAAATTATGAGATTCAGCTGTTGCTTCAAAATAAGTTTGGGACAACTTTTCTTGTCCTTCAAGGACTTCCCACTTCACAATGAAAGTGGTTGTATTAAAGGCCAAATCCTCTTACCTGAAATACTTCCAATTCTCCTAACCTATTTCTAAAACCCCTCCCACAACTGTCTAAAACTCATCCTCATCCAGACACAATCTCAGTTTATTGCTTCAGAGTGAGTACACAAGACACCAATGTGTAATCAGAGCACTCTCACCACAGTACATGCCATGTAATATGAGCTACAGGACTCTACATTTTTGGAATTTGCTGTCAATCAAAGAGCTGTGCCAACTTTCAGCTAAGGTGAAGACTGATTGCCTTTAAAGGCTGCTTACATTGCATCTGGGAAGTGGATAAAGTCAGTGAAGTTTACCTTTCACGTGTGTGCTTCAAAATCAACATGGCCTCCGCATTTTCATTGTATTCATATATTACAAGCATGTCTAATTTTTAAGGAAATTCTCAGGTTGTCCACCTGTGAAGCTAAAAATGAATTGAAGTTGTCCCCCAAAAAGGTTTAGCTGTCCAAATGAAAGTGAATACAGACAGTTGTATTTGATGTCTCTGAGTTAGAAAACAAACATTATACACTTTTACTTTGCAGTTTTTCATTTCTACATCTGTTTCAATGATAAACAACTGGTCATACCATTTTCTCAATACTGTACCCCTTCTTAATTGTAACATTCTTCCTTGCAGATTTGAAAGAGCAAGTTAATTGCAAATAAAACTGACCTGTCTATCAGACAACTTTAAAGAAAGAAAGTGGTTGTCCAAACAATTTTTACATATTTTGGACAATAGGATGAGTGCTAAATTTCAGCCCTGACAATATACCCTCCACAACAATCATCTCCAGTAATGATAGATTAACCAAACCACAAGTAGCTTATAGATATGTCTAATGCTGAGATATTCTTTCATCTGATTCTTGAATTCTTCATTTTATCACAATCATTTCCACTCTTGCATGGAAAAAAAAGTTTCCATCTAGTCAAGTTTCATCATTCTCTACACTACACTTTCAGAAAAAACTGTGAGGCCTCACAACCATTGCATGTTTGGATAAAATACTTTAAAAAACTGCAAAACATGGGCAAAATTATCGGCAGGTGATGAATTTCAATTAATTTACTGGTAAAAGGTATTAGTTAAGGGTTGATCTTTGTCAGTGCAGTTTTTTAGTGTTTAAATCTTGAGCGTACCTTTCACATCTGATGGTGCTCAAATAATTCATACTCAATTCACACTTACACATGGATTGTATTCAACTCAAAAGAGGTATTTTTAACTTGTCAATTTGATACACCGACTTCACTTTACCAAGTTTTGCACTTCATTGAAATTCTAAATTGGCCAACAGATGATATTTACTGCGATTACTGTGAATATTTCTTCTACCCGAGTTGAGTGAAATTCAAAAGTACTATAGACAAATACTACTTAATCTAGTCCAATTCTTATGATGGGATTAGGCCAATAGCCAGGCACATTAAAGGCAGGAGAGGGGAGGGGGTAGGTGGACATGTACTAAAATTCATGATGGCAATGATTATATTTTGATTTTCAAGCCCCTACCTGCCCCCTTTCCCATCTACAGCTTGGATGAGATGCATTGTACAGAATTACATACATAAAATATTTAACTGTTAGAAAACCCGTACACAAGTAGTAACATATAACTAATAACATGAAAGGTGAATTGCTAAGTTATAAATCCCTCAGATATGAAAATTATAAAGTTTATCTGATTTCTGCAGGTCTCATTGGTTCAACCACACAAACTACTGTAAAGAGTAATGGTCACTTCTGGTGGAGTCAATTTGGCCATAATTATCCCCATATCCAAACTTTGCTGGCTTTAATATGCATGTATACCAATAAATTGTTTTAAAATTGTTAGTGTGAGCTTGAAAAGATCAAAATTATTCCCTGATTCATTGTTTCAACTTATCCTATTCATCTTTATATTTCAGAGGGAGGAGGTTTGTCAAAGCAATGTGGAAAAAAGATTTGTTGTACCTATCAGCATCACTGACGTTGGCAAACACTTTAAAACAGTTAAACTAAGCTTGGTGCTAAGTTTGTAGGTGACTGATACCCTAGGGTGATAAAGATTGTTTGAAAAAAAAAAGAAAAAAATATGTTCCATTTGCACAGTGGTGAGAATTTGTGCTTCCATATCCAAACTTCAACCTACATATCAAATTGATCAGATTTCTCTTTCGCATTCACAGTTCATAGTCCACACAGATAAAATCTTCATCTGCAATCTCCTCCCTATTACACTGACTTATGTCTACTTGGCGTCAGTGACTGTACAATTCCCCTGTCATACCCCTCATAAGAAGTACAATGTGGTGATCACTCTGTCAAAACTTTTTATCCCTGATCGAGGTCCAAAGTCTCATATGGGAAGACTTCCTTTATCTATATGAGATGAAGGATGACAGCATTTCTGCCAAATGATACTACGGCAACTTCATGAGAAATAACTTATGAAATATTGACTTTTATTTGCAGTCCTTTACTTCTTTCCTAAATAGCACCCTAGATTAAGTGTAATTTGGTTTCCTCAGAACAGAAATTCGTACTTGTTTCGAAGTGTTAAATGTTTTTCAGTCAGATTACAGATACAGGTCAAAACTGAAAATAGAATGTAGCTTCCATGAAATATTTATGAGGGACTTATTTTGATATCAGGAACATTTTACAATTTCTTGGAACAACTTTTAAAAAACATATTAAGATTTCATGTACTTATCCTGACACAACTGACTGCTGCAAAAGAAATAAACAGAGATGCTCTGCTGATTATCTTAACTTTTGCATGATTTACTTTTGTATTTTTAACCACAAATTATTCCATTATATGAATCGGCTAGGGGCAACGTTTTGTGGGAGGCTGATGATCAAACCTTCACACAGCCTAAACTTATAAACCTGACAAAATTCTCCTTGCACAACCCAGCTTCTACAGAAAATTCTTACTCCAGAAAATTCTCACCAAGAAAACTCACAATTCTATGATCTTTGTAATATCCCTTAACCCTTTACCGTTGTTTGGGTCCTTTTGGACCCATGCGGAGAGCTCGGCTGTCACACATCTTTACTGTTTCACGCGTAGCTCGAAACTGCAAGTAGCTACCCGAAAATTCTGCCACAACAACGAGGGAGACAATAGTTTAAGGTCACGGGGTCAATGGCCTACGGAAGCCGATGCGGGGCGGCTTAGTCCGCTTTTCCGCCCACTCCCGATCCGCGCAAAGATGCCCCGATCAGAGCACAACGGTAAAGGGTTAAACAACTTCTCCAGCAAGAAAATATGAAGCTATTGAATGTTAGTGAGAACTGTAAAAGAAAATTCCCCACCAAATTTATGTAGGTTGGAATGGGGGGGGGAGGGACCGGGAGCAAAGGTTGGGGCAGATGTTGAAAAATGCTACTGTAACAACATTGTCTTTGATTACATTTGTGTTGGGCATATTAAAGGTATGGTGACATGCCTCTGACATGTCCCTTTCTCACAAGATTTGCTCATTTAGCTAATAATTATGCATGATGACAAACTGTAAGCAGGGCCTGTTTTGCAGTCTGCTCAAGTGAAGGAACTGTACCACCAAGTTATATCCATTCAGTATTTGTTCCCAGTAAAGCATTCAAGCAGTGGTGCACAGCAAGATGTTCACCTGCCTCCCTAGCCTTCAACTGCTTTAATGGGACAGGCTAATGAATGGATATGTATATGCTCTCAGTCTGATCTACTTGATGAGGGAGGGTGCCAAAGGGTAGTCAACTGGGAAAAGATTGGGAGTTTTTAGCACACCCCTGATCTGTTCATCCAGATTTAACTTGGCATAGGATATGTGAAAAGAGAGTGTGGTCTCTTGTTACTCATGCTAGAAAATGAAAAAACATCTGTGTGCAACCTCCTTTTGTAGCATGCAATTATACTCGAACTTAATTATGAGTAGATAAGGTTTATGGCTCAATTTCTATTAACCAACTGCTCTTACCTGGACTGGCCGCAGCCTTTCCCAGTTTTGGCTTCCTAGCTTGTTTTCCCTATTGCTGATGCTGAGCACCAAGCACAATGGCAGTAGATAGATCCATTTTTAAAGTCTTCAGTATGACCCAGACAAGGCTTGAACTCCAGATCTTAGGGCTGTAATTTAGATTCTCTAACTATTTGACTATGCAGTACATACGAAAGGAACTTCACTTACACATTGTCTGAACATTCCTAGCTATTCATACATATATACCTCAAAATTTACAAAGTTTCTCGAAAGATAACATCTGCACACATTGGTTAAATCTACCAATTCTGCACAACAAGGCAAACAGCGCCCTCCATCAATCCAAATTCATTCATGCAATTCACAGTTTACTGTTACAATCCCGTATTGCAGGCACATTTCAGAACATCCTACATTGCTGATTTTATTTTAAATACACCTTGAGGGTTAATTTCAAATGTAAATTTTTTCCACGATGTATAATGATGAAATACCTAAGCTTAAACACATTATAGTACACCTTCTTCTGCTTGAGTTACTAGGAAAATGTTAATGAAATTGTGAAATTCACCATAAATATGACATTGCCACAGGCAAAAAACATCCATGAATATTATCCCATGGCTTGTTTAACTATTGAGTCTTAAAGCAAGTCATTGTCCAATTAATAGCAGCAAAATAATGGCAGCAAAATCTACTTTAGGAGGTGGTTATGAAGCATTTATCTCATTCAAAAATTCCACAATTACAATTGGGACTACTCTATAAGAGCAAATTCTTAGCCTCCAGTGTGAATGTACTTTCACTTATCTCTAACAGAAGTAGATGAACTTTCAAAGAAGTTTCAAAGTTGTTTATGATGAGCTAACATTCAAATAACTGATTTTTTCACAAAGTTGGTTGATGGTTAGCATTTGTGTTTTTGTCCTGCCGGTTTGAATTGTCTATTTGTTACAGTATGCCTGTTTCTACGTATGTTTTACAAAGAACAAGATTTCATAAAGCTGCCATTAGGATGTGGGTGCAGTGCACACCCATAAAAGGATTAAGAATTAAAGACCCTTATGAATGCATCACCTTTTAATTATCTCAGGAGGGTGGAACAAGCTCTTGCACCTTTAAACTAATATTGAAGAGCCCAACAGATATAAAGTAAGGCCCTGGGTCCCACCCGATATAAACCATTTAATAGGTGCCAAATATGTAATCCTCTTTGGTCATTCACATTTCAATGAGTACAGCCAAAATAAAGCCACAGGAGTTGAACAAATCCACTTTTAGCAAACAGGAAATACTCCTTGCAAAAATTGCAAGACTACTTTCAAGTTCCATAAATCGGCTGTATACATGCCTACTTTTTTTAAAACTGTCAGAATGTTGTTAACACATCCATACCTGCAACAGGTGTTCCAACATTTGACAAAATGTGGTGAATCATCATCTTCTTAATCCATCACAAGGGAAGGATTCACAAGCCTACATGTGGTTTTGTGCACAACATTGTATATAAACTGCCAATTTTGGTATGAAACTTGTAATCTGCAATAAAGTATGATGTAGTCTAGAAATTTTGTGAAGTCAGGCTGACCACAAATTGATACAGGTTTAATAATGGAAGTAATATATATTGCACAAAAATGGCAGAATGCCTTAAAGGACCAGTTCTCTCACCTCAAACAGTACCAATTCTCCTAACCTTCTTACTTAAGCCCCTCCCACAATTGTCTGAAATTCATCCTCATCCAGATACAATCTCACTTTATTGCTTCTAGGTGAGAAAAGACTAAGTCAACTTATATAATCAAAACACTCTCAGTACCATTCATGCTGTGTAATATAAGCTTTGGTACTCTGCATTGTTTGAATTAGCTGTCAATCAAAGCACTGAGCCAATTGAGAATTTCGGCAAAAGGGTTCCAAAATTGCAGTTTGGGGTGAGAGGTATGGCCCTTTAAACTAGGGAAAAGCAGTATACAGTACTATGTACTGAGCTCCATTTGTTTCATGGGCATTTGCAGAAAAAAAAGCAGGGGAGAGGGGGCAAAACCTCTGAGTCACCATGAATTAACATGAAGCATGGGAAAATTTTGGCCCTAAATGCCTTCCACATTGCTGGAAGTGGCATTTTAAAGCCTATTTTTCACATAGAAATTTGGAAAACATGTTTTGTTTGTTTTTTTCTTTGATCTTTATAGTTCTTTATAGATTTTTCAGGGGGGCGTGCAAGTGCCCCCCCTTTCCCATACCTGTGGATGCCCATGATTTGTTTACCTCTTAATTGTTTATCTAACAATAACTTCATTCAATATAATAACGATTGAAGTTTCTTTTGCGGTAACCACAATATAAATGGTAATGATAGTTACTTTGAAATAAATGACGGAACCAAGTATCCAGTTATGTAATATGTATTTTTTTTTATTTTAAGATGGAATTCCCCTTTTCTCTCATGATTAATTTCTTATTCACACATTGTTTCCTCTCCTCCCTTTCTTAAGAAGGACTTTTTGTTGCAGGTGTCCAATCACTGACCTTCAAATATTTTAACATCAAAATATCAAAAATATTCATATGGTTATTGAATTAAAAATAAAATCTTACTTCTTTTATATTTGCTGCAGAATTAGAGTGTTTGGAGACATTCACACTAACCACACCCATAGTCCCACATAGAATCTTCTTTTAGAACAATATTCAATAATGATAATCTATAAGCCATATTGCCTTCAAAATACCAAACTTTACAAAATTCTATAACACTATATTCAACTTATTCAAAAATGACTTCAAAGTCCACAGCAAAATTGACAACATATAGTTAAAATGTCATATTCATAATTTTCCTTAGTGTCAGCTTTATCATACCCTGAATTAACCGTGGACAAAACTACGAAAAATAACCCTCATGCTTGCCTCAAGTATCATACTTAATATAAAACTCAATCCAATGACATTAATTGGCTGAAATCCATCTGTTTGAAATAAGAATAAAGTATCTCTTTCAACACCAAATGATCTCTGACAAAAAAGCCAGACTTTCAAAAATATTACGGTGTCATGTTACAATGTCCTTGCATTAATACCGAACATTATACTACAGAAACTTTGAGTGTCTATCATGATTACAAACGAGACTGACAGTAATACTCTGTTTATGGACCAAAAGTGAATTTCTTACAAACAGCTGGAACTGTCCATCTCCATCCTTTCTCCTTCCTCATATTAAAATACATTAAAATATCGAATGCCATAACCATAAATGTCTGTAATTAAAATTTAAATGTAATGAATAATGGCATAATTAGCGTTTAATAACTGCAACTGCTTCAAAATTAAGCACAGTCATGAATGGTAAGAGTCCATTATAGGGGTTGACGAATAAAGGACAACGTACCACTGGTTATGTCTAGCTATTTCATAGTACACTGGCAACATAAAATGGAAGTCCATTGACCTGTATAGATAGATAAAGAGTTTCTATCTCTTGATTTAAATCAAAGACACAGACAAAAGAGCACTCCTTAAGTGTCAGATATAACGACCTGAACTTTTTGGCCAAGTATTAGAGCAATTCATGTCAGATCATCCTTCCAGAACCTCTCAAATCAGTGTCGACAGTTTAGTGAGTCTGGTGTAACAAGTTTTCTCAGATTTCAAGCACACTCATCAATTACAGTCAGAAAACATGGTAACAAATATGCAAGTCTCTCCAAAGACGTTCATCTTTGACCAAGTTCAGTGTAGTTGCACTCCTTAAATGACTAAGATGACACAATAAGAAGCTTCTGGAGCGAAAG
Source organism: Holothuria scabra (assembly GCA_037179385.1). Classification (NCBI taxonomy): domain Eukaryota; kingdom Metazoa; phylum Echinodermata; class Holothuroidea; order Aspidochirotida; family Holothuriidae; genus Holothuria; species Holothuria scabra. The sequence continues at coordinate 53,694,258 of CM074182.1, forward strand.
ATTTCTTTACCCAAAAGCATTCCCTTAATACTGTGACAAACAGAGCATGAACATGTTAAGTGCACCTGTCAAAATTATTATTCAAATTTTCCGCCTTTTTTGACAAGCATTTTCCAGCTTTCCGGCTTTTGCTCTCTGATCCTTAGAGATAGTTTTTTCAGCCAAGCATAACTAATTGATTGACAGTCATTGCAGTAGCACGAATTTAGTTTTGAGGTCTCTCTCTTTTCCTTGTTTAGAGGGGTACACGCTTGCCTGTCCAAAGTGGACAGACTTTTAATGACATGGAATCCTGATCTGAAAGACCAATTAGTCAGACTGAAGAACAGATAAAGGTAGTTCAATATGAATTGACAGAATGAGAACTTACAATTGTGACACTGAAATTTGTGGAAAGTGTTTTATAATTTTTTTTTTTTTGAAAAAAGTTGGAAAACACATTTGCCTGTTTACCAAAACCACAAATTAAAAGCAAACCATTAAAAAACTAGCATTTTCTAATTTAAAATCAACTTAATCAACAATTTCTTAACTCATTCCCCATTTATTAGAATCAAAGACTCCATTAGCCATTAAACACACTTTGACATCAAAAGTAAGTTGACAACCAAGTTCAATATTTGTAGAGAAATATCTTATTTACATTTTCCTATTCTGTTTTGATAAAGGGGTACATTTTTCAACAAAGGCAAAAAAATAATAAAATTTAAAGATACTTCCAAAGTACTAAGACTGAGTAATCACATAAATTATCTGAACTTGTACAATTATTCCTGAACAAAAGCAAAACTGTCGATCCCAGATAAATATTCTCATCTACAATATTGAGCTACAAGACTTTTATCACATTGTAGCCATGCAGTCTACATTTTTTGATCAATTAAATTAAAGGACAACTGGACAATTTTGATCTCAATTAGATTATCTGACTAATCCATGCTCTGCATCCTAGGAGAAGTAGCACACTATTTAGGTCAGATGAAGCGGTGATTAAATGCATAGGTACGCCACAGATGAATTTGTTGCAACTAACGGAGCGCATGAAATATCACGCAATTGTTTCTTACTATTTATCATTTGCAGGATTTTAATCGTCAAAGATTTAATTTGTAGAAAATTTTTTTCTTATTTTGTGAATTAAAATCTCAAGAAGCTGCAGGTCATGCGAAAAGCCAGATATTTCGCTTGAATGCAAAATGTTTATTTGTATAGTCTATGGTTAAGCAAAGTCTACAAAAGGAAAAAAAGTAGGAGAGAACTTACAACCACTTGTCGATATGTAAAATACTCCTACATGGGCATATTATCTGTGGACAAAAAAACAAAAAAGAGAAAAAAAATATCATGAGAAGATTTTTAAGCTTGCATGGCATGGCTGTTAGTTTCACGTATCTTGCAATTTTGTTGAACTTACAGATTTAAGTTTGACTTCTTTTTTTTTCTGAGAGGGGTGGCACCAGGGTCAAAGCCATGCTGAGCATGCTCTCTACTCATAAATTCAAGGAATACTTCCTTCTACGTCACTGGGGAAGTGGGGCATTTTCCTGTTTTATTAGAGAGCTAGGTATGAAAAAGAATAAAACAAGAGATCTAGTACCCCTATTTCAAAGAGTGAATTGCTCCTTTGACCTAGGGGAATTGAAATGGGTAATGCATTTAACTGCCAGCAGCCGATATACCAGTTTATAAATTCCCATTGCTGGCCAATAAGGTACTGATCCAATGTGATTTTTTGAGGAATGAGGGTACTGTACCCTATATCATAAGCTATTCGGCACACAGTACCTGTGTCTGTTGTTTCAATATTGTAGAACATTGGAACTAATACAGGTCACCATATCTTAAAAAATTTATCAAATTTTTTTACAAGGAATACGGTAAGAAATATGGTCAAGGCAGGATCAGGATTTAAACTAAATATTACCAATATTTATCTAGGGCACAATGTGGATATATGGTCTAACACTATGTTAAAAACTTCTAATCAGTCAAATAGATGCTATTTTTGTGGAGAGTTAGGTAAAACATGACAAAGGATGTACTTACAAGAAATAGTGTCATGCTCAGCATTAAAGGGAAGATACAGTAATCCCAATTTGGACTAGTTACATAGACATTCCAATATCATGAATGGCTTTTGCAAAGGTCCTACAGGGTAATTTTTTGCCCCAATCTTGGTCAATGGCACCATTTATCATGTTTTGCCTGTTTTGTCTGAATGGACCAACTGTTTTGGCAGAATTGGGAGGGTAATAGCGCCCCCCCCCCCTCAAAACCCTGCCTCATATGCCTATGCCTTAGCTCTTGAGGATTGTAACAATGTTTTTCTCATTCAGTTGTGCAATTTGTAAGGATCATTACCACTTGGTTTATCTTGAATATGCATTAGTTAAGTTCTTAAATGAATGGAAGAAAATTGGAAGAGATTATATAAAAAGAGAACAGCAACATTTAGCTGTTGTTTCAAAATTATTTGAGGCGACTTCTGTTGCCGCCCTTGAAACTCAAGACACAAAGAACAAATGAGAATGTTACAACAGAAAAAAACATATAGCAGAGATAGACAAATTAACTTTGAAGCAGACTTGGTGATTTTAAAACATCTTCAGGTACACAAATGGTTACAAAACTTATGCTTAACAACAATTTCTGAGATCAGTAAATGTTTGGGAACGCATGTAAAATTTGATCCATGCTTCTCTGTGTTTAAATGATTCAGCAGCATTTGATGAATTTGTACTAAGAGTACATTTACTAATTTGGGGCCCTTCTCTAAGCCTGTCTACATGACAGCTGTTTCTACAGACCACTCCATCATCAATATATGCATACACAACTACAATACATCTTTAGCTTGCTCTTTTACTGGAGAAGAAACTAGGCTGTTGAAACATATTTAGAAATAAATTGCAAAGTTGAATGAAGCAGAACTTTAGGTTGTTGAGTCCACCTGTACGTAAGGAACCTAAGGGGTATGGTTTGGTAAAAGTACATGATGCTCTCTGCAGCTAAGTTGTAGGCTATGGGGAGCAGAAGCTTGACATCAATTTTTTTTTATTCTTTTGTTTTGAATATAAGGCTTACATTATGTAACCAAAAATCAATCAAAACCGGATTAAGTTAAATTAAGTTGCTCTGAAACTTTATTGTGTAATTATCATTTCTGGAGAAAATTTGGTTTTTTCAAACTTCTTCTCTCTCGTTTTCATCAGTTTAAGTTAGTATCATTGTACAGTGTTTTGTATTTTTTTTTTTAATTTTATATGGAATTGTTTGGTAATTTAATGTTGTTCATTTTTGTGTTATAAATAGAAATAAATTTACCAAACAAAAAATAAAAAACAAACAAACACATGGCACCCATCTGCAGTATAAAGGGCAAAAGATAGAGAAAATATGTGTTTTGGTTTAAAGTTCTCCTTTCTGATCATATTGTACATAACATTCATTGTCTGTTAGCATTTTAGAATATTAGGACTAATAATTTAAAACTGTTGAAAGTGGAAAAAATTGTGGGTTTATATTGGTGGATGTTTGTAGATCTTGAATGATTAGCATGAGACGGGTCCCCTGGTGCGGTCATGCATGGGCTGCATCTCGATAAAGATATCATTTAATGAGCTGTACAAAACACAGGGTATGATAGCATATGAAAGGTTGGACTTACGCCTGAAAAACAGAAATGAATATATCAACACCAATAAATTTCTTTCCCAATCCCTACCTTTAAGTTTCCTTGGGCAAAATAGTTGAGTATCATGGTCAACCTGTTTATCATGGTTTCAACAACATGTTAAAAACAATAGGAGGGATGGGGCTAGAATGGCGACGGGAGACTATACAACCCTAACCTAACTTACTTAGCCAAGTGGCAATCATTTACCCTGATAATAGAGCTTTCATAATTTTGATCACAGAAGTCAGCATAGAGTTTTGGTGCTCTTTCCCAAACAGAAGTTTATTAGCTATGGATCTTTTTTAAAGTTTCTGTCTTATAAAGTCAGCTACCCCATTTTAGATATCTTCACAACTTTGAGTCATGTCAAATGTATCTGAAATACTGTATGACAATCATGGATAAATGGATGCAAGTTTTCCTTGATGATCCTTAAATCAGAAATTGACTTTGATGTTTGAAGAAGATTGCTACTGTCCTTCCTTGATTGACGGAATTGAATTAAAGTACAATTAACAGTTTTCTTGTACAGTATTGCAGGGATTCAGGGAACCTACCAGCAAGGTTTAAGGGAGGGGGATAAGGGATTACATTTTATTTGGGAAATAATATCGTTTTCCCTTTCCCTTATTTCCTTGCAAATAAAATGAAAAATGAAATATTGAACTTGAGTTAAAAATTAACAATGCACATCTGAACTTGACCGTATATCAACTAATCAATGCAGACATGGCAGCAATAGTTAACATCGATAACTTTTAAAAAGAATTATTGTGCTTTGATGCATTTTTACAAAGAAAAAAGAATAGGGCTATTAACTTATTACTAATTTCTTGGTAAAAGCTCTCAGAATGAAGCCTACTTATTTTGAAATTAGAACAAATAGAGCAAACAGCAATATACAGCATGCTAACCATCAGCTCTCAAATATTTAATGACTGCATCAATTGAAGAATTGGACACAGTAGAAGAAATAAGAAGTGTGTTCTGTTTTAAAATTCATCTCGCGTGATAAGGAAGTAAAAAAGGTTTGTGGCCTTGGATGTAAAATACATGTATAAAATGGGAAACATACACATTTTCCACTTCAAACAGTTCAGTTTACACCTTCCTGAACACCTCCATCGTATGTTTAACGAGGAAAAATAATTACTTGTTGAGATGAAATGTTTTTGGATTCCACAGCAAGAAATTCTTCACGCGCACATGAGTACAAATTGGCCTCTCTCCACAAGCGTGCTGAATAATATAAAATAGCCTTGGGCGAAAAGAGCCCTCAGTTATACATGACACAAGATTTTCAGATGAAGAAAAACAGAAAAGCCAAAGTTCTGTTACTCTCTCTTTTTGTAATGTCACAGTTTGACAAGAAATTACAATTAAAGCAGGTCAGAAACTATTTTTATAACAAATTTTAACATTCTCCTTCCCTTCCCCTAAATACAAAATGAGACGGTGTGAGACATTGATTTACGGTGTTTGGGCCATTTTCATTTGCTGGCAAGATGAAACCTGATGTGGCTGGTCTGACAGATACTTGATATCACCAGACTTTAACTACTTGACTCATCTGATTTCATTTGAGCTGGGAACTCTCGACGGCTAAAGGGTCGATTTAACTACAAATGTCACAAAAAGGCCTTTTTTATTTTAGCCTTTTCTTTCTCTTCTAAGACATTTATTTATCCTTTCACTTTTCCAGTAATTACCTTAAAAACCTGTAAAATTTTACAAATATGCAGTTAACATTGGGAGGTAAAAGAACATAGAAGTTACAGAGCATGCCACAGCAATGAATTGTTCTTAAAGTGACCTGGCCTTTATTTTGTTCATAAAACAGACCACATCAAACTATTGGTAGTAAATACTGCAGGGCAAGCTCAAAATGTGGAACTGATTACATTTGGATGAGGAAATTTGCAAGAATATTAAGTTGGAAGGACAGCTTTACAGGCTAGGACTAATGGATGGCCTAAACACCCTACACTTTATAGTGACAGAAGGAAGTATTTACAATGCCCGCTTTACCGGACAGCGTTTATCATCATAAACACAAATGCTATGATTAAGAATTTTATCAAACTGGGACAAAACAAAAAAAGTTCACAAGAAGTTATTAAAGTTTCATATGGAGGAATATCACAAAAAGAACTCTAAATTTAAGCCTACATAGACCTAACTTTTTCTAGATAGCAATTACAAAGAGATTGTAGGACAAATTTTTGGTACACATCATTTTTGTCAATGTCATTTAACTAAGGCAAAAAACATGGAGCTCCTGAATGATGTACCACAATCCTGTCTAATTTTCATTTGGAAAGGGGTCAATGAGCGGCACAGTATTGATCACTAGGGTTTGGTCCACTCAAAATTAACATTCATAGCATTTGATAGCTGATGCTTATTCAGAAAGTTAGGAGCTTTGAAAGTATAAAATACGATAATGAGTTAAATAGCATTTTTTTTTTAAATAAAAGAAATTATTTTCATCATCCATTTCAAAATTATCTATTAAAAATAAAAACTGAGCAAACAACTTGCTGATGTACAAAACATGTTGAATATGAATTAAGATGCTGGCATGGCAGTTAGCCTTAGAGGCATTAACTTTTATTTTAATTCTTAATGCCAGCCAGTTTTCAACTTTATTAATCATGGTTGTTTAGAGCACCTTTCACCCACTAAACCTTAAAGATGCCAGATCCATACATTGGAACATTAAAATATATTTCACTCCCCCTGGTAAGATTTATTGATTTTTTTGCAATATGCCACTAAAGGAAATTGCTACTGCTCTTAAAGACCTTAACATCCTTGAGTTCATATTAGTTTTCTGCCAAACAGAAGAGTTCAGAGCAGGTCAGATGACCTATGAATGGTCAGATGTACCGTTGGGGTGAAACAATCACACAATTTTAATGCTGACTGGATCTTGACAGGTGGATGTATATCAACTTAAGATGAATTTTATTTATGAACCATGGACTTACTGACTATTACAAGAAGGCTCTTTTAATGAAATATGAACTAAACTGCATTGTACCCTGTATATAGCTAAAATTATGAACCATTCAGTTAATCAACCATTCAATTAATGACTGCTGAAGGAGGTGGGGACACAGCCCAATCTTTCCCTCTTCCACCACCCAACACTCAACTTTGAATGGTAAGAACTATCCCAGTATTTCATTTTTATTCCAAAACTGAACAATTGTCAGCTGGCTAGCTAGCATCCTCACTTTACAAATGGCTATCATTCCACTGCATCCAGTTAATATCTCATGACCTGTTATTCAGTGAAAGTATCAAAAAGTGTGATGGGGTGTTTCCGTGAAGTATGATTCCTTTCACTAAAATAACATGAAAAACTAATCTAAAACATAGACATACTTGTGTTCCTTTTTGGCCTCCCTCATTACCAAAGAGTAAGATACAAACTCACTCATAAAATTCCAAGCTTGACAACATATGCTAGTCTTATGCTGTGTTCAAAACATGACAATAAGGGCAAAACCTGCCAAATATCTTGTTCCCTGCAAAATCTTTGACAATTATCTAAGCCCATCTGCACAAAACACCTTATCAACAGCTCCCTCTAGAGCATAAGAAGCTGCGGGGACCATCCCAGATCTTCCAGTACGTTGCATTCTGCTGTCAAAGCAGACAATGCATTAATCATGATACAATCTACTGGGTCTCCTCATTACAGCTGATGTATCCTTCCCAAAAGAAAAGGAGAGATTCTCAAACTAGTTACATTTATTGATATTTTTCATATAATTTCATTAGCATGGATCCGTTCTTCATCAAATTGAGCCTGTCATTTATCAAAGTGCAAATTTGGGTGTAATTTTCACCCACATTTTTCACAGGCTGACCTGAATTGGACCCTAAAATTCATAACTGAAAATTGGCATTTGTCTTATATTTCGCTTTCCCCTTTTATTTCTCTGAGCAAGAGTTAACTTGAGGGCACTAGAATACGATCAAAGAAAAGTGAGAGAACAACACATGAGCACCCAAGATGATAATATACACTCAAATTTCTTTCATTTCACGAAAAATTAAATTGTAAGTGTGGATTTCGGTATTTTGATCAAATTATCCCAGTTATTGGTAAAATTAGTGACAAACAGTTTGTGAGTTTTCTTACAGTGAGAACTACTCCTTACCAAATACAGATTTTTGATGTTTTTAACTCGAAAAAATAGAACTTGAATTAGGTCAAAGTACAAGAAATATAAGACGCATTGCCATAGGGTGATGGAGGCCCATATGTGTGATTTCAAATACTGTCAGCCACAAGGCAGGCTGGTGAAAGTTGGTGTTATTAAAATTATTGACCCTGGCACAATATAATGAGTTATCATTATTTCAGGGTTATTTTGAGTTTTTCGGTAGCAAGGACATTTGATACTTTTGTTTAAAGGGTTTGAGATATTATTACAGTGTGGGAAACCAGCCATACTTACAATCTGAAAGAACTTATTTCTACAAAAAGGGTATCATGTGTGTACTATCAAACAAATAAAATCATGAGAAAAGGGTTGACTATTAGGTGTGACCTAGCTGGCACTTGGAGTGATGACTTGTGAACAAAGATACCTGCTACAGTCTAGCACTGGTTGGTTTTGATACCCTCAAGACAAAATGAACTGATCATTATTTAACTAACAGATGTCATTTCAATCAAAACAACTTAAACACATTTACAATTTAAAACATTTAACAATATCTTCCTCACAGAACAAAATAAATTCATACCATCATAATCCTATTTTCCTCACATTTGCTTTGGCTATGATTGGCCAAAGGATTGCAGGGTATTCATTGTATATATATTGCAAATTTATGTAAATTTAAAAGTGAAGTTACAATATTTTATTTATTTCTAAGAAAAGCTTCACACACACACTTAATGCTCTATGATGTAACACTGGACACCAGTAGCGTAGCCAGGATAAGTGTCATGGGGGGTGGGGTTGGACTAAGACATGAGGGAAAAGCCTAAGGGGAAAGAAAAAACTGCTATTTTAGGTGCTTTTTGCATTTCAAGGTTGGGTCAAAACACCAGTGTGGCTTCACCACCTCTGGGCACTCATTTATATATATGGGAGGAATAACCATCTACAGTCACCACAACTTGAATATTAGTGTACACTGTCCTCTTTTTTGATCAACCAGATATGCTGTTTCTGCGTGTACAAACTGATGCCAGCAAAACAACTTCAGTTATCCCAATTTCGGTCCTATTGTGTCATTTTAACATCGACTAGTTTACTTTATGGACTTGAAGGGTACAAAGTAATACCTGAGAACAACTTCAGTTTGCTTAAGTTTTATCCTGTTATGCTTGTATGTGGCATTTTAACTTTTTTTTTTGACCTAGGTTATAGAAACAATGCCGGCACAACAACTTCAGTTTGCCCAGTTTGGGTCCTATTAAGTCATGGCATTTCAATATTCACTATTTCATTTTGTGGACTTCTTTGCAAAACCTAAATCTAAATTGAAATTTTAAGTAGCCATCTGCAACCTTACAGTACTGAACAATTTTTGTGAATAATCAGTTGGCCTACACTTCGACATTATTGATGTGCTTGTGGGTCTGTTTACTGTAGATGGGTACACAGTTGATCTAATTCTAGGTAAAGATGGCAAAAAAGGGTAAAACATAACCCTCATACTGTATTCACCTCTCTGTTCATCTATGGCCCCAGATGGCCATGGCAACTTGATTTGATATGCAGTGTCCCAAAAGTTTACACACCTCTGCTATATACACTGGCCCCAATTTTGGAAGCTGAAGCAATATACTGCACTTACCAACCATTCAGGCCCAATATGCACACTTGGGCTACCTTGCGACTGTGCAAACAGAGATGGGTGATGCTTGTGACATAAGTATAGAAATTTCTTCTTGTTATGAGGATTGAAGGCAAACACAGATGGATTAAATTTTACAGTTCAGTTTCTAATCAATCAGTTTAGATCGGGCTGGCAACAGCTTTTTTCCCAGTTGTTTTCCCTACTCCACTGCTTATATGTTGAGCACAAAGCCAGTGACGTAGCCATAGGGGGCGGGTCGTCTAGGTCCCCCAGATTTTCTTCAGGCCCCCCACAGATTTTTTGCGTCCTGACAGAGTAATTGAGAAAAAATAAAATGTTTGAATGGAAATAAACTTATAAGTATTTCCTTAAAAAACAGTAAATAATTAAATTGTGTAACAATTCAGAAAATATACATGAATGTGTGTAAAACACATTTTGTGTGCACTATGCACATATTAAATCAATTAATAACTTCAAAATTCCTACTTTCACTAAATTTGATACCGTATATAATCTGCACTGTCATTTATTGCATTTCACTTCAAAGATGAAATGAAAAGTCTCGACAACAAACTAAAATGACCCTTTCTGCCTTTCGGATAGCTGGTTGATTTACTGAAAACAAGGCAGTCATAGACCATTCTTACACGACCATTCCTATAATTTATCATACACAAAATATACCGTAAGGGCAAGGTACTGCATTCGAATAATTCTTCCCTTCCATCCTTTACAAGAAGGGCTATGTCGTGCCTCACTCCTGCACGTGACAAGTGTCACTGTAGAACGATTTTTTCCCCCTCCTCTTCTTATTAGTAGGCACTGGCGTCCGGGTGGATTTGTAAAATGCCCAGATTTTATGTGTTTCCCTCATGATCCCTACTTCTGCTTTGCGGTTTAAATATTTTGAGACATTTACTCGTAGCATTTTAATTTTGACTACGTAATATACCGATGACTGAACAAATACTGCACCATTTTGCATCTAGACACCTTTGAAAACCGGAAAAATTGTTTCTTTGGTAGTATGTATGTCGATCACTTGTAAAATCTCCACAAATACTAAAAATGAGTATTTTGAAATTTTTCATGCTCCCCAAAAAGGAAAATCCTAAAACGTAGGCCTCTAATCAGTTCAAAGTTTTGACAAACATAGTACCATTTTGCATCTAGGAAATCTAAACCCAAAGAAACTAGGGAATCTAATGCCAAAAAAGTTTCTCAGAGGGAGACACAACTACTTTTGGTTTTTCTATTAAAGCTGAAATCCATTCAAATATTGCAGCATTTGCGATCTATGTCCTCCTGAAGTTTACAATTTTTCCCAAGGGAAAGGGAGATACCAGTTCCCCTTAGTCTCATCCCCAAGGCCACAGATCAGAAATGCCCAGTTTTGGGTCCCTAAAAAGTGTGTCTATTACCACTTTTAAAAATCAATTTTTTATTCTCAATATTTATGAAGTGGTAGACATGAGATTCGTATTTAAAGGCTGAGTACATGCAGCTTAAAACATGTGGGAAGTGCCATTTCCGGCCATCTGGAGGGTTTGTAGAGCCCAAAATTTTCTTCAGCGCTCCGTGCCAACCAATGGTGGCGCTCTGCTTAGATAGTCTCGCTGGGCCTGACCCTCCGTGGAACCAGGCTCCCCACTTGTTACCTAGGCCCCCCTAAAATTTCCATCTGAGCTACACACTGCACAAAGCACAAAGCAAAAACAGAGAAGCCCACAGACATTCTTCCATGTTGAACTTCACACAGCGTCCTTTGACTGGTACGTTGTTGTGAGCCTTATGGAAGGTTTAACCTGAAAAACCTTCACTATTCTCCTCTACAAACACTTTGCTAATTTTTTGGGGAAGTTTGTTGTTGAAGTACCAAATATGGGAGGGCTAACACCAAAACTCCTTCCCCCTTTAATCTGAATCTATCTAATGGTGGTCATTGCCTTAATTAAAACTGATTCACTGCTATTAAATGTAAACTTGTGAGTGGACTACAGGAGTACAGCAGTAGTTTAGCTATCAATTTTACACATCTACTGCTCAAAGTCCTCAAAAGGAGTCTTAATTTTCAATGAGTCTTAACTTTTATTAATCCTTCAATCATTTACCCAAATACCACTGACAGCTGCTTACCTTCACATTGATTTTTGGGCATATGTTGTACACACTAACTAATTTGTATGCAAATAAAGCTACAATGCATGAACTTTTTATATCAAAATGGTTTAAACAGGCTCATTGAGATGATACTGATAACTAGCGTTTTAAAGGGTAACCACCACATGACAATGCTCTAGTAAGCATAAAAAGTCAAGTTTTATATCCAGTAGTTATGAAAAATTGAATTTTGAATTTTGTTGTGTCCTGACTAATTTTTATGGTTTTGTGCATAATTTGAAAAAAAATGTCTGGTTATGAATTTCTGAAAAACGAATTGAATCATTCAGCACTCACTCATAAAACACTTATCTGTATGTGGGATACAGGGATTCTCTAAATTGGACCATTTGTAATTGGTATGTGAAGAAAACTTAATAGGTTTGGAAAAATTTGTTGAAATTCATGAACCAACTCAGTGAGCTACTTTAAATTGTTCCACAAACTCATAATTTGACATAATTTGTAATAAATGATTTTTAACTGCAAAGAGCAAGATTGCAAAAAGTTCCAGAATTAAAGTAGAATAATTATTCCCATTTTATATGACATTGCAGGGACGCAGAGATGGGGAAGGGGGGCTTTTTTGCTGTGGGCATTTTGGGCCGCCTTAAACTGCATTTATTTTATTGGACATATTGGGCCGCTTCGATGATCAGCCCCCAGACTTCAAAATTGGCTCCGCGGCCCCTGCATTGTCCAATAGCATTACAGTATTAAACTCAATTGTATGCTTTTTCCATGCAGGTATTTACTTTGCTTCCAATTTGTACTCATTACTTTCACCCCTTTACACACTTAACAGTGTAACTGAAGGTTATGTATGTTACACAAGAATTTAAAGGGAAATATTGCATTTGTTTTGCAAGAAATTTTCATCCTTTTAAAAACTAATTTTTGTTGACACAGGTTGAAAAAAGTTTGAGAAAAGTTTGTTCACCCAAACTTTCAATATTTCAAATGATGCAACATCCATGGCTCTTCTTGCACATACAGTAGTATTTTAAAGAGATTTAGCCAATACTGGGGTTTATGATTAAGACTGAACTGTTGGATAGTGTAAGAGAAATTTTCTTAGTACTCTTTCTTGGAACATTTTAAACACAATATTTCCCTTTAATGCATGGCACCATCCCATGTCTTTTCTCAAAATAATTAAGCCTTCTTGCTGGAAAACAGCAACAATTTTGATCCCATAACTTTAAGTTCTGCCTAAATTTTTGTGAAGTACAGCAATTCACACAGAGCGGCACCCAGTGAGGCAAACCGGCCAAACCCAGAATTGTGCATTGTGATAACCTAAAGCTCTGGCACAGCTGGCAAGGTACAGCACAGTCTACATAGCTTCAGGATGCCCATTAAAAACTTTTTACAATATTCTTTTTCTGGACAGACAGTTCTGTACTGTTTTACCTAACTTGACCTTCAACAATTTGAAACTAACCACAGTTAACAATGGTATAATAGGAATATTATTTATAAAAATACACACTGCAGGAGGCAACTAGTTTGTGGTAGGGGTATTTAACCTGATACTGCAGATATGTTTGGCTTAAAACTAAACATAATTTTGTGCTGGCATTACATTTCTCATTTTAAATAAACTCAATGTGATACAGTAAGTTAGCCTACTGCCAACTTGCATACTTAAGGAAAATGTTAACATGAATGACATAGAGCAAAAATTAAAGTAGTGAAAAAAAAAGACGAAAAAAAGAGACAAGAAATATCTTAAAGCAAACAATTGCACTTTGATAATTTGTCTATTTCTGTACACACATAACTGATGGTACACTGCCAAATCAAACTAGCACGTTTAATAGAGTAATGCAGGATATAGATAAGGCATTGAGACACTTATCTAGATATATTATATGAATGCTTGAAATGGCAAATTTCTACAATACAGAAAGGTGGCTCCTTCTTTTAACATTTTTAACTCAAATTAAATTGAATTCCCCCCCCCCCCCCCCGGCCTTGATAGTCAGAATGTACTGGTACAAAAACCCTCTCTCCCTGATCTCTAGGATGAAAAGTATCCCAAAGTACTCACAGATATTGCAAAATGACAATGCATGCTATATGCAAGGGAAAATATACATAAATTATACCCAATATATGTTTTCCCATATCTGTGGTAGTGCTTTGGTAATAAATTTTGTTTTTGTTCCACCCCTTTCATATTTACATGTAAATATGAAAGGGGTGAAACAAAAGAGACTACAGGTGTGCTACAATTACAGATGAAGTTATCACTTTCCCTGTCGCTCTCATCATTGCAAATATTGTTCAAAGGTACTGAATCCCTTGATTAATCAATAAACTTTACATCCTCCATAAAGAGAAAATGATGGCAGCAAACACACTTTCCATTTTTGACTTAATAATATTTTCCTGTCACAAACAGACTGCTACATATAATACAATTCAGAAATTCAAAACACTCACAATTCATTCCAAATAGTTTGCAGTCTTGTCAAATTTTATAGTTAGGAACAAGAAAACCTTTGTGCTTTTATAATTACGTAAAGCAGCTTTAAATTCAAATATAAAACAAGCTCACCAACAAGTGGCAGGAATTGAAAAGTAAACACAATTATCCCTAAAGTAGCCTGCCAAGTCCATTTTTGACTATTCAAGAGAAATTCAAACTATAGCAACAATTATTGTTTTGACAGATCTCAGATCTATTGCATGGCTGCAAACAATGGCATTTTCATATCAAGTTTTTTACATACCATTACGGCAAGCCTTACCATGCTTGTTGTAGATCCCACAGGGGGTTTTATCCCCCAACATGTACTGTAATTAGACTGCCAGCCCATGTAATCATCCCTCCAATCTTAAACAATTTTAATGAGTTTTGGGGTGGGTGCTCAATGCATTAGAGGTATTCATTTGAAAGTCTGCCAACATTATACATCATCAGTTTGGGAATTTTGCTGACTGCCGGGGAGCAGATGTTTATGGCGAGCAGGAATTTTTTTCCCTTTATTAACTACCTTAAAGGTGAAAACTAACTTTACTTTGACTGAATAAATTTTGAATGTTTTGATTGTTTATAAGAGTATTTACTGCTTATTCTAAAATTTTTATGGGAATACTTTGGCAGAGAAATGTGTTCCCTCCTGTCCCCCTCCCCCCTGCTGTCCCTGTGACCACATGCCTGATTCTCTGTTCAGAATGGGCGCTGAAGTCTCAATATCACTACAATCATGTCAAAAAATATTCTGGTCCCTAACTCTGTCATATTCACAAAGTGATATATTAAAACTTTTTAACACATTTAGAAAAGCAAATTCATTTTCATAGGACTTAATCAACCATACGAATAACTATAAGACCATATACCATACAAAGGCCAAGGGACCTACCTTCTGTAACCTTCCCAGCTGGTGTCAAAATAAAGACTTTTTGAAGTTTACATTCTATTAACACCCACAAACAATGACAAAAAAATCTTCTTAATTTGTTGAAATCATGAGCATTATTAGACTGTACCCCTCTCATTTAATTGGATTCAGTACACAGATATTCATATTACAATACAAAGCTTTAACTGTAACATTGATCTGTGACAAACTCACTTCTACAGTCAGTCAATGACCTTGCAGCAGCAGGTCAAATTCCACAATAAAATTCTACTAGCCTTTGTTGTCTGAATTGCATAATCCTCAAACTTGTTTTTTGACCATATTCATACAAATATCCTCTAAATCTGACCTTGAAAGTTAGTAACCGCATGTTAGGTCCAGAGAAAAACTTGACATTAACTAAATAGAGTTCTGCAACTTATTTTTCTGTGGGTTGGACAACTTTCATACATCTTTCATGTATCTATCAGCACCAAATTCACAACAATAAACACCTGTAGCACAGACTGAGTGACTTTGATGAGCAGGGCCACCTGGGACTTACTGGACGGGACAAGTAGGGGGCTGTCACCCCACAAATGGTGGTCACATTGCCAAATTGGGCGGAATTCGGTCCCACAGTTGGGCAGAGTTTATGCTCTTGTTGGGCACCTGGAGTTGGGGGAAAAGCCACATTAGACAAAAAATACTTGGATTAGTTTGTTGTTTAATCTATGTTTGGCCTCTATGATCATTACCGTAAGGGACTATTTTTGTTGATGGTGGTGACCTTTTGCACCATTTCCAGATCCCCAACTAGAGCATAATCTCTGTCCCACTAAGGCATGGAAGTGTGCCCAATTCAGCAAGCAAAGTTTGGCCAATTGGGGGTCACAGTCCCCTGTCTCCCATCACGTACAGTCATTCATATGATAAAACATGTACTAATGCACTTATGGGGCTACATGTCATTTTTAAAGGGCCAATCCTCTCACCCCAAACTACACTTCTTGTAGGGGGGTACAGAAACTCTCCATTGGCCCAGTTTTTTGATTGACTGTTAATTCAAACACAGCATGAACTGTACTGATAGTGTTTTGATTATACACATAGAGCTTTTCTATGCTAACCCTGAAGCAATAAACTGAGATTGTGACCAGATAAGGATAAATTTCAGACAATTGTGGGAGGGGCTTAAAGGGCAGGAGCAGTCATCCCACACTGAAGAAGTGTAGTAGACTGCGCAGTTTGATGATTGGCTGTTGGGAGTCATGTGACAATGTTTTTTCTCTTCAAATGTGAAATTTACCAGAAATATCTGCTTCCTTTACCTTGAATATGCAATAGTAAAGTCATAAAATGTAATGAAAGATACTTTGAAGAGAAATAAGATGAAAATTGTGTTACGTAGGTTTTTCTTCAAAATAAGTTTGGGGGGACTGCTCTTTACCTTTAAGTTACAGTAGAAGGTTAAGAGAATTGGTACTGTTTGGGGTGAGAGAGCTGGGCCTTTAAGAGCATGACATAATAAAAAGGTATAAAATTTCGGACAGTATATTTCCCTATGCAACATGTACATTCGGTCTTGATTGCGGACCTTGTCGGTCTCGGCCTCGAATTCTACCCCTGGTCTCAGTCTCCGTCTTCACACCCTCTGGTCTTGGTCTCGGCCTCTGATATGCTGGTCTCGACTACAACACTGTCATACGCATTGTCTGTTAAGCAAGCAGGTATTTTTATTGCAGTTTTGTACATGTAGTTTCAATTAATAAAATGAAGTGAAGTTTTGAGGTAGCCCACCAAGTTCACATGTGCAGTTTTTGATTCAGCCCATCACTTTGAAAATGATCATATTTTGCAGCCTGGGTAAGATGGAGCCAAAATTATGCATTGCATCAGAAGTCTGATGGATATACACTTACACAACCTATTCAAGTAATTCAACATCTATTTCAGAGAAAAAGTCAGATCACATTTAGGCAGTCTGTACCACATAACAATTCCCTAGCGCTCCTTTCTTTGCAGCACCGTGACCACTCCGAAAAGGCCACAGAGAACGTCCCATCCTTTACTGTGAAAGCCAATTTTCATCTCGCTCGTTCTCAGTTGTTTTAACACCAATCAATTTCCTCCCCTCGCCTACTTTACAATTAACCCTTTCTTTCTTTGGATATGTTTGTTTGAATTGGAAATAACGTATTTAGGACCGTCATTTTCACTCTAGAGAAGTAAGGTAGTAAAATCCTTACCTGAAAAGACCCATTGCAATTGCACAGTAAACCATCATTGACAGAAGGCTTACAGCAAGTGTTTATTCACCAAGGCTTTGTGTTACTTAAAGAGTTCAAAAGCATTTCCTCCTTTCAGATTAAGAAAGATTACAGTGTCTCCTATACTATGATATAAAATTCATTGGGATTGGGTAAGGTTTAGGACCGTCATTTTTAACATCCAATGGTAATGTATTTTACATCGGCACCAAATCTAGCTGGCCATTGCATAACGGTTTATTTATAGGCCTACACCATGTTCTACACAGGCTGAAGACTCCTGAGACAAACCTTCTTTTAGGCTCAAATTTTTCGTATTTTGGCCTAAAGCTTTTTTTCAAACTTGTGTATCTTTGAAAAACAACAGTGAATGGACCATGTGAAATCATTTCTGTGGACAAATAGTAAAAATTAAAGACATAAAATCCTGTTTGTATTCTCAAACACTTTGTGGGGAAACAGCTTCTAGTCTAGTTGCATTCGGCTAGCGGATATTTTAAGAGGGTTTTTAATTTCATTTAAAGATTATTAAGGACTCTTTAACAAAGTTACTTACTGGTTGTTGTCATTAACATATTTTAATACAAAGTTTATACCAAAAGTAACAAAAGTATACGAAATATTCTACAAAAACGGTAGAAATTATCAAAAAACGTTTTTACCTACTCCAAAATGAATGGAAGAGTCTGTACACAGGTTTTCATACTATCACAATAGACGTTCATGCATTGTGTACAGAGCATGAATAATCTCTGATAAGGCATTTCAGATGCCTATTTTTTGGCCTTTTGGAAGAGCAGATTTGAGACTAAAGAACTGTTATGCTAGCATTGTATACCCAAATGCTCAACAGTACAAAATTACACCTAGCAATGATAGCTATCTAGTCAGGTTACCATGATGCGAGGGGAACCATGTTTACAATCTCCTACCCCTCCACTTCAGGGAGCTTAATGTGAAGAAACTTATTTCTCAAAAAAAATTTGTAGAAATGAAGGACAAAATTGGCCTAACTCCAACATGATTTTTATTCCCAATCAGGAATAAAAAGCTCAAGAAACATTATTCATAACCAAAATGTTTTGAATAGGAAGTGAATAACAATGGTGGATGGAAACAAGCTTCTACTGAACCAAGACTACATAATTATTTTGTTGAATTACGCTGAATAAGCATCACACAGATGGAAATTCACACTTGCTTTATACTCAATGGAATTATAAGTTGCTGTTCAAGGTGATAGGTGCGACTGAATTGGAACTGAGTGTGGTATCCATGGGAATGGAAGTTGGTGGGTGGGTAGGAAAGAAGACAGTGGTCATCATAACGTAGTTGCCTAATAATATTCACAATGCAAACAAATAGTCCCCTCAACTGTTTTAAAAGAAGCATCAACCTTGTTTTTATTTGTAACAAACTATTTACTATCAATACTAAGACCAGCACCTGCATGTCATATGTTTTTTAAACTTAATTTTCTTGTAAATTAGCACCTCACAAGATTGGAAATAGCTTCAATATAAACAGTGAATGGCATATTGTACTCCAGTACTG
The DNA here is from genome assembly GCA_037179385.1 of Holothuria scabra. NCBI lineage: Eukaryota > Metazoa > Echinodermata > Holothuroidea > Aspidochirotida > Holothuriidae > Holothuria > Holothuria scabra. The sequence goes on from CM074182.1 coordinate 53,713,103, forward strand.
GGGCCTTAACATGATGCTTTCTTGTATTTACGACAACGGGGATCCAAAATAAAGTAAAATTGCATACAGAAGAGTATAAAAGTGATACCTCACAAAAAAAAAGAAAAAAAAAATTCAAATATCAAAATTGTACAATGAACCCTCCTAGCAGTAGTGAAGTAAAGCTGTTTTGACTGTTGGTGAATTATCAAACACATCAATACTTTGGTATAGTTCTTCAGCAGGAAAAGTGCAAATGTGACAAACAATCATCTTTAATTTGTGGTATTTTATTTGATATCAAGATGTGAAAATCACAAGTCCTTCCCCTCCAGAGTTTTATCGCAAAGCTTCTAGTACAAGAGTTTTACTGCCACCTCCAATCATGGCTTTGGGGATGTGAATTATCACTTCTAAGCTCTATACATCATAAACACAGTTATCAAGACAATCCATAGCAACAAAATTGTAGCCACAGGAGGGGAATATGGTATACGTCCCCTACAGACACTTCTTTCTGGTTGGCGGCACTTCAAAATATGTTTGTATACAACTGAAGTTTATCTAAATCTCCTGCAAAAGTAAACAGTAACAGTCTGAAAATATGCTTAGGCTATAATTAAAAAAGGATAAACCCAACTGTATCAAACAAGCTTTGGGTTACTTGACTGTTATCGGACCACAGACTTCCTATATACATGGACAGAGCATGTGACGCATAAGTCCTATCCATAAATTGTCATCACTGACTGGGACAAAAAAGGCGCACCATGATGGCCACTGTGAAGGTATAAATAGTCTGATTTGACAATGACGCTGTAATATTTTTAACAAAAGTTCATTTTGGATGAGAAACAATATCATATTCCTGCAACATGTATTGTTTTTGATCTTACCTTACATTATTTCAAAAACATCTCACTGTTCTTGAAAAATCTGTTGATTTACTTGAGAAAGTCCAAACTTCAACACAAAACCATAGCAGACGGCCCATCTTGGTGCGCTTTTCTCACACGTACGGTAGGGACAATGTACCATGCAGCATGCTCTGTCCATATATAGGAAGTCTGTGTAAAGGACCACGTAATGAAAATTAACTACAAATTAGAATTACTGAAACCTTCCAAATCAGTATAGTTCTCATTCACTCCTTCCAATCTGAATGTTTACATACATGGTGTTTATGAAAAGGTCAGTTTCTAAGTAAATGGTTTAAAGGCCCAGTTCTCTCACCCAAACAGTACCAATTCTCCTAACCTTCTTACTAAAGCCCCTCCCACAATTTTCTGAAATTCATCCTCATCCAGATACAATCTCAGTTTATGGCTTCAAGGTGAGTACAGAAAAAACTCATTTTATATAATCAAAACACTCTCAGTTTCGTTCATGCTGTATTATATAAGCTTTGGTACTCGGCATTGTTTGAATTAGCTGTCAGTCAAAGAGCTGAGCCAATTGAGAATTTTGGTACCCCCGTAAATGGTAGTTTGGGGTGAGAGGTTTGGCCCGTTAAGCTTGGAAGGTCACAGCCTTTCTCCAGTTGTTGTTTACTGGCTTGTTTTCCTTACAAAACCTTTGGTGCAACCCCGCCAAGAGTCAAATCCCACTCCCTCTGGATATCTAACCACTTGACCATGCAGTTGGTTCAGAAATATTTGACCATAACATGTTTGAAACTGAATATGTATTAAATGCATAAATTAAGTGGGACAGAAGGGCTTTTACAGATTAATAAGTGAATACGAGGTAAGTGGAGGGGCAATGTAGACCAACACATTCAAAAAGCGAGGCTTACGTGGGTGAAAATAAAAGGTAGGCAGTGCTACATCCTCAAATTATCAAAATTTTATCTCTCACACTTTTTTGCTCCTTCCAGAGCTGTGATGGCCCCATGAAAAAAAAAAAATATTTACAGTTATGAAAGATAACCATTCTTTCAATTTTCTCATGTATGTCCCAATTCCAATAATTCAATACAAAGTAGCAGTTTCCTAAACAGAAAAGGGGTGTGAATGCTCTGGCTGACCTTATCTTTTGTGAAAACAGGAAGAAAAATTGTCAAGATTTTGATAAATACTGGTTTATGATTTTATACAATTCCTCCCAGGTGGTGTTTTAGCACTACATTACAAAAACCTCTGCAACATTGCATCAGTTTAAATATTGATAAAATCCCACATGAAATATTTTGGAACCAAAATACTCTGAAAAATTCATTTCTACAGAATTTTATTTTAAAAGATTTGGTTTCAGGTGATCCCACCAGTCACAACATCCTTTCATAATGTCTAGGTATGATTGCTTCATGTCACCATAAATAATGAAACAACAAAACACAATTTAAAGGTCAGCATAGCTTCTTCTAAAAGGTGAAGTTATAAAAAGTATTCAGGAGAAGAATTTTATTTGAAATAAAATGTAAACAACCTTTAAAAATGAAAATGGAATTTTTGGAAATGCCATGAAGACACTACTCCCTGAATGAAATGATCAAAGAGTCAAATTTGCCACAATATTGCAGCAGTATACTACCACAGCTGCCATCTTAAGCTTAACATTTGTGTTCAGGCTATACTACTTGTGGTGTTTAAGTGAAGCCATTTTTTTATGTACAGCATGGCCAAACAGGACATGGGGACTGGAGGCTGCAGCCTCCCCCAACTGGCCAAAACCTTGCTGAATAGGGCAGTTTTCAGAGTCTCAGTCAGATGGCCAAAATGTAGAGAAATGAGTAGTGGATATCAACTTTAACAAGATGAGCAAGATTCAACTTGGAACATAAGACGGAGAGTGTTGCATAAAAACAAAGATCCATCCTTTGCCTATTGTACCAGGTGCCTGACACCACAGGTCATGTTTTCCAAGGAGGAAAAAAACCTCAAAGAAAAGACACTGGTAGCTCAAGTAGGCCATACATATCACCATGGGTGTCAATCCTAGGGGTTACAGGAGGACACAGACCTTCACAATTTGGAAATGGACCCATTAACTTAAGATAATAATTTTTTAGGGAAGTGACCACACTCCCACCTCCACCCATTTGAGTAAAGATAAAGAATGATGCTCACTGTACATCACCATGCAATGAAATGTCAGACGGCATCCAATATGATTATTAAACTTGACTTCAAAAAGGGATGCATGGGGAAGGTGACACATGGATGCATGTAAAATGAGATGGGAAGGGAGGAGTGACAAATTGAGGGGAAGACATATGACAATGATGGCCATGCTCAAAGTGTGCTAGCAGTCTGTAGACAGTACATAATTATATATTCCCTGGGAAATTTAATCCCTGAGAGGTGCCATTTGTGCCTTCTGTCATTCCATTAGTAACTTCAGTGCTTAAAAATTATGACCATATTTAAACTGTTTATCTTTTACTTTAGCAAATTTAACTTGGTCTTGGACTTCTAGTGATTACCACGGTCTACAAAACATTTAACCATGCAATGAAAGAAAATGACAATGTTATATCCGGATTTTATTGCACCCGACCTCTTCTTTGTGAGGTCGGGCAAAAATGTTCAGATTTTTATGGAGAGGAGCTCCTAATGTCATTTACATTACAAATCCCATCGCCCTGGTTCCATAAGGCACACAAAATTCCACTTTCCAGCAAACTCCAGGCATAGCCCTACAAAACTTGGTTGTCTGGCTCATTTGAAATACTGAAATAAAAGATTTTTTTCCATACTTTAAGACTAAAATAAAAATATTTAGTGCTAAAAAATGAAGAATTTTGTGCAAGAAAGCAGTTACTTTTATGCCTTGCCAATATTATTTAACTACCTAAAGTATCAGGTTCCATGCCATTTAGTAATTTTTCCAGACCAACCTCCAAGTTCAACAATCTTTAAGTCCATGATAAATTCCCAACTTTTTCAAAAGTTTTCCCATTTTTCTGTATGCATGAGAGCACACTGAAACGTCAGAAAATGTCCAATGAGATTGTATATGCTAAATATCGAGAGAACTGCATAAATGTCTCAGTTAGGCATTAGAATAGTTAGGCTCCCTAAAGAGAGGGCTGTTGTTCAAAGTACAGCAACCCCCCCCCCCCAAAATTCCATTCGGCTACATTTTCAACTGAAGTTAAAGGATAACCTTTAATTTTATGACAGAGAGCAGAGATAAGCAGGCTGCAGGGGCAGTATTGGCTCAAAATTTATCCCAAAAGATAGTAAATATGACACAAAATTTGGAAGGAAATTTCCTGCAGGAATTAAATGGTCCAAGGGGACAAAACACTACATCTTTCTAGGACGGAAGATGCATAATTGCCCATTAAGTAAAGCAACTCAATAATGGATGGACTGCATGAGGCTAATCAAGTTGTTACAACTTGTACAAAAAGAGACCTGGAAGTTTGGTCATCCTCAGTCCCACGATGACAACTCAAAACATGAAAGGTTCTGTTTGACCATTAACTAGATAACTCTATGCTATGGAAGGTTTTAAACTGCAGAGCAAGTGAAAAATTTTATATTAAAAAAGAATTACAGGAAAATTTGCATCTGGCGCCAGTCTTTCTTAACTTACACTGAGAATCAATACTTCTGGAAGTATTTAAAAAGACAGGGCCATATGAAATTTCAACTCCCCTAATAACTCCAGATGGCCAATACCGTGTGAATAGTTGAAAAGAATATTTCCCAAAACAACTAAGATCAAATGTCAATAGGGCACTCAAATTTATGCATAGCTGTTGATATGAAGTTTTTCATCTTTGAGGAATTAACAGATCTAAATGCTTCAAAGCACAAAGTGAAATAATATTTAATTGACCTAGCTGATATAAAAGAGAGACTTATGAAATGCGACAGGACCTCCAAAGTTGTTAATATCTCTGTAGGAATAGCAAACTTTTGTCATTTTTGACAGATGATTACGCAGCACAGTTTCTATGAATTTTGTAAACACTTCACTAGTTAATCAAATGGAAAAGTACAATAGAAGCAATTTATACTTGAATTACTGTACCCTGGTTACCATGCCAACCATATCAATATGATATGTACTTGACACTTATGATCTGCTGGAAAAAGGTCATTTCCCCAGAAGGGAGTGAAAACTATTTCCCATGAAGGATTAATAGTTCTCCCTTTATTTTAATGCATGTACAACACAAAAAAGTAAAACTTCCCTCCAGTTGTCTACGTACATTTCATTCCAAATACCCAAATTTCCAGGTAAGGAGCCTCCCAGTTTCAGTTCCACCTTTTCCCAACTATGGTACTGTACACAGAAATTAAATTTTGGTCCCAAATGAAACTTTACCTCTAACAGTATTTGGTTATTTACTACATGTTCTTTATTAGACAGTTAAAATGACTTTCTTAATTGCAGTAAAATTCATTTGTGACCCATCATGGCAGATCAGGTATTTTATGGGCTATGGGCCACACTCGGTTTTTAATACTACTGGAAAGAGCTCTGTGAATGCTTCATTTTGCAATATCAACATCATGGGCACATGACATTTTGAAGTAATTCAAACATTTGTTCAAGATGATCAAATTTCAATGAAATATGTAACATTAAATTTGATAAAAATGGCTGATGCATTTCAATTGTGTATCTGGTCGACATAATACCTGATCTGCTGTGGTGCGTCAAATTTTGTCTCTGACATTTACCTCTATAGCGAAGACTTGTTAAGTTAAAATAACTATCCATGTTCATCAACAATAATCCCATTTACTTTTATTTTTCCTTTTTAAAAGTATACCTTCCAGATGTCATGTCTTGGGTCCTCACAAAAAAGACACAATGATCTTTAAAGCCAAAGAGTTCTAGACTAATTGAACTGAGATTAAAAGCAATGTCTCATGTATTTTTCAAGGCCACTAAGGTCCTTAAGTGGGATACCAATGCGCAGTATTAAAAAATAAAAATACAAGAGCCCAATGGGCACTGTGGTTTCTTGCTGGACTGTAAGAATTGTACGACATGAAAAGCTAATAAATTGACTTCCAAAGTAGATCTAAGCAAAAGCTCATACCCAATGCTTGTAATATCTTCACATGTGATATTTTAGTATGTAATATTCTATGAAATCAAAGATAAATTTTTGAGGCCTTGATTACATTCAACTTGTATAATACTTGCTGATCCGTCAAAACAATTCCTCATTTCAACATTTATTTATGCTTGTAATCAAACTTGATCACTAATAAATATTATACAATATGGTCAGAGAAGGAAAAAACACCCCTTGTACTTCTCTCATAAGTTATTTTTACTTCTGAGCTTGCTACTTTAAAACAATCTACCATTTGCCCTGTTTGCTATCTCTACACAGAAAACAGGGTTTATTCAGCAACTAAAGGGGAGGTTTAAGCGAAAATTTAATTTTCATATATGAAAGAGGAACCAAAACTACACAGTATGGTGAAAGTTCCATTTAAATCTGAGATGAAGTTCTGGAGATATCAGTAAATTAAGTCAGTAGATTTGTGTTCAAAAGTGAGTTTGAGGGCAGCAGAGCTTATATCACTTCCTCACAATGACAAGGAATACTTTGCTTCCCCTTGTTTTATTAGACTGTTGTGTTGACCTTGAAGGTAATAGGACTAGGACCTCCCTGTGGGGGATGTGAAGTTTGTAAAGTTCTCATGCCACTTAGGTAATCATGTTTTTATAATGTGGGATTTTTTGAGGAGAAAATCAGCTCTAAAGTTTATAGAAAAACAAAAGACTGTGCACTAATGCGGGGATATAATGTCATATGTGCTTGCTTCAAGTTCACTTTTTGTTGGAAATGTGGAAACTTTACGTGCTCATATCTTGAAAACTACACATCGGATTTCAATGCAAATTTCACCAAAATGCTTAAAATAAGTACCCCTCTGACATACCAAATCCTGTAAGGACCTTTAACCCTTCTTTTAAGCAGAAAGCAAGTGATTAATAAGGTGTGATAATAGAATGAGGACTAGGTTACCTCACTGAGCACAGAAGTAAGAGACATATGATCCGTGCATTGCTTCCACTGGCAGAGAGACCATTTCTATGCAGTGTGACCTGTGCTCATTGAAATCTACAAATTTTAGTTATTTCCCTAAATTACAACTTTTAATGATCCAAAATCTGTGTCCAACTGGAAGGAAGGATTACTGAATTAACGTAAAGGCCAAATTTCTACAATATATGGCTGTGTTAGATGATTTGATGCAAAACCAGGTGAGATAAAAATCTATAGAACGTATATCTCGCGTACCAGACTTTCTAAATAACATTTTTAGTGGTTGACCTCCAGTGAACTTGATGACCTTTGATCTTAACCAAAACACAAATTGATTTGAAATCTGGTCTTTGTACCTTAAAATACTGTGTAACATAGTTTTTCAGTGTTTGACCCCTTGTGACCTCAGATGACCATTGACCTTCACCAAACATGTCAGATTTCATCCTAACATCATAACACATCCACACAGTATAAGTATGACATCTATTCCAGTTTCCTACCTTAATATATTGCATTGAGAAGGCTTTTAGAATTTGACCCCTGATGACCCCAAATGACCTTTGACCTCCACCAATCAAAGCAGGACTAATCTTGGTACCATAATGCACTTATATATTTAAGTATGATGTCTACACAAGCTTCTACACCTTGAGATATAACTTGTTTACAAAGTTTTTAGTTTTTGACCTTTAGTGACCCCAGATGACCTTTGACTTCCACCCAAACATGCAGGAATATTCTTTATGCAATAATACATCTGCATATTACATATGAGATCTATCTAAGCTTCCTACATGAAGGTATCATTTACAAGGTTTTTAGCATTTGACCTCTCTTGAGCCCCAAATGACCTTTAACCTCTACCAAAAACACCAGGGCACACATTTGCAGTATGGCAGATCTATATACCAAGTTTCAGTTCAGTCCAACTTTTCATTTTTGAGTTATGGCATACCCAAGCAAGTGTCACAGACACATGGCTCACATGTACATACATACACACACACCAATTTGACTGCATTGGTTCCTTTAGCAGCTGATGCAAGGTACAAAAAAAAAACTTTCAAAAACTCTCACAAACCAGACACTGGCTAAAAACATGTCTTGCTTGAGGCAGGCAAGATGAACAGAGGGAGACATCCCTCATTAGACAGAGTGTGCTATCTCGAAGCTAAAGGATGCAACTCCAAATGGACTTGGAGGTTGGTATGTGAGTTACATCATGGAAGTACTACCTCTGAGGTAGTACTTCCATGGTTACATTGAGTTCTATGGCTCATTTAATTTTCAAAACAACTTTATGGCAGGGAAAAGGGTAAGGCCTTAAAGTAATATTCTTGGCACAAACCAATTTGGTTTTCGCCCTGGAAGAAACTGTGAGCTAATGCTATCCAAAGTTCACAATCTTATTTCTTCTTCACTGGATTCTTCTTGTAACCTTGTGGATCGATGCTATTTTCCTGGACTTCAGCTCTGCATTTGACAGAGAGTCTCACAATAAACTTATTTAAAAGCTTCACAAGTTGGGGATTAGAGGTAACATACTCGTCTGGATACAGGACTTCCTTCGGATGCGCCAACAAAGAGTGGTCTTTCAAGGGGCATCTTCTGACTGGACAAATAACTTTAGTGGAGTGTCACAGGGATCCGTTTTAGGTCCCATACTGTTTCTTGCTTTTGTTAGTGATATTTCCTGTGGCCTCTCCTCAACAATATTTCAATCTGCAGATGACCATACTATTATCAGACCTATTACCTGCCAAGGGGACAAGGATTTTTTACAGAATAACTTGAACACTATTTTTAACTGGTCTGTTGAAAATGAACTTCCTTGAAATGTTTCTAAATGTGCCATCATGCATATCTCTAGGTATAAACCTAACAACATTGTCTTTCATGATTATTTTCTGTGAAGCAATCCTCTAACTGTTTCTAAAAATGATCAACTTCTAGGAGTTCTATTAATTGGACTGCTAAGACTCAAGCTTTCTTAATTCCCCTTATGTTCACTTTGCAAGACTTAAGAACGATCTTCCTTTGGAATTGCAGGAAATTCCATCTGTTAAAAGCTTTCGTAAAAGACTGTCTGATCATTATATATCTGCTTACTAGCTCTTCCTAAGCTAGGGTAAGGGGTGCACTTACTTCTCAGTGTGTGTTTCAGATCTCTGGTCTATACCCACTTACCTGGTACCTTCACTTTGTTTCAGTGGCGTAGCCAGGATGGGATTTTTGGGGGGGCCTAGGTAACAAGTGGGGGGGGGGCCTGGTACCTCCGAGGGTCAGGCACGGCAAGACTATCTAAGCGGAGCACCACCATCGGTTGGCGCGGAGCGTACAAGAAAATTTGGGGCTTTAAAACCCCTCCAGATGGCCGGAAACGGCACTTCCCATGTGTTTTAAGCTGGATGTACCCAGCCCTGAAATACGAATCTCATGTCTGCGATGTCTCAAATAATGAGAATAAAAAATCAATCTATGAAAAATGGTAATACATACACTTTTTAGGGACCTCAAAACTGGGCACTTCTGATCTGTGGCCTGGGGGATGAGACTAAAGGGAGCCGGTATCTCCCTTTCCCTTGGGAAAAATTGTAAACTTCAGAAGCATGTAGATCGAAAATGTGGCAATATTTGAATCTAAGCGGAGCGCCACCACCAGTTGGCACGGAGCGTACAAGAAAAATTTGGGCTTTAAAACCCCTCCAGATGGCCGGAAACGGCACTTCCCACGTGTTTTAAACTGGATGTACCCAGCCGCAAATTCGGCAATATTTGAATGGATTTCAGCTTACCTAAGGCAGTACCTCACCCTTTAACAGGAAAACCAAAAGTAGTTGTGTCCCCCTCTGAGAAACTTTCTTTGCGTTAGATTTCCTAGATGCAACATGGTGCTATGTTTGGCAAAACTTTGAACTGATTATAGGCCTGAGTTTTCGGATTTTCCCTTTTTGGGGAGCATGAAAAATATAAAAATATTTTTAGTTTTTGTAGAGATTTTACAAGAGACATACATACTACCAAAGAAACAATGTGCAAAATGGTGCAGTATTTGTTCATCGGTACATTACGTGGTCAAAATTAAAATACTACGAATAAATCCCTCAAAATAATTGAACCTCAAAGCAGAAGTATGGATCATGTGGGAAACACATGAAATCCGGACGTTGTGGACATTTTACAAATCCCCCGGACGCCAGTGCCAACTACTAAGAAGAGGACTTGTCAAAAAAAAAATCGTTTTACAGTGGCACTTGTCATGGGCAGGAGTGAGGCACGACGTAGGCCTACTTGTTAAGGATGGAAGGGAAGAATTATCCGAAGGCAGTACCTTACCCTTATCTGCTTATGGCATATTTTGTGTATAATTAAGTATAGGAAGGGTCGTGTAAGAGTGGTCTCCAGTGTACAATTGCCTTCATTTCAGTAAATCAATCAGCCATTCGAAAGGGAGAAAGGGTCTTAACCTAACAAAGTCACATTAAAGTTTGTCGTCGAGACTTTCGTTTCATCTTCGAAGTGAAATGCAATAAACTACAGTGCAGATCACAAACGGTATCTAATTTAGTGAAAGTAGGCATTTTGAAGTTATTGCTTGATTTCATATGTGCGGACAAAATGTGTTTTACACCCATTCATCCATTTTTTTTTTTAATTTTTACACATTTTTTTATTTTTACTTTTTTCAATTAATTTATCAGGACGCAAAAAATCTGGGGGGGCCTGAAGAAAATCTGGGGGGGCCTAGGCCCCCCCAGGCCCCCCCGTGGCTACGCCACTGCTTTGTTTGTACCAAGTATGTAATGTAATGTAATGTAAAGTAATGTAATGTAAAGACAGCCTACCTTGCTACTAAAACCAAGTCATGTTTGACTCCATACCTGACTGTATGGATTTTACTGGACCTTTGCAATGCCAGGAACAGACCTCAAGTCTGCTCGTTTTATGCATAGTCACAGAGAGCAGAGGGAGGAGTCACTCTTCCCATCTGAAATAAGCCAGATGAAGTTTCTGGGGAGTCTATGGGCAGTTATATCTATATCACACAGAAAAGAGGGTGCCTCTATATCATGGCTATGCTGACAAACATTAATGGACCATCAGGTATATATTCAGTGTTCCATTGAATGCAGACCAAAGAGCTCTGTCATTTCAAGAACTTAAGACGTTATGTTCATGTAGATGCGCGCACTTGACGGGACTGTGCACTCCACAGTCACCCAATCATACACATTATGATTTTTCTTTACATTACAGGTAACAGAAAAAGAAACCTGTGTGAGAAAGCTCTTCTTTATCTCCAAAAGGGGTTTCATTAAATCCTATCTACTGTACCATATTTTTGCATTTATGTCTTCAACCAAACACTCATATCAGTGGATCTTTGTTGAAAAACAAACAAACTTCTACCTTCCACAAACTGACAAACTGGCTTCATGCTCTTGCTGCACTTATAACTCCTTCATATCAAAGTGTGAAATCTAAAAATTGTGCCCACTTCCCACCAGTGAAATCTTGGACATGTCGCTGCTACTTCCCTGTGAGAGGGAATGAAGTTTTTCACCAATTTCATCACTACTGGCTATACATTTACACATCATAATTAGAGCAAAAAAGAGCCTTTACACAGCCACTTTCAAACATAGAAATGTTAAGGTATAGGATGTCTGGGTAGGGCGCAATGTGAGAGAAGCTCTTTTCACAATCCTGCCAAAAACCCAGCATGGTGGCATGGCACAGCACACAAAATCTGAAAAATCTGGAAGAATAAAATTTGATCCTGTGCAACAAGTATTGTTTGAGAACTTTAAAGTACTTCCTCTTTGCACACTGCTTTACATTTATTAAATTGTGACCTTTGAAAATTATTTGTTACCTTTCAAAATGCTATTTGTTTTGCTGTATAATAATTCCTGCTATCACACCAAAATAAAATTCTGTAAAATACGTTCATTCTTGACTTGAATACAAAGATTTTATTATGTAATACAGTTACAAAAAACCGCAAATTTTTGCTCTAGCTGTTTAATCAAACGGCTTAGTAATTTTGCAACTCCTTTGGTTAACTTCTGATTACTGTCACCTTGAACTCTTGAAAAGCCAAGAGCAGTCCACACACAAATATTCCACATAAAAGTTTTTATGATGCCATGGAAACAAAATAACTTCACTTTACCAACTGGAAATGCAAAAAGAAGTAAAGAACAATAAAATATCTGTGCAGTCTTTTGGCATGTATGGAATATGTACATAATACTTAACATTGATTTCCGTGTAATTTCTAGTAAAGTGTAGTAACTTAATAACTTAGGTCAAACAAGACCAAATTTTAAGAAAAACCTGTTTGCCATGCAGTAAGTAAGCTATTCTCCTCCAGAGACAACTTTTACAAAAATATTCCTTTCTGCTTTTAATCTACAGAAATTAGAAATTAACCTAATTTAAAGGTAGTGTGACATGTCAGCAAAAAGCCCTGGCTTCACTTGGCAGTTAAGGGGTAAGCTTTTCTGAGGGAAAATCATTTATGTCATTATTTTTTAATGTTATCAAGATTTGTCATGTCACAGTTAAAAAGTGTCAGAAGCAAGTTGTTGCCTATGCAAAAATAATGATAAATAGTGATGCACAGTGTTGGTTAATTTCTTTTGTTAACCCTATATTAACTATCTCTTGGTTACTAATTTGATTGTTTATGGTTTGGAAATTGATACTGATGGTTTCAAGGAAATGACATGTCCTTCCATAGACATAGCAAGATTTGCATATCCAGCTCATGTTTATTCATAATTGAGTTCAAATCAGGGACCGACTTCACTAACAATAATTTTAGGGATCATTGCTGAGTTGCTTGCTAACTAGAAATTTTCCCTAGTAGTGATAGCAATGAATTTTGGGTTTCACTAAACCTGTAGCAAACAGCACAACTTAGCCATGAAAAATAGATCGCTAAAGTTTTAGTGAAATCATTTTGGAAATTGCTATGGATTTAACATTTAGCAATAGACATTGGCTAAGTGAAAGTGAAGTTGGTCCCTGAATCTACCTGGTGAAATGGTCAATTATTGATGGATTTTGATTGGAATTGGGGCAAATATCCTAGTTTTTAATGGTTTTCACATCAACTACCCAACTTTATCGTTTTCATGTCACACCACCTTTAAGAGTCTGCATTCGCCACTAAGCTGAAAGGGCAGTAGTTTATCTATTACATATGGTTGATTTGATACAAACTTAAGAAAGACACTTTAATAGTAGGGAGGTTATAAGTACAATTTACTTAGAAGTAAGGTCTTAAAGGTCACAATAACAATACAAGCATTCAACCAAAACTTATTTTAAAGCAACAACAAAAACTCACAAATTGTGTCTCATTTCTCTTCCAAGTATCTTCCATAATACTTTTGGGAGGACTTTATTCAAGGTAAACCAGGCAGTTACTGCCACTACATTTCACGTTTGAGGAGAACAAATATTGCCATATGACTTATTTTAAGAGCCAATTATGAAATGGGGAACTCTACAATAATAATTTAAGTTGGAGTGACTTGGTTTCCCCTTTACGGTAAGATGGACATAAATATTTGCGCACAAGCATGTATTTAAACACAATTATTCCACACTGATCTGTCCTTAAAAGGTTGTTTTTCTAAACCCCACCATTCCAATATACTAGAGGGGTATACTATGTAGGCCAAATCATGTCATGGAAAATCTACAGCTCTAAGCTTTTGTATATATGTTATGACTAACAAATACAACAAAGAAAGTAGCATAGGGTTTCCAATTATTAACATTAGAATATGCCTTAATATTCCATGAACTACAGTATATATGACAGAAGTGTTTGTCCTGTTGCTCAAAAGATAGTCAGGAGTTAGAAAGAACTATCCCAGCTGATATTGATGCCCACCTCACATCAAATTGAAAGATACTGTAGCATACTGTCAACATCAGCAAGAACACAAAATGTACGTATTAAAGATAACCTTTTTATCAAATCCTTTCAATCATTTCACAAACTAGGTGTCCTCAGTATAAGAAAAAGGTTTGATCTCATTAGACCTGGCACTGATACACACCTTTCAGAGTTTGTTTGGGTGGTGTGCCCAGATAAAATGGAGAACAGTGACTACATATTGCTCTTCTAAATGGTCCTTCCCAAATCCATGCAAGCCCCTTTAAATCGAACTGGGATAAAAAAAATTTGTACTCATTGACCCCATAGGTATAATTACTCAGTGGAAGATCCATTTTGGCATACACTGCTTCACAATATACTAAACTGGAATTTAAAGGCTCAATTCTCTCATCCCAAACAGAACCAATTCTCATACCCTTTTTACTTAAGCCCCTTCCACAATTGTCTAAAATTCACCCTCATCCAGACTCAATTTTAGTTTATATTGCTTCAGGGTGAGTAGAGAAAATCTCAATGTGTATCATCAAAACACTCTCAATAGAGTTCAAACTGTGTAATATAAGCATTGGTACTCAGCATTGTTTGAATTAGCAGTCAATCAAAAAGCTGAGCCAATTGAGAGTTTCTGTTACCCCCTACAAGAAGTGTAGTTTGGGATGAGAGCATTGGCCCTTTAAGGATTATGAAAGGTGAGACGTTTCCATCATTTCCTATTTCCCATCCCAAATTGCAAACATTTAGTCATATCAATTCAAAAGAACATTATATCACATTTCTACTTGTATAAATGTACCACACTGAACCTTCATTCCATAAATAATTTTTTAATAAATTTTTCATGCTCTTTAATATATATTTTTGAATTTTATGACTTGCAGTACACTTCAAAGACTTGCAAACAAGTACCACAAAGCACTTGCAAAACTTTCAACTCAGTACCAATAAAAATACTTTCTGACTCCCTCTACTTCTGGAAAATTAATTGTGGTTTTCAAGCATGGTACTGTACACCTTTTGTTGATTCTTATTCATGTATGTCTGTTCTTTGTTTTACAAACTATGTGCAAGAATCACAAGATAGGTTTACATAGGATGTATAGAGGGAGGGGGGTAAAGCTAGGGGAGACAAGCAGCTATAGTAACCAGTTTGAGAGGTGCTAGCTGTACAAGCTTTACTGACCCTGGATTTATTTATTGTAATTATTTTGGTCTTTTTCAAACAGTATACTATACATGCTATCGGGAGGCAGTGACATAAATTTGGTTAAGATAGTCCTGCACAAGAATGGGTCGGGTTCTCCCAAGCTCATAACCAAAAAAGACATAAAAAATTTGGAGGTAAGTACAAATTTTGCTGGCCTAGGAGGATAGAAAATAAACCCCCTTTGAAAATGCTTGCCTTTTCAAGGAGGCTAGTTCCAAAAATGGAACCTACTACCGTTGTACAGTGGAGTGGGGAAAACAAGCCAGAGAGCTACAACTGAAAAAAGGCTGTGCCTAGCTTGACTTGAACCAATAGGTTGGAAACTGGGCAGTAAAACTCTATCTATAACCAGGGAGCTGCCACTAGAGTGAGCAAAATGATGTGAGATTTTCAACTTATACAAAAATAGCAGTAAGGATTAAGTCATTGTGGGATTTTTTTTATCTTTCCCATTGGAAGGCAGGGGAATGGGAAGCTTCTTGTCTGGAAATTTTCATTATTGAAAGGAAATTTTGGTAACTGATGAAATATTGTGGTTAAATTTTAAAATTTGTCGGAAATCTGTCTTAAATCAAAGGAAACACACGTTTTTTTTTAAAGTTACGCAATTATTCTTATGAAAATAAATTTTGACATTCAACACAATTGCTATCTCCCCTCTCTCCCACTTTCCCCTCCTCTCAAAGAAAGGAAATACATAAATGTGTACATGTAGGTTCCTGTTATCAAAAGAATTGGCCACCTATATTGCTGTCTTTCTCCCTTAGTCATAACCTGTAAGGACTTGGGATGTCTTTGAATCTTTACAGTTAAACATGTCTAGAAAATATCTGCCATGTTCAAAATTTAATGACATGATATATGTTCAAAGCTTAACTTATTAAATCACTGTGGCTTACTATACAACTTGGCTAGATAATCATGAATCTTTTTAACCAGTTTTGTTTCGATAAATTTTCATTCTGACACACAACCCATTGTTTCTTGTTCAAAGTTTGTTGAGATAACAATCATCCTGCTTGTTACAGGTCTACCAATTTGCAACAGAAAAGTTCCTCCTGGTATGCCCCCTTACCAGGACATTAGGCCCCCTCTTTAAGAACTTTGTGACATACAGCATGGCTTGCCTCACTCTTCTGATTAAATGATTGGCATTAGATGTAAGTAATGATTAAACAATTCTTGTCATTTATTTTTACGTTGAAGGATGGAAAAATAGTAGTTACATATAAAAGGACAGAACAGGAAGTGCTCAACCTGCTGTAAGTTGTACTCTCAACCCTAAATGGCATATTGCACTTGTCATGGCTTACCCTGTCACCTGTCACTGAGCACGACGATAAAGCAAAATTATCTCTGGAAAACTGGACAGTTAGCATCTTGCAAACCTAAATGTTTACATTTTAATCTTTCGCCTCATTCCCATAATTGGGGCTATTTGTAAGCAACGAATTTTGCAAGTGTTAAAACAACCACCTTTCAAAACATAACACTTCAGATATTATTTGTGAAGGGCCGTTAAAACCCGCAACTCAATGATTATGGCCCCAAAACTTGATCACATTTGAGTAAAATTTACAAGAGCTGCAAGTTTGAGATGTGTTTACATTTAGACAGGCAGACATAAACATAATGAAATATTTTACAGTTGACATATTGGGCGCTATCCTTCCTCCGAGCCTCATGGACAAAAGTGAATAAAAGAGGGGCCAAAAGAGAGTACGAGGCATGTTAAGGGTGCCTGCGGTTTGTCAGTGATGAAATTATTACCGCCATACTGCCCTCACTGACCTACTTCAAATCCTCTTCTTGGTCAAAAAGCACTTGAACATGCACTTTTCATCCATCAGGTAAGTGGTGAAAAATTGTGACTAACATGTATCTTGAAAATTGATGGGTGTGTCTCTTCTGTCCATTTTGCCATCAGTATGATAAAATATGCATCATTCTTTGTAAAGGACTTTTCATTACCTTCACTTCTTTTGATGTACCTTTACACAATCTCCCCTATGGCTACCGTACCAGTCCGAGTAAAATAGGAGAGGTAGAACATGACAAATTATTGGGGAAAATCTACTGTGAAAGGGTTGGGAAGGGTTTTTCTTGATACACTGTAGCACGTCCTTAAACAACTTGTCACACCTTAAATTATGGAGGTAGCATTCTTGTGAGTGCAGTTATGGGGGGTAGGCTGCAATGTAAAAACTGCATCTGTACTTGTCTGTGTCTAGACTTGCTTTAAGTCATTTTCTGCTCTTTTGCTGTTAATTGTCATCTCATGTGCTCAATATACAACAAAAAGCAGTAACTTTTCAATATGAGGGCACCGTGGCAGATAAATGTTCATGGGATATTAGAACTCTTTGGCACCACATGCCCACAGAGGATAAATGGTCTACAAATTATTTAATATTGACCAAATGACTAAAATACACTTACAAAGAAAAGATGAAGTACCCAGTAGCCTCAATCTAAATTGTTAATTATTAAAGGGTATTTAGATTCAGGACTGGATAGTTTTGCTGACAAATGTTGATAAATAAATTAGGTGGCTTATAAGGAAACAAATACCTCCATTTAACACAGGGGGCAGGCAATATTTATACTGTGGAACCATGGAGGATACCCTATTTTACTATTTTTCTCCAAAGATAAATATGTATCCGTCCAGTTCTGCCTAAAATGGACCCCTTCTTGAGTATATGGAAAATGAGGAGGAAAGGGTTAAGACAACTGCTCTTGGCCTTAACGAAACAGGCTGTGTAAAATTTTATGAACTGTCAATGTGCACTTATTGAAAGAAACAATGCATTTCTACAGACATTTCATTCTCTTTTCAAAGGTGCTCTTTGAGGCTCAAGTGGCAATTGTTTGACAAAGCTACAATCCTCGACAAAAATGATGGGACAAAACAAGCAAACCAGGCAATGAATGGAAAACCTTCCCCCCCCGCCCACTTCCCCATTCAATGTTGCGGCAGCCCAAGGCGTCCTGAAACTTCAACACTGATAGGGGAGCGGGGTTTGTCCCATGTAGTTTTGTCGAGGATTGTCAGAAGCCTCTACAAAGGTATAGGAATTTCCAAATTTTCGTTTTAAATGCTCTGAAACGAGTAGGTTGCCTTTTCATTTTTCAAGCTACAGAAAAGTAGTAACAGTTGAATTTGTCCGACCAGTATACTAGCATGTCAGATAAAGATTTGTCTTCCTCAAGTAGCTCATACGAGGAAGGGGAAATAGCACTCTGGGTCAGTGATGGGAAATTTAATTTACTTTAAAAATTTCATGTACTGTAATGGGGGAAAAAAGAACAAATTTTTTCCATCTTATTTTTCGTGTTAGGGGTTGGGGGTAACATATTTCACGATATACCCAACGGTTAACCACAAAATTTTCTCTTTTTTCGCATAAAGAAACATTGAATGATGATTTAAACTACAATCTGGTTAAAGACGAAATTATATGTACGCATTAGGGGTAGTGAACGTGACAATTTACGTAAAGATTTCTTGAAATTGCAACAGTTAACCATTTTTGCACAATGAAAGTTTCTTATAAATAGAGAGATCTTCTATTTGCACGATTAACCCTCGACAGTCATTGAAATAGTGTGGAGGCCAATGGTTAATTGTGGTGAGGTCAACGGTAAACCGTGGTGCTAATTAAATATTCTTAGTAATAGGGAGCAGTGACGAGTTCTACATCGGGATAATGAATAAATTAAGCGTTATAAAGCCCACTTTCGGAGCTTTCTGTAGCAATTCTGTTTCAAATTTAAAATGCTGCGTTTGTCCTGTAATTTATCTGAAATATCTGTTCTCCCCCTCCCCTGAAGGTTGTTTTGATCTTCCCCCTCCCCAAGAAATATTTCTTGCTTGAAAGAGACCCCTCCCCCTTTGGTAGTTGGTACCTTGCGACAATGGGGCTGAATAGGTTAATGACAAAATTAACGACGTTAGACCACCCACGGGTACCTTATTTTGATCACTTCCCTGTCCTAATTAGAAAGACCGAATATGGATAAGAGTTCGTAATGCGTAATAAGTTACATTTCTTCCCCGTGAAATATTTAAAAGTTGCTTCTATGTTCTTGTCATGCAGCAATTGTTCTTCATAATGCTTACACTGTGACATTTGTCATTGAATCACTCCTTTCAAAGTACACAACTTTTATTCACCAACTGTTTTTACGTTGCCCAAGACCAAAAACTTCTTCATATACATTTGTACAGGCTTCCGACAAGCCTCGACAAAAAGGATGGGACAAAACAAGCAAACCAAGCAATGAATGGAACACCTCCCCCCCCACTCCCCCATTCAATGTTGCGGCAGACCATGGCGTCCTGAAACTTCAACATTGATACGGGGAGAGGGGTTTGTCCCATGTATTTTTGTCGAGGATTGTAGGTAACTCATGTTTTAGAGAACCTGTGGTTTACCAAGCATTTGGCTATTTTACATGGGGTAGGTAATCAACTTTAAACTTCTGGCAGACCCTTTTGAGGGGCCAGTTCAAATCTAAAATCTCAAAGACTGATCTTCATGATAAACCCACCTTACTATGACCCTGGCCAGGGATTGAATTAACTCTAAATCTCTTGATTGCTAACTTTCATTATTTTAAATACCACCAACTTTTATTACATCAACTTGGCCACAGCAAAGAAATAGCACAAATTTCTTTGATCAAAGCAACACTTTTCTTTGAAAGAAATATTTTGGCTGAAGGTAAACAATCATCAATTAAAGCAAGACCAAGGAAACATGTTTAGGGCCAGGTACCTAACAGATAAACACAAGGTTCTCTTTTCTGTTATTCTCTCTAATTTTTCTGCTTACTTCATACAATTCTTTACTGTTTTCTCTTCTCACCCTATATCTTACACCCGACTTTAGTTCTTTCTAGCCTTTAAATCACGTGAACTCTCTCCAGATCTGTGTATATCAATTTTTTTATCACCTTAAACATCACAACACGTACATTAATGTAATTACCATTTCTCTTTCAATCTAGTCAACCAATGGCATAGTGACCCACACTTAATATCAATGATTATGGTGAACCTAATCGTGTGTACTATTTTTAACTATTTTTGGAGAATCTTCAATCTAATTTTTGTCATCATGATCTCAAATGGTCCA
Source organism: Holothuria scabra (assembly GCA_037179385.1). NCBI lineage: Eukaryota > Metazoa > Echinodermata > Holothuroidea > Aspidochirotida > Holothuriidae > Holothuria > Holothuria scabra. Next base: position 53,733,316 of record CM074182.1, read on the forward strand.
AGGGCATTAAATTATGTCCACCCATCATGGCTGTCTTCAGTTACACTTTTTCATGTAAAGTAAAAGTGTCTGGTTTTTAACACTCAACCTACTTTGCGGTGATTAGCTTACCCCTCTCTCAATTACATTGGTTTTATGATGGCTCCAGCATCTAAATCTATATTTCCTCTCATGACAGCTTTAACTTGGGCTCTTAATTCAGCTGCCTTCAGCCATCAACATCTATGACAAATGCACATGAAAGTCTCATTGTACGATGAAATCGCAGGAAATTTTGCAGGAACCGTCACTTATTGCCCTCCTAAATAGTTCAACACATCGCAGTCAAACTTGAGTCTTTAATTTTTAGTTTTTGAAAGTCAAGGAAATTGCAAGGCATTTTAAGTTTTGCTTCTTATGATAGGAACAGTGGTGAATGAACTTCACACCATAGTTCTAAATGTAGAATAAGTTTAGAATACATACAAAATTTAAAAATTCTGAGAAGTTACCATCATTTCTGTATCTAATATTACATTGACCTACGGCATGGTCACACGCTTAGCATCTGATTTGCAGGTCTCGCGTTCCTAATCCTGGCCAGATGATACCGAAGACTTAATTTGAGAATGGAACCTAGTGCCACTATTCTGGGTGCTCAAAATAAGCAATGGAGTAGTGGAAACAAGCCAGTTAGCTACAACTGGAAAAATGGCCCTCTCAACCCAACTCAAACCAATTGGTTAGCAACAGAGTCATAAAACTCCATAAAAAAATTAAAAAATTAAAAAATTACAATTTTTAATTTACAAACTTTCAAATTAATCCAGCCTCCTCATAGCTTTGAATGGCATAACTGTCAGCTACACTTCCAGTGAAGTAGCACCACCAGAATGAAATTCAAACTCAAAATGAGCAAGTAATCAGCCAATCAGACCTTGTGATCACTGGTCCATTATATAATGGTGTATCTCTTCAAAATTGTCAGAAAAGGACAAATTGACGCTACAAATTATTTTAGGTTTTTGAGATATGAAGCAAGACATTTTTAATACATTTTATGACTGCAACTGTTTCACAACCATCTAACTTCAAAGCCCAATATTAGATGCAACACAAAATGTGCCCTGTTCTTACAATTTTAAGAAAAAAAACCATCAATATAAATCAATTCCTCCCTAAAATTGAGAAATAATGCATACATCCATTAAAAGTCAAACATCTCATCTCGAACCCCTTCAAAAAAGAATCAAACTGGAATTCAAACCAATTTTATGCACCACATTTTCATACTTTTTCATACATCACAAATGTCAAAAGCAGATTTATGAAAACACAAAGCTCAATTTTGTTTTTGTTAATGATTTAAGTTCAAAAATAAATGAGAAACAGGCTTCATTACTGTGAATTCCTTCTGATTCAAATAAGTCATACAGATATAACCTGATGAAGCATCATTGGTCTTCCATAATATTGGGTCTGTTTTCCATCAACCACAGCTTCTTAAACTGAGGTGGCATGACAACAAGCCTGTAAATTTTTACAACACTAACAATTTTTGCAGCTGTCATGAAACACCCAGTTTAACCATTTTCTGATCATTCTCTAAATTGGAAATAAGCTTAATTTCACAAATGTGCAATACAAATGGCCTGGGAGCATCTGCACTTATGGTGTCCCCTTCTCCCCTCCCCCTGTTAAGAACTGAAAATGGAACAATTATTAATTTGAAAGTCTGCTTCCCCCTGTGCCCAGACAAGATACCATTCTTAACAAAAAAATTCCGAGGGTGGGGGGGGGGGAGGCAAATGTGTAAAAATTGTCAATGGGAAACTTCACACTCTTTGGAAAATTTTCAGAGGGAGAGGGATCAACCCCTTTGATCCCTCCTTGGCTACAGGCCTGCTGCACTTCACTCATGGCGAGTGAAAAGTTTGGTGGCCAGCCTGACTTTAACTGTTTGGTTAGAAACTGAACCATCAAACTCCCTCTATACTTAGTGCTGAATGTATGTGTTTTAGCTGTAGTGTCCAACCTATCTACTGGTTGACCACAGACCAATTTCAAGTCGATAGTAAGGGGTGTAGGAAAAATTGAAAAAATAAAGCTTTTAACATAACTGTTTATTTTGTTTTGTCATAATAAATTGAAAACCTGCAATCCTCGACAAAAATGCATGAGAAAACCCTGCTCAACATATTGATGTTGAAGTTTCAGAACAACTTGGGGGGACAGGGGATGGTGATCTATTCATTTCTTGCTTTGATTGCTTCGTCCCATATTTGAGGAGGATTAATGCTGATGGTATAATATCTGCATGTAGAGTGCACAAAATCTGCACTATCGACACATTAAAACTAGACATCCCTGCCTTCATAACCGAAGTACTGCTTATACAAAACTCTCAGAAGTGTCACAATTTGGTATGCAACAGTGCATACAACTCTAGGAGAGGCATATGTACCATATCCTCAGGCTTTGGTGGTTGAAAACTCAAATTGACTCAGGGCAGAAGAGGTAAGGATGACACCTAGAATGAGGCTAGTTATGGCAATCTAGGAAATAGTTTCTGCAGAAAATTTTCTCTGTATTCGTTAAATGCGATGGTAGAGCTCCACTTGAGTAGCTTTGGCAGCACTTCTGACAAAAAAAAATTGTTTCAGTCTGTTTTAGTAGTTGTGAGGTCAATACTGCAGGTTGGGAACGATGTGTGAGGGTTTGCATTGTTGACACTACACTATCTTGGGAGGTTGGCTTCTTGAAAAGTAGATCTAGGGTCAAAAAAAGTTCTGTGACCTGTTATAGTATCTGCACATGGCACATTATGGAGGTGTGCCAAGTTAAAAATTGTTCAACTATTACATGATTTTAAAGGTTACATAACAACATAAAATTTTATTGAAACACCAACAAAAGGGTTAAATGATTTTGAAAAGATTATAAAGTATGTAGTCTCTTAATGATGTCATCTCTTTCTAAAAATAACACTGATTTTATCAGAATGCTATAAAAATTACTCCACACAATAGGTTGTTTAAATGAATCAAACAAATGGGGAGTCATGTTTCACCATGAAAAAATCACAGGATTCTTTATGAAATGGAATATGGAATGCAGAAGGAAACTAATTGAAGGTATTGTGACATGCCAGCAGAGTGCCCTGACTTTGCATTCTCATACCTCTTCAAAGTTAACATGTTTCTGGAGCAAAATCTATGCAGAAATAATTATGTGGAGTATTGAACAGTATCGACATTTCTCTAGCTAATCCTATATCAATTATCTCTGAATTACTCATCAGAAAGTTTAAAGTTTCATACATGATTATTTTCAAGTACACTATGTAAAACTTCCAGGATAACACCCTCAGGACATCCTTAAGTCACAATATCCTTGAAACAAAGGTTAACATAAAAAACAACATTATGCAAATGCAACATAAACACCCCAGTAGATCAAAAACAGTGAAAGATGTAACTGTTATCTGAGTTTGTTACGTGATGTGTGCCCTCAAGTGATCTGTTGTTTCAATGAATTCACATTGAATGAAAAGCAATGAGCTCATACTTGACTAGCTTGTTAGCTAACCCCAAATGGCACATAACTTTTTGTGTGTTTTGGTGTATCTAGTTATGTCAATTAATCAGACGTGGAACCTGGCTATATCAGTTGTATATGTAGTGTGCTTCATTTCATCCCTTGGGCAATAAGATGTAATCAGACAGACAGAGAAGGATGATGTTTCAAGAAGTGAGAAGGAAAGTTTCATCATGTGTTTTGATTATTTAATGCATCAACAGAGCAACTATCTTATCAAGGTAATGAGGGAGTTCACACCTGCAATTGTCCATGTACGATGTACAATCTTTAATAACAATATCATGGGGCAGATCCAGGTTTTTACAAGGGAGGGGTGATCTCACAAGGGAGGGGTAACTCCATGAGAGAGATCCCACCTTCAAGAGTCAATGTGCAAAGTACAAGTACAACAGTAGGGACAGATACAGGATCTTGTAATTAGAATCAAGAAGTTAACCCCATGAGGGAGTTTCCACCTTCAATGTTAATGTAAAAAGTACAATTTCAGTATCAGCAGTATCAGGTAAAAATCTCAGATTTCACAAGCCAAGAATTAACTTTTGGAGCAGGGATTCTACCAGAAACATGAAAGGGGGGGGGAGAGGATTTATTGCTGCTAAAAACCACAACCAAACTGATGCTTTCCCAGGTTCAAGTCCAGGAAATAAACTCACACCTCCTGTGGGGCAATAAAAGCAAGATCCCCTGTTCTCACTCAAAAAGGAACACATGAGCCTCTTAGTTTGATCAAATTCTGGGTGGGATAACCAGTGCTGTTAAAATACAGGGTCCTTTAACTGCTTAGTCAAGAAAGGGAATTGATTGCACTTCACTAATTTTTTTTTTTCAAGAGGGGGATATCATAAGCAACAGAACATTGATAACCAATTTCCAATTTAAAAGGAAATGTGCGTATTGTTTTACTTTCCTTCAAAACACAGGTAGATGGGGGCATACACCCCTTTTTTGAGGGAGCAAAATTTATTTAGATCCTACTAAATAAAAAAATACATATATTAAAAAAAAAAAACCTGTGGCCTTTTTTACACAGGTCTGTCCCTAACATATCCTTACATTTAAAACAAATGTGCAGCTGAACTGTAAGATTTGGAAGGGCAACCTTTTGTATTTTGGGGAAAAGGAAAATCAAGCAGGGACTTCCACACCATTTAATTACCAATCTCCGCTGATGTAAATAGAACTTTTTGAGTAAGAACCTAATTTTGAAAAGACTCTACCCTTTTGGAGCTAGCAACCTGTTTACTTTCTACAGGTTATACATTCAGAGAGAAAAATATACTATTAAATTAACGAATACATCATTCATCTTTGATTTTCACAATCCTTAATTAAAGACCTAACCCTTGATGCTTTTATCCTATGCAGTACTCCAGCTCTCCTAACCAACTTGTTTTTAGCCTATCCCCCCCCCCACCAACCCAACTGTCTAAAAATCATCTTCAACCAGACACAATCTCAGTTTATTGCTTCAGAGTGAGTACACAAGACCCCAATTTGTAACCAAAACATTCTACAATCTTGGACAAAACTGTTGGGACACTTTGCCATAGTATTCTTGAATTTCAGTTCAAAGGCTTACGTGAATTCCCCTCCCCTGCTCACCCTTTCAATTTTGCGCTGAAAGAGTGACTGTATGCCGTGAATAGGCTAACTGTGGTCACCATTGCAAAGGGGAGCAAGGGTGTCCCAAGAAGTTTTGTCCAAGATTGTCTGAGCTCCACGCGTATTATTTACAAGAACGAATTCAATAGATAATGCTTCATTTTTCGGGCCGACTTTTTCGAAAAAGTTTTTTCGGAGGCTTATAGGTCTGAGGATTTTAGCATAAAGAGTTAGTAGCATGAAGAGTTGTTTTAATGTGTTGTTTGATTCATTTGTATACATTTATTTAGAGTCAGGATGATAGTAAAGAATAGACTGTTGCAGGTATTCTTGGGGTACTTGCATCTCGAAAGCCATGGGCAGAGGTACGGGCAGAACGCTTACCAATTCCTCTTCGTAATACAGATGCAAAACCAATTAAAAAACATGTTTAAACTTGGAGGAGGCAATTTTAGAGCCAATAATTTAAGATTTGAAATACGGAAAGAGACTTTTGAATATTTTTCAGGCCCCGGTAATTGCCAGGATACGTTCTATTCCGATACATACTATATATATACATATAACCAAAACAATTTCATCCATGGATAGAAAAGTCTGACTCCTATTGCAAACTGGTGTTAAGAAGACGATATTTTAACTGAAAGAGCGCCACAATCTACCATGAAATGCTAAAGGCACATCTGAGATCCAAGCTTTTAAAATATAACGATGGTAGATCGTTAGTTAAGGCTGGTTTTTGGCATATTTAGAAGCAAATTGCACCCCTGTGACTCCATTTTTCACGTCACATGAAACTGGTCACGCATGCTTTTTTCCCTCTTTAAAAGGAAGCAATTTCATTGCGTTTTGCTTCCAAATTTGCTTTCAAAATAAATGGTAGACCGTTTGGTAAAACTTATCTTTCACAGCCGGTCTTGTCAAGTTCGCATGTACGGCATACTTTTTTCTTGAGAGAACACGGTAAATTACTTTAAAATGAAGTTATAGGCAGGATACAGCAGTGCCTCTGTACTCCAAAATGAACTTTTCCGGTAACACGTCACTGCTTTGAACAAATTTAAAATACATAAACACGAACATTTTTTCAATATTCTTTTTATTTTTACCCGCTAAGACAGTGTAAACCAAAAACCAGTCACTGTTGAGAACAGCTACATGAACGATTGGGCGCTTAAACTTATTCCCTTTTGCAAATCAACCCATCAAGACAAAATCACACTTTCTACTGTGTGACGCGAGTAGTTCTAACTTCTCGAAATTCTCAGAAAACCTTGGACAAACTGTTGGGACACTGCCATAATATTCTTGAATTTCAGTCCAAAGGCTTACATGAATTTCCCTCCCCCGCTCCCCCTTTCAATGTTGCGCTGAAAGAGTGACTGTATGCCGTGAATAGGTTTACCGTGGTCACCATTGCGAAGGGGAGCGGGGGTGTCCCAAGAAGTTTTGTCCAAGATTGCAGGTACAGAACATGTTGTGCAATATGAGTTTTGGTACTTCGCATTTTTTGAACTCTGAACAATCAAAGAGCTGTGCCAATTAGGAATTTTATGGACTACTAAAAAATTGTAGTTTGTGGTGAGAGAGTTAGCACTTTAAAAGGCCAATTCTCTCACCCAAAACTACAATTTTGGTACCCAGGTACCGAAATTCTCAAGTGGCTCAGCTCTTTGATTGACAGCTAATTCAAACAATGCAGAGTGCCAAACCTTATATTACACAGCACAAACGGTACTGAGAGTGTTTTGATTATATAAATTGAGTTTTTCCATACTCACCCTGAAGCAATATACTGAGATTATGTCTGGATGAGGATGAATTTCAGACAATTGTGGGAGGAGCTTCAGTAAGAAGGTTAGGAGAATTGGTACTGTTTGGGATGAGGAAACTGGGCCTTTAAGAGAAGCTAACTCTCACCCTTAACTACAATTTTTGTAGTAGTCTAAAGAAATACTCAATTGGTACAGCCCTTTGATTGACAGCAAGTAAAAAAAATGGAGAATACTATAACTCATTTTACAAATCATTTACTATGGGCTACCAGTTGAGTGTGTTTTGTTTACACATGGGGATCTTGTACACTCTCTCTGAAGCAGTAAACTAAAATTGTGTCTAGATAAGGATGGGCCTAATGCAGTTCTGGCATGGGCCTTTAACCCTTTACCGTTGTGCTCCGATCGGGGCACATTTGCGCGCCTCGGGAGTGGGCAGAAAAGCGGACGTAGCCCGCCCTGCATCGGCTTCGGTAGGCCATTGACCCGTGACCTTAAACTATTGTCTCTCTCGCTGTTGTGGCCGAATTTTCGGGTAGCTACTCGTAGTTTCGAGCTACCCGTGAAACAGTAAAGATGTGTGACAGCCGAGCTCTCCACATGGGTCCAAAAGGACCCAAACAACGGTAAAGGGTTAAAATAAGCTTGTGGAGTGTGTTTACTGCAAAGCTGATGCCACTGTCTCTGCGTGTGTGCACGTAAACCTTTAGCCGAGTGGTGCAGATATTTTAGCTTAACCCTTTACAGTTGTGCTCCGATCGGGGCATCTTTGCGCGCTTCGGGAGTGGGCGGAAAAGCGGACGTAGCCCGCCCCGCATCGGCTTCCGTAGGCCATTGACCCCGTGACCTTAAACTACTGTCTCTCTCGCTGTTGTGGCGGAATTTTCGGGTAGCTACTCGCAGTTTCGAGCTCCGCGTGAAACAGTAAAGATGTGTGACAGCCGAGCTCTCCGCATGGGTCCAAAAGGATCCAAACAATGGTAAAGGGTTAAAGTAAGTGGGTCAGATGAACTGGAAATGTTTGGGGTCAGAGGATTAGGCCTTTAAGATAACAATCTTGTTTCTTATGAACTGTAATTAAACCTGTACTTTTTTATCTTATTTCATGGATTTTTACCCTTCCCTTAATAAAACAGAAAAAAAATTTATCTAAAAACTTTTCACTTCAATAGGCAGTAAAATAAATTATAAAGAGATGTTCTTAAGAACGTATGGTTCCTAATAGATACTACGATGGGAAAAATAGCACCCCATTAGCAGACAGTCTTTTGTCTGTAGGACAATACATTTATGGAAAATAAAGTTCTTTTGACTTCTACACAATCTGAGTTTGCGCAGTGTCTGCTAGCTGTCGCATAAAGGAGCTGATATCACAAAACCACTTTTGTAATTCTGCAAAAGCAGCTATATGTAATACTATAAAAGTTTGCACATACATGTGCCAGCTTTTAAAGGGATTGTCCTCTCACCACAACTACATTTTTTGAAGTAGCCTACAAAAATTCTCTTCTGGCAGCTCTTTAATTGGCAGCTACTTCAAACATTACAGAGTACCTGCTACCAAAACTTCCATTTCACAGCATGAACTGAGCTGAGAGTGTTTTGATTATCGGGCTTTTCTATACACACCTTGAAGTAATAAACTGAAATTGTGTCTGGATGGGGATGAATTTTAGACAATTGTAGGAGGGGCTTAAGTAAAAATGTTAGGAGAATTGGTACTGTTTGAGATGAAAGCACTAGGTCTTTAGAAGTAGCCACAACATAAGTTGTCAATTTAATATGTGAACTATGTCATTATAAGTATGGTCACACAGACAGAAACAGTAACAGTAACTGTTCTGGAACCAATAGCATGGGCAACTCATGATAATTAAATATTTTTTCTCCATTTTATCATAACAAACAAGCCAACTATGTAAAAATGTTGTACTGCTTTAATCAAAACCAATATTTTTTACAGCATCAATTAAGTTTTTAAAATGAGATAATGGAACAACAAGTTTCATCAATATTCCATTACATATAGGCCTACCAACAGTGTTACATAGTCTACAGAATCATGTCAACATTAATCATGATATCCTGGAAACAGTGTTATGTGTAATGGAATCACAAACTGGGACACGTACCAGAGCCAAGTCAGTGCAATATATACAATCCAGGAGCCAATAAAGAGTTCAACCAATAGCTCAATTGATGAAGAAAGGAGTCCTAGCAGGCGGCTCCTTAGCTACTCTGCCGACCCTGGTCACTAGTATGTAAAGTACCTCATGTACAATGTGTTTGGTCTAACAGTAAGAGCATCCGCCTCTCACGTGGAAGGCCCTGGTTCTATTCCCAGGTCAAGTCATACCAACCAAAAATGGAACCCACTGCCGTTGTGTGTGATGCTCGAGCCGCATAAGCAATGGAGTGAAAACAAGCCAGTGAGCCACAACTGGAAAAAAGGCTGTGGCAGGTTCGACTTGAACCAATAGGTTGGAAACTGGGCCATTAAAATCTATCTGACTAACTAACCTCATGAAGAAAAAGTGCTAACTATAGTTCAAAATCCCTCCAATCCCCCACCAAAAAAAAAAAGAAAAAACCTATAGTTCGTGAACCCACAAACTCTTCATCTACCTAAGAATAATTAAGACATGATGAAGCAAATTAGTACAGAGGTGGCCCTTTTTCACTGTTGGCTTGTCTCTCAGTTAGTTTACTAAAGAATTAAGCCTATAATGTCCAATATTTTTTCAATGATTAAAACAAAGCAAATTGCCACCAATGAATACAGGCCATGGCTCAAACTTACGTTTCATTCTAGCCATGCACTGATCCACCTGCTTGACAAACTTATTCCATGAGCCTAGATAGTGGGAAATCACATCTACCTGCATCTAGAGTTCAAATTTTCATCAGTAACTCTGGCCAAGGGTACCATCAATTTGGACTTGGGGTTTGGCAGTCATTAGTTCCCCCTCCTTTCTTCAGTTTCCAATGGAATTCCTGACCCGTTTTGCAAATCCTAAAATAACTTCCGAAAAAAGTTGATGTTTGATATGGATTTACCCCAATTTTGATATCATTAGTTTAGATATGTATCAAACTTGTTTCTATATACCTCCGCTTCAAAACATTCATCATTGCTAATATGATGACAAATATGGGTGATCTCTGTGGGTACAAATGTCACAAATGATATCATGTTTGATGAATTACACCTACCCTTTAAGGCAAAGTAATGCATGAACATTGACATGCTTTATGGTTTTTGGCTGTTAATTGTGATGCTAAGTATGGCATTCAATTTGTAGTGTAAACTAGGGGTTACACCCTTTTTGATGGTCATGGCTTGATGGAAATTTACAAGAGGCACATAGTTCTAAACAAAGATGTGGTAGAGAAAACAATATTTTCTAACAGGGGTACCTCAATATGCAATGCCTTAGGTAGATTGAAATGTACTGCTTAGAGTTACAGTATGTACGTACCACTGTACAAAAAAATCTTGTTCTACAGTATGGAATTTATAACAAAGCCATAAAATTCCTTTCACCAGCCTGTCAATGCAGGGCCACAAAGATTTTCGACCTGAGGTAGAAAATTAGGGGTATCAAACATAAAAATTTTGAGACTACCTGTTGTCCAGTGTTTTGAAAAAGGGGGGCCCTCACACCATGGGCTAAGGGTGGATGAGCAAGCACTGAAGGGACAAAGCCATGGCAGGGATGGAAGGTCCTGTGTAGGGGAGTTTAGGGGGAAAAAAGCTTGTTTCAAGGGACCTATAACATGCAATATGAAGGGTTCTAAAGGCTATTTATTTGTGTAAGTTTAAACAGAGTTGCAAAGGTGTTCTCTTCTTCAAAGATACTGAGATTTTTTCTTATTTTTATGGGAATGAAAAGAGAGGCAATTTACCCTCCTTCTTCTGGTAAGAGGGAAAATGATTTTCCCATACCCCCTTGACAGACACACTGGGGTCAAAAAACCTTTCTTACACCAATGAAAGCAACAGCAGTTATTTGATTACAATATTGGGGTGGGGGAGGCATTGCCTCATTTTCAACAAAAGTATGAAATTAAAATTGAAAACCAATGGGAGATTTCTCAAATATTAGGGGCCATTTTTCCCTCTCCTTGACCTCCCTGGGTCACCACCCATGATGATGAAAATAATCACAAAATTAATTACTACTCCCCAATCCCAACATAGCTTCAAAATCCAAATTTTGTTACAAATCACGCACTCCCTGGGTCACCACCCATGATGATGAAAATAATCACAAAATTAATTACTACTCCCCAATCCCAACATAGCTTCAAAATCCAAATTTTGTTACAAATCACCCAGTACTGTTTTCTCCAAATAAATATAGTTACATTAAAGTAAGATTTAACCTTACCACAAATACATCTCTCATCTCTCCAGCAAGTTGTAAGCTGATATCTAGGTACCATTAGGTAATATGTTGGTATCATAAGTTCACAACTTTACGCACCATCACGATACCATGGAAGTACTCCCTCAAGGTAGTACTTCCATGATGATACATAAATATATGTCCACCTGCCAAGTCGGGTACATCCTCAGAGTATGGATCATGCTTTACATTCTGCCAGTCCTGACAACATTACCCTGTCATAACCTGTTAATATTAAGCTACATCTGATCTCATCACTGCTGATTTGAGAAGGTCATTAGTCGTATTTAATGTCTTTGGTGAAAGTTATGTCAACAGCAAAAGAGTTATCTCCAGCAGTCTATAAGGTCCATTTCTTACTATGTACACTATTAGATTTCATTTCACATTCAACTCAAGTTAATGGATATTGTCATGATGTATGATATTCTTAATGGGTACCATGTGTCCAAGGTAAACCCTTTCTGGACACATTGTATAGAAAGATGATTCATCAATATCCAACCCATGAAGATAAACCACCAAATTCTGCTTTGACATTCATAGGCTTTGCAGTTTGCTTTAAAGGTGGGTCTAAGATTTTTCATTTCGAGCAAGTTGATGTTACCTGTAAGCTGAACAGTGGCAAAGTAAACTGTGTGCAACCTCAGCTGCTTAAATATATTCAATCTTCTTAACTCCTAAAGTGTCTTCTATAGTCAAACATCTCTGGTAAGTTAGAATAACTCTCAAAAAGAATTTGAATAAGACAAAGCAATGATACAAAAAAGGCATGGAAGTGGTTAGAACAAAGCAAAAAAATTGTCCCTATACACCATCATCAAGAGGAACCTCATGACAACTACAATGAAGTAATAAACCACTTTTAACCGCTTTTAAAAGTGTTTCACGTTTCATCCATTCTTAATTTATTAATTATGTACCTATCCCCCAACAGTATTCAATGAAATCACATTCCACTATTTTCTCACTACTTTCAAGGACCTTTAAAATACAGTTAGATCTCATACTTCTGTCTTTTTTCCAAAAGGTAACATTTCTGAGCACTTTGAAAATCAGAACAAGTCCAAGTGCATCCTAAAATTTAAATTTCCTCACTTTTCCAGAACCTTTTGTAAAATTGCTCACTTTCCCTGCCTTTCCATGCCTGGATAATCAAATTTTAGTTTTCCCTTATATTTTCAAGGATTTCAAGTACATAGTAACCCTGTCCTTACCCTCCATCATTACAGGATCATATAAAAGTATCCCCATTGACCTTGATACCAAAAATCTCTAAAGGATTAAAGGGCAGGAGCAGTCATCCCAAATTGAAGAAGTGTAGTAGACTGTCCAGTTTCATGATTGGCTGTTGAGAGTCATGTGACAATGCTTTTTCTCTTCAAATGTGAATTTTATCAGAAATAACTACTTGCTTTGCCTGGAATATGCAATAGTAAAGTCATAAAATGTAAAGATACTTTGAAGAGAAATAAGATGAAAATTGAGTTGTTTAGCTTTTTCTTCAAAATAAGTTTGGGGGACTGCTCTTTACCTTTAAATTGGTAGCACCATGCAGCCAGCTCCATATCTTGTTGAATTTCTATAACAGGGTAAATGGGACTTGATTGATACTATTACAGAAGTCTTACACCTATTGCATGACAAGTTCTCAATAAATAGTTGGACATTTTTACCACTCACTTCTAGTTAAAATAAGATATAGATCCTGCTTGGTGCACAAATGCAATACTGTAACTGCTCAGTGCCAGCAGACGAAAACTGAAAACACTTATTTGAGGTTTATCTGATTGGTCAAATCTGACAGGTGCCATTGCTAACACCAAAAAGTGGTAGGCTTGTCAACTCATGATAGACAAACTTCAAGGCACTATATTGACACAGTCACAACAGAAGGTTACATTCTTTTTGGCTCTCAGAGGATCACCTAATAAACTGAATGGGGTACTTTTCACTTTGGCAAAGTTGATGACAAAGATGACATGTTATTTGGCCTGGCATAGAGAAGAATAAAATCTGCAAAGCCACAGTGAGTGGGAAGAACCATGCTCCTGTCTAACATTCCTACATGACATCTACTTTTTTCAATTTCTCAAATATAACTCAAACATTACTCTATTACTTTCTAACCCTCCCTTTCTGAGCATAGGTAGACTAATTCCATGGGTGTATTAAAGTAATTTTTGACAAAACTCCTTGTTAAATAAGTTAACAAAATAAAGGATGAAATTAACAAATCTGCAAGAATTTTGCCAAGATAAATTGCACAACACAAATACCAAACAAAATTGCAATTGGGAGAGATTCAGATCTAAATTGAACTGGCTTTAAATATGTGTTCATGGAAATAAAATACTACATGAAAAAGCTTTCAAAAGAATTCAAATGTTCAGATGTTTTTTTCAGTTATTTACACATTAAAAACAAAAGTCATTAAATGATAATCATAGGCAAGAGAAGTTAAGCTCCCCCCAGGCCCCCCAGTGCATAATACTACAAAAGGAAACATCAATAATATGTTAAAGAAAAAGGGAAAAGTAAACAAATACATGTCAGGTATCCATATGCACAATGAATAATAAAATTCCAAAAGCAAACTTTTCATTTCGTATTCACTTTTTGAAAGGGGGCAATTAATTTCATTGCAAAAATTAGAGGGAAATCCAAATAGACTGGTATCCATTTTTTGTACATAATATCTCACAAAACTTGGGTTCATGAGATACTTAACATTTGACTGATAAGCAGCCCAGGAATAAAAGAGCAGAAAAGGGCTAGTTCCATTTGGAACATCCTTCCCCCACCTCACTCTCACCCTTCCTTTTATATCCCTCCCTTGCTTGTCATCATTTTTATCTCACACAGGTCAATACCAGGCCTACCAATCGTGAAAGTACTGCCTTTGAGGTACAGTAGTACTTCCACGAACCAATCAACTGTAGTCCACTGCTGAAATGAGGCCTAATGGAAGTCTATGAGTATGGCATCTGGTGTAAGATAAAAGCCAACTTGCTACTTTTATGGTCAATGTACTGAGGTGAAAAAATATAACTTTTTACCTACTTCTAAAGATATATTTAGTATGTTCTCAAATGAAAGAGGCACATCATATGCAGAAGGTATCCTTCTATATTACTGAGGCCCCTCAGGGAATGCTGTTCTTTTTATATACCTAAATAGTGAACCCTCTGGGGACTTCAGTTGCTGTACTTATTCTAATATGCATTCCCTCAAAAATCAATATGACCTTAAAGTATTACTATCTCAACTTTCAAAGAGTAACTAATATTAAAGCTGTCCACACAGCTTTAAAGAGGGCGCTATTTTTCAAATCTTGTCATTCTGTAGAGGATTTGCAGTATGGCTTAGCAGTATGGCTTAGCACAGTGTGAAAACATCTTTGCATGATTTAATTACTGTCAGTTAATGTTGATTTCCTTAAGGCAAACATATGTCTTCACTTGAAACACAGCTATATCCGAGTTTGATGAAGATAGTGACAACAGCTCAATATCTGCTTTGTGCAAGAACTCTTGATTGTTGCTTCAAGGGTTAAACAAGTGGTTTGGCGGAGATACTTCTAATTGTTTATTGAATAATGTCATAAGGGATTTACAAAAGCCGGTATAACAACAATGAATTCAGAAAAAAAAAAAGATGGTATAATAACAAGAAATTTAATGCCATCAAAATCAATCATAGAATTAAGTATCACTTTCAATTTAGCTTTAAGAGAATTGGAGTAATGATAGTTTCAGACAAGAGATGTGTTAATTGTACATTAATGAGTGTTATACTCTGACTTTAATCATAGACCTGAAATTCAATAACATGTTTTTGATTTGGTTGTAAGGATGAATGAGCATGAAAAATATAGGACAGGGGAGTGACAGGATGGAAAGAAAAAAATATAAAATTATTTGTAGAGGATACAGCTGAATGGCATTTATGCAGGTATGGATCACAAGTTTTGTAGAAAGGGCTGTATTTGTGCCTTGAAAATATGTACACTCCACTCAAAGAAATTATTAGAGATATAAAATGTTACATGTCACAAAACAATGAAATTCTTGTGCCTAATTACAACACATGTGTTGGTACGTAGGTTTTATAAGTATAATTGCTACACCATAAGCAATACCATGATATTAAAATATAAACTTGTTTTAAAACTGTGGGGTCCATAGAATTTCAAAGAAGGCATATATATTCATTTTCATTTCATGTTAGTTATTACCAACATTACAAAATGTAAATGATGAGAACTGTAGTCCAAAAAACAGCTTCCCCAACTCATATGTGTAGATGAGTCAAAATTATTTCCACCGTAAGAACCGTGCTCAATTTCAAAACTTAAACAAAAAATGAAATGTTAAGAAAAAAAAATTGAAATAAAAACTTTCTGAACAGGTAAACTTGTCTGCCTTTGTTAGGAGAACTATATTACAAGTTACAGTACCTGACAATAAGCGAATATGTTGAATTAAGTAATTGGCACGTCAAGTCCTTGGCATAGATACATACATAACATCAACCAGCTCATTGAAAAAGAATAATGAAAAATGTGTTACAACTCAAGCGAAGTATACACTCGTGCAGATATTAAAGGATAAACTGTTTAGATGTAATAATTGATCTTTCTCTACAATTTCTGTTGCCTGACATTATAACCATGCAGGCCTCTATTTTATTTATGTTATATCAAAGATTGTGTTTATATTTCATGCAACAGCACCATCATCATCTAAACTGTAATATTTTATCAACTTATGGCCAAAATGCATTTTGCAGACATATCGTGGGGGCCACGGATGAGGTGGAATAAACAAACACGAACACCAAATATAAAGACTACGAAAATCGATCAGATCTCTTGAAAATAATTGTAGAGTCTGAGCAAAACATGATGTTAACAATTACTTATAATGACAGGTAGTGGAAACATTCATTTCTGCTTGCGAAAAGGGAGAAACAGAACTTAGCTGCAAGCCACTTCCACAATTTATATCTTCTTTTATCACAGCTAAAGAAACACGATATCATAGTAAAGATGTCCACCTAAGGACTCAATCATTCAAACATGTTTGACTGAGTTTTTGACAACATGTCTGTTTATAAGAGATAGTACTTTGTTCTTGGTTTATCTCATCTTGAGATGGGAACACATCTTTCTGACCTGCCCCAAATCATAAAACAAGAAAAACAGAATTCTGGTATCTTCTTAGCTCAATTTATGACTCCGACTCAGGGAGTGCCTAGGTCTAGTTTATAAGCCATGCATGTAATTTCCATTTGCGAAAATATGAAAAATTGAATTTATTAAGGGATCCAAACAAGGTCCAAAATAATATGTCAATCTTTTGTCCACCAATCAAGATATTGATGAGCTTGAAACCTGTAAACTACATTTCATTGGACTGCATGAAGTGTAATTTAGGTCTTCAAGGGCAGTTGTTTTATTACGTTATTATTAAAAACAACCATCAGTGTATTAGAAATATAAATTACAACTTCACACTGGAGAGCTAACATACTCGACAGTTTCAGTCAAATTTGGTTTATGTTTCCAGCACTTTCTGGGGAGCCAATGTTCATGACTTTTCCTTGACTTTCCAAGGACCTTATAAAAAAATTCTATGACTTTTCTCTTGACCTTTCCAATAAACTAAACATAACATCTGAGGCAAAAAAACAATAAATTTTTGTATTTCCAGTGTGGACACATTTTCATATTGCAAATCGTTATGAATGTGAATGAAAAAGTGTCAATTGACTTCTTTACAGCAGGACATCACATAATTTCCCTCAATTTCAAATTTTCCTCAGAATTGAAGATTTTTCCCAATTTCATTATGTTTCCAAGTTCTCCATGGCCTCTGAAAGGCTGCTCCTGATGGATTTAACATTAGATTACTGTTAGATTGCAAATCAACTTGGCTTTGACCAGGTCAGGAATCAAATCACAGTGCCCATTTGCTAGGCTTCATCACTTAATTTATATGACACCACCTTTATCATCTAAGTCACAGAACAATAACAAAGTGTTGTTGCTGTTTAAGTAAATCAGTATCCCCTCCCCACAGCTATGATTGGTATTCTACAAAATTGATATTTTACAACCAGATGAGATGGTACAAGAGTAGTAAACACATTAGCACACATATAATACAGTAGCAAAGATTTTTGTTCAGTTCACTGCGATCACTGCTGTGACAACACTTAGCATCTGCTGCCAGCACTCAAACCCCCAAAATAAACTTGTGTCAGAAAACTGATAGACACTTCCTTTCCATAGCCATGATTATTACTTTTGAAGGGTAACCACTGACACCATTACACATTGCTATGCATACACTGAGAAGTCGGCAAAATATGACAGTAACACAACCATAAATATCAGGGCACCCTCACTCCATTGTGCGATTAGTTTAACTAGGTTTGGGTAGAATTTCTGAGGTGAGTGGATATTAGAAGTTAAGAGGCAGGTACCCCACAGATCAGGTGGGCAGAAGCAGGCTCAGATGGGCAGTAGTTCCCTAAAGGTGCAGATTTTCAAGTAAAACCAATCCACAAGTATGAACTGTCAAACATACAATGAGGAAGATGACTGGAGTGATGGGGTACAAAGTGTATTGCAATCAGACCAAAGTCTGGCCTCCATCTCCACTGTGCTATGAGTGTCTCATTGCAGATAGGTTGGATGTAAAGCCCCGTCCACACTCTGCAACTCAATAGGACACAACTCATGGGAAGATTGTTCAGATGTGTTGCAAGCAGACATGCAACCCAGTTTACTGTAATGCAACCGAACACGCAACTGACAGCAATGATGGACTTCTGGGATAAAGCGAGCAAAGATCAGTTAATTCAAATGGACAGAACACATTCTTGTCTCTTCAACATAATAAATGAAGTGTATGTTGAACTTTAGAATTTTGCTTGAATCCCTTCATGGACCTGCAACTTGTTGCACAATGTGGACACTGTGTTCTTAAAACTAGTTGGTCGTCAGCCATTCACCTCTACAAGACAGACTCGTTGCAATAAGTTGGGTTGCAAAGTGTGAATGGGGCTTAAAAGAAGATCATTGTAGAACACTAAGTTTTCAAGTTTTGTCATGTGCTTAGCTATCCAGTGCCATAGCTTAGATGGTTTCAGGTTCCTGAGGACCCCCTAAGTCTCACACAAACTGAGTTTGAAACCAGCACCCCAACTGAAACTTTGTGGGGTAAAAAAGATTCTATCTCTTTCTCACGTACCCATCATTCAAAGCACCTGCCCCCCCCCGCCCGAATCTTGAAAAGTGGCACGCCCAGTGTCCACAATGGGGGAACTTTTGGCAATGCCTACTGTGCTTAACAACTGTAATACTACTTTAACAGAACTATAAATGTGACTAGTTTGTGAAAATCAGTTTTGCACAAATTGCACATACATGGAAGACATGCTATTCTTCAGTAAATTATTTGTGTCTGACAAGCATGCTACTGGAAATTTTCCTATTTTCAAGCCTAATTGATTGGCTTAAGGTTAGACAAAATTCTTTCAGTTTGTCTGAGCATGCATGTGACAAGTTTTGATAAGGGCAGATGACCCACCAGGACTTGTGTTTAAAGAGAATACTGTATAGACTACAACTTAAATTTAAATGACCTGGTATCACAAAAGTAAGTGTACCCTCCTATTTGCAATGTACAGACAATTTTCACTCATAGAAGTATCGTTACAGAGATGTAAAATAATTGCTAATTTAAAATAAGGATAAATTAGATGGAGTTTTACAAGCAGCCCAGTTCCCAGCAGATTGGTTCAAGTCAAGCCGGTCACTGCCTTTTTTCTAGTTGCTACTCACTGGCTCATTTTTCCTACTCCATTGCTTATGCTGAGCACTAAGCACAATGGCAGTTTTTAAAGTCTTTGGTATGATCCAGCCAGGAGCCGAACTCCCAACCTACTGACTGCAAGTCTGATGCTCTGTACCCCTTGACCATGCAGTCGGTCCAGATTCAGGTTCACTTAAGAAGGAAGATGGGATTTGACAACACAACAACACAAATGTGTAATATAGTATCCAATGCAGTTCAAATATATATGGCTCAAGTTCTTCCCTTTAGTTGCCTCTTATGCTTTTTGAAGGAAAATGAAAAAAAAAAGGTTTCATTTTCCCACATTTGATAAGTGTACAGTTCAACAAAACTGAAATTTCCATGACTGTAAGTCAAATTTTCTAATACTGAGTGTATTGACCTAATACACAATTTCTTAAAGGAAACAGTGCTCTTACAACAGGCTGGAAATACTGAGGGCATATTCTACGATCCCCGCCTACAGCTGGGTGAGAATCAGATTCACATTCAGGTAAGCAGTTTATTGGTAGTTGGTGAAATATACCTGTGATAATCTCCTTTCCACTAACTTCTCATGAAACATTTCAAACTAACAGGTAAAGAGCAGTCCCCCAAAACTTATTTTGAAGTAAAAGCTAAATAACTCAATTTTCATCTTATTTCTCTTCAAAGTATCTTTAATTACATTTAATGACTTTACTATTGCATATTCAAGGTAAACCAAGTACTTACTTCTGGTAAATTTCACATTAGAAGAGAAAAAACAGTCACATGACCCCCAACTGCCAATCATGAAACTGGACAGTCTACTACACTTCTTTAATCTGGGATGATGACTGCTGCTGCCCTTTTAGTAATAATTCTTTTAAATGTCTGCAGTCATCGGTGGAACACCCTTTTGTTTCCATCTATTTGCTCTAAAATTAATTACACATTTTCTTTTTATTAAGTATGTTACTATTTATCTCCTCATTTTGTTATTAAGTTAATACCTATTTGAAAAAAGGCTGACTGTTTTAGAATATGATGAGGTCTTTCCCATACCAAACAATAAATCACCATACTGAAAGCTAGATCAGCATGTACATAAACTACACATAAGCCCCTAATGTAGCTAATCACTTACTAGATCTCTTTAAACTGTTATAAAGGTCGTTAACCTTTTGTACCTTACATCATGCAACAGATAAAGAAGCTAGTAGCACTATAAATCACTACATTATTTGAGAGCATGCATGCATTGCCATTTTATCAATTCTTTTAGTTTCTTCACCTTTTCCTTGCAAAATGAAAAAAGTATTTAATATGTAAATGACAGATGCTGTGTGTATAGTTTCCAAACTTCTTGTTTCCAGGTCATATGTAGCTGCTTGCAAATACCCGCAAAGAGGAACTATTTTCAATTTTGCGACAACAAGTTAGTCTTGAAATTGCTTCAGATGTGACCAGATTTCATCACTAAGTACGGGTATCCAGACCACAGGCCATCCAAATAAACTATTTGTCTTCTCACTTTGCAAACTGTTGGTATATTTTCAGTTAAGATTTGTCTCTCTTGTCAATCTCCTAATAGCTCATAAATATTCATAAAGAAATAGATGAGGTGCAACCAGTGTCAATCATCTCAAGTGGGGATAGACATTTAAATGGTGGCACAAAAGGAAAAGAAATGACACTGAGCTGACAAACTGAGGGATGCAAATGTGGATGATAATACCTTGCCAGCTAGCGAAACCTGATCGATCCAGTCATGACTTTTCAAACATGTCCTGTCTTAAATATTCTACCATCTCACTTAATTTGCTGGAAAATATTTCTTGCCAATAATTCTGGTTGGATTACAGTTGTCAGCGAATCAAGCCGAGGGCTGGAGTGAACTAGTTCAATGTGATAGATACAATCACAAGAGGATGAGACGACGTTAAAACATCCAAATTGGACACAGATAATTCTTCCTAGATGCACGGAAACTGATCAGATACAAACTAGAACAGCTATCTAGAATTACGGCCTATTTATTTGACATTTTGAACATTAAAGATTGCTTACAAAACTTTAATTTCCCAACTAAAATAGGTTTGATTTTTCCCCAGATTTAAACTCTATACTTTGCTTTGGGGTTCTGAGGACTGATTGATTAATTTGACGTGAAAATGAGATCTTCCCGAGATAACAATTTGCTCAGATTAACATGAAAGGATGCAAGTCTTCATTTATTGAAATTTTAACTGTTTCTTAAACTACACGTAGTAGGAGTACAGCAGAAAAGGAAAGACAGAAAGGTTTCATTAGAATTGTTTGATGTGATTTTACTTCCATTTTTTTTAAATTGTTCTGATATGAACAATATAATTTTTAGTGCAGGTTCTTATAGTGTTCAACCATATATCAATATTCCATACACTGGTCAAATATGTAGCCAATGGGTGGGGGGGTCTGGGAGTCTAACCCTAAATGTAACCTTATCCTGACCCAAGCTTGAAAATGAAGTAATAGCAAAGTGTCACAAAGTGACCAAGTACCATGAACTTTATTGTGACTGAGGTACAAGTATTGACTGCACCATTTTGCATCTGGAACAAGGAAGGGGAGAGAGACATCCAACCCTCCTGTCTCACTCCAAAAACCTTTCCTAATGCATGACATTGGTCCAACATATTAGAATTTGCTAAGAAAGATAAAATACCTAACCAATATCATTAGCCCCATAATTTCAAAAAGAGTATTCTCTAACACCGTATGCTTGACTGACAGTCATGACATTTTATTAAAGTAGTTGTGACATGATACTATAAAGTTAGGCACAATGGTCTTTGTTCATTCCAACTTCTATGATAATTGGTTTTATATCAGATCATAATAGGAATGAAAATATGAGCACTGGCTTTTAAATGTTGGACTATGTCCTCACAACACTAAATCTCCAATGTCCATTTTCAAAATAATTATGGAAGCTCTGTTTCCTACACACTCGATGCATTTCACTGTAAGCCACTTGCAATATGACATTGTTTGCTGTATGACTAAGTAAACATCATCCCCTAATTTCATATCAACAAAAAATTTGATTAATTTCAATTCCTTCTAAGAAAATAAGGACATAAAAGCTACAGGACAGTTTTCAACAGTTCCTTCCCCATTTTTCTTCTTTCCTTTCCCATTTTTCTTCTCTCCTTTACATGTAATCTGATTTTGGAGAGGGTCACAAATTTAAAATTTGCTGTAGTAGGGAAATGTAGATGATAATTTAGGATACAAGCCAAACATTTTCTTTCTCCTGTTTAAGGTACACAATTTGTTTGTCTGAGTATAAAATACAGAGTTTCTATTTGTAGGACATATGAATATTCTCTGATATCAATAGTTGCCCTCTAGTGAAAACTCTTCTTGCAAGAATGCATCCAAAGAAAGTGTAGGATCTAATATTGAAAGAAAGGAAATAGGACACACAAGCAGGCATATCACAATATCTAAAGGCATTTAAAGAGAGGGTTACCTGCAAAAGCAATATCAAATAAAAGTCATTTATTGGAAAATAGGTCTTGGGAGTAGTAGATTTGTTTTAAGATGGCATTTATGTCTGGCAAGTTCATGTGAAGATGGACTAATCAGCTTCAAAAATAAACTTATAACAGTACCAACAAAATATAAGTTGGTTTTATGCAAATTGTACTGTGGTCAAGTGGATATCAACGGAACAAAGGATGATGGGACGATGAATGGATTAGTGGATAAAGGAGCTGTCGCCAAGTGGATATTATGGAACAGTGGATGAGTGGATAGGAGAGCAGTGGATGAGTGGATGAAGGAACCAGGGACAAGTGGATCGAATGAGACTTTGAATGAGATTTCCTAATGCAGCTACATCATTTTTCATCCCCCAGTGTATTAAACTATTTTTAATGATCTTATTAATCCTTAGACTGCTTCTCATCATCTTATCGGCTTAACCTTTGTCTTATTTTTTACTTCTTGCCTTATCCTTCTTGTCTTTATTTAATTTTTCATGTACTTGAATATTTATGTTTGAAATCTCTGTCAATTTATTTTTGATGTTTTTGTACTTTTATGTTTCCATTGTGAGTTTTGAATTCCCTCTTCGGACTCAATAAAGTTAAACTTGAACTTGAACAGTGGATGGGTGAATAAAGGAACAGTGGATGAGTAGATATAAAGGAACAGTGGATGAGTGGATAAAGGAACAGAGATGGGTGAATAAAGGAACAGTGGATGAGCAGATAAAGCAGTGGATGGGTGGATAAAGGAAAAGAGGATGAGTGGATAAAAGAACAGTGGATGAGTGGGTAAGGTAACCATTGACAAGTGGATAAAGACACAGTGGATGAGTGGATAAAAGAGCTGCAACCTAGAGGATACTGTAAACTGGGTTTCAAAGTAAAGTGGGTTTTCCATTCAAGACTCAAGAGCAATCTATAACTTCCCCTTCTGAACTGGCCTTTCAATAAAACAAAGTTGGCATTTAAATTGGTAACTTGGTTAGCCACCTGACATGATATTGTTATTGAAAAGCCAAAAAGGTTTGCCCTACATCTTTGGTTGCTTAGCAAAGTTACACAGCTGCCTCTAAAGGCCTAAATTATGATTACAAGTTGTGCTGTCAAAGGATTGAAAGAACCTTCCCTCCTGGCTACTGTTCTTTCTCTTGTTGAACACATGTAGACTTCCTTTACAGTATGTTTGATGGCGACTTTAATCCAAGCAATTATAACAGCTATATATACCAGCTATATTCATTACATAATGTTATCTAGCTCAGAATAATGTATACCATCTTATACATTATGTATAACATAAACATATGCTCCACAAGAAAGCTGTTTGGTACATGTCACTTAAAAAAATTTAACATTTCTATCTCACCATGAAAGTGATACCTTGGAGGTATTTCTTTCATGATCTCACACAGCTTTAAGTTAAAAATACTACAAAACCTTTCAAAATGGTTTGAATGATAGTCTACAGATGCCCAAAATTCTAACAAAAGCGAGTTAAACCCTGTTTAAAACCCAAATAGTCGCAAACTAATTTACCCATATGCAAGAAGAAACATTCTGAAAACATTTTGTCATAGTTAGGCAAATCATCCACCTATCAACCAGGAACCATAATGATGCCTTGCTGAATTTAACCAACTTTCTTCTAAACCATCCCCATATCCACCCATTTTTCTACTCCAAACAAGTTTCCTTGCAAAAATATGAATATGGTTGCTCATGCTACAAATTAGTCACAAAACTACCCATAAGAACTATAATTTGCCTCAATGAATGCACCTAACACCTTTCTCAACCCTTCTCTTTTCCAATCCCCCAAAGTTTCCTGCAAATATGAAATATCCTGAAGATGCAAATTTGGAAAGTTTGATATAAACAATCAGAAAAAGCTAATATTTCATCTATATTCCATTATCAGAAATCTCATATTCTTCTTCATGCCTTTAAAGGAAGAATTTACATTAATTCTGAGAAAAAAATCCTACGAGGAACTGCGTACACACAACAATTTTGAAGACAAACAAGAATACAAAGCAAACTGTTACCATGACAAAAATAAGGGAAAAGGAATAAAGAAAAAGAAATCTGAGCAATGAAAACTTTCTCTACATAAAAACATTTGAGACAGGTTTGATGTATTGCACACTTAGAATATTGATCAACATTATCTTAGCTTCTGCTCTCAATTTCATTAAAAATTGCGTAAAAATTCTTGGTGCATCCATAAGACCGGGCCATTTGTTTGCTCAGCAAAGGGCAAAACCACTTTGGTGAGGTTCAAAGACTGATAAGAGCGAGGGTTCCTCAGAGGGAAAAACATATTTTTCTTAAAAGGCAGTGATTTATCACCAGCAAGGCATGCCGCTAGTTGCACATTTGATCATGGACAAATTTTTACATCCTGCAGTTTTTTGTTTTGTCTTTGATGGGGAGCGGAGTAATGGCAATATTAAAGAGAAATTAAATGCACACCACAGTTGAAACAGCAATCCGATGGTGCTGAGTTTTGATTGGATGCATAACGTAGCCATTCATCACAGAGGCTTTTGACAGTGACTACAGAGTGATTCATGCCACTGATACCAATGGATGTATCGTAAACAAATAAATGGGCTCATTTGTCTGCAATCAAAAACCCATCATAAAATAGCACCAGACAAAATTTTTCATAAGGCATGCCCAAAAGGCAATAAATCATTTTAAATACCATCATAAAGAGAGGCAGCTAAGTATTATAAGGAATCTTAATCAAAAGGAAACGAATGAAGCTTGTCTTTTGAAATGAAATCTATTAAGTTAAGGATTTACAAAGTAAATGTTATACTTTGTTATGAAATGGTGTAAGAACATTTAACAATGAATGCAAAGTGACAAGCTACTGAATCCTGTGATTTATCTGACAGACAAAAATTCAAGATTATGCTACAATAACATAAAAGTGAAAACATATTTTACAGCTGAAACCACTCTTTTATACATACTTATCTTGATAGAGCTAGTTCAGAAAGCTGTATCTAAAGTTTGAATTGTAAGGGGTTAATTGTACCCTTCTGTGCTTCAAAGTCTAAACTACTAGCTAAAAGCTGTGGGGCATTCCTGTGGAATGTTAAGACCTGCCAAAAGCACTAAAAAAGTCACATTAAAAAAGTGCCATGTTGTTTTGAATGGGAAATTTAAGCAAAAATTTAATTTTTAATTTGAGCGAATGAGGAACAAAATAAACACAATTTGGTGAAACTTACTTACAAATTGGGCATGCATTTCTAAAGGTATCAGCAAATGAAGTCATAGATTTGTGAACACAAATCAAGTAACTTCATTTGCTGATATCTCCAGAAATACAAGTTTGATTTCAAAGACGGTTTCACCCAACTGGGCAAATTCTATTACTTTTCCACATATGCAAATTCAATTTTTGCTAAAAAATACCCCATTGAAGATTCAATAAGGTTGTTTGTTATGGCTACAAGTAATGCACTTGCCTTTTGTAACATGCACTCTCTAGCTGCCAGACATGCTCGGTCAATGTTTGTTAGGATCATTTAAAAGTTGCTGTGCTTTGATGTTCCACCATGCAATTGACCCAAAATTTCATAGACTCTGAAATACATTTCCTATAAAATATAAGAATATGATGCACTTATGCTACATCTATTTGGTTGCTTTAAGACAACATTTGGAGAACTTTGATACACCCTGTGCCATACATATAACTAACATGATACACACTTGACTCACCCATGCCAGGGGTCATAAGTTACCTCTTACAGTTGACAAGTGCATGAGCAGGATTTTCTGACACTGCAGTTTGGCACCTAACCCATGGTAAAGGCTCCAAAGAAGGTCCATTGACCATACTAGTATTAACAGTTACCTCATGGGAAGTTCAGCACATCTGAGACTTAATCCCTCATTATGGAGTAGTTGTAGGCCAATATGTTCCACCCTTATAAAGAGAACAGCACTGAGCTGTCAATCATGCAGGTTGGACACCCCTAAGCTCCAAGATACATGATTCCCCAAATTTTGAAGCAACAGCTAAATCTCACAATTTTCTTTTTATTTTTCTTCAAAGTATCCTGCACAATATTTTAGAACTTCAGCGGGCTACTGCATGCAGTATGCAACATATACTTAAGAGTTACTCATAGTAAATTTCACCTCTGAGGAGAAAAGCTATTCCATGACTCTCAAAGTCAGTCATGAAAAAGGACAGTCTACTACACTACTTCAATACATAGTGACCACGATGCTCCTTTATCCTCAGTATTTCCAAACAATGGGGTTATGCTGCAATCTATATGAGAGGAAGGGGGTTGGACTGCGACAGGAACTAAGTGAGACATAATTTCTAAAGTGTACACACTTTTTTCTAACTTTTATAATACACTCATTTTGGTTTTTAGCTTACCAATGAGTGAGTTTTATCCAAGTCCTGGAGGATTTTTCACAACACCCTTCCCTTTTCACAACATGTATGGCTTATATGATCTAGGACTAGGACTAGAACTAGGACCAGGACTAGGAAATGAAATGAAAAGAAACGAAACGAAACAAAACGAAACAAAACAAAACAAAATGAACTGAAATATACAAAGATTTTTTTTAAGAGCATACTGAACCATCTTTCCTTGAGTACAATTTTGTTTCATTTAATTGTAATGAATTCACTCTTATACTAGTACTATGCTGACCTCTCACCCCCCCCCCCTTCCCCTTTTCCAACCAGACTGTGAAGTCTTTATGCCTATTAAACACTGCATTTCACAGTTCAATAGTGTCTATTTTTCAAATTGTCAGGAATAGTGAGATATTTTGCTGACACATGTGTGATGCTAAGTTGCTAACAATTACTTGTTGAAAAGCCACACTCCTTGTCCATAAAAAGTTGAGAAGATTTTTCAAAAATACAAAATTGGGGTGACTGCTCACTCCCTTTAACTGTCCAGTTTAAGTTATACCAGCTTTTAAAAAATTTCAGTCAATGTAGTGTCATAGCGGTTGGCCAACCCTTCATGCTCACCTGTAACAAACCTCTTGGCTGAGCTTTTCATTTCATTTGTAACATTCAGTATCCATGGTAACACATGGTAACTACAAATATCTAATCACACATTCCAATGACCATATCCTTCCATAATCACATTTCATCAAGAAGCCAAAGGTGGATGCCAGGAAAAGTAGTTTTGTAGGCTAATGTAGTACTATCCTACAGTAATTCTTTTCTTTAATTCTTGAAAATATTCAGAAGCAGAAAATCAAGAAAAAAAAGAAAGAAAACAACTCAACTAAAAAGTACAAACTGTCTTCAACCTTTCACAGTATTGCAAAAAGACTACCTGCAAATGAAAGACAAATCTGAATTGAAATTGGAAGTTGAAAATAAATGAACAAACAGCCACTACAACACTTTAAAAGAGTACTTTGAACAAGGAATCCCCAGTTAATCAGCTCCTTCAAATAAGTCTTGTAATAGTTAATTCTATGATTCAGTGTCGACCCATATTCTCCCAAATCTCCCCCCAAGGGAAGTCAATTTTTAATTTCAATATTTTGCAGTCAGAAAAGAAACCCCCTAGGGTGAGTGGGCCTCTTTGAAATGAAGAGCAATTCCTTTATTCATATTTCACTGTGATCTATTTCAGCCTTCTACCTGGAGAAAAAAATCTGGCAACTTAACATCTCGATCTTTCCTACTCATCTGTCAAACCGTTTAAGCCTTTCACTGACGGCCCAAATACACAACATTTCCCAAAACACAAGAACTTGACACCGTCCACTCAATCCATATATTTATTAAAACTGAAAATGTATGCATATGTACCAATAGAAAAGTTAATAACAGAAAACCAAGAGCAGAAAATGATTCAAGTATCCAAAGTTTGATTGACATGTTTTTGAAAGCCCTTGCTCAGGTAAGCTTTCTGGGATGAGCATTTCACGAATTATTGCGACATCTATCTGAATATTTCCATTTTTCATCCGCAAACCTTATACCTATTCGGATACTACAAATACAACCCAAAGAGGCATCTGGGGAGTTGAGAAACTCGGTTGATTGACAGGCTAAACTCTCTCTGGCACAGAGGCACGGGAATAAAGTTGGACAATTTAAAAAAAATGAACTTCATCAGGTTTTTAGCATCAATTCTCAAATTTCCAGGTGTAACACACCTTGAATGATTGACGCTTCAGGTCAAAATCGAAAAACATCTGCATACAGCTATTTTGAAGAGGGCTGTTCTGTTTCCTTGGGGCCACATTTTTATTTTCATTTTGGCTGTCCCACATTCTAAAAACGCACACACATTATGTATACATTAGGCTTTTGATGAAATTTTCCTCTGATGAATGCGAGGATGAAGAGCCTGCAAAGAAAAAATTAAATTGATACAGTACCCTCTTCTCTTAAGGCGCTCTGCCTCTTATCCAGGGCAATTAAAC
Organism: Holothuria scabra; assembly: GCA_037179385.1. NCBI lineage: Eukaryota > Metazoa > Echinodermata > Holothuroidea > Aspidochirotida > Holothuriidae > Holothuria > Holothuria scabra. The sequence goes on from CM074182.1 coordinate 53,762,487, forward strand.
TCTGCACAAGGAACTAATTTCCTGTCCTTATGGATTTTCCATTCTGATGCAGTAAATGATTTTTTCTTTTTCTTTTCAGTTTCAGTGAGCGATATCGGAGGCCCCTTTTTATTTTCAGGTGTGCTCAATTATATATTCATATTTTACCCAATCGAGCTGAAACAATTGTGTGTATGTGGGGAATACGACATGAGGCCCCCAAGGGTCTATGATTGAGTTATCTATCCAGGCTAATCAAGTTTTGATTGCATTGTGGCAGGAAATTTTGCATGCAGGTGAGTACTAGATTATGTTTGCGTGTTGAAGTGGAAAGATATACCACGTCTGTTTGCATATTTTGCAGCTATATTGTGCCATCCTGAGCTCCAGGATGGAAATCATGTAGAAGAGTTTAAGCAGGTGGAGCAACGTGGGTGAAGACAAAATATCTGATTGCCACTAAGATGCAAGGGTTAGGTTATATGGCTACATATGTGTGAAAATCAATGTATATGCAAGGAGAAAGGATGTCTGTCAAAAAGTCAGGTGCATGATAAAGGAGAGAGGATGGTTAGTACTCAGGAAAAAAGTACAGATGAGTGGACTGAAATATATCAGAAGGTAGGGGAAAAAATCTCTTGTAGCAGCATCGATACATTTAAAATGATCAAAATGATAAGCCTGCAATGACACAGAGGAAAATGGAACATCACTTAGTATACAGAACATTCACTCAAGTGGGGTGAGATACAGTGGTGTTTATAGAATTTAAATAGCTTTCAGAGACCTAAAATTATCAAAGAGGGCATATAAGGTAATTTGATAAACTTCAGGAAAATGTAACTGCAAGATGTGGCAAACACTTTCTCTTGAAGCTCATGGGCACCTTTGTTACACTATGTTAATGTTATGGACAAAAAATATGTGCAGAGCTCTGTAAGACTTGAGTTCATCTCAGGGCCAGGTCATACCCAACTCTTCAAGAATGGTACCTACTGCCATTATGTATGCTAGCACAAGCAATGAAGTACGGAAAAGAAACCAGTGAGCCCGCAACTGGGGAAAACTGTGGAAGGTCCCACCTTTTCAACTGGTTAGTAACTGAGCCATAACACCTCATCTAACAGACTGTAAGATATGACTCATTTCTAAGTCCTCCTTTGAGACATTCATACTAACAATTATCAATTAAATTTCATGGTTGGATTGCTACATAAGACTGCAAGTCTACATGCTGCAGTAAAATATCAGTTATACATAGACAAAAAACAAATATTTGATATTTTAAGTTGGCCAATTAAACAACTCATTCCTGGTACACTATGCTTTCTACTTGTTTTCTCTATGTCCCTAGTAAATATTTTGTCTGTTTGGTGAGCTGCCACCATTTTTTTTAGTGAATATAGAAGGGGGTGGGACCAGCTTTGACCTCTCCTACACTTGGCAGTCAACTTGACACAGATTTACTGGTATTGTTGTTAAATTCCATGCTCCACATAAAATGGCAATGCCGAAAAGGAGGCTTTGGTGGGCCCGTGGTTCCTCTGTATTTCTACCCACCTTGTGTCTATGGTATGGTACTCACAAAAATACAGCCTTCCTAACCTGCTAAAATCCTCAAAACACCACCATGCTTTAAAAGCTTGGTAGGGACACACTGTGGCTATGTTGGGATTACATACAGAGGTAAAAAGGGGTGACCGTATTAGAATTTCCTAACAGATTTACAGGAGGCATGTCAACATATCTTCAAAAACAATAAAAGTAAACTTACATAATCAGGAAAAGACTTGGTTTGCAAGTTTTCAAGTCCCATCCATTCTCCCACCCTGCCCCTTTTTTCTTTGTTTCTTGATCTCTTCTCTCCTGCTACCAAGCCATACCTTCTATGTCTGCAGACATTGATTCATACCTACGATCTCAGGCTGTGATAACTGCAGAGACCATTATTTTCAACAAACAAGTAACATACAATATGAGGTTCAGTAAGAGGGGGAGAGGATTAGCAAGAAATAAGTGCTTTGGCACATGTATGGCAAGCAGAGTATAATACATTACAAACAGGGAAAGGCATCTGATGTTTTGATCTGAATGATAACAAGGAGGAAACCATGGAACTGGCCAATTAAACACCTAAAAGGATCCTGATATTATCTTCCACTAGATCTACCTAAAGAGAGCATTTCAAACTTTATTTGAAAGATCAGCCACATCAAACTTTCAGGTCTCTGATATCTACCATGTTTCAAAAAACATTGCTTCCTAGAAAAACACCATTTCCCAACCTTGCGGTCATGATTCCAACTTTGGGTTTCCAAAGCACTTACTTTGGGGTTGCTGCATGTCCAAAATATTTTCAAATTTGTCAGTTCGTAATCAAAAACAGTGAACATCATTAACGGGGAAGTATAAGCAAAAAATTAATTTTCACATGTAAAAGAAGAACTAAATCTACTCAGTGTGGTGAAATTCCCATTCAAATCTGACATGTATTTCTTGAGATATCAGCAAATTAAGTTACTAGGTTTGTGCTCCAAAGTGAGATTGAGGGCAGCAGAAATTATATCACTTCCTCAAATTTACAAGGAATGCTTTGTTTCCCTTTGTTTTTCAGACTTGTGTTGACCTTGACGTTAATAGGAATAGGACCTCCCCATGGGGATTGCAAAGTTCTCATGCCGCTTATGCATTCACATTTTGATAATCTGGCATCACTGAAGAGAAAATAGGCTTTAAATTTTAAAGAAAAATAAAAGACTGTTCATTAATGTGTATGATGTCATATACGCTTGCTTCAAGTTCACTGTGTGTTGAAAATGAGACGACTTTACTTGCCCATATCTTGAGAACCACATATCCAACTTCAATGCAAATTTCACCAAACTGCTTAGAATAAGTACCCCTCTAACATATCAAAACTTGGTATGAACTTAAACCCTTCTTTTAACTCAGAGATTCTGGCTAGAGATGACAGGAAGGGGTAGGAATCAATTGGGAAAGATCTGATTGTGTTAAGTGAAATGAGGTCTCATTGTGCCAAAAAGGTTTACAACTTCTGATACAAAAGAATATTCTAAGTTAATTATATTAAGTGGGATCAAAATCTTTCCATATTAATCAAATGGAGACAATAAGATAACAGGGAAACAGTACCTAGGTTTCTTTTAAACTGATAATTTTCCCCTTTATAGTAGTTATTCTTCACACAGTATGATTCTGAATTCAATAAAACAACCATGAACGGGACCCTTGGAGCCACTCATCTAACACAAGTATCTCTATGTAATCTGTGTTTATTCAGGGAGGTGTTAGTAAGGAGACACAATGTTTTATTGACTCTTTGGAACAATAATCTTCCTTTTCTTCTCAAATATTTTATATGTTCTCAATATTCTCAATACTTAGACTAACTAGGATAAGTGACACATTGTCAAAATTCCAGAGAGAGGGCACACCCTTGCGTTGTATCTCGATAACTTTTCGTTGCCAGCCGTCATGAAAACATGAAATTTTACACTTTGGTCGTTACTGGTCGCAGTAAAGGTAATTTCTAGTTATTTCTTTGGAGAATTTTAACGCAATAAACATTTCAAGTGTGTTTAGGAGTTACAAGGAAAGTTTCAAAAATTGGGAAAAATGATTTAGCCTTTAACAATGCTTATAGCAGACGACTCATCGAATTCGTTGCAAAACAAAGAAAGTAAATTATTTAAACTTTCATTGACAGTCATTTCGCTTAAACTTTTGTTTAGAGTTTGAAACCTGTCAGTAGCAAACCTCAGATCAAAGCATCTTTTAACAAAAGACAATTGTTTCAGGATTACTTGGGTGTGAAAGAAGCAAATCCTCTTAAGCATGGGACAGGTCAACAAAGCTTAACAATAGCAACAAAGAGACCTGTCAATCAAAGTTTGATGCTTGAATGGGAATTACTATTTTTGAAGTACAAATTGTGTGACAGAAAGGGCTGTGGTGTCTCCTTCCTAACACCTCCCTGGTTTATTCAAAGCTAACTGGTGCATAGTACAGTCCAAACATCCAGGGGCTAGTGGGCCCACTGGACATCACACACCAACATTAATGTACACTGGTGTTTCGTTTGGCACTTTACAGTTTTCATTTATTGGTGTGATCCTCTCACCCCAAAAAGTTATAATAGTCCTAACCTCCTTTCTTAAACCCCTCCCACCACTGTTTAAAATTCATCCTCATCCAGACACAATTATCCTAAGATGCTTCAGAGTGAGTACACAAGACCCTAATGTGTAATCAAAACACCCTCAGTACAGTACAGACTGTAAAATATGAGCTATGGTATTTTGCATTGTTTGAACTAGCTGTCAATCAAAGAGCTAAGCCAATTGAAAATTTTTGTAAACCCCTACAAAAGCTGTAGTTTGGGATAAAAGGATTGGCCCTTTAATAAGAAGTTTCTCTTTAAGAGATCCAGTACTGTTCAGTACACCAAAGTGGGCACAATTTACACCCCAAATTTCACAAATGCAACCACTAAATGATTCCTTCAAACGCTACCTGTGTGATTAGTGGGTGCCCATATTGCAGTTTGCAATGCATACATATGCCAACAGATAACATTTTCAGGAAAAGGTCCATGCTGCGCGGCATGTAGAAACATAAGTTACTCATTCTCATAGTAATTTCTTGACCTGAATGTGTTGAAAATGTTGCCATGATCAGTCAAAGTTTAATATACCAACATTGATACCAAAGATTTGCAAAATTGTAAACCACTTAAAAAGCTTGCACCTAATATTGTTTTCTTGCAAAGCCAATTTTGTTTTCTTCTGTACACATAAATTCCATGCCTTCAGTACTTCTAGCCCTTTTAAATCTCAATGAGATGGGCCTAGTCCCAGGTCTGAGTCCACGCCGAGCCAGGTCCATAGATGCCTAAGTCAGAGCTAAGTCTGAGTCATAAACTGGATCTAAATCCTCTAATTCTGCTGGTTACATGTTTCACAGTTGCCATGATATTTGAAAAATATTAGATGCATGCATACTACCTGCACGTTTTGTAGCAGAAGCATTAAATTTCCAAAGGTGCGGAATAAATCATGCAAACAATACTTTGCCTTGATAAGCCAATATCATGTAAAGTTAGGCTTTAAAGGTCAAGAGCAGTCCCCCCACACTTATTTTGAATCAACAGGTGAATATCACAATTTTTGCCTTATTTCTCTTCAAGCTTTCTTTCATTATATTTTATGACTTCAGTATTGCATATATTCACGGTAAACCAAACAGTAATTTCAAGTAAATTTCACATCTAAAGAGAGAAAATGTTGTCACATGACTTTCAACAGCCAACCGTGAAAGATGACAGTCTACTACACTACTTCAAGTTGGGATGACTGCTCTTGCCCTTTAATTTCCCAATGTTACAATTGGAACAGATAGTCATCATATCCCTCAGTTCTTTATAATACCTGTACATACATGAAAGAGGGGGTCATTTTGAGAAAATGTAATATTACACTTTAAAATTTGTCATATGATTTGAATAAGCAGCATGATAAAACTTCACTTTAGGATGACTAATTCTCCTCATAACCAATTGTAAAGTACCATTAGGCTTCTTTTTTTTACATTCCAGAAAATTTGTGGCACAAATAGGAACAATGAAAGATGATAAAACACAAAGGTGTGTCCTTTTATTTCACATTCTGGTTAAGGTCTTTTATTGGTCTGTCCTCATACCTCAATAGATCTGAAGTGATCAAAGGTCCAGTTGATCCTGAACCAGCCTGTTCCCAAACTACTTAAATTTTTACAAAGGTACATTCAATTTCTGGGAATCATCTTTGCCAAGAAGCCTGTGGTTATACTTCATCAAAGCTACGTATTCTTTTTTGTTTTTATATTTCTACATTCAAATATTACCACTGCATGCCCTCCGTGCCATTTTATGTGAATCTTTCCTTTATCTTCACTCAAGCTCTGAATGAGTAAAAAATAACACAATAGGCAAATGAAATCACTAGAGCAAAGATATTAACACAATGGGCAGTCATGCTGAAAAATTCAAATCTTTGTTGAACTATTAAGTGGGCCAGAGTGTTACATAATCATTTGAGCATAACAAACACTATCCTCATCATAACTTCAAAACCATTTACAGTGCCTATCTAGATTCCCCATGGGAAGGCAAACAACATATAGATAATATAAATACCTTATAGCTTTACCCTAGAGATAAGCCCTTTGGCCAAGCTCTTGTGTGATTGCTCTGTTTTATTGTATACTTAGGTGTTAGCCCAGTCCAGCTTTTATGATCCTGTTTATACATTAAAGGTTTGAACTAAGTCTGCCTGATGAATTGATAATGTTGCTAGATTACAAAAAGATGAAGAAGCCATAAATTCCAGACTAGTCACTCACTCAGGGCTGGTCTCTGTCATCACCTAATTTTTTTTCTTCCTACTATATATGCCCTTCACTCTTGTTTTATGGTTGCAACATTTCTGAAGCACAAGATGTCTTCTCTGTAATTTTTTAACAAAAATTATCTTTATGTAAAAAAGTGTCTCTTGAGACTTAAAAGAAAATCAAGATATTTGTGTAGTCACTTACAAATCTAGGACATTAACCACATGACTAGCACACACATCATATTTGTCTGACTCAATAAATCTGACAGATAACTCAATTGCACAAAAAACAAAAGAAACTCAAAATTTGGGTAAAGTATCAGAAATGTGGATGCCTGTTATGATGTCACTCCGATGTCATGGGAATAGATGGCAAAACTATACTGTGTTTTATGGAACTGCAAACTTTTTAAAAGTATTTATACATGTTTGAGCAAATCCAGAGCCACTCAGACAGGAAGGAAATGAAAATTGATGGCTATGGATGAAGTGAAGCACAGTATGCATTAAGGGCTATATTTTAAGTGTTCTGTAAACTCACCATAAGTAACAGAATAGATATCAATTTACCTGTAAGTTAAGTCATATTTTATGGCACAAATGTACATGCATATTATGATCAAGTAAAACTGGCTGGCATATGTAGAGAAGGTCAAATCTTTAGCAGGTGAAGTAGTGAATCAATGCACTACTACAATGATTATACCTTGTATAGCAAGTGATACAGAAAAGTAATGTTCATTGTATATAGGTACAAGTTGAATGTTTTCTTAAGCATGGGAGTCAAGTTTGGGGGGGGGGGGGGACAAGGGGATGTGTCCCATGTTTTTGGAACACACCTGTTAGCTTAAGATTTTTACACAGTAAAAATCTGACAGAGGTGCATATTATCCCCCCAACCCCACCCCCAATTCCTCACACACCCAGACACTCTTGAGTACATATTGATACTACTGTCTTCAAGTAATATCACTGTTGGGTTTGGGTAGCAGTGATTTGTCCCAGCACACTTAAAAAGATAGTCAAAGACCAAACTGAAGTATTGATACTACAGTGACTATGAGTAACTTGCAGCAAGCAGGTATGATGTCATGGATTAACTCTACTGTAAAGCCTGAATCAATGTTTTTTTTTTCTCTGTATTTATCATCATCCTATTGTTGTGCCCTTGGACTATTCAGGAAGCCATCTTGCCCCCAGTGAATAAAATTTCAAAAATTCCATTGCTTAGAATGCATCATTATTGTACCAATAAATTAGCTATACTACTTTTAAAATTAGCAGAAAAATAAAGAACAACAAAGCATTGGTCATCAATGAGAATCCATGGCATAAAACCAGCTTGCAGTTCAAGTTCACTTTTTGCATACAATGGGCAAAGTTCATCTGCTCCTTACCTCGAATATCAAAAGGAAGCATCTGTGCATGGCACTAGACGACATGTGGAGATGGTTTCTTTTCCTATGAAAATCAAAGCAGAGGAGCCCATGCATCCCTCATACTCCTTCTTCGACTGGCATAGACATATGAGGCAGGGGCAGGGGAGTGGAGGGTATTCAGGTGCTGTGAGAAACGGTTTGACATTTATCATGCAACAGATTTAGGAGTAGAATCATTTACAGTAGAGTAGTTTGAGCAGTCACGTGGACAATTTCATCAACTCAGTGCATGTTAAATTTAGCCAAGAGTCACAATAAAGAAACATTAGCATATTCTCAGTTAAGTTTGTATGGTCCCCACCCCCCTCCCCCGAGGACCATTTAATCAAAGGCAGTGGTGCATTTTAAGTAGGAATTTTGTGATCACTTTTTGGGCAAAATTTCATTCTTCTATTCAAAGTATTCTTTAATAACTTTGTGATCACTTTGCAGTTTGCAAATTTGAAGTGAGCATTTTATTGCAAACGACAGAAAAGATTACATGCTTAAATTCTACATGTAAGTCTGGGAAATGCAAGTTCTGGCCATCTGAGGGGTCCCATCTTCGAAATTTTCTGCAGGTTCCCAGCAAACTGCTGGTAGCGCTCCATTATAGTCTTTATGGCAGAATTATATTGTGGACAGGATAAGCCCAAAACTGAAATGCTCCCGTATGCTTATGCCAATCACAGATGCTCTTTTATTTTTAATCCTTAAAGTGTGCAAATTTAACAACAGCTTTTACTTCAAAAGGTAGTGTACATGGCAATGGATTTCAAACAAAATTTTCATTCTTTACCCCATTAGCCACTATTAGTTTTTCAAAACTGTTCCTCAGGCTGTCTAAGTTGAAAATCTTGTACCATTTTGCATCTAGGGTGAAAAAGACCAAAATTTTTCTAAAGGGAAGGGCACACCCCCTCTCCCAGGCTGGTGATCAGCAAACATACTGCATGCCTCCATCCCCCCTTCCCCCCCCCCCCCGGAGAGAAAACAGTGTACGCCACTGATTTGAAATGTAACCATTTTAATTTCTTTGGAACATATTCAACACAAGACATGTCACAATGGTTTTGCAGTGGATGGCAGTTGAAAATTAATGTTCATAATGATAAACTGTACAATTGTCCAGCAAAAAGTTGATAGACAGCTTTTGATTTATTCACAAAGTATACACACATATGAAAGACAAACTATACTTTCTGTCATGTGATCAGAAGACAGACACATCAGAGGCAGAGTAAATATTTGAAATTTGTCACTGTAGGGTAACCAAGCAAGTTTTCAATGTTCTGTTTGTTTTTAGGTTTGACTAATGTTTAAAAAGTTCTAAGTAAGTAAACACTTAATATAGACCACTGGGTCATGTTGCAGACCTGCAGTCAAGATAAGAGGACTAGGGGTGTGGGGTAACACGGATAAAATCAAAATAACCTCTGCCCTCTGTCAATTGCCAAAGTTTATTTCTTTCATAAGTAAACTTGGGGTGGGGAAGAGGGAAAAACCACAAGCCACTCATCTCTTTGCATTCACTGTTTAATTGCCATTTGAAATTACGATTAAATGGCATTATAATACCAGAACCCTTAGCAGCTGGTTGGCTGGTCAAACATGCCTTAATTTACATGTCAACTTGATAAAACCATTATGGGGAAATGTAACAGGTCCCTCATGGAGATTTTCACAGTATGCAAGGGGGGGTACTATTAATAACAAAAGACCAAAAGAATGCATTCCAGCAAAACAAGAAGCCACTTTAATGTGGGTTGGTCAGGCAATTTTGTTCATGAAATTTGTATCTGATTGATACATAGTCACGGGGAATATAAAGTTATTTGCTACTATTGACCTAGATTTCAATAAAAAAAAGTAGCAACAAATTATATCCAACTACAAAGGTCAAGTTCCTGGTTGCCTGCCAAACAAATATAGTCTGGCAGTGATCAATTACCAAGTGAGAACAGACTAAACTATAACAGATCTACCTCCTGGCAGCTAAGCAGGCTAAGCTGCAACAGGTGGTAGGGTATAAAAGTTTTACACCAATGGGGGTTGGATTATACCGTGATCACGATGTCATATTCGGGCAGACAATAACCTCTGGATGCACCACCTCTGGTTTCTTTCTCTAGTTTCTTCATACTGTTATGAAAATAACTTGAGAAAGAAGTTAGGAATGTAGAACAGACATGGCGCCTGATATCGACACCATACAATTGGCACCAATCTCATATTTTTTTCAAGTCAAAAACAATAGATGGGCAGCCCAGCCAGTGATATGACCTCTAAGTTTCAGAGCCAAGAAGACCTCATATTTCTAAACAATTTTGCAATGCAGCTATCTCTGTTTTCATGTGAAGAATGAAAGCGACTCCTCCATTTCAGGAATATGATAGCTGGCCCTGAATGTCTCTGCAAAAAAACTGCTACATATAATAAACTAATCCCAACAAAATCAGAGACATACCTATATGTATTTCCACAGACTGGAGTCTGTATTTACCCACTCGGGCATGAAAGAGTTTAGAGGAGGGTAAATTTGACTGTTGGATCATATTTCTGGAATGAAGATGGAAAATAATCAAACTGGAGAGATTGAAAAATGCAAAAAGAAAGGGGATGCAAAAAGATTCGATATGGGTTCGCAAGAGGTGGCAAAACGATTGGCTGTAATCCAAAGACAGGCGTCTCCACAAGTATTTGTCCAGAGCAAATATTGGTGACTAATATTCTAAAAAACAAAAAACAGTTTGAAAAGGCTAAATGGAGCAAGAAGACCTACATATTAAATTGATTTTGACAGGAGCATGCATCAATGATTTTCATTTCTTAAAATATGCTAGTAACAAGAAACACCTTTCAGTTTCCAGATTCTCAATAAAAATTGAGTCAATATGTACCCAGCGAAGGTGGGAGCTTTTATAATTACTTCAAATATGCCGAGCTTTTGTTATCGTTAAGAAACAAGTTTGCATAAATTTCATAGAACAAACATCTGTTTTTGAAGTCCAAGGCTACAGGATGATATTTTGTCTCTATTTTTTTTTTTTTTTTGGCAAATTTTTTTCCATAAAGATTGATACACAAACAGCTGTGGGTAACAGCACAACTATTCACTAGCAAGCAACCTTATCAATGGTAAAGGTTACTGTATAGATCTACTGCGTATGAAACAGGACATATACCCTTGAAATCTAAACATGATATATAGAATATAATATAGCCTTAAAAAGTGACCATAAATTGTTAATGCTGATGAGTTCGTGAAGGGTGGGGGTACACCAAAGGGTCATAATACTTCAGTATTGGGAATGCAACCAGGACTTCAAACTGATTTGTCTGCTGTCAATGGCGACATACATTCACCACAACTTTATGCTTAGTAAACCAGTATTTTATCATTATGCTTTGAATTTTGTGATTGCACACCATCACTCTCCTCAAATCGCAGTGAAGAGTGTGATTTTTGCACACCCAGATAAAGATGGGAGAGCATACCAATCTATTAAAGTTAAATTCAACATCACTCCTTAATTTCCTAAAGAGGGCCATCCGTAGCACACAAGGATGCAGACATGCAAGTACAGTACAATGAGTAGAGAATAAACCTGAGTAAGTTAGATAAAGTTTTAAGGCTCAGTTTCTAATGGACTGGTTGAAGTCAGGCTGGCCACAGCCTTTTTCCAAGTTGTGGCTAATTGGCATGTTGTCCCTGCTCCACTGCTTATGCTGAGCACCAAACACAATATGGCAGTAAAGGTTCCATTTTTAACAAATTAATCTAAGCTTCAAAAATTGAGGATAGTTTATCGAAAACAATTTATTCCACATGCCAAAATGGAAAAAACATTTTTTGCTAAGAATGTAGTAAAAATTCCCATTCTTGTTTTTAATGTATTTTTATACATGAACAAAAACACAAATTTTCTCCCAAAAACTAAATTTCCCTCAAAACAACCAAATTTCCCAGCTTCTCTAGATTCTCCCCCCATTTGACTTTGCCTCTTTTTCTCTTTCTCCTGATTTGCTAAAACTGTGAATTCTTCAATGCACATGCACATCCCCAACTGACCCAATGACTCATGCCAACAACTCTAAGGAATCAAATTAGATGCAAAAAATTACAAACTTAATTTATCCTAGTGAGTTGGTAATGCCTCTCACAGTCAAATAAATTTAAAGGCATACATGTGTCACCCCTAACTACGCCTTTACAGCTAGTCAATGGAAGTTTTCCATTAGTACAGCTGTTTTATTGACATCAAACTCAAAGAGTAGCTCAAATTACACATCATGAACTGTGAGTGTTTTGATAACACATTAGGGCCTTGTATGCTCACCAGGCTATCCCCAAATGAAAAAAAAGAACTGTGTCTGGCGAAGAATAAGGTTAAGATAGTTGTGGGAGGAGCAAGACATGGTTGGGTTAGTTAGTAAGATGGAGTTTTTTGGCCCAGTTTCCAACCTGTCCGTTCACGTCGAGCCAGCCACAGCCTTTTTTCCAGTTGTGGCTCACTGGCTTGTTTTTCCTACTCCATTGCTTATGGGAAGCATCACGCACAACAGCAGTAGGTTCCAGTTTTAGAGTCTTTGGTATTACTCGACCTGGGAATAGACCCCGGGCCTTCTGTGTGAGATGCAGATGCTCTTACCTTTAGACCAAACACATGGTCGACATGGTTGGTTGGGAGAATTGGAACTCTCTAAGGTAATGAATAACTGCCAGGTTTCAATTTTCTACTATAATACTACTTCAAATTTATTACAAACCAGGATTAATCTAAACTGTTAGCTGTTTGGTAGTACTATGATCACTAGACAATAAAATACATAAATGCCAGTAAGTTTTCTTGAGGATACCTTCATGAAAAAAAACTGTTTTAAAAAATTATTTTGCACAGAGAAAGAAATGAAAGTAATAGTTGTTTTTACAGTCCCTAACTACATACATTTATTGTATGCTCCAATAAAGTTAAAGATTGAACAGTCCTTTCCCAAATATTTTAGAAAGTTATACCCTCAGACTTCTTTTGAACAGAAATTTCACCCATTTTCATATTTTGCAAATTTGTTTTCAAAAATATTTAAAGGTCTTAAGGTCACTTCTAATCAAAGTTTGATGAGAGAGTGAAGAGAAAAGCAGAGTAGTAGCTGCACATACCCCTCTTGTTCTTTTAATTTGTTAAACTCTGCTAGTTATTGAATTACAAAACTTCTACACTTGAATATCATCTTTTTTTTTTGGCACATTAAGACATCCCTACTGAAACCACACATTACTTTTTTCCCCAAAGCCCCAGTGATTCTCTGACAAAGAGTAAAAGGGCCAAGTCAAAAAAGGGTCTTCTTTTCAAGCAGCCAAGGCTCAAAGGGACACAAGCCTAACTGACCAACAACCTCAGATCCCACACATTAACCTTAATAGCCAAACACAATGAAGTAATGTGCTCACATTTCTATTCCCTAGGCAAGCACTTAAAAACCCAACTTCTCCCAAGAATAAGGAAGTTGTTAAAACATATACTTTCGCACCTTCCCCATTTTTTTTTTCTTACCATCACTGATAAATATGAAGCACAATCAGAATACAGTTTACACCCAAGCTGGTCAAAGGCTCAATCCTTTAATACCTCCCGTCAAAATTGTAGTACCTCCTACATTACTGTTCCTTCCTTGGCTTAAAATTCCTTGAAAAATGATAATAATACTTTTGAGGTGACCTTTTCCACACAGAAAGGCTTATACTCTAAGCTACTATAAGCTAATAGCCTACGAATAAAACTGATATGGGAAACTTTCCACAGACGAAATAGAAGTATGACAAAATGGACATCTTTAGGGCAGACTTTCAAAATATCAAATTATGTTCGATGATATACAAAGAATTATCCTCAAATATACATCAGAGTGTCAACTATAAACTGTAATAACAAGGACCTTCTCTTGTTTCAAAATCACCACACAGGATAAAGATTATGAAAATATTGTGTCAATCTACCTATGTTCCAATGCAGACAAAAGTAGGTGGCGCCATACAAGAAAAGAACTCAAGTCTATGTGTTTTTTTTTTTTACATATTCACTGTGCCACTTCACCTCCATTTACTGAACCACAGCAGATGCATCTTCAAACAATGAGAGAAATGCGCTTTACCTACAGTAATACTTTTGAAAATTGTAGCCAATGTTAAAAAGCTCTGACTGATATCCATACTCATCATTCTAGCGACAAATTTATTTCAATTACAAAAAAGTTCACCCATAAACTTTGGATTGCTTTTTCAATAACCAAAAGATAATAAGTAATAGTATGGTCAATGACTTTTCTTTGACTGCATATTCTTCACGAATGAAGTGTATACTTTGAAAAAATTGTTTACAGCTTTCTTGCAAAAATTGTTTTTCCAAAGGAGAAAGCATTCATGACCCCTCCCCAGCTGATCAGCCATCTATTCCAAATGTCATACTGGAGAATTAACTGGACAAACCAGTTTGTGAAATAATAATGAAGGTGAGAGGGCTAAGCTGATAAACTATTCAGATATTATCTGGACATGATACCCCAAAACAACAGTACCTCTTGCAAGTAACTCAATGATCAGGAATGTAGCATTTCTACAACAAACCCTTCAGATCATTGCTGTAAAGCTGTAGACATAGAATGAGACATAAGAACTAAGCCATGGTAGGAAATGACAACACTAGACTGCAAAATTGCTGGAGTGACTCATTACAACTCTGTCCACCTCTGCAAGGAGAGAGAGGTGGATTCCCTAATCTAAATTCTCCCCTAATGTTCTGTCTACATGTTTCGTCATGAAGAATGAGAAAATGATCGCATAATTTTCCCCTTTTACTTCTAACGTGTCTTTCCTCCAGGCAAAACACAGTGATAGCACTAAACACTGTGGCATAGTGGTGTTGGCATAATTAGTTGAAAACATTTGAAAATATCCATTTGAATGAGACTGAGGGTACATGACTTGAAAATACTTAAAACCTCCATAGAACTCATTCAAAATTTCCAAAATCAATTTAAGCTATCTGTACAAAACAAGCTTCATTTTTGGTCATAAAAGCTGCATAAAATGATTCCAAATTAGTGTACAGAAAAATTAGAAAGACTTCCATGACTGCAAAATTCTCACAATAAATTCTAAGTGAGTTCACATAAACAGTACCCAGATTTTTTAACACATATGACATGGTTTATCTTCCATGAAAAAGTCTCATAATTTTCTACAACACCAACTTGGGGCACAATGCTGAACCTCAAAATCACAGTGCACCCACTAATATTCACAAATGAGTTTCAATGTTATTTTGTTTATCCAACTGACAGTCTTGTTAGGGTACCCTTCTAATTCAGCCACACTGAAAAGTAAAATATACGTCTCAAACTTTTAAGATTTAATCCATCTACGGTAAAGACAACTGAGGCCTAAGAAAACTAAAAGTACTTCACCTGCAAATTAGCATTGAACCAATTACTAGTATTGGAGAATGCTCTCTAGATTTGATGTCTTTTTTTTCAACATCTTTTTATTCTCACAAGTCTATGAGATCTATCAGTATTTAGAGTGGGTCACAAAACAGTGATCAAAAACTCTGCCAGAAACTCAAAATGGAGGTATTTTAATACCACCAAACCCAAAGTCCAAATCAATGCTGGCCAAAGTGACAGGTTTTTCAGGTGGGTCAAAGCTTGCTTCAAGACCCCTATAATGTGCAATATGAAGGGTTTTAAAGATTATTTATCCATGTAAGTTTGCTGCAAAGGGGTCCTCTTCTTAAATAAGAAACCAACATATTGAAGTTTCTCTTTCTAAATGAGAAAGAGGAGGAATTGTACCCTTCTTCATGTGGAAAATTTACCCCTTTACAACCCTGATGATTTTTAATCCAAAATCTGATCCAAACTTTTCTAAATCCGACCAAAATGTTTTTATTAAGACTATAGTATGAGGATGGTAACACTTATCCATGACTGATCCTAATTTGTCTAATAATACACTGCTTAGCTATCAGGAATTCCACCAGATATACAAAAGGAGTAGGGGGCATTTCTATTCCTGCTGAACCACAAGTCCTAAAATGATGCTGTCCTAGGCTTAACTTATGATTGGGTTTAGGGGACAAAAACTGGCTTCAAGGCCCCTGTACGGTGCAAATTGAAGGGTTTCAAATGGCATTCATTTATGTAAGTCAAAACATTGCTGCAAAAGTGCCTTCTTTTTAAGTAAGAAACCAAGATACTGACAATTTTCTACTTTTGGTGGAAATAAGAAAGGGGAATTTCCTGCCTTCTTTTGGAAGATGGAGGGAGAAGCAAATCCCCCACTCCTGTCTGGCAGACATACTGATCATTATCTAAATGTTGCTCTTAGTTGACAATTAATCTAATTTTTGGATTCAGTGTCCATTAACCCTTTACTGTTGTGTGGGTCCTTTTGGACCCAGACAGAGGGTGCGGCTGATGTCACCCATATTTACTGTTTCATGCTGAGCTCGAAACTGCTAGTAGCTACCTGAAAATTTGACCACAACAATGAGAGAGACAATAGTTTAAGGTCACAGGGTCAATAGCCTAGGGAAGCTGATGCGGGGCGTGCTACATCTGCTTTTCTGCCCACTCCCAAGGTGTACAAATATGCCCCTGTTGGAGCACAATGGAAAAGGGTTAAGTACTTTCTGTGGATGAGAAATGACAAAACCAAGGGTGGAGAAGATTTTAGGTTTAAGTCACAGAGTCAGACTGTAATCCTATTCAAAATCACTGAAGTGTAACCCACCTTTTAGAATAAAGGTAATTTTAGAAATGGAATTTTATCACCTTTAGAGATGTAGATTTAGCCAAACAAAGAAACTTTAAGTAGCTGGCCTTTGGCATTCAGAAAGACAATATGCCCCTTCTTGCTCTATTTGCAAATTCCACTAAGGTCCTCATGTCATGAGTATTTATGATAAATTCACAATGCAAGTACTTTACAACTTTAATAACATCTGACAAACCTTAATCCTTAATTCTGAAGCATTTTCATGCAGACTTCCCTTTGGCTGTTTAGAAAGCAAATTAAAATTAGGCAAATTAAATAATAACAAATTACTGTATACTAGCACCCATCCAAAATTACAACTGGTGCAGAAATGCTAATGCATTCATACCCTGTAAATGATATTCATAGTATTAAGAGTATTTAAGCACAAGTTAATTTCTTTATACAATCTTCATTTCATATGACTGAATTGTAAAATAATTTGCTTCTGTATATTTCACAAATCAATGATGTAGTATTCTTTTTTGTAATTGGTCTGCCTGTATGGAACAATTGAATTGATGTCCATAAATTTGGAAGCAGAGAACAGAATCAGATTGTGTCCAACACAGAGTAGTCAAAGCAACTTGTTTCAGACAAGGTTCAACCCAGTTTCTCATACTCTATTTGTAGGAAAAGAAAATTCAGCCAAGCAAAAATCCTCAGATGAGGAAAATATATACATGAGGTATTTTCTAATGGAAATCACTGTTTACAAATTACAAATTTGAGTTGCAGGGGAAAATCAAATGGAGCTATAAATCCTCCAACAATCCTCAAGAATGGAAAATGTCTTCAATAATTGGTCTAGAAAAGCTATTACAGGTAAGCATTTTATCCAATTTTCCTTTTAGCTTATAAGATGGTCAGCAGATTCTCTTAGTTATGTCAAAAGAGGTCACAAAATTTGACATACATAATGAAAGAACCCAGATTTGGACCATGCATCTTTAAAATGGCCAAAAAAGTATCCAGAAAATAGGTTGAGCTGTTTACTTTTGATCTTTACACAGTGTTGTCCTAATGTTACTAGATTTTCTACTAATATTGTGTATACTGTAGCCAAAACCAGTAATGGAATAGTCACAAAATTAACATCCAAGAATTCACATCTTTATATCATGATTGATATTAGATACAATATCAACATAACTTGTTTACCATGCAGTTATGATGCAGATCTAAGGGCAATACAAGCACAGAAAAAAGAAAGAATAGAAGAGATATGAGCAAATTTAGCAAACAAAATAGTTTTTAAATGCTTCCTAAACACCCCTGACTGATCTTGGGAGAGAATTCCAGAGATGTGGGCATGCTAGGCTAAAAGCAGAATCCCCACTACTTCTATTGTTTTCTGAACATAAAGCATAATAGATCAGAAAAGGAGTTTGGCAAAGGGTCTGTACCTGGCCAGACTTTAAAAAGCAACTGTGAAATAAAATACCATGAGTCTTACTGAATTATTGCCCAAGTATTGCCAACTGTCAAAGTTAAAGAAGGCTGAGCTGTAAGATTATGGGGAGAACCAATAAACCAGAATGCAAAACTGCACTGAGGTTTCGATGATACACAAACGTTCCGTTTCAAATAATCCCATCATGTACCATTATCTTCTCATTCAAATGTTATACAGTACTAACAATTTCAAAAAGTTTCAAAAAATAATTTTGTTTTCCCACATGACCTTTGTCCCCCCCACCAAAAATAGGGTTCATCTTCTTACCATAAGCATTCACAAACCACAAGTGAAATCTATTTAAGTCTCCCACTTTAAGATGTGTTAACAAGGTTATCAAACAAGGTTGTCATTCACATTTTGACCACCAGTGACCCTACAAAACCTTTAACCTCTACACACTGCAATTTCAAAAGGCTTCGAGCTGACTTCAAGAAATGAAAAATAGGAATCATGCAAACCTTCTTTAAAAGTGGACCCCCCTCATGCTAGGGCAACCCTAAAAAACCATGGTACAATTAAGAAATGACATAATGATGGTTTTGATGGTTTTGTATAATTACCTGCAAAGAGTCTTGAGAGTTCACAACACTGTAAACTAAGGACCCTCTCCCCATCCTTTCCAGCTTGCCAAGTAGGGCAAGCAGTCACTGAAATCCACTTGCTCTTCCAATTCTTCACTTACCCCTACAAACCAGCAGAAAATTGATTTTTATATTATCCCCAGGGTTCTAGCCAGGCCATTCAAACTGGGTGCTGCACCCAGTTTGAATTTACTTTCTTAAGTCAGCACCCAGTTTGAAATTTCACCACTCAGTTTGAATCTCTCTGCCCAGTTTGAATTTCATCACAGTCACACTGTAAAAATAGGCTACACAGTATCAGACAAATAACTTTCAATGGAATGATTGAACTGATATTGAAAATAACCAGAAATCATGTAACTGACTACAGATTATGTCATTTAGATCTTGAGATATGGCCAACATCATGTGAGAATGATGCAATGTAGATTAACTCCCACCCGGTTTGATATTTTTTCTGGCTAGAACCCTGATCTGAATGACAGTCCTATTATTATCATGGATAGCTGACCAAACAAGTGTGATTTATCATGCCCCAAAGCTTAACAGCAAGCCCGCGGAGCAGACAAAGTCTTTTCGTTCAGCTCATCTCTACAAAAAACCAAGGGGGTTGCAGCCACAGAGGCACTACACAGGCTACGCCCATGCACCATTCATGATTCCAGCTATTTTCAATCAAAACTGAATTATGAAACATTTCCCAAAAGGATAATGAAAGGTATATTCCGGAGACAAAATTCATTAACTTCAAGAATATGCAGGAAATTTTCTTTTTTAGGTGGCGAAAACTTCATCTCAATATCATAGCATTTGAAAGATACAAATTTATAAAGTAACGAAACTCTTTTCTTTTGATTTGGTGCATCATGTAAATCTGTAATGTCATCGTGGCTAATTAATTTGACATTACATTCAATTTATTTGCAATTTTGATGTTAATACATTAATCAACAGTGGTTGTTGTACTCTGTATGGTGAAGGGTAATGCTTGATTCACAGGCAAAGATATTTTAACATTTCCACAGTATCAAATTTCATGGACAAAAGGACTTTAACTTGTAAAGAATGACAAAAGGAATCAGAGAAAATGTGCCCACACTACTTTAGTGGCTTTGTTGAAAAACAGCAGTATTTTTTAACAAAAATAACCAATCTTTAAAATGAGATATCTTGAGTTAGGAAAATGAATTGCAACAGGGTTTGAAGGACATGGTGTGAATAATTTTTTTACAAAAGCCCAGTGAAAAGCTGCAAGAGGGCATTTAAATACAGTAACTACTGAGGGAATGATGCCTTCCCCCAAAGTGCTAACACATATGTGGTTCTTCTGCTTTCTCTCGGTTTCCATACTTTCTAAATATCGTTTGAAACTCGATAGATACCTATTATGTACCTCAATGCCCAATGAAGATTAGGAACATTTCAAAGGTGGTAAAAATATTTCTCTCCCAAATAGTTGTTGTTCCTCAAAGTTTGAACTATGAAGGAAAAATCTGTTATTATGAAATGTATGAAAAGAATCGAACAGAAAAAAGAGTGTTCGGATTTTTTCTTCAATTGCAATCAATACAATTTTTGTAGGAGCAGAGCACACCCTTGCCCACATTATAAATGGTCTTGTTTGGCTGAGTCATCCAAACCAATTTTTGATAAAGCTGGTTTTTGTTTTCAGACAGTGAACGATTATGTAGCCGCATAGTACTTGTGCACCAATGTTAAGAAAGTCAGTGAGTCGTAGTATACGCCAGCACTAAAATGCACCATCCTACACATGTTTTGCAAAAATCTTGTCTGCATGAGTCCATAGGTTTTCCCTTTCGGGAAACCAAAAACTGTTCAATCTTGTGCAATTAGTTCTCAGGTCGCAGCAGCATGTGGCAGCGATGCAACAGAATATAACACCAAATTTCAAAACTCCAGCGAATTCAGAACTCAGCGGCTCGACTTGTTGCATTAACAAAATCATGTGACCACATCACCCCTGTTCTTCGTAATCTTCACTGGCTTCCTGTGCAGCATCGTATCAACTACAAAATCCTTCTTCTTACATACAAATGCATCCATGGTTTTGCTCCATTATATCTAAAGGATCTTATATCTAATTACAAGCCTTTACGTGAACTACGTTCCAGCTCTCAATCTCTTTTAAATGTGCCGTCATCTGTTACCCATTCTTATGGTGATCGTGCTTTTTCAACAGTATCTGCGAAACTGTGGAATGACCTTCCATCTTTTGTCAAGAACTCTTCTACTGTTGGACAATTTAAAACTAACTTGAAAACTCATTTGTTTACTTTGTCTTATTGACCGCATGTTGTATAGTTTTAGCGCTTTGAGACTTCTTGTGTAAGGCGCTATATAAGAACTGTTATATTATTATTATTATTATTATACAGCTAGTATTGTAAACAAGCCGTTCTCAATTGCCTGACATGCTCCCTGTCCTATTTTATGTATTTCACCAAACATCTTCAGTTGTTCAGCCATTTAGAATGCGCAATTTTTTTCTGACAGTCGAATAGCAGTGCGTCATATCAGCATATCTTGTATCTTGTCTACCTGGCAGTGGCTCAGCAGATCCAATGTCTAAAGTGAGGCGACCCCTCTATTTAAGAATGACACTGTGTGTTAGCCTGTTGGGACTGCCATGATTATTGCAATATGGTGATATTATCAATATAATTTTGCCTGATGATATCGACCCATGCTTTGTTTTATTTAAATGGTTCCTTATTCCATGAAACCTTTACACAAATTTTCCCCAGAAGTTTAGCCTTTTTCTCCACATGTTTTCCTTTGATATCTCTTTCATTCAGAACAATGTTTCTAAACCAAAAAGAGCTTCAAAATAAACTACAGGGAACCCTTTATTCACATTATAATTCCCTGGGTATTGATCTAAACCAACTGGCAATTTCATCAGGCCTATTGTGTACCTAATATCCTCACCTGGGGCCCATTCCACAAAGAGTTACACACAATCTTAAGTTTGATTCCCTATACTTAAGTCAACAGTAAATCAAACTTAAGATCATGCATAACTCTTTGTGGAACGGGCCCCTGCACTTCATAGATATTTGTTCACAACTTCACCATGAGTTACTAAAACTCCATGTTGCACAAATTGTTTAAGTCCCAAGGCATTTATTATTTTGCATAAATTAAGCCATTTATGCAATGACATCACACAACGTCACTTTGAAGATAAACAATCATGGACATGGTTGCATGGGGTGAGCTTCTTGGCCCAGCACGACGTACAGTAGTAGACTTACGAGCAAATCCGTTTTGACCTGGGCTATGTTTTGTTCAGTTACATGACTAAATGTCATATGCATGCATACAATCTCTAGTAAATTTAAAGGGCCAATCCTCTCACCCCAAACTACACTTCTTGTAGGAGGTACAGAACTCTCCTTTGGCCTAGCATTTTGATTGTCTCTAAATTCAAACAATGCAGACAACCAAAGCTTATATTACACAGCATGAACTGTACTGAGAATGTTTTGATTATACACATATACACATAGAGCATTTCTATATTCACCCTGAAGCAATAAACTGAGATTGTAACTGGATAAGGATGAAGTCTACAATTGTGGGAGGGGCTTAAATAAGTAAGAAGGTTAGGAGAATTGGTACTGTTTGGGGTGAGAGAACTGGGCCTTTAAACTGCAGATATGCGTACGCCACATCGTGATTGGTTCTATCATCCATGTTAACAAACCAATTACAACTCGTGACATTGCCCCGATAGGATTTAGCATGTGAAAATCCCAGGCTTCTCAATAAATTTTACCATTGAGTTTATGTTATGATCAGGCCCTCTTGTACTTTGATCCCATGCTCACAGCATCGTAGCAGCGCTGGTCAGTTAAATTCACCTAGGAATTGTGGCACAAATCTTTGATTACAGGAATTTTTTGGGGATTGGTTTTACAAACATTGCATTTGGAGATTTTTTAGCAGGCTGTTCAATGCAGTGTTCAGAACAAACCATATACACAAAATATGTATAATAGTTGGATGCTCTGATGGAACATGCACAATTTAGCACTCTTCGTGCATAAACACTGGCTAGCAGTAGAATTGCCTCTGCTGTCAGTAGCATAATACAGAGCATGGGAAAGCTACAAGTTTGCATTGCGTAAGCACAACTAATGCTGCAAAGTGACCATTGGTGTTTTGAACTTTTATGAGCATCAGGTGATTACCATAAGACATTGTATGGTATATATCTCATGAAATAACTGTATGTTCGTTTCAAATCAAACCTAATATAGTAAATAAAATGTCCTAGTTTCATTTCATCAACATTTATAATATATCCATCATGGTAGTAAGGTGCGATAATGATGAAAAGAAGAGTTGCTGTTCACTTTTACACTGGAACTGGGTCTTTAGAACTTGGTAGTAAATGTTGGGCAGGTACCTGGGTTACCCATGAAAATACTATCACATAGATTTCTTTCACTTTAATTACTTTTTTCAAAGGCAAAGGTCATAAAAGAAATGTATTTCTGATGAAACCTTAGAGCTTCAAACTGAATATTATAAGCTTGGTTTATGTATACTAAGTATTTGTCCTTGATATGAGCACTGTATATGATACTTAGCATGCTGATGGCAAATGTTAGGACTACAGTTTAAAATGTGTGACATAGCGATATCCTTGTGGAAATGCTGGCGACATCATTAATTGAAAAATGATTATTGTGGCAGCCCTACTGTGTGTACAAACCTGATTGGGTTTGGGGGCAAAATATTGTAAGTCCAGCATGGTGACCTCGGAGTGGCTCTGCCAATCCGATGTCAAAGTGAGGAGATCCCTCTATTTAAAAATGCCGCTGTGTGTACAACCCAGATTTGGTTTGGGGGCAAAAATATTCTAGGCCTACTAGTCTAGGCTAAATCCAACTTGTCTAGAGGTCTCGAAGTGGCTCTGAGGATTCGATGTCAAAGTGAGGAGGAAGAAGCAGCAGACACATGAAGCTTTGCCTATGTAACAGACTGTACCAGGCATATTCTTTGTTCAGTAATATCCCCAAAGTCTGCAAAAATGAACATCAAACAGACTTTTTTTGGATATTTATAGAAATAGGTGACCTTGAGACTGGTTCAGTGTTAGTGAATATTAACAAGGAGGCAACATCTGGTCCCGTTTATATCATGCATTAGCCCATCCCACCCGCAGAGTTGGTATGACATTGTAAAGCACAATTCCCTGCAGTACCAACTGGACAGGTGGTTATGCAACACAATAATATACAAATCAGGTTTCAATGTCGTCCTTCAGTTTACAACTACAGGAGTACACACTCGCCCCAAAACAATAACATGAATAATGAGGTATGACATGAATAAGTCATATTATGGAAATGAAATTTGCATCTAAAATTGGACGCAGGTCTCTATGCTTTGGCGGACAGTGGTTTGTGAAGCCTTAAAAGGGGAGTGGACAAACCTAGTCCGCTCCGCTGGGTACATAAAGTTTGGAGCAGACTCCAAGGTGGAAGTAGCAGTTGTGGGGTATTGTAGTAGCCTATAAGTTACATGTACTAATTTAGAATCAGTGCCCGAAAATGAAATCATTTAACAACTCTCAACTTAAAAGAGGGCCCTGAAACTTGATTTTTCGTTCAGAGAAAAACTTGTAATGTTTTTTTTTGTTTTTTTTTTTCCCCATAGTAAAGTGCTTTCTTTTTTTCCACTTGGGAAGAGCAGTGTAATGTTTTGCTGTGGAAGGAAGTGAACGGCTAATGCTGTGGAAGAAGAAGAAAGCAATGGTTAAACATAGATTCGAACCCCTGACATACCGGTATACACAGTATAGCATATAGACCTGCACCCTTGACGACTGGGCTATGAGCGCCATTGCAAGTGTAGGGTTTTCAAATAATATAAGTACAGTCTAACAGTACCACATACTATATAAAGATGTTTATGTAAATATACACGTACGTATCCCTAGAGCGAAGTAATTATCCACACACATACATAAGAAGCTGTACGCATACGTATGCATATATTTAACATACAAAGATGTATATTCCAACCTGTGCATACAGTATACCTAACATAACATAACAGGTTGAAGGGCAAAGGAGGGCCCATAAGATGTCCTGAAGTCCAAGCCCTAATCAAAAGTCAAACCACCAAAGCTTGACAACAGCCCCAAACAATCAGATTCTACCGCAGTCATGGAAGACTTGTCAATGTTAACCTGAAAGCAGTGAACTAATGGGGAGTTACGTACCCAATCTGGCAGACAATTCCACTCGTTGACAACTCTATGGGAGAAACTAAGCTTCCTAATGTAAATCCTTGCAAAAGGCTTTTCTAGCTTTTTACAATGCCAACGCACCTGAGAATAACTTTGAATCCTTAAATAACTACAACTCAAAAGGGGATTCCTTTCAGAAAAAAACTTGTAAACCTGGATCATGTCCCCCGTAATCCTTCTCAGCTCCAAAGTGGAAAGCCCAAGATGTTTAAGCCTAGCATGATAAGGTAAATTTCTCACCTCAGGTGTAAGGCGAGTGGCTCTCCTCTGAACTTGCTCTAAAAGAAACTTGTCCTTTTCATAGAAGGGGCTCCAAGCCTGAGCTGCATAGTCAAGATGGGATCTTACCAACTGCTTTATACAAATTAAGTACAACATCCTTACCAAAATTGATGAAATTCCTCTTGATCAATCCAAACACTTATTAGCCTTTGCATCAGTGGCTGCACACTGCCTTGATGACTTTAAATCCCCAGCAATTACAACACCCAGATCTTTCTCGAAGGTGACATTAATTAAATACTACCATTCATGTTATAATCATAGCTAAAACTTTTGGGACCAAAATGAAGGACTTTACACTTATCCGCGCATTAAAAGACATTTGCCAAGTCTGAGACCAAGAAAATAACCTATCCAGATCTTTCTGCAGCAGTAAGGCATCATCCAAAATGTTAATCTTCCTATAAAGCTCAGTACCATCTGCAAACTTACTTATACAAGATGTAAGAGAACTATATCATTGATGAAAATTAAGAAAAGAAGTGGGCCAAGGACAGAACCCTGTGGTAGTCCACTTGTGACTTCTTTCCAAGAGGTGAAGTTACCATTGACAGCAACTCTGAGATCTACAGTACCATGAAGCCATGAATTTATCCAATCAGCATACTTGCCCTGAACCCCTAACCTATGCGGTTTAACCATTAGCCTACCTAATGGAACTTTATCAAAGGCCTTTGAAAAGTTGAGTAAATGACATCAACCTAGCCCTAGCACTAGTTGTTCTACATATATAGCCCACCCTAAACTTCTACCTATGCATACGTATGGGTATGCATGTATGTACTGTACACATATATTCGTATGTATTAAAGGGCAGGAGCAGTCATCCCAAATTGAAGAAGTGTAGGAGACTGTCCAGTTTCATGATGGACTGTTTGGAGTCATGTGACAATGTTGTTTCTCTTCAAATGTGAAATTTATGTGAAAAAACTGCTTGGTTTACCTTGAATATATATGCAATGTAGTAAAGTCATAATACACAATGAAATCTTACTTTGAAGAGGTATAAGATGAAAACTTTGTTTTTTAGCTTTTTCTTCAAAATAAGTTTGGGGGACTTCTCTTTACTTAACATATAACCCTAACCCCAACCTTAACCCTATTACTAGGCCTATGCGTAAGTGTCCATGTATGACGTAAGTTCCAGCCCCTAATTCTAAATTAAAGCCACGTTACCTTTTTGGGCAATGTTAGTGATCATATTTCATAGTACTAAACTAGTTTAGTTAGGCCTACAATCGCTGCCATAAGTAAATGAAACAAACCCCTTTCCCCCTTTTTAGTAGTTGCTCTAGAAATACTCATAATATTGTGCTTCAAAGACTCATAGAACAGTGAGGAATGTTATTTGTGGGTTATACACAGCTAATATACAGTATTTCTCCCTTAAATACCAATGGTAAACACAGTAAAGTAACTTTAACTGGTTGAAAAGACTTAGCCTATACTGATTCCTAACCTTTCCTCTGCACAAAGATGGTTTACCCCATATGCGAATCACGTGCTATTGATACGGTTAAGGTAAGCGGTAAAGGTAAAAACTACCCTTGCTTGTTTATGTCATTAAATAATTGAGTGAAATATAAAAGTTATTACTTGCTTCTTGCCAGTGCTGTTTTAACTTTTTAATAATAAAAAGTAAAATCAACAGCCCCCTAGCAGTGCAATATTTTCTTCCCATGCTACAATTTGGTTTTTAATGAAAAGTCTTTTCAGCACACGGTGCCAAACTATTTAGTTATAAGATGTACTTTTAGCACAAACCTCTCTTCTTGATACAAAGTCAGCCTCCCCCTATCCCCTGGCCTACCCACCTTGCGCCAGTCCCCCACTACCCGGAATGCATTTTTACAAATATGAGAAAATATTATGAGCAATAATGTCTCAAACAAGGGCTTGGCATACACTGAACCTAGGGTTGTCCCAAATTTATACAGGTCTTCCAACAATCACCACCAAAAGTAAATGAAACAAACCCCTTTCCCCCATTTCAATGTTGTTACACTCAGGACTGGACAGTTTTTTCCAACCAACATTGAAGTGGGGGAAAGGGGGAGAGCGGCTACTGTACCATGTGAGATCAGTAAAAGGCAATGTAACTTCTGCTACGGAGGGATTTTGTTTCATTTGTTTTGGCGGCAATTGTTGGTAACCGTCCCGGCATAGGCCTACACTGCAGCACTGAAGTTAACACAGATCACCTTTAGGCTTTAGGATAGAACAACTAGGCATAGGCCTAAGCCTAGCTAACTCAACTAGATAAGACTTGAACTATTTTGATGACCCTTAAGTTCGGTTGTGCATGCCACATAGGACTAGGCCTCGGCTGGCCCTAAAATTTGTCTATTTGAACCTTTTCGCATAACTGATACTTGCATGAAATATTATATGTAACGTTAACGTTTTGTCTTACGCTCAACTTTCTGCTGAGCGAGAGTAACTAAACTGTCTACAATACAAAAACCATTCGCCCAGCTTAACAAAAACCTGTAAGTAAGTCATGTTTTCTCTGAAACCATTTAATGTTAATTCCTACTTACATGCCCTTCAAATGCAAAAGGTGTTTCCCTTCTTGACCTAGGCCTAGGCCTAGTACGAGGTTTATTCATAGTCCATTTTCGTCTGCAAGCGCGACTAGGCTAGGCTATGCAATTCAGGTAGCTAGTTGCCATATAGCTTGCGGAGCGGACGAAGTCTTTCCTTCAGCTCAATGCTACTAAGAAGTAAGTGCCGCAAACACAGAACCCTACGCAGGCTAGCTGCCACACGCCCTAGCCGTGCAATATGCCGTCTGCTTCCTATCTTCACACACATACACATTTGTAAGCATCATTGACTTGTCAACGTTGAAAATGAAAGATTTCTTTTTATTTTCTCTCTTTTTTCCCTTCTTTTTCTTCTCCTTTCAAATTCTGTCGCGAATATAGGGGGCATTTCTCCTTGCAAATACCTTACGCCATCCTTGGTTCAATCATGACACAAGATAATGATGGGGGGGGGGGGAGACTAGGGGAGCCCCCCCCCCCCAAAAAAAAATCCTGGCCCACCCCCTCCCCCCAAATTAGACAAATGATCAATGTAAACTATCAGTAACAAAGACAAAGTTAAGCTTTTAAAATATTGTTCATGGTACTACATGGAGTCGAACGGTTTATTTCATTGCATTGCAAAATACATTATATTCCTGTATAGGTATATTGTCCAATTACCGGAGTTAATTTTACACTCGATGTCTCAAGTTGGTCCCATGTGACATCTATCACACATGCAATCAATCAACATAACAACAACGCATAGCAGAAGTGCGCTCTGTCTGTTGCCGCATATCGAACAGTTTTGTACAAAAACGATCATTTGCTCATTCGACGTATATCAAACATTTTTTTTTTTTTTTTTTGCTCATTCTATATCAAAATTTTTTAAATGTTCTAATTAAGGTACACTGAATCGATTATGCTTTGGAATGATATGTCAAGGTGAGAGGAACTCATGAAATGCCGATTTTCATTCGAAATACATGATTTTTGAAGATTTCAAAATGTTGTGACGTCATAACTTAGGGAATTTCCCCAAAATAATGGGCCATTTCATGCCCTTACTTCACGCGTTTTACGACAAAAATATAAAATCCAAATAAAACCAATTCTTCTCCTCCTGTTACCTGTGACGTGCAGCTCCCAGAAACGCGTTTAGCTGTGTCGATATATTCGTGGCTAGAAGTGTTAATCCTCTAAATTATGTAAAATTGGGATGAAAACGCCTTTTTAGCCCATAGACATCAAATCCCAAAATTAATGATTTACGACAAAATTAAGGGGTGTGTCCAGTCAGAAAAACATTCACTAGATGTGCAATAGTATGAACATCACAAACCCAGATTATCCAGACCTTAAAACACAACCCCGAATACTACATAAAGCGAAAAACCTTAAAAACGCAAAATGTGCCCGCACACTGTTACGCATTTGGGAGGTTTATGATCGAAACTTTTCCATAGGCATATGCAGCGTTTGTCGCCGTTGCCGTTACCGTTGCCATGCAAGTGTGAACTACATAGTTTTAAGAGTTCATTTTCTGCTGCCAAGACAGCAAAAAAGTTTGAAAATTTTAAAACCTAAGCCCCAGCCCATTGGAAAGTCTGAAGCTGAATGCCATTTCCGAGTGTTCTTAGCTGCGTGTAACCAGCCTTAAAATAAGGATTTCATGCCTGCAATTGCATGTCATTGAAACTGGTACATATCAGATGAGTTGAGATGGTACGAGAAACATAATAAATTATACATCCTCTCTCATTTAAAGGCTTCGTTATCTCATCCCAAAGAGTACCAATTCTCCTAACCTTCTTACTTAAGCCCCACCCACAATTATCTGAAATTCATCCCATCTAGACACAATCTCAGTTTACTGCTTCATGATGGGTATAAAAAATCTCAAGGCGTATTATCAAAACACTTTCACTACATTTCATGCTGTGTAATACAAGCTTTGGAACTTTGTATTGTTTGAATTAGCCGTCCATCAAAGAGCTGAGCCAATTCAGAATTTTGGGACCCCCTACCAAAATTGTAGTTTGGGGTGAGTGAATTGGTCCTTTAATTTACCCAGGGATCTTTAGGAGCTTCAAGCTGTCTTTTCTGCCTGCAATGCTTTCATATTCACCCTCTAGATCTCTGTTACCTTTGTCCAGCGCCCCGTCCATTCATGATTCCCATTACCAATTATATATATACCTCAAAGGGACCCATTGAGGAGATACCAATGACTTTATTGAGAGTGTTAAAGGGTTTCTACGACTTGACAATGCTTGTTGTTAGCATAATGAGTCAAGTTTCATATCCAATAGTTACGGGAAATCGTTACAATTTTGAGTTTTGTGGTTTCCTAGATGACTTGCATGGTTTTGTCCATTATTTAAAAAAGCGTCTGGCCACAATTTTTTTAAAAACCGAATTGGACCGCTAAGTGCCGTACTCGCTCATAAAACAGTTATATTGTAAGTAGCTATGTGTGGATTGTCAAGGTTTGACCATTTGTCAGTGGTATGTGAAGAAAACAGTTTTGCAAAAATTTGTTGAATTTTGAAATAACTCAATGGGCCGCTTCAAGTCACACTATTTGTCCCAACCCACAGACATTTTCTAAGTGTGTGTGTGTGTGTGTTTTTTTTTTTTTTTTTTTTTGAGGTAAATTTCTCGGAAAGAGATTGGGATTTTTCCAACAGGTCGTAAATTTTTGCGACACATTTTTTTCTGTCGCTTTGAAAATTTCTCAGAGTGTAGCATCTCCACACACCCCAGTAATAGCCCTTGAGAAATCGGGAGGTGACTACATATGGTAAATGGTGTCATACTTGGGCGCAAATTAATTTTTTGTCATATTTGCGCTCAAATTAATTTTTAAAGCAATTCTTCGTTGACTTACACTAAGTACGTAAAAAGATGGGATCCAAGTTGTAGTCATCCAGCACCCTGAGTCACTACGGCTTTAAATTTCCATCATTTTTTGAAAAAAGGGTAGTTTGAGCAAGGGGCTTGAAGCTCAATTGCAGCTCCCTGGTTTAAGGGTCTTATTAGAGAAAAAGTGGGAGCCGGCGCGTATTCCCGTTTTCCAATCATAGGCGACGGAAGATGTTTTAATTGGGAGCCACAAGTTTTCGCAGCTGACGTAATGGTGACGCCTGAATGTGTCCGGTTTTGCGCGAAGCGCAAATCCCCATCGGCATGGGGTCCAGGGGCCCGCTTAAGGGCTCATGGTGGGGTCCAGAGGCGAAGCCCCCTGAAGCTCAGCGATTTAAGTGATTTGAAAGGCTCCAAAATTGTCGAAAATCATATTCAAATTAAGGATTCTAAACTATGAATTTAATTCAGGAGTGGGGTGAGGTAAGGGACGAGAATGGAATCGTGAAGTACTGTGGCATTTGATTAAGGAGAAACAAACTTTACAGTAATTTAAGGGGCAAAGCCAAAATGTTAAAGCTACTCAAAATTGGACATGTGATTAATATTTTGAGAAAGGGCATTTTTAAGAGATTCAAAGTGTTTTGAGGCATTTTGTCAATAGGGAGTTAAAATCCCGAGGCAATATGCATTTGGTTCAGGGGCCCGCAGCGGGGACCCCGAAGCTCTGACATTTCATTCTTTTAATTGGATTTAATGGAAGCACAAAAGTACCTTTGAATAGGTATTAATAATAATCCTAAAAGGGACATTATCACTGGGGCAAATGTGTGACATTGGGGCCAATAAGGGGACTTGGTAAAATTTATTTTTCGACATTCAGTTATTGGGAGGCCATGCCCCCAAAAAAATCTCATAAAAAATATTGTTGGCCAGTCCTCCCTGCCCCAACCGCTTCAGCTGCCTATGAATTCATTAGCCACTCCATCATAGGAAGCTTAGTTTTAAACTTCAACTGGTATTACATTTTAGTTCACCCGGCGAAATTACTCCAAATAGGCTATAGTTATTTTTCAATAATCTAAAAACCGATCACATAAATAAGTCTTTGAATAATATTGTGAAACTACAACAAAACAGTCCCTAGGGAAAAGGGAAACGAAAGTTTCAGACAGGATACCAATCTCGAACAGGGGTCAGTAACTAGAAGTCCGAAAAACGATTCATAGGACGTCGTGCAAAAATAATTTTTTGACGGACACGTGTGAAGTGGTTGCTGCCTAAACGACTATCTAAACGGAGCTCTATCATCAAGCATCAAGAAAATTTTGAAAAATCCTGTCCCCAGACAGTCAAACATGGCATTTTCAGTTTAGCAGAATGGAAGCAGTACGTATTTTGAGCTTCGTCTGCAATTAAAGTTTTACTTCGGTAAAAAAAAAGGTAGACAAATTACTATCAGAGGAAGTTTATCGCTACCTTAGGATTAAAAGGTAGCGGATAAGGTTAAGAAAACAAATCATTGCGAAACTTGATGAACTTGAATGTAAGTTCGTGCCATATGTCAACACCAAGAAGGGACATTCCTTTGAACAGTGCAGATTCGCTGGTAGACAACTGACGCGGAGCGCGATCACTGGATCTCGAAGAGCGTCTTCCCAAAGGGATGTTTATGTTTAAGGGCCTTATTCTCTCACCCACAACAGTACCAATTCTCCTAACCTTCTTACTTATATAAGCCCCTCCCTCAATTGTCTTAAATTCATCTGCCTGCTTCATCCAGACACAATCTCTATAGTTTATTGTTTCAGGGTGAGTATAGAAAAGTTCAATGTGTATAATCGAAACATTCTCGGTTAAGGTCATGCTCTGCAGTGTATACAAGCTTTTGGTAGTCTGCATTGTTTGAATAAACTGCCAATCAAATGGCGCAATAGAGAATTTTGGTAAACCCCTATAGGAACTTTAGTTTGGGGTGAGAGATTTGGCCCCATAAAAATCCTCTAGATTGCTGGAAATGGCACTTCAAGACTAGTGCATAATTACTATATGCCTAGAAATTCATTTTTTGATGCTTCATGTTCCTGGAACTTTAAAAAAACATTCCAAGGCCCGTACCGGCATGTATTGCGACCCTCTTAATATACATGTAAATATGTTCTGATAATGGACGTGGAATGAAACCCAACAGAACGCAAATGAAGGAATTCTTCATTCATGGGGCTACATGGTTATGTTACTTTTTACTATTAACAAGTTGCCGTCTTATTGTACATCGATGGACCTAAACTTCTTCTCGAAATCATGATTTTTTTAAAATGATCTTTGAAAGGGGTATATGATTCCTGTCAGCGGCGTAACCAGACCTGACTGTCCAGAAGGGAGGGGGACAATAGCATAGAGGTTTCCCGATTTTGTACTTGTTGAGCTGTGTTAGTTTGTGGGTGTCTTAGGGCCTTAAGGGGAGTGTTGGGGGCAACAGTTTTAGACCATGCAACTCACCCTACCCCGTTGACCAAAAGGTACATTTTTATGCTAAATTTTTTCGCTTTTTCTACGAGCAAGAACGAATTTTTTCAAATAATTCTGTTTTTTTTCTTAAGTGTGAACACTACTGTATAAGATACGTACCGAAAATTTGGGTCCTCTTACACATTTTTAAACACGGAACTTGTATTGCATAAAATAGATTAGATTCAGGGTTTCCTGTAAGAAAATTTGCATTTTGGGGGGACTATCGAAAAATCTTCGTTTCCCATTAACATGAATCTGAGATAGCATGTCGACTGAAGATCGTATTATCTCAGGAGAGCGGATTAAGACTTCTCGATGACATTAAGAAAACTCTCGAAACTCAGTTGCCTTTTTTGGACAAAAATGAAAGCCTACATTGTAGAAAATGTTAGGGAAACTGAACTGTAGTGGCTAGGATCAATTATCCAGTGACTGCTTTAAGAGCGATCACTTACAGCTTTAAGGGTTGCAATTTAAGGCGCGCGAAGCGCGCGGAAAATTTTGCCTTTTTTAAAAATAATTATTTTGAATATGAAACTTTTATTAGAAAGAATTCGGAATTTTATGAAGGGAAACCTGGGAAAACCGCACTGTATTTGACGGGTGTCTCAAATGATAAATTTTCGAATTTTTCAGTTTTTCTAGCAAGGGCACAATCGCCCTGCTTCTTGTAGCTATACGCCACTGCTCTGCAACATTGAACATTGATAAAATTTTGACACTTCAATAACTAAAGAATCCATCTACAAAGATTAAACAACTGACAGGGTTGAAAGGTATCTGATGACAGGTGTGTACGAGAGCATTTGAGTACAGTAGGCCAATGGTTCCCCTCCACCTACCTAGAATATGAAGTCTTGCTAGAAAGACTATCTTCAGTTGGCGCGGAGCGAACAAAAAATTTTGAAAAATCACGACCCCTCAGACAGCGGGAAATGGCATGTGTC
The DNA here is from genome assembly GCA_037179385.1 of Holothuria scabra. Lineage (NCBI taxonomy): Eukaryota > Metazoa > Echinodermata > Holothuroidea > Aspidochirotida > Holothuriidae > Holothuria > Holothuria scabra. Next base: position 53,796,550 of record CM074182.1, read on the forward strand.
GGGCTTGTAAGTAGTAGCTAAGTTTTCCGATTTTTCTTGCAAAGTGAACACCACTATATTAGTGATTTATTGCGGCGCGCCAAGAGCGCCGAAGCTTCTGCCCTTTTAAGACAAAAATTTGTTGACATGGAGCTTACATTGCAGAAAGCTTTGGATTCCGGGTTTCGCGTGACGAAGTTTAAATAGTTGGCGGGATTACTGAAGAATCTGCACTTCCTTCAAATACTGGTGGCAAATCTGAGAATGATTGCTTTTCTAAAGTCCTCCCGACTGTCTGGCAAAGAGCAAGAGAGGAAAGTTTTTCCTCCGATAAAGTGGACCTCGGATATTATTTTGTTAACTTTAGGCGACTAAATGAATGTTCATATATTTTCCTAAATGAACGTTCATATATTCACCAAAACAGTGCTCCATGAATGCAGACTAATCTTGCTTTTGATGTTATAGTTGTCCTACTTTCTTTCTTTTCTCGTTGTTCTCTTTTTCCTTTCCCCTTTCTCTCCTTTCTCCCTTCTTTTCCGTTTTCCTTTTTTCTCCTACCTTTCTTTCTTTTCCTTCCCCTCCTTTTTCTCTTTTCCTTTCCTCTGCTTCCCCCTTTTCCTCTTTTTCCTTTCTTTCCTTCCCTTCCCGTTTTTTCTTTCCTTCCCATTTTTTGCGTCGGGGGGGGGGGAGGTAGACTTCCCTCTGCCCCCCGCTGGTTACGCTACTGATACCTGTGCTCGCTTTGAATCCTGCAACAAAGCTATGGCGGGCCATATGTTATCTTTGGGAGCACTGGGAGAGATTGTATTGCATGAATTATAGCACTGGCAGATTGCAATGCATGAATTATTAAATGTATGCTTGTTATTTTTATGAGGTTGGTGTCTATGTGCGGCGATCCCAAATAATAGGGGACGGGATCCATGTCCCAAAATATACCCCATCGACTTAAAATTTTTGAAACAGTAACTTCATTAAATGGGATGACCCCCTCCACCCCCCCCCCCCCTTCTAATATTGAGAACATATCACCTACCATGTTGTTGTAGAAGTTACGTCCAAGAAAAGGTTGATTGTAATAAATCAGGTTATTGGACTGCGGTCGGCACTGTCAAATACTTAGAAGCATAGGCGGGATTACGGGGGGTGGGGGAGGGGACACTTGTCTCGTCTTACACTTGACTCGTTACACTTGACTCGTTACACTTGACTCGTCTTAGTCTGGTTGCTTTTACTTCAAAAATACAGACTGGAACTGACGGAGCTACGCGAGTGATACTTAATTAAGTTGTAAAATTTTTAAACAGGTCCAATACTGCATTGAAAACTAAATAAAAACAATATTCTTTCAATAAATTTCTCAACGCTTCTTCTTTTTGACACGCTTCGCGTGAACCCGTTTTAAATATTTCAGGATTCGGGGTCACTTCTTGTAGAACACCTTTTCCATTGTCACTGAAACTTTTCACCAGTGCCAGGGCCGTACACAAGCTGAAGCTCTGCAGCAACTAGTGAAAGGGTGAGGCAGGGAGGCGGTCATCTTCTGGTCCCCTTATCTGACCAAGTGCCCCCAAGCTTTCTTGAAGGACGATGATCTTATTTTACTCCAATCTGGAACTCCACCTTTTTTCGGCTGAAGTGAAAAGGGGCCACCCTTTCTCTAATTTCCATGATTTCTCTATTGAGATGTCTCCGAACTAGTCCTCTTTGGTGTGTTGTGTGCATCCCATCGCAGATAAGAACTCTATTAAAATCTCACGAAAAGGACTCTTTAGGAAACCAGCGGTACGTTTTTGCTCAGTACAAATATCCTCAGGGGTCACCTCTATTCAGCTGTAGTGAAAAGGGACCACTCTTTGTCTAATTTTATTTCAATTTCACTATTGAGAAGAAGTAAAAATTCATTTTTTCAGCGCACTCCGCGCGCCCCTTTACAGGCAACGGCTCTGTGAAAGTCACCTGAAAAAGACTATGTATAGGAAACCAGAGTATGTTTGTGCTTCAGTAAGAACGTAGGGGGGCACCGTTTTTCAACTAAGGTTAAAAGTGGCCCATCCTTTCTCTAATTTTCATTCAGTTTCAGTATTGAGATACCTTTAACGTTAAATTTTTCGGCGCGCTTCGCGCGCCCCATCATAGACAAGGGCTGGATTCACATCAAATGAAAAGCCCCCCTAGCTTTCTGAAAAGAAGATCTGGGGCACCAAGGAGGGAGCCGCTGAAGAACCTCAATTTTAAGGAATCCATTCTCCCTCCCGCACCCTCTGCATTATCGAATCCGGCCGACTTTAACCATATGGAGGAAGGATATAATTAAAGAAAGTCAAATTGTGATATTTGTGTTCTGTTCAGTGCCCATTTTATGGAATTTAAAGTTGATGATAAAATGCATCATTTGAATGCATAAATTTTCCTAAATACCCACGAGCTTCCGGGGGCTTTGCCCCCTGGACCCCCAATGGGGCTTTGCCACTGTACCACACGCCATTAGGAGGAGCGCTTGGCGCTCCCACAGCGCCGTTTGGGATTCTGCCCACCCCCCCCCCCCCCGGCCCCACTTTCGGAGATCAAATCCCGCCCCTGCTTAGAAGCAAGAACTCCACACCTACATGACAACCGTTTGCGTTTTAAGCAAAATTGTTTCCACTAGAAGGGGGGGGGGGCATTGCGGAGGTGGGGAGACTAGGCCCCTAAACTTACGTCAGGTCCCCCAAAATTTTTAAGGTCGTGTGTTAAATGTCACAATATTACTGATGGACCTTGGGTCTGGCCTGGCCCCTTCAAAATGTGTTGTTTCCCCAGTTATGAATCGTTTGCTATGCCTCTGCATGACAGGAAAATAATGTGTAATCGTAACAGCTTGAAATTACTCTTAAATGATTGAACCTCAATCTGGATCGGTGAAATCTCAAGTTGCATGTGTGAGAATTGGCAGTCCTGGGGGCCGTTCCACAAAGAGTTACGCACAATCTTAAGTTTGATTCACCATACTTAAGCCAACAGTAAATCAAACTTAAGATCGTTCGTAACTCTTTGTGGAACAGGCCCCTGGAGAAGAGTTTTCTCCAGCAAATTGAACTAATCATGCTAGAGAGGAGTAAAAACATACTTCAATTGAGCTCGTATGTTTGAAAAACGATTTATTTAACTTTGCAAACTGCCTTCAGTCGACACTGTTGAGGGTTTTTTAAATGAACTTTCAGACAAAAAATTATGACACCCTTAAAAAAATTGGGGACCCCGGCCCCACGGGCCTAATTAGATATGACGTCTTCATAGGAATTTGTAAAGTCCAGTGTGCCAAAGTTTTAAATTATTTGACAAATATTTGAAAATATGCAGCTTACATTGGAAAAAAAAAACTTTTTCCAAATAGCAATAACAAAGGATTGTGGGAGAGGTTCTAGGTATGCATAAATTTTGTCAATGACATTTCACTGTAGCAAAAAATAATGCACACCAACATTCTGTCCCATAAACTTTGCAAAGGCTACTTGGAAAAGTGTCTATAGACTCACAACCCCCCCCCCCCCACACACACACACACAGATGCCGTCATGAATACATTGGTTTCTCTTATCATCAAAACCAATAATCCCCACCCTTCTTCTTTTTCACAAGGACTAACTGAGTCAAAAACAACACTTAAAATGCAGAAAAATTGTGAGCCTACCAACACTCCCTTCCTGCAACCACGTACAGGTCCCTGCTGTACCTTTATCAAGCTGGTGCTACCTTCACTTAATTAATTTATTGAGTCATCTGGGGGAAGCCCCTGTAAGGAATAAGGAGTTACATTCAGCTTAGCTATACATGATTGGATACTGGCACACAGGTGGTAATCTAGGGGAAAACCACTTTTGAACCATAACTTCAATCCAATATGCTCACCAACTAGGCAGGAGCCAGATTCTCCAGAGTGTGCATAAACTAGCAAGGTTCACTAAGTATTTGAAGCAATCCCTTACCCTACACCCCTTCCAAGTTGCTTGTCATTAGACTTAGTTCAAAATTAATATGAATGAGAGAGATAATATTGACATGCATGTATCTGATTTATTACACTCCATTTCTACACTTTAATTCAATGACACTAGTCAAAAAAGAAAGTGAACTTTAATACACAGAAAATTAATACTTAAGTCACATTCAGTCCTGTAAAGACCTTTTCTAATATTAATAGCACTTTTATTTCCTCATACAACATTCATATGGATCTTAATCCTGTGCATTAATTAAGTCCAGTCAAGGAACTTCACATAAAAGGCAAAGAAAAAAATATGTTTAATAAAGAAGGCAGAGGGTTAATCCAACTTCTCATTGTGCAAATTACTTATTTGAATATCTCTACTTTGGAAGCCTTAGAATGAGCATTCTTTTACAATACAATGACTGTGTCACTGAATTAATATTGACAAACTAAAATGGAAAAAAACCTTTGCAAGGACATAAATGTCAGTTTTATATACATAATTTCTTATGATGAAATTGGCAGAAAGGACAAGTCCCCAGTAAAACTGAGTAACTTGTGAAATATGGAAATAAAAAGAGAAAATGTTTATAAAAAGAGAAAATGCTTCTTAATAAACAAACGGAATTTACAACTTAAGTTTACAAGACTTATGACACTCTTAAATGTCGAAGACTCACTTAACTACTCCATTCCTCCACTTTTCTATATATATACCTTCAGAATACCTTTGAATATATCGATGAAATTTTTTTTACATAAAGGTAAAGAGGCTAAAAAATTTGAACCGAAACTTACAATAGAGCCATTTCTGTAGAGCCATCTCTGAGGTTGCATCTACATGACTAGATTTGAGAAACTATTACTAAAACTCATGACATACAATGAGCTTGCAATGAAGTTATGGCCCAGAAAATAACAATTTGTCATGTAATATGGCACAATCACAGGATAACTTAAATTCCAGCATGGACAATTTATATACATGGCTAATGCCAAAAATTGATTAAAAGTGCAACATGCAGGATTCAATGTGAAGCTGTTCAATTCTGTAGTGTTGTTTTAAAAATTTGGACACAATTTCACCAAATGGCATCTAAACCCCCCAACTTTAAGGAACCCAAATGGTGGTCCCACCCATAAGACCTCCAGATGGTGGTCCATGAGAACATTAAGCTCCCGTCTGGGAATAAATCTACTTTTGCTTATGATGCTTCAATGGGACCATTGGTGTGAAACTTAAGTTACCTCCAATGGCAACACTGTCAATGACAATAGGTGCGTTCAATTTAGCTGATCAAACCGGCTCAACTGGCTCAGTCACCATTCGATCTTTCAGAAAAGAGATCTTAACATTATCAAAACGTCACAACATGAGGTGGCCAAAGCAACCAGCATTATGAGGTGGTGTAGTTTAGCTGTGTGATGTATTTTATGTCAGATTTCATCCAGTAAAGAAACTGGTTGAGCCAGTTGAGTTGGCTCAAGCGGCTAAATCAAACACACCCTAATGTTTCCCTAGCTAAAGCATGCAAAGTCTTCTCTGTTTGTCTCTTCAACTTATTCAAGCATATTCACAACATTATACAAATAATAAAATCCATATCTACATGCCTCCCACCACAGGCCTCCTCTTGTGGCTATTCAGGTGATTTTAATGCCCACCCATGCTCTACACCAATGGGTACCATTGCAACATTACAGTTAATGCCACACCTAAGAGCAATACACAAGATTTGAGTAGACCTAGCAGACGACATCCCAAGACAGGGAGTGTGCCCTCCATGTGTGTATCATTGCAACTCACATGAACAAGTACAGACAGTTCATTTTTGCATTGGTCAAACACCTGTTTATGAAGTCTTATGTGCATGGCAAAGTCTACAAGCACTGCTTTGTCTCAAAGTTAATCTCATAAGACATCAATACAGAAGGTCTACAGTGTACATTCAACATATTGTTTCAGCCATTTTGTTCAACTTTTAGAGTTATGTAAATTTGATTTCCTCCACTTTATGAAATACACACATACTTCATTTATAAACAACATAAACTTTGAAAAGAACTTAAAATGAAAAAGATGCAAAGACTCCAATTTGCTTTACTGCTTTTCACATCAAGCATGACAGGAAATTTTAAGACGGAATTCATCTTTAAAAAACAAAGAAGTAATTTTGGTATTCTTCCAACCAAATGAATTACAGTACTTGTATGTTACACTGATGCCATCTTCCTACAATTCCCTGAAACATCTCAGACATCATATCATGAGCTTAAATTTCAATATTGTTCTTGGCCAGCTAAAGAAAACAGTATTTCCAGAAGTGAGATACTAGGAGAACTGCAACATGCTTATCTTAAAAAGAGTAATGCAAAATTGCATTTATCATCGAAGTAATGCACTGAACAAATCTTGCACCAACGTTGAAATAAAAAGTTTCACTGCAGAAGACGAATGGTTTTGTCACTTCTGTATAAGAAATCAGCATCCTGAAGTTCTCGAAGAGCGCCATCAAAAATTTCACGAGTCACATGCTATGGATGAAAGAAGAAAATGCATCTTATTTTTGCATTGGTCTGGTAAATATGGCATTTCTGAAGTGACAATGAAAAACAGATGATCATCCCCCTTAAACTATTTTTTGCTAGAGTGGGCAAAATTTGCAAGTGGTACTTTTCTTGCACTAACATCAAATTCAAAATGTGAAGAGTAGCTCATATTGTACAGATGCACATTAAGTGTTCCGATTACACATTAGGAAAATCAGTTAAGTAAATTCAAAATTGAAGCTAAACATCTGGTGTGAGAAGACTTTGCATTTAGGCAGACAGCAGTTGTAAATGATTCTACTTGATTCTTGTCATTTGTATCTGTAACTTGGTTATTCTTACCAGTTCAATAATTAATTCAGTCCAAAAGGGCAGCTGATACTTAACAAGAAATTAACTTTGTAGATCAGAAGGCTGATTATTGCAGAGATGACAACATATAAATCAAGAAATCAGGGAGGTTTCAAACAGGAATCAGGGAGCTTTTTTAGATTTACATGCAACTAAATGAGGGAAAAACTTTCTTGAATCATGGAGGTTGTCATATTTGCTAGTTGGAAGTCCTTGAATTTTCAGGGAGCCTCCCTAAGAATCAGGGAGATTAAGCACCTCTGTTATAACTTGTGGATGGTTTTCTCCCTTTTCTTTTCTTTTTTGGAAAAGAACATTTCAAGCTGGAATTTGGTAGATTGCTGTTGCGTGAAAACCCAGCTTTTCAGACAACAGCCCTTTACCAACATAATACACAGCAGCCCTTCAGCAAAAAAAAAAACAAAAAACAACAGCCCTTCAGCAACATAATACACAGCAGCCCTCAAACGTCATACAGACTTCACAATCTGAAGCCTCCAGAACTTTTTTGGGGGGGACTGTTTAATATCAGTTGAATCAAGTACTTAATTTAAACAACATTACCGCAAACGCTAAGTTTGGGAAGTAACCAAGAAATTTTCTTTAACTACATTGTTGTAGCACTGCCTTACTGTTATCAATTAGATGAGCCAATATATATAGTTTTTACTGCTTTTTGTAAAATGTATTTTACTCACTGCATCAGAGCTCTGTTTCATTTCTTCATAAAGTTGATGATATTTAATAGTTGTAATCTTTCCCTTTGCCTCCAGGTGTTTTTGAATGGCTGCAGCCAACTCCTTCTGTTGTTTACGAGCACTATTGCTGACCCCTGTTGCTAGAATATCAACGTTGATTGTTCCATCTCTTGGGTCAAATGCTGACTGTTTCAAAGCTTCATAGTGCAACCTGCATTGTTCAAAATCAGCACAAAAAATGTGTGGTTATAAGTTATGGAACATCCACAAATCTTTGAAGAAAAATAAAGCATGTCGTGAGGGCATAAATATGCATCTTATTTGTCTCTATGTGGTGGTAGCTTTGGTATGAAGGAAAGACCTCACTAAAGAGTAAAGGACTGAATTTATGAACATGTTCCTACAATTTTCCCTCAGGTAAGCAGTATATGATTGCAAAAGATTGAATGAGAGCAACCAACCAAGGCTTGCATTTTGTGCCTTCCCACTTGCTGGTCAGAGGTGTTTTATTTTTTGTATTTTTCTATTTTTTGTATTTTTTTTTTCAGCGTGAGGAGTCGTTAAATGCACCCAAGTCAGCATGTGTGTGGATGACACATGGTTGACTAAAAACTTTACCCTTTAAGGGCCAATCCTCTCACCCCAAACTACACTTCTAGTATAGGGTAACAGAAACTCTTAATCGGCTCAGCTTTTTGATTGACTGCTAAATCAAACAATGCAGAGTACCAAAGCTTATATTACACAACATGAACTATTCTGAGAGTGATTTGGTTATACACATTGAGCTTTTTTTATACTCACCCTGAAGCAATAAACTGAGATTGTGTCTGGATGAGGGTAAATTTTGGACAATTGTGGGAGGGGCTTAATTTAAAAGGTTAGGAGAATTGGTACTGTTTGGGATGAGAGAATTGGGCCTTTAAACATCAATGACCCAATCATACTGAACAAAGACAAATAAGAAGGAAAATGACACTATATTTTATTTACTTTGACTCAGAGACAAGTCTTGATGTGAAATAAACCTACTTGAACTGTATTTGAATCAAACTTGAACCATATTTGGAACCTTATTTTAACTCAAAACCTTTTTTTTTCTGGTTGACTGCACTTTACAACACATTTATATAGATGTGTTGTTAAACTCATCAAACAACCAACAACCTGATGTGGGACGTAAGTTAGTTAGATGGAGTTTGACAGCTCACTTTCTAACCAATTGGTTAGACGTGGCAAATAAGGAATCAATGCTGTTAAGTGTTAATATAAGGAATCAAAGCAGTTAAGTATAGATTAACAGGCATGCAGCACACTGTGGGTAAGTGAAGAAGAATAAGTGGACGAGTGAAACATGAGAAATGCTACCAACCCAACTTACCTTCTTGCTTCTTCAACATCCACAGTCTCCACAACTTTGGAATAACGCATCCTGGCATGGGCTTCTGCGAGACGGATTAACGATTCCAGTTGACGTGGATATGCTGATACCATTCCCTTTGCACTTCCAATCTTACGCATCTCCACGTAAGATTGTATCAAAAGCTGACAAGCCTCTTCATTAAGGGATGGATTGATATAGGTTCGAGCATATGCAATATAGTCCTGTAGCAAGCCAATGTCCTTTAATGAAACAGAGTAGATATTTACACATTTTAAGAAGCAAAATACTTCCAACCAAAATGTACACTATGCTAGATCTGCACAGTACACATGGAAATAAGTTTTGTTCCCCTTAAGATGATAAAATACTGAATTCAGTTTATTAATGCCAGAATTTTCATGACAATCCACTTTTGCTGGGTGCACCTACCATGTATTCCTCCTCAACTTCCTCTCTTCCTTGGTGGTAAAGTGAAACCAAGTGGTTTGCCAGACGCCTGTCAAAGATCTCATCCTGAGGATCCAGCATCAAAAATATTAAGTCAAACCTGGTAGAAATCAAACAAGAGGTTAAAGTGTTAACACAAAGATCTCTTTATTTTACAATTATCACAAGGAATACTCTTTTCTCCATCTCAATCTAGGCAATACTCCCTTACATACTCATTCACAACCATAAGTAATGTTTTGCACATTGTACTTTCCAACTTCTCCAAAAAATAATATGAAGATGATTAAAACCTGATACTTTGACCATCTTTTCATGAATGGCTCTTCATTGAGAACAAAACAACAGTGAATAAAACAGGAGTTACAATGTATCTGTCCAGTGTTTTTAGAGTTTTTAATAACAACTTGAAAATCTCAAAATAACAAAAAAAAAAACAAAATGTTGAAGATCTTAGCAAAAGTCTTGAAATGCTTTTAAGTAATTTCTTGCTATGTGACTATCTGCTTGATGTCAAATGTCCATATGGCCTATGGTCATGCATTACCATTACTTAAACAGCTTGGCTTTAAAGTAGCCACACTTAAACTGATGCAAGACCAATTTCATGGGTATGCCACTGGAAACAGGAAACATTGTCAAGCAATGAAGTGATAAAGTCTGCACTATTTTAAGCTCAATTAGGTCATGTAAGGTTTAAAACAGCTTTATAAGTTGATGTTTCAAGGAATTCTGAAACTCACCTTGACAGTAGGGTGTGAGGTAGCTGAATGTTATCTATAATAGTTTTCTTTGGGTTCCATTTGGAGTCAACAGGGTTGGCAGCAGCCAAAACTGATGTCCTGGCATTGAGGGAACAGATGATACCAGCTTTGGCAATTGATAGGGTTTGTTGCTCCTGAAAGAATAAACATGATGCTCTCAATAAATTTCATAAAGAGGTGATGACTTTCCAACGTCCTATGGAACATTACATCTGTCATGAATGACTATATCCTGATAGAACTAGGCCATGGCACAAGGTTAATTCCCTTATTGTTCTGGGATGCGAGCTAGGCAGCAGTGCATGTTAGAACGCATAGAACTATGCAAAGCGGCATATTATGCAAATTAAGGAAGGTTTTCTGAAAGAGAACTAGTTGTAAGCTGCAGACAAGCGTTAGACAAGCTGAAGAGGAGTGGTTACTTCAGGAGCTTTCTGGAGAAAACGTTAGGCTTTCCTGTGCCCAAAACCAGTACCTATCGGGCGGAATTACGACGATAGCGGTCAATTTCGCAAGGGACGGTTCAACTGGGCGAGGGATTCTGATAGGCGGCCATAAGAGCTGCAAATACAGACGTGTAAAACTCTGGAAAAGCGTGCCATGGTCTTGTTATTGGTCATGGGACCGATTTGACATTCTCGACTGCATATAAGTTTTGGTTAAGGACAAAAGCCTTGGAATACAGCCTGTTTTTTAAAGAAAACTAGATTCCGTTAGCGTGTTCTCTTTGCTGTGCTAATGGGTGACGTCACCACCGCCAGCTTGGTGTGACGATCGTGACAACATCAATTCCAGCTTTATACAGGAACAATTTCACCATAAAACACCGTTATCACATTTCATCATAATTGCAAGGGGAAACTCACTTGGACAGATTCACCCTTTTGACTGACCTTGTCAAAACTGTTATCAATACCAAGTAAATCCCCATTCAAGCATTTAAATACAGCCCTGCATTGACATTTGATAGCAGTTTATCTCAGATTTAACTGCCAGCACTCATTTTAGAATTTATTGTTAGTTGTTATTTAAACATCATGGTCATTGGGTTTTGACTGAACCAGAATGGTAACCAAAGCTGCTACTCTTTCAAGCAATTTATTGGAAGAATGAACCAGTGCCAGGATAATTTAACCCTTTACCATTGTTTCGGTCCTTTTGGACCCATGAGGAGAGCTCGGCTGTCACCCATCTTTACTGTTTCACACGGAGCTCGAAACTGCGAGTAGATACCCGAAAATTCGGCCACAACAACGAGAGAGACAATAGTTTAAGGTCACGGGGTCAATGGCCTATGGAAGCCGATGCAGGGCGGGCTACGTCCGCTTTTCCGCCCACTCCCGAGGCGCGCAAATATGCCCCGATCGGAGCGCAATGGTAAAGGATTAATTGGGATCCACAGATTCTCCCTAAACACTGAAACAGTAATGATGGGTTTCTGCACAGACCAATAGTTTGTTTTATGTTATGCCAGCCAAATGGTGACCAATCATTTCAACCATGTGACAACACTGCCACTTTTCCATGAAAGTTACAAGTAAACTGTAAAATTCTTAATGAGTTTTTTTTTTTTTTTGCCTAAGGAGCCCAAATAAGAAAGCTAATGAAAGTTTCATTTTCTCCACCAAAAAACATCCCAGACATTTCTTCCAGCCCTTGCAGTGCAACTGAAAGTCAACACAACTACACACATAATGGGGCAAAATCCAAAAGGACAATATGGCTATAAGGCTTAGCAAAGTTCAACTGGCAGCCATTGACAGGACAAAAATCATAAAATGAGGAATCCCTTTGGGTAAAAATGTTAGCATTTAAGTTGGTTGTAATGAAATCATAACATGAAGTACTTTCTTTCATGAGCAAAGGTTAAACCACGTACGCACCATTACTTCATGCAGAACGGACCTTGTGCTGTCATTCATTTTGTCGAACTCATCGATACAACAGATACCATTGTCACTGAGCACCAAGGCACCCCTAAAAAAGAAATGTGAGAGTTTTTATTGCAATGAAATAAATGGTTATCCTGTTTGAACTTTGGACAAAATAATGGTAGCAATTCCTTGTTCAGATAAAATAGAAGAATTTGTGAACTGCAAAAGAGAAATATGGGAAAACTGCATGCTACACTAAAACAAGATGCATGTTGTTAGCCCACTTCTGTTAAATAAAATGAACTACTTCCCACTCTATGTCCTTCTCCTTTTTTGAGGATGTCCATGTTCTGTGGCCAAGTGCATAAAGGCTGTGGCATTTCCAGGTCAAGGGCTCAATTCCTGTCCAAGTCAAAGCAAGTTGGATTTTGCATCCAAGATCGATCTACAGTTTCACATCTGAACTGGTCTTTCAAAACATTCCAAGTTTGATCTAATTTGTTAAGTTGGTTGCAATTTGACATGCAGATCATAAGTCACAGGCTTCTCACATATTCCTGGCCACTAAGCATCTTTAATCAGTTGTCCAGCCAGACCAAATTTTTAAGTGTAAGTTTTTCAATACTTACGTTTGTAGCACAAGTTGTCTTGTCTCTGGATCTTTGGTGACATATGCTGTAAGTCCTACTGCACTAGATCCCTTACCAGATGTATACTGCCCTCTTGGAACAAGATTATGGACGTATTGTAACAGTTGTGACTTGCTAGTACCAGGATCACCACACAACAAAATGTTGATTTCTGCTCTAAATTTGCTTCTACCTGCATCAGTGAAGTCCTTTCTAGTAGCACCAAACAGTTGACACAGAATGCCTTTCTTGATATCCTCATTTTCATAAATGCTTGGAGCTGCAATAAATTTAAATCAAATAAAGTTTTGTAAAAATCACATAGGATTAAAGATGATGAAATCTTTAGAGAAATTTGAAGTATTGGGACCCATTAGAGCTCCTTTTGAGAACAAAGAGTCAGAGAGTATTTACAAATGGTTAAAAGGCCAATCCTCTAACTCCAAACTGCTATTCTTGTAGGGGTTAACAGAAATCCTCAATTAGATGCAGCCCTTTGATTTACAGCTAGTTCAAACAATGCAGTATATACCAAAGCTTATATTACACCGCATAAACTGCACTGTGAGTGTTTGATTATACACAATGACCTTTTCTACACTCACCCTGCAGAAATAAACTGAGATTGTATCTGGATGAGAATGAATTTCAGACAATTAAGGGAGGGGCTGAAGTAGGAAGGTTAGGAGAATTAGTACTGTTTGGGGTGAGAGAACTGGGCCTTTAAGCCTCCGAACTTTTGAAGCAGAACTTGTTAAGTTAGAGTGAAATCTTTGGACAAAGATGTTTTCCTGAACTCGTAGCTAACAAGTCAATCACAGCTTGTAACACAGTCAACAAAAAATTTTCCTAGTTGTTTCAAGTTTCCTTTGTACCAAATGTTTTGCTACAGATATATGCCTCATAATACATATGAAACATGAAACTGTAGGATAGGTGTCTTACATTTCCGCACATATTCAAGACATCACCAGGTAAAGTCATGTCAACTTAAGCACTGAATTCCAGCTTGATGTTCCTAAGTGACTTAGTGTGAGCCCTCTGGGACTTGTATTACAAAAAAGTAGATCTTTTTTCTCAAGCATTCACATAAAAAAGAATTCTGCAAGACCAAAAATCTTACCCAAAGCTGCTGCCAGCTTATCGTAAATCTTCTCATTCTTTGAGAGGTTGATAAGTTCCTGCTTGCGTTCCTCTGTAAATGACCTCCTTTCTTCCCTGGGAGTAGATGAAAATTTATTGGTAGCATCTTATCTGTTAACTAGTTATTAAGATATCAAAACATGATAGTAATGGACTTATGATAACTTACAATACATAGCACCGCCCACTGAAATCATTTCCAGTTGGCATTCCACAGTCCATTCATGAAACTGGTGAGGTAAGTAGGTGCAAAGTAGATTGCATGCAACTGATTTTCAACATCAACAAGCAAACTTTAAATTCAGAGCAAAGAAACTGAACATACTCACCCATCCTCTCCAATTTCATGCATGTGATTAGAATCAGCTTTGCAGAACTGTATAACATCAATGTATGTTTTGTAAACAGCCTTCACATTTCGCTGGCGGGGGTTAACTCTTAGAGGAGTAGCTCTGTAAATACCAGTCACATTGACCCTATCACCAGGTTGAACATAATCCACAAGGTCATTATGAGCATAAAGAACGACTGTGTGTGGGGTTTGACCAGCTGGCATGTCCTCTGTGAATTGTGAGATGAATGATAAATTGTTTGATGCATTTGCTAGAACCTACATTATTAGGTCTGCAATCCCACTAGCTGTGTTAATCATCATAAACAATGTAAAGCTGTTTTCTCAAGGATGATGGATCCAAGGTATCAGCAAACACTATTCTCTGTGTCAGCATCAAAAATTGAATGCAATGTCAAATTAACGTGTACCTCCAGTGAAAAAATTCAAAAATTTATAATAAAGAGCATGAAAAAAAATTCCAATAGTCTGACTCCTATCCTCGTCCTAAGCTGAGATATAAAATTCTGAAGTTTATTCACTAAAAACAAGTTCGTCCATTTTGCAGTAATTTGTGACTTTCTTGTTGTACAATTCACATCATCTGCTTTGCTTTCTTTAAAATTGAAATGTTATTATGACCTTGAACACCTCCTGTTTGCTTGCATAGCATGTTGCAGAATTGGCCTAATTACATCACCCCATAAGAGTGAGAGTGCTATTGCACCTTGGTACAAGGTGCAGTAACTTTCAAAGAAAAAAAAACAAAGAAATACAAAGATTGCCATTTGAGTATAACAACAATGACACAACAAATTACTGTGCAACACACCATTTTAATATGAGTGAATTAACTTCAACATTTTATATCTCAGCTCAGGAATGTCATATGGAGACTGGAGTTGGACTGTTAGAATTCATTTTTCATGCTGCTTAATATGTATTGTTGAATTTTTTTGACTTGAGGTACACTTAAATGTGTCATCACCATTAGATGCAATCATAGGTTCTCCATAATGCACTATATCTAAAGAAAAAGTTGCATCACACTGGCAATTAGTATCTTCCAAAAGCTATGCTATTGAGATGCAGTTCCAACCTTCTGAAAGAGAAAATGTTTCTGCACTTTTTTTCAAAATGAATTTTGCCTCCAGAAAATACATTTGAACTACTCAACTCATGTAGAAGAACACAAAAATGTAACTTATCTGTTTTAAGGCACTACAAGGTCTAAAACATAATTTAGCAAATGTAGACGAAGCTTTCAAACATAGCAAAGTCCTGTAATTCATCTACAAACTTTTATCTTACCAGGAGACTCCTGTAGTTTCACCATCTGTTTGTCTGAGAACTGACAACGATTATGCACTAAACCCATGCTATACTTTGTCTGACAATTACGGCAGACTGAAGGCTCAGGAATCCTTCCTCTATCAATCTCCACAGAGGTCTCAAAAGAACAAACATAGCAGCGGAAGAAAGCTTCTCTCATTTCTGGCATAAGTTGTGATGTTCTGATGACCATACCACTAATAGTGATCAGCTTGTCGATATCTAAAGAAAAGACACATGAATGCAATAAGTCATTAATTTGATAAGCAATGTATGATACAAGCTAAGAATGGAATTACAAATCTGAATACTGTGGTTCACCAGGAAGGGTTTTTTACAATGCATTACTTGCATATTTACAACTTGTTGAATTATGCACACACTGCTGTAGCTTTGAGGTTTGTGTGAGGGTCACATAAGTCTTTTATGTTTAATCTGACGGAAGGGCTAACTCCAACTTCAATTGGGAAAATATTTTAAGGTTTACTTGAGAAAGATAATTTGCCTTGTCAAATTGTCAAGATTCTACTTGCCAAAATACATATTTTAAAGCTTTCAGACTTAGCTCCATTGTCGTCATAACTTCAACAAAGAGACAGAAAGCACAAAAATTAACAGATAATTATAGCAAACAAGAGCCCAATGGGCACTGTGGTTCCTTGCTGGATATTATAAGAATATACAGCTAGTCTCTGAAATAGAGCTAAGCAAAAGCTAATACTCAATGTTTGCAACATCTTCACAAGGGATATTTTATTACTTATATTACATGACTGTGGTCTTACTAACCTTCAACTTTTGTAATGCTTGGTGATCCTTCAAAATTATTTCCTCATTTCCATATGTACAGTATTTATGCTTGTAATCAAACTTGATATTATCATCAATAAACAATACACAATGTGGTCAGAGAGAGAAAAACACCCCTTGTATTTCTCTCACAATTTATTTTTACCTGCTCTCAAATGAAACTTGCTATTACTTTAAGACAATCTACCATTTGTCCTGTTTGCTACCTCTACACAGAAAACAGTGTTTATTCAGCAGTTAAGCAGAAAGCAAGTGGTTAATGGGGTGTGATAATAGAATGAGGATTAGGTTACCCCCACAGAGCACAGCAGTATTAAAGAGACATACTGTATAATCCATGCATTGCTTCCACTAACAGAGAGACCAGTTTAATGCAGAGTGACCTGTGTTCAGTGAAATCTACAGATTTCAGTTATTGCCATCTTAAAACTTTGAATGATCCAAAATATGTGTACAACCCAAAGGAATCATTACTGAACAAACCCAAAGGCCAAATTTCTAAGGTGTTTGGGTGTATAAGCATGCAAAACCAGGTGAGATAAAAAATCTATTGAACCTATCTTTATCTAGCTTACAAGATTTTCTAAATAACATTTCCAGCGGTTGACCTCCAGTGACCTTGATGACCTTTGACCTTAACCAAACACAGATTGATTTGATATATGTCCTTTCTACCTTAAAATACTGTGTTAAAACTTTTTTCAGTGTATGACCCCTGGTGACCCCAGATGACCCCTTGACCTTCACCAATCATATCCAATTTCATCCTTATACCATAACACATCCACACACCAAGTATAACATTTATCCAAGTTTCCTATCTAGAGATATCGTGTTGAGAAGGTTTTTAGTTTTTGACCTCTGGCGACCCCAAATGACCTCTGACCTCCACCAAAAACGATAGGGCACACCTTCTCCCTATGACGAATCTATGTGCCAAATCAAAGTTCCATCCAACCTTCCCTTGTTGAGTTAGAGCGTACCGAAGCAAGTGTCACACACACACACACACACACACATACACACACACACACGCCAACCTGACTACATAGGTTCCTTTGCTACCGCAAGGAACCAAAAAAGGAGGCATGCACTATGTTACCTTCAGGATTAAGTGACCGCATGTTCTGTGTTTTTTCTGTGTTGTAAGTCCGAACTTGTATTTGGTGTTCCAGAGATGCTTCAGGAAACTTCTCAAAAAACATTTCATTTACAGCCATGTCAAATGTTGGTATGACTTCTTGAGGATAATTAACCAACTGACGATACAGGCGGCTATCATATGTCTGCAGATGGCTACAATTGATGTTTAAAAAGGGAAGCTCTAATGCTTGAATCTGGAGGAAATGAAAAGAAAGAATTGTTTAACTTTACAATCAAAAGTTTCTTTCTCATCAAGCAATGATTGTTGTGTGTCTATAATGGTACTGTATCAGAGATATAAGCCACGTAGAAATCCTTTCCTGAAACTTTGTTATTCAGGGCTGGCAGCTCTCTAATGAGATGCTTCTCATCACAAGGCGACTACTGCAAGTGCAAAATGGTTACCTTCCTGTGTTTCAAGTATGTTCACGAATGCATCAGAAATTACACCTCACTCTTATCAAAACTATTTGTCTAGCAAAACAGATTTCCTGTAAAGTTTGTTCAAGACTTCTAATTCTCTATAATCAGGAAATTTTTCTAGTTATATGCTTCTATTACCTTATCCCAATCCTTCATATGAAACTGCTCAATGTAGGTCTTTGCATTGTGACAAAGAGTAGTGACTATTTCCAAAAAAGAAGTTCTTCAACTCAGCTGGTATTTCAAAGTGAGGTAACTGCTAACTCTCTTCACTCTTTTGAAGGCACGTATAAAAGTTATCTTGGAAATTCAGAAAGTGTCAGGAAATTTGACTATCTTCCACTCTTGTAAGAAAGGTACTTAATGTGGAAAAGAAATCATATTACTTGCAGACTAGAGTTATAAAGGTAGTTTATAACCTCAACCAAGGGGGTGAAACTGAAATTCAAGGTCTCTACATGATACAAAACAGTGTTAGTACAGGTACTAACTAAATGAACAGTCAGAGATGGATATCTGACACCTGAGGGCAAGACAATTTAATATTAGCCTTAAAAGCCCATTTTTGCATCTCATCAAGCCCAAGTTTGAACAAAACGTCTTGTATTACTTTGTATATCTTCCTTGAAAGGGCACACACAAAAGCCATGGTTGTTTTAAAAAGTATTTTCAGCCCTAATGTACCCACCTCTTCAAGCTTCTGCATATACACTGGCCGAGTAGGATCAATACCCTCTGCCTCATCTGCATCTGGATCGATAAAATTGAGAACAAACTTCTGGAATTTTTCTTTGGCCTCATCAACAATGACATCTGTGCCCCAAATCACAAACTTGCGGCTGTCTGGACCTTGCTCACTGCCGACAGCACCAGTAGGATCTGATGGGTCTACCCCACCCTGCAAGAAAAGCAAACAAAAGAAATTAAGAAAAGATAATTCCCTGTATCAAACAGTGAAACACTATCATAAGAAAATTCTAGCAACTCCACTGAAAGGCAGAATCTGGCACCTCTATGAAATGGGAGAGTTGGCACAGGAACTTAAGATTCCCTCACAATAAAAATGACTTTGTTGTTTGGGCAAAATTTT
The DNA here is from genome assembly GCA_037179385.1 of Holothuria scabra. NCBI lineage: Eukaryota > Metazoa > Echinodermata > Holothuroidea > Aspidochirotida > Holothuriidae > Holothuria > Holothuria scabra. Next base: position 53,815,471 of record CM074182.1, read on the forward strand.
GTAGGAGTTGATGAAGTATTTGTAGAATATCAGGAAAAATTTAAGAAAGCAAAACTCTGATGGTCCCATGTGGCTGAAGGGCATGTATAGCATTTTATTTACTTGAAGGAAAGAGTTGGTTTACAAAGAATATATCTAAATTTCCAACTGAATCTGAAGTTGCAAAATATGAAACACCATGTGAATAACAGATATTAAAAACAAAGCTTTTGTGAACATGTTCATTATTCCTGTTTTACTTGAGGACAGTATACCACAAAATGTTCACACAAAAAAACAGGAAAACTTACGGATGGTTGGTCAGAAGACATATTCACTTGACGCATCTTCCTGTCAGTTTTAAGATCTGTCCTTTGTCGTATAGGTGTTCCCCTGTACATCCATGTTAAGGTCAAAATTTTGATAATTTGCAGGTAGAAATGTCCAATATAAAGGAATAGAAATTATTTTTGCAGTATCAATATACGAAGGCACTTCTGGGAGAAGTGGTCAAAAAAGCATGACAACTTTTGTGTTGATTTTAAAACTACCAGTTACGTGGAAGCCTGAACCGTTAAGAGCTGTAATATTCAAATTTATAAAACTCTTTTTGCAAAATATTTTCAGACTCATTGGTCTTCATCTCTATCCACTTCATCTCCACCAACCCTTAGTACCTGATAACAGGCAATTTAATTTTCTTGCTGCTACAGTGAAGTATGTGACATTCTTGTTAAATGGCTACCTCACATTTTTAAGTCCACATTGTCCATTATTTCAATTTCTGCACATCACTGTAACAGCTTAAAAGATGGGTTTAAGGTCACATCAAATTTTGATATGTTAAAGCATTTTGGTGAAATTCACATTGAAATCTGATGTGTAGTTCTCAATATATGATCAAGGAAGGTTGGCACATTTTCAATAAAAAGTGAACTTGAAGCAAGCACGTATGACATCATATCCCCACATTAATGGACAGTTTTTTTTAAACTTAACAACCTAGTTTCTCCTCAACAATCACATATTATCAGAATGTGATTGCATAAGTGGCATGAGAACTTTTCAAACTTTGCATTCCCCATGGGGAGGTCCGATTCCTATATACCTCAAGGTCATCACAACTGTCTGAAAACAAAAAACAAAAGGAAACAACTCTTTCCTTGTATCTGCCAACCTTGTATCCTAACGGCGTTTCCAATAATGAGTCACATCCCTTTCAAGACCAAAACATCTTGCAGTGTGCTATCATACCCAGGTCACATGACTACACTCCAAAGTATCCAGTACCCACAGGTTAAAATGTGCATAGACTTAAAAAGGATACCCGACACGACCTGGAGTGCCTCCAACTCGGGAGCTGCTTGGCGTACCATAGTTCAGAGGTGAACTGAGGTCAATTTCACTTGTAGCTATGAAAAAGAAAAGATAGACAGGTTTAAGGAACGCTGGCTCTTTAAAACACACCATACACAATAATACATTCTTTTATGTATAGTGACATGCAAGTGGATGATTATTGAAACTTTTGAAAGAATCTTTGACAAGGTTCACGAACCTAGATATCACAATGATAAAGTGAAAAGTAATACAAGGCTTAGGTGATACATGTCACAATGACAACAGAAACATTTTATGCGTGGAAATGTTGCCTTTGCAACTCCTTTCTCCAGGACACAAAAATAACAACTAACTAGAAGAATTAGCATAACTTGACCCTTTGACCTTTTATTCCTTTTGTTTAAAGTTTCCATTGCCAATTATCCCCAAAACATCAAAATTCTGGGCTAAAATCTCATTTAATTACACTTCTAAGGTAAACTCTTCCAGTTGAAATGAAATGCTATTTTAGAAATTGAACAATAGAAGGAAAATATATTAGCACATCATTTTAAACACTTGAAAGACAATGCTTTGAATTGAAAATGGATCCAGAACAAGGTCCACCCAGGTACAATTCACACCTGCACAACTTCCCAGGACTATACCCAACTAAGTTTCATTCTTTTTAGCAGTAAAGCAATCACTTCATTGTTAATAAAAACAAATAAATATTACAGAGCCTCAATACAAAGTGTGACATATGTCTAACAAATTTAAGCCTGAAAAAATTATTTTCAAGCACACATTCTTGTTGGAGAGATTTCTGATTTTGTAACAACAAATACCTTTGGCTACTCCAGGACTTGAAAAGAGAGATGCTTCATGGGCCCACTGTGATCCCCCTGAGGGTGGGGATGATGGCATTTGGGGGAGAGGTCCACTCGGTGATGAGTCCATTGGTCTGTCATCTTGAGGTACTGTCCCTTTTCTCTTAGGTGCTGAAGAAAAAATTAGGAAAATCCATTGGTAATTTAGAAATGTTGTCATTCAAGAATCATTACATACTGTCATTGCAAAATATGCTCAATGGTCATAAATTTCAACTAAAAAAGTTGAAACCATCTGGGTTAATTCAGTTGCAGCACTCTATATCTTCAAATTCCCTTGATGATGCATTGGATCATCTATTTTGTCTTTGTTTTGCACAATTTGAAGACTACATCTTTGCACTTTCTTCTGAGCCCATTAACAGCAAAAACAGGTTCACATTTTATGCTAAAAAGAATCAATGCATTTATTCATTACATTATTCCCTCAATAACTACCAGTCCTTTATGTTTATTATGTACTCAAACTCAGAGCAGAATACCTACTCTAGGCAAAATCTGATGGAACACATCCCCATTTATGAACAAGCCAAGTAGATTCCACTTCTAAGATGCGTAACCTTTTTGAACTTTTCATAACATATTTGGGGTCTTGTCAACAAACTCAGGCAGTATGAGTTACTCCCCTATTGGCTGCCCAATCACTCTTCTGTGTTACACACTCTCTACAGAATAAAGGCATTTTCAAGGATGCTTGAACTGCACTTTCTATATGCCAGCATGTGTTGGTAGTCATATTTGTGTACATGCAAAATTAATGTGAAGTCCTTATTTTAACATAAATATACAGTAGGGCTGTGCATTTTCGGTTAATTCACTATCCGTTTAACCCATTTTATTAACCGGCGGTTAGCCGTTTAACCGAAAATGACGTAATGTTCACACAACAACAAAAAGTCAACATTTCCAAAGAGCGCCATCACTTTTGTACAGGAACATACAAGTCTAAAAATGGCCCCGTAAGTAAGTCATGTTCGCCCATGTAAGTATGTGGCAAAAATGTTGGTATTTTGCGCTGAGTTTATGTCATCTTTTCACAGTAAAAACCCATCCCGCATTTACTGAAGCTTTCTTCAGACCACGTGCACCTTTTAACATTCCACCAACAATTGTATTCCCACCTGACCCTATGTTATATTGTCAGTTATTTCATGAAACACTCCCACACCGCTGTTTTGACGCAGCTTGCTTGCGATGCAGTGTTCAATACATGTATAGCGTTCACGTGTTTGTCATAGTAGCGATCTGTACAATTGCACTGTAAACGGCCCACCAGCCGCAAACAGCACAACCAAGCCCTATTATCCTGCATAAATTAAGGAATTCCCAGCATTCCTACCGGAAAGTTATTTATAGTAGGACTTATGGAATGTTATCATATGACGTCGTTACGAACGAAAACAATTACGCACGTGGTCCCATGCATGCAGTAGACTTGCGTGCGTATCCTTTTTTACCACTTAACAAGGGACCATGTTTTGCTCGGTGACATCATATGCACACGATCTATTGCAAAATTTGAATTGCCTCTGCATTGTGATTGGTTCAAATACGTTGATTCTGAGCCAGCCAACCACAACTCGCGCCATCGCCTATGGGATTTAGTGTGTGAAAATACCAGACCTCTGAACGAATTTCCCCATTGAGTTTGCGTTATGACGATCGCACTTCCCAGGCTTACATAGATGGCCTGTGCAGCCGGCCAATCCCCGTGCTAAATTCACCAAGAAACGGCAGCACAAATCTCTGCATACTTGGATTTTTCGGGTGTCTGACTTAAGTGCATTTCATTTGCTGATTATTTTGAAACAAGACGGTAAGGTTTGGACAAGAAGTGGCAAAAATACGGGGATATTTATATCAGAAAGGAACCATAAGATGACGTTAATCGAGTCCATTTTTTGCTGTCCAAGACCGCTAAAAATTATTATTTTTACGTGGATCGTAGGGTTGACTTCTACAGTACAGTACACTATCGCAACTACAACCCAGTCGGTTCAACGAACTGCGTATGCTTATTCATAAAAGTCAACATGGAATGTTCCATTTTATATGATATTGGTCAAACAACAAAATGGCGGGAATTATCTGGTGCTTACGATCGTATTTTTATGGGTTAAATTTTTTCCAAATACTGCTACTAACAGTGAAAAATAATGAAATTTACGGAGGTGTAGCATGATAAAATATTTCGATTAGCTACACTTAGACTTAGACTTATTCAAATATATACTTTTGTGCCCCAATCATGGTCTCGCAGAGGTTTTATTGGCATAGAAATACAGGGCTTGGTAACTTTTGTTACAGCTCCCTGCTTGTCTTGTGGCTTCCTTTTCGCTTGGTAATCTCTCAAACATGCCGCTAATTTCTTAAGTTGTGCTTGGGTGTTGCTATTGAAGGCATTAGGAGAAGAGCACAAGAAGTTCTGCCAACGAAAGTAACAATGCGTGCGCCACTTGTCACTCATCATAATGTACTTAATTCGGGGAGCTGCCGCGGAATTAATCCGTTCAATCGAACGGCCGATTTTTAAACTCTTTTTACAGTTATTGTTTGAGCGATAATTTGTGAGAAACTGACACTGTTTGTTGCGCGATGTTTGTGTAACAGTTTACTAACAAAGCCACGCCGTGGCGACCTATGAAGAGGAATGACGCACGAGTAACCGACGAGTCGGTCGGTTAACCCCGTCACAGCCCTAATATACAGAGTACTACACGCAAGCCATTGCATGCAAGTGGTGTTTGTAGGGAGAGTGTTTTGGCTGTTCAGCTGAGCATTGTGTATCAGCTCATGAAGTTTTTACCTAATAAGCTTAGGTTTTACTTCTGCTAATGAGCAATGAATGTGCTTACATTTCCCAGTTGGTGAGGAAGCCTTTCCTTTTCCTGGAGATGTTTTCTTTGCCGGAGTACTTGCATTGCTTCCTCTTCCCCTCCTACTTGGGGTTCCATTTTGCCCTGGTTGACCAACATTTGCAGATCCATTTTCTTCTGTGCGGCCACGTTTACTTGGAGTTCCCTCCACACTTGGGGGATCATCACCCCGGTTCCTTTTGCTTCTACGTGGTGTGCTTGCTGGAGAGGACATAGTCAATCTTCACAGATAAGCTCTTTAATTGCTGTCAAAACAAATTGAAGATAGGAAGGAATTAATCCTCACTTTACATGACACGGATTTACAGTACAAATTAACAATGCTTGTCCTACTCACTTTGACTTTATTCTCGGAATGCAAATCTGACGTTGTTCATTGCAGTAAGTTTCTCAGTTTAGCTAGTAACTTTCTAATAATAACAGTGGAAACACCATGCAGCACATGGTTTTCAGCAACTGTTTCCCAGTATGATTGCTGGAAACTCATTAGCACAGGGGCTAATGAGTTGGGTAGACTGGTTTCTCAGGCTGTTGACTCTCAAGTGTCAAACTAGGCGCAGGGGCGAGGTCAGCCGTTACAAGGCAGGTATCTGGTTTAGTTTTAGCCAAGACTGATTCTAAAATTAGTGAGAAGAAGTATTTATCTAGGAAGGTTGGTGATGTGAGGGTCATGTTTGCCAATGTTCGCAGCATTTCCAATAAATTTAATGAGTTTCTTGCACATGTTTCCATAGACAATCCTGACTTAGTTGGGGTTACTGAAAGTTGGCTCCATAGTGATATTAGTAATTCTGAAATTCAGGTTCCAGGGTATAAAACTTATAGGCAGGATAGGGTTGATACTGTTGGTGGTAGAGGTGGAGGGGTCTTGCTGTATGTTAAGGACAGCATAAATTGTGTTGAAGTCACTGACAAGTTTTCTACTGGTTTTGCTAACTGCTTGTTTTGTGAACTTAGTCCAATCAATGGGGGTACTCCTTTGGTTGTTGGCATCATTTACCGTTCACCTAACTCTGGTGCTGATAATAATCAGAATTTGCTTCAAAGTTTGAAGAATCTTTCTTCTAAGAGGGCGGTTGTGTTTGGGGATTTCAACTTTCCTGATATTGATTGGCATTTATGCACTAGCGGGCCACATGGGAGGGAGTTTCTTGGGGCGGTGTCTGATTGTTTCCTCACTCAGCATGTTCTGTTTCCCACTCGTGAGGATAATTGTTTAGATTTGGTGTTAAGTACTGATGAAAATCTGGTCAGAAATTTGAGGAGTGGTGGTAAGGTTGGATGTAGTGACCATGACCTTATTAGTTTTGACATTTGTTGTTTCAGTAAACCTCCAAGTAGTGACAAAACTGTTCTTGACTTCAGTAGAGCTAATTTTAGTCATGCAAAAAAGGAGCTTAGCATAGATTGGGTTGCACATTTGTCTCATTTAGGTCCTGCTGAAGCTTGGAAATTTTTCAGCAGTACTGTTTCTGATATTACAAAGTTACGTATACCACTCAAGAAGGCTCGGGTGAAAAGTAGGCCTATTTGGATTTCTAGGGAGGTACTCAGGGCAACTAGGAAGAAACGTAAGTGTTGGCGAAGTTATAAGGCCAGCAAGGATTCTGATGACTTAAGTGCCTACAAGAGTCAAGAGGTCTTAGTTAAAAATTTGGTTAAGGACACTAAAGCTAGGTTTGAAAAAAAGTTGGCCAGTGAGGTTAAGATTAACCCAAAATCTTTCCATGCCTATGTTAGGTCTAAGCAGCATGTTAAGGAGGGGGATGGGCCACTTCATGATGTGAATGGTTCATTAGTTAGTGATCATCAGGATATGGCTAATTTGTTAAATGATTATTTTGTATCTGTTTTTACCAAGGAGTCATCTGTCATGGGGATTTGTAGGGGTTCTGATATCCCTTCTTCAATGAGTGACATTGTGTTCTCTGAGGAGCTGGTTCTGAAAAAATTAAAGAGTTTGAAGACAAGTAAGGCTCCTGGGCCAGATGGGATTCATCCCGCCATCCTTCATGAATGCTCTGAGGTTTTATCAGTTCCACTATCAATTATTTTTCAGAAATGTCTTGACTCAAATTTTGTTCCTACTGACTGGCGGGTTGCTAATGTCACTCCAATTTTTAACAAGAGCCCAAGGGCACTATGGTTCCTTGCATTAAAGATGATATTGTATTAAGGTAGTCCCAAGGTAAGGCATAATTTGCACCTTTAACCCCAATGACTTTTGGCCATCACCCAAAAACATAGGGGCACATTAAATTTCAAAATCATACAAGCACTTGCCGTTTGAGAGAAATGGAACACTAAACTTTTCAAATTATCACACTGCACACTGCCCACTTCCATGCGACAAATACATTCATCACCTTTCACTAAAATGTCATTTACTTGAGTTTGGGGTAGTGTAGGAGGTTAGTTAATTGCCTTTTTTGTCAATCTCAACAATTCAAATCCAGACCTTAAAAAGAAGTCACAAAGGTCAAATACAGTCAAAGTAGATCAAACTGATTTTAAATAAACACAGTCTCTTCTGCACCAAAGAAATTTAACAGTCATCTGGTCATTCCTGACCACCAAAATTTATGATGGATGACTAGAAATTATGTCATGGTTGTCCTTTAGACTACCCAATGTATTTGCCTGAAAAGCAAAAATAAGGAAAAGCCCACAATTCTGCTACTAAAGGCAGCCCGATAGTGATTTATTACCACCAATTTCTTCTTCACAATTTGGCTAGAAGACCAAGAAACAAACATAGCTCTGTAGAATCTAATAAATGACTTTCAACTTGACCTTTTAACCTAAAGAGGGTGTTAGAAACAGCATTGTAGTCCCTAGGGTAAAAGCAGAGGTAAAGAAGAGAAACTGCTTTCATATTTTACTATTGAAATTGGAATCTTAGCTTGCACTGTGAATAACTTTATTCAATACTGTATGTGAGGAAAAGGTTGTTTTTAATAATAATTGCATTACTGTTCTGATTGTTAACTAAACTGCTTTTAGACTGAGAGGGGTTATAATTCTTCTTTTCTTTTATACATTGCATTTGTCTAAAGGCATTAAACTTCAGCTGGACTTTTAAACCAATTGAACAAAGACCCAAAGAGTCTTCACGTGCACTTTACTTGGACGAACACAACTGTCCATTATTTCCACTATGTTACTTGGTTATTGAGTAATTGCACCGCATACCTGGCATTGCAATAGGCCTACATATGACCTACATGTACACACTAGCCTGTCATTTAAATGTCAGTAACTCAAGTAACGAACATTGTAGGAGGGTAGTGTAATAGCCTTTTTGGTTCGTCTGATCAAGACAAATCTTGACGTCACAAAAAAGTCACAAAAAAGTCACAAAGGTCAAAAGGTCAAATGAGGTCAAGTGAGGTCAAGGGGGGTCACCATGTGCATTTCACTTAGACGAACACAAATCTCCATTACACCACCCCTCTAAAATGTTTCAGTGGCAAGATATCAATAAAACATTACTTTTTGACCTTTTGACCCTTTCCAATTATTTTGGTTAATGTACCAACATTTTCACCTTTTACCAATCTAACTTATCCTAAAATGATGCCACTGCTTGAACAACGGATACTGAGTTACAGCTACTAACAGAAATTCAGTTTTTGGCCTCTGGTGATCACCAGTGACCTTTGACCTCCACCAAAAACGATAGGGCACATCTACTCCACAACATCTACATACATACCAAGTTTGAAAAAAATTGATCACTCGGTTATTGAGTTATCGCACCACATACCTCGCATTCCAATCCGTCACATACACACACACATACACACACACACACATACATACGCCAAGGTGACTGCATAGGTTCCTTTGTTACACAAGGAACCAAAAAGGAGGATCGGAGTTCACCTTGTAATTACAGGCCAGTCAGTTTAACTAGTGTTGTGTGCAAAATTATGGAATCCTTAATCAAGGACTGTTTGCTAAAGCATCTCTTAGATAATGGGTTACTCAATCTAACTCAGCATGGTTTCCTACCCAGTAGATCTTGTGTTACAAATTTGCTAAGCTTTCTTGAGGATGTTTCTTTGTCTCTTGATTCAGGTTCCAGTGTGGACGTCATTTACCTTGACTTCCAAAAAGCTTTTGACAAAGTACCTCTAGGTAGACTCATGGTAAAATTGCATAGGTTAGGCATCATAGGCAAGTGTGCTCAGTGGATCAAGTCGTGGCTCAATGGTAGGTCTCAGAGAGTTGTTGTCAATGGAAATTTTTCTTCCTGGAAAGAAGTCTCAAGTGGTGTACCACAAGGTTCTGTCCATGGCCCACTTCTTTTCTTGATTTTCATAAATGATATTGATAGCTCTATCACTTCCAGTATAAGTAAGTTTGCTGATGATACAAAGCTCTATAGGAAGGTTGGAGGAGGGGATGATTCTTTATTGCTTCAGAAAGATCTGGATAGGTTATTTTCATGGTCTCAGACTTGGCAAATGTCTTTTAATGCTGATTATACTATGAATGGTACTAATTTGAACAAAGTGACTTCTGAGAAAGACCTTGGTGTAGTTATTACAGGAGATTTAAAGTCATCTAGGCAGTGTGCAGCTACTGCTGCAAGGGCAAATAGGGTGCTTGGGTTGATCAGGAGGAATTTTAAGAGTTTTAGTAAAGAAATTGTGCTAAATTTGTATAAGCAGCTGGTTCAACCCCATCTCAACTATGCTGCACAGGCCTGGAGTCCCTTCTTTGAAAAGGACAAATTGCATTTAGAGCAAGTTCAGAAGAGAGCTACCCGACTCATACCTGAGGTTAAAAATCTACCTTATTCCCAAAGGCTTAAGCTGCTTGGGCTTACCACTTTGGAGCTGAGAAGGATTAGGGGGGACATGCTCCAGGTATACAAATTTCTATCTGAGGGGAATCCTTTGTTAGCTTGCAGTTATTTAAAGGTCCAGAGAAATCCTCGGGTTAGAGGCCATTGCAAAAAGCTTGAAAAGTCTTTTGCTAGACTTGACATTAGGAAGTTCAGTTTCTCTCATAGGGTTGTTAGTGAGTGGAATAGCCTGCCTGAGTGGGTTGTTAACTCCACATCAGTGCACCGTTTTAAGGTTAATATTGACAAGTTTTTCCATGACTGTGGTAGAATCCAATCTTTCTGGGCTCTTTAGGTGTTGGTGGTTTGCTTTGTTTTGGGGGGTTTTTGGATTACAGGGCATCTTATGGGGCCTTTACAGCCCTCCTTTGCCCTTTAAACTGTTATGTTATGTTTTGTTAGGTTCTATTCTCTTACCAGTAGTAGTTGTTCAGTGTATTCTGCCTACAGGAGGTTTGAAAAGATGCAAATTTTTAGAGGGTCTCAAGTTAATGAATGTATATGTGAATCCTTCTTAAGTCAATGTAGTTATAATAGAATAAACAACTTAAAACACATGTATTCTTTCCAGGAAAACTTTACATTAATCAGTATCTACTGGCATCTTACATATTGTCTTGCCATATGGTCTGGTACATGTAAAAAATATTTGAAGTTTCAAGTTTATTTTTCACACCAAAATGCTAGCAATTAACATTAATGCACAATACAACATGACAAGATAAATACTATCATTAAAGGTGAAAGCAGAGATGCTTTTACTGAGTCTGGTCCCTCAAGAAAGTAGAACAAAACATAGAAGTAGCAAAAACATAAGAAATTTAAGGGGCCTTAGTTAGCAGCTCTTCCAAAACAAGCAAGCCCTACTCATCTTCTGCAAGATATAATGACCATATGAGTGTGCTCTTTTCATCACTTCATCCATAACATAGCTAATTAACTTGATAGTTGCATACAGTTCCATTCACCATATTCTTTTCGTTAGTCTGGATAATTTTTCACTTTAAAATTTTGATATCAACACACATACAAGAAGCTAGTAATATCCACATCCTACTACATCCTACACTGCAATACATACTTTGCCAACAACAGCTTGTGTACCAAGCAAGCAGGCCCTGGAAGTTGAATTTCTCCTGGAAATCAGATATATAGGTCTAACGTTATACCTAGCCTACAGACAGTCATTCAAAAGTAACTTAACTTATAGCTATTTAAAAAAATTTCATTACCAAACACATTGAATGTGAGCAGCATATTTGAGGCAGGGGGGAGCAATATGTTTAACATAACAGGGTAAAGGGCAAAGGAGGGCTGTAAAGGCCCCATAGGATGCCCTCTAATCCAAGACAACGCATAAAACAAAAAGAGATTAGATTCTACCACAGTCATGGAAAAACTTGTCAATATTTACCTTAAAGCCATGTACTGATGTATAGTTAACAACCTATTCAGGCAGGCCATTCCACCCAAAGTTGGGTATTAATGGAGTTTCTGTACCTGGAAGTAGACATAATTTTACCGACTTCACAACTTTATAAGAGGGGGCTGAAAAGTTTTTTTCTTTTTTTAAGTAAAAAACCCTTCTCTTTTTTTTCCTTACTCGGGAAACAGCGCTATGAGCATGTACTGTGGAAAGAAGTGAATGGTTAGTGCTGTACAAGAAAGAAAAGCATTGTTTGTACCAGGAACCAAACCCTTGACCCTAGCGGTATAGCGATTATAGCATGAAGACCAGTGCGCTTGCCTACTGCGCTACGAGCGCCGTTGCCGGTGGATGGGATAAAAATAATATAAGTACTGTCTAATAGTACCATCTATCACATATAGCTATAGGTATATGTATATACCTATACTTAAAGCTAAGTATGTAGGCCTATGTACTTGAGAGTGTACATATGTGCAGTATACGTATAGGCCTAGGTTTATATACCCTCAAGTGTACAGTTCCTATGCATGCGTACACCTGCATATGGCCCACCCTAACCCTATACATATGCGAATGTAACCCTATACCTAATGCTATGCATACGCAACCCTTACCTTATTACTATGCATACGTAACCCTAACCTTATTAGTAGACAGGTTACGTACGCATAGGTATAGGGTTAGGGTGGGCCATATGCAGGTGTCCTTGCGATTACGTAGGGGTATATAAACCTATCCGTATACGTATCCCATACTGTACATATATAAACACTCTCAAGTACATACATACTCAGCTTTAGGTATAAGTATATACGTATACCTAAAGCTATATGTAATAGATAATATCATTCGACAGTTCTTATATTATTTTTAACCCAACCACCAGCAACAGCGCTCATAGCGCAGTAGGCAAGCGTGCTGGTCTTCATGCTAGAATCGCTACACCGCTACAGTCGAGGGTTCGGGTTCCGGTACTAGCAATGCTTTTCTTCCACAGCACTTACCATTCACTTCTTTCCACAGCACACACTCATAGGGCTGTTTCCGAGTGAGGGGAAAAAAAAGGGTTTTTCACTTAAAAAAAAGAAAAAAAGACTTTCAGCGCCCTCTTTTAGAAGTTGTGAAGTGAGTAAAATTATGTCTACTTCCGGGTACGGAAACTAAATTATTACCCCCAAATTTGTATCATTCATAGTACTGTTTAATCATAGCGAAGATTAATTCTCAAGTTAGGCCTAGGGTGCGTTTGGGTATTGTCGGACAGTTGACGGTTTTATCTTTATAGCTTCCAACACACTTGCACTACACTGATGCTAACCTGATACATCGACAGGTACAACTGTACTAATGTGCCCCAGATATGTATTGGATCTACGCATACGTACAGAGACCTAACACAGCACTTAGAAAATGTCATGTGTATGTTGGGTATTGTCGGACACTATCGGGTGTTCTCGGACGCTTTACTATTTCAATAATATTATTACTAAATATCAGAAAATACACATCAAATGATAGAGAAATTATCCATTTAATCTTTGTTTAATGTCCCAACACAAAATTTAGTCCGAAAAAATTGAGTTAAGTTTTCTTAAGAACCATTTCATATTGTCATTCTATTCCACTACGCATACACATATAGGCATACGTATGCGTACATATTAGTGTGGACATGTATGTACGTTTGTGTACTGTCCGAAAACACCCAACAGAGACAGCGCTAGTTGAACGGTGCTGTAAAACCATGTGAAGGCATATAGCACAGTATTGTGCTTACTAACGTTTTAACGAAACTTGTGGCAATCAAAAAAAACATATTTCTCATAACATGAATTTTTCTACAAAAATTTACAGCCCGGCATGAAAATTTCCAAGGTCTTGCACACTTGGAAATGTGCCAAGGAATTTTCAAACTGAAATTTATTGCTGCAATCAGGTTCCATTTTCTTGAAAATGAGAAGGCTTCATGATCTACAGATGTGACTGTGCAGACTGCATACAGATATCTATGAAACAACTGCGTGGTGTGAAAAATCAATCAAACTATCGTTAGTCAGTGACTGAAATTATTTACCACTGTCCGAGAACACCCGACGTCCGAGAATACCCAAAGTGACCCTAGAACTACAGTGGAGGACTTAGCACTTATAAGCATTAAAAGACACTTGCCAAGTCTGAGACTGAGAGTGAGACCATGAAAATAGCCTATCCAGATCATCCTGAAGCATCATCCTTATCCCCAACCTTCCTAGGCTAGTATAGAGTTCTGTATCATCAGCAAACTTACTTATTCTAGGCTAAGTGATAGAGCTATCAATTCAATATCATTTATGAAAATTAAGAAAAAAAGTTGGCCAAGAACAGAACCTTGTGGTACACCACTTAAGACTCTCTTTCAAGAAGAAAAATTGCTATTGACAACAACTCTCTGAGACCTACCATTTAACCACGAATTGACCGACTGAGCGCACCTGCCTATGATGCCTTACCTAGGCCTATAGCTACAATTTTACCATGAGTCTACCTTGAGCCTGAGGTACTTTGTCAAAGGCTTTTTGACTTTGAGAGTCAAGGTAAATGACATCAACACTGGAACTTGAATCGAGAAACAAAGAAACATCCTCAAGAAAGCTAAGCAAATTTTTTAACACAAGACCTAGGCCTACTGCTCCCTAATAGCAATACTTTTCCCCCAATTTAATATGAAGTCTAATCCTAGCCTGACATACCGTGACTCGAGAGGCCTAACGTTACTTTGGGTCTAACGTAGCCTAGCCTAGGCCCTAGGCCTAGCTGGCTTTCAAGAGTTCACGTTTGCTTGTCCGTAGCCTACATTAAAAACCTAACATTTTGAAATACGAAAATACTGCATTAAAATAATCTTATCAGTGGTCAAAATGAAAAGCGAGTAATGTCTTACAGAGTTAACTTAAAAGGATTTGCTCTCACCCAAACGGGGCCTGCAATTCTTCCCTCCGCAGTTCAGTATTGACAGTGATATACAGTACTGATACTCGGTAGCACTACGAAGTCGCACAAAGCCATGTACGTATACTTACTGTATGTTACATACAGGATCCCTATGCTACATACTAATTATATTCTTGTGGACCTTTAATGTTTCGCGCGCTTCCACAGCACACATGCTGTAATTACCGCGACGATTAACCACGTGATATTAAATACCCCGGGAAAATTTGATATGAATATGCATAAACAATGTTACCGAAGTGTATAAAATTGAATGGGGAGCTTACGGAAGCGTAGAAAGGACATGCAAAAGAAAAAAAACTCTCAGCAAAATGACAATTTTCGTATAATTGACATTTTGACGACCAAAATTAAGTCTTTAAAATGACAAAAAACCAAAATTTGGCGTTTTAATTAACTTGTCAAAACGTTAAAATTCCGAAAGTTGTCATTTTGCCGAGTTAAAAAATGTCGACAAAATGACAAAATTCAGAAGAATGTCATTTTGCCGAATTAGATCATCTCGTCAAAATGGGAAAATTCAGAAGAATGTCATTTTGGCGAGTTTGAACATCTCGTCAAAATGGCAAAATTCAGAAGAAGGTCATTTTGACGAGTTTGAACATCTCGTCAAAATGGCAAAATTCAGAAAAATGACATTTTGACGAGTTTGAACATCTCGTCAAAATCGTAATATTCAGAAAAATGTCATTTTGCCGGGTAAGAACTTTTTGTCAAAATAGCAAAATTCAGAAAATTGTCATCTTGTCGAGTTAGATCATCTTGTTCAAACGGCGAAATTCTCTGGAAGCGTTAAGGTACGGAAGCGTAGAAGGGACATGCAAAAGAAAAAAAACTCTCTCAGCAAAATGACAATTTTCGTAGAATTGACATTTTGACGACTGAAATTAAGTCTTCAAAATGACAAAAATTCGAAATTTGGCGTTTTAATTAACTTGTCAAAAACGTTAAAATTCCGAAAGTCGTCATTTTGCCGAGTTAAAGAATCTCGACAAAATGGCAAAATTCTGAAAATTGTCACTTTGCTGAGTTAGAACATTTCGTCATAAATAGCAAAATTCAAAAAATTGTCATTTTGCCGAAATAGATCATCTCGTCAAAATGGCAAAATTCAGAAGAATGTCATTTTGGCGAGTTTGAACATCTCGTCAAAATGGCAAAATTCAGAAAAATGACATCTTGACGAGTTTAAACATCTCGTCAAAATCGTAAAATTCAGAAAAAATGTCATATTGGCGAATTAGAACTTCTCGTCAAAATGGCAAAATTCGAAAAATTGTCATCTTGCTGAGTTAGATCATCTCGTCAAAACGGCAATATTCAGAAAAATGTCATTTTGCCGGGTAAGAACTTTTCTTCAAAATGGCAAAATTCAGAAAATTGTCATCTTGTCGAGGTAGATCATCTTCTTTAAACGGCGAAATTCTATGGAAGCGTTAAGGTGCCATCAAGTTAAGAACTTAGCCACCGCATTATCTTTACATGTTGTAACAAAATGATGAAATGTTTACTTATTATCTTATAGAGGGCATGACACGGCCAAAGTAAGTTTCTCGGTAAATATTCTTTGGGTACACCTTGACATAAAGTGAAAGTTTTCCTTACTAAATTATGTCCATAAATACCAAAATACGACCTAGTTAACTCCCAATTACAGGACAGACTCAGCCAATTTGAAATCTGAGAGCGAAAAAACGTATGTGAGCGCGTCTCAAGATGGTGACGTCATTGGAGGTACGGTTCGCAACACAGTACCAGGGAGCTCACAATCATTGAATCATGTGCACGGTAACGCGTGTTAGCGAGTACATCATTGCAAAAACCGGTGCTACGATAGCAGTGAGCGTGGCCACTGACTACATTGTGAATTGTGCATTGCGTGGTGACTGCATAGTATTCGCAATAGCACCTTCACCAAACAGCTCATACAGTAAAGACGCGCTCGTAGTAGGGACGCGCTTGTTGTGGATTGTCCATACATGTTGTGTACTGCGCCCGAACTGCGTCTTTCTTGCACAAAACAGAACTGTTTTTACACGCGCTCGTATGCACGCGAACATATAATTGGCCAATGATTTGCTCCGAATCCCCACCATGGCCCGCGCCTTTCGCTCTGTATGTTGGACGAGTATTGTAATGCAATCGTTTTCATGAAGTTGCTAAGATAAGATAACTTTACCGAGCGTTACATTAGTTCCACATCTAGATGAGCGTTCTTAAATAGGGCTGGGTTTGTGCCGCCAATAGCGTCATAAAAGTCAGGCGACCTGTTGCGGCATTTTTCGAAATTGGATTTTGAAGTTTTCCTTCAAATATCATTTATGCCGAATTGTACAGGTTTTTAATCGGGTGTGAGATGATATTTGAAGAATACTGTATCGAATCTTGCAATACACAAAAGTTTTTGTGGCCGTGTCATGCCCACTTTAACATTTTGCAGACAATGGTGAAATGCAAACTTAAAATATTTCAACAATTCAAAATTTCACAGAAAATTGATGACTTACGCATTTAACGAATGTTATTAATTCCTCGTTTTGCAGAAAATTAATGAATTACTCCTGTATACCAAATTTTTTGTATCATAGTTATGCTCTTTTCCCAATTTGGTGAGTTTATGGTACAATCAGGAGTGCAGGCGCTTTACCAACAAGAAGGAGAAATATGTAAACAGTGTAATATGATCCCTATCAGTGGCGAATCCAGGGGTTGGGGCAGGGGGCATTTGATTCTTCTTTTGTCGAGAAAAGGCAGTAATTTTCATGTTCATCAAATGAAGTTATCGCAAAAACACCTGGAAATTCCGTCTGTCTGATGAGTTGCGTTTTTTCAAAAATTTTTGCACACTTCCGACTACCGAATTGAAGGTAACACACACTGCTGAGTTTAGGCTTCATTACAGTAGGCCTACATCTCTCCTTTCTAGTTTCAGCTCCACTACTTTTAAATGTTAGCCGAATCTGCTCTTGGTGGTAGTTTCACTAGATTTGTGAACAATAACATTTTACTTCGAGTTGCCCTACGAGTAATTTTTAGACCAGTGTAAAGACAATAGAATTACTGTTAAATGACAACTTTAATACCCCACAAACACCCTAAAACTCAGGAGCTTCCGGGGCTTCGCCCCCTGGAACCCCACCGAGACTCATTAAACTGTCCATTAATTCCTTTCTGTATAGTTCATCTCCCCTTTTTCAAAATGTCATGTCCAATTCCCTCTTGGTAGTTCAGAAGTTTCACTAGTTTAATTTTACCGGTCTTACTTGAAGTTACCCTGGAGGTTAATTTTTAGATCAGTGATAGGTCAGTAGAATTACCCTTACATAACGACTTAACTACCTCATAAACACCCCTAAACCCAGGAGCATCAGGAGGCTTCGCCTCCTGGATCGGCTGGACCCCACCACGGGCTCTAAGGGTCCAGGGCCCCTTGACTCCACCCGAAGAGCCTCGCGCTTTACGCTAGATAGCGCCTCCGACGCCTTGAGTGGAGCTTAGCAATGCCCCCAGTGCCCCTCTAGAATGAAAAGTGGTGACGCCACTGGTTCTATATCGAAATTTCTCAAGTTGTCCCACATTGAGCACGCCTCTCTGCAGGCATTCTTTCAGCACTCTTGTTCTTCAACTGCAATGAAGGCATGCTGTGAGCAGGTAGTACTTCCATGCCGTGAGGGTGCAAGCAGTCTATGTTCATGTTTGGCCCAACGGAAAACTTAACAGTAACTATATAGAGTTCTGCGACTTATATTTCTGTGGGTTGGAAAAACTCACTTCATGAATCAATCAAATTCACAACACTAAACCCCTGTAGCACTGACTGACTCCAATTTGATGAGTAGGGCCACCTGGGCCGTACGGGACGGACACGTTAGGGGGCTGCCACCAGCAAATGGCCATTACCTTGCTGAATCGGGCAGACTTTGGTGCCTTAGTCAGGCAGGGATTATTCTCTGGTTGGGCATCTGGAGTCGGAAAAAAGCACCACTCCCGAGGAGAAAGAGTCGGGTACTGCCATGTGAGCCACATGAGAAAAATGCTTGGATTAAGTTTAGTCATTAATTCTATGTTTGGCATATGGTGAAGGCCGTATGGGACTCTTTTCTCAGGGGGCACCTTTTTTTACCCTATTCCAAATCCCCAACCACGATATAATCTCTGACCTACTGAGGAACCAAAGTCTGCCCGATTAATTAAGGTTTTGGCCAATTTGGGGGACTGCAGCACCCCGGCCCGCATCCCATACGGTCATGCATAAGATAAAATAAAATATGAACAAATATGAATAAAATAACATATGAACAAATGGAGCATTAGGTAATAAAATTATGCTAAAAAGTATTCAAAATTTTGGACAGTTAAATTTTCTATGTAATATGTACGTTCGGTCTCGTCTCGGTCTTGGACTTTGTCGGTCTCGGTCTCAAATTCTGCCCTGGTCTCGGTCTCGGTCTCGACACCTTCTGGTCTCGGTCTTGGATATGCTGGTTTCTACTAAACACTGGTTCAGATACCCTGCTTCTAAAAGGATAATTAAATCTTAGTTGTTGTTTTTGTCTTAAACCAAGCGCGGATATAGCATTCATATGACAATTAAAAATTATGACAAACTTTAGATTTGTAGCTGTTGTGTTCAATTTTAAGGGCGTTTAGACTTTGCTAGCCCGCGGGGCGGATGAATTTTTTCGTTCAGTTCATCGCTACGAAAAAATCTGAGGCAACAGCCTAAAGGGGGCTTCAACCACAAAGGCGATACGCAGGCTAAGACTTTGCTGACATTAACGTCCCAATAACAACAAAAAAAGTAACTATAGGGGTCCCTTTGAGAAGGTAGCAGAGAATAGAAAGAAAGTGATTTAATTGCAGAGTCTGATATGCTGCTACTCCTTGTACACATATCAAACTAGTAGCATATCAAGAGGGGAAGGGGCAAAGTGCTCCTGGAAAAAGTCAAAGGTAAAAACGTTGAGACAGTAAAATGAAAGAAAGAGATTGCCCCAACCCCAAATTCGGATTTGAGGGGCTCTCTGAAGTCTGGAAGTTTTACCCCCGCCTCCTGCTTCAAGAGTTCAGATTGCCCCAAACACACAGATGTACAGAAATGTTTCGTTATGAAAACATGTGTATTTAGTTTTAATGACGACGCATTTTATTCTACCTCTTTAAAATGTGGAAATAGGATTCTAAAGCAGATCCGTAATCCGTCATTTTTCTGCAAATTGACAATATGCTAAATTTATCACTTGCAATAAGTGAGTAATTCAGTGCAAAAATGTTGAACTGTTGAAATATTGTACGTTTGCATTTGATCATTATTCTGCAAAATGTTAAGATAATAAGACTGATTTCATCATTTTGTTGCAACATGTTATGATAATGCGATGACTAAGTTCGTAATTTGATGGCACCTTAACGTTTCCATAGGATTTCGCCCTGAATGTCCTAACTAGGCGAAATTGCAAATTTCCAAATTTTGCCGTTTTGACAAGATATGTTTTCTAAGCAAAATGTCAAATTTTCCGAATTATGCCATTTTAACGAGATGTTCTAACTCGACAAAATGACAAAACTCCAAATTTTGCCATGTTGGCGAGATGTTCTAACTCGGCAAAATGGCAGTTTACCGAATTTTGCCATTTTGACAACATGTTGTTACTCGGCAAAATGACAATTTTCTGAATATTGCCATTCTGACGAGATGTTCTATTTCGGCAAAAGGACAATTTTCGGAATTTCGCCATTTTGACAACATGTTCTTTCTCGGCAAAATAACAATTTTCGGAATTTTGTCATTTTGACGAGATGTTGTTTGGTCGGCAAAATTTCAATTTTCGGAATTTTGCCATTTTGACGAGATGGTTTATCTTGTCAAAATGACAATTTTCCGAATTATGCCATTTTAAGGAGTCCATTAAGTCGTCAAAATGTCAATTTTAGGGAAATTGTCACTTTGCCGAGACAGTTCTTTTTTCTTTTGAATGGCCCTTCTACGCTTCCGTATTAAGGTGCCATCAAGTTAAGAACTTAGTCACTGCAATATCTTTACATTTTGTAACAAAATGATGAAATGTTTACTTATTATCTTAACATTTTGCACACAACGATGAAATGCAAACTTGCAATATTTCAACAATTCAAAATTTCACAGAAAATTGATGAGTTACGCATTTAACGAATGTTGTTAATTCCTCCTTTTGCAGAAAATTAATGAATTACTCATGTATACCAAAATTTTTGTATCATAGTTATGTTCTTTTCCCAATTTGGTGAGTTTATGGTACAATCAGGACTCCATCGCCTTACAAACAAGAAGGAGAAATGGCCCCTATCAGTGGCGGACCCAGGAGGTGGGGGGAGGGGCCCCTACCTAGGAGGTGGGGGGAGGGGCCCCTACCCAGGAGGTGGGGGGGACCCCTGTCCCCTGGAAAATCTTGTGTCCCCGCGTGCCAATAAGCAACATTTCCTCTGTAGTCAGAGTGTGACTGTGAAATTTTTTAAGATTTGATTCTTCTTTTGACAGTTATTTTCATGTTCATCAAATGAAGTTGTCGCAAAAACATCTGGAAATTCCGTCTGTCTGATGGGTTGCGTTTTTTCAAAAATTTTGCACACTTCCAACTACGTCAGCTGAAGGTAACGCACACTGCTGAGGTAACCGTTTAGGCAGAATTGCAGTAGGCCTACATCTCTCCTTTAAAGAACCACATCTACCTGCCAATCAACTACCTTCTCTTTCTAGTTTCAGCTCCACTTCTTTTAAATGTTAGCCGGATCTGCTCTTGATGGTAGTTTCACTAGATTTTTTTAACAATAACATTTTACTTTGAGTTACCCTGAGAGTAACTGTTAGATTAGTGTAAAGACAAAAGATATACTGTTAAATTACGGATACTTCACAAACATCCTAAAACTCAGGAGTTTCCGGGGGTTCGCCACCTGGACCCCACAGGGACTCACATTGAACTCCCATTAATTTCTTTCTGTGTAGTTCATCTACCCTTTTTCAAAATGTCAGCCCGATTCCCTCTTGGTAGTAGTTTCACTAGTTTTATTTTACCCGTCTTAGTTGAAGTTACCATGGAGGTTATTTTTAGATCAGTGATAGGTCAATAGAATTACGCTTACGTGACGACTTTACTACCTCATAAACACCCTAAAACCCAGGAGCCCATGGACCCTCATGAGGGCCCCTTGACTCCACCCGAAGAGCCACGCGTTTTGCGCTAGATGTCAAAATGACAATTTTCCGAATTTTGCCATTTTAAGGAGTCTATTAATTCGTCAAAATGTCAATTTTACGAAAATTGTCACTTTGCCGAGACAGTCCTTTTTTCTTTTGAATGGCCCGTCTACGCTTCCGTAGTACGGACAGCTTGCTATTTTGAGCATGAAAGTACCGAGGTGACTTCAGTAAAGCTAATTTTGGTCATGCAAAAGAGGAGCTCAGCACAGACTGGGTTGCACTTCTGTCTCATTTACACTAGCGTAGCCAGCGGGGGCAGGGGGTAGAGTGCCCCCCCCCCCCCACAGAAATTTTGGGGACGCGATGTTGAAAAAATGGAGGAGAGCAAAAAAAAAAATAAATAAAAAAAAAAGATAAACGGCAAGAGGAGGGAGGGAATTGGGGGCATTTTTACAGTTTCTTCGGGAGGGGGGAGGAGGAGGGCTCTTAGCCGTTACGATAAACTATGCAGTCCCCGACGGCGACTGGTCTCCCCTATGGTTTACCTGTTTTTTCTCTCAATGGACAATTTCCCTAATAAGAACCCCAAATAATTCACTCCATTTTTTTCAGTACTTCCATTCCACATATCTAGAGAGTGTAAGTCCTGCCAACCCTACCAAGTAACAGGTAGGCAGAGTACACAGGTTATGTAGAGGTCGTAAATTTCATCCCATATCACAAAGCCTAGTTGCTGTTCTCTTGTGTGTGTCATGCGATAGGTCAGTTGGTCAGCGACTCAAGGAGCATAATTTGGCTATTTTATTGGGTATTCCAGGTGGTTTCCAAACAATGCATGTTATCCCCGATACAGTCTACAACCCCTTC
Source organism: Holothuria scabra (assembly GCA_037179385.1). Lineage (NCBI taxonomy): Eukaryota > Metazoa > Echinodermata > Holothuroidea > Aspidochirotida > Holothuriidae > Holothuria > Holothuria scabra. The sequence goes on from CM074182.1 coordinate 53,837,855, forward strand.
AGTGTCAGTTTTTTTCGTTTTGTTCTTAATTATTACATAGGCTATGTTATTTTTGTAAGCCAACCAAAAATTTTTGCGCGCTTCGCGCGCTTTGCAATTTCACGATTCAGACTCAAAAGAACACTATCAGTGCGCAAAACGGCTTTTAAAATATTAAGTGATATTGTGCAAAATGTGCCCCAGGCTGCAATGACATGGGATAGTTAGGCTCCTTTATATCCCCTTCTCACCACCACCTCGACATAGGGGCTGTCGGAACTTGTGGTCGCTGGCATGGCCCGCCCCCTGTCGGGAATAATCTGTCGTCTTCCCATGGTCGGTTTAGGTTTTTTGGCTTTCAAAAGAGTTATTTCTGCGATAAAACCCAAAATGTTCGGTACGCTTTGCACACTCTTCCTCAGTTCCGTTACCTAGAGCTAATAAAGTACAAACCCTTCCCATCTTTTCAAGTAAAATTAATAAGTAGAATAAATGGATTAATGTACATGACAATTGACCTATAAGCTCTAAATAAGTACAGATTCTTTTTAGTGTAGGCTAACCCAAAACATTTTTGCCCGCTTTTCCACGGTTAAATCAGTGGGGAAATATCTTCCTCTGGCATATACAAATTTTATGTCGTATATGACTCGCAATGGCAGGTATAGTGCACAGGTTTTCTTCAAATCTCCCTCACCAACTCATCGACGGCATTCTGGCTGTCGGGGCTTGGGGTCGCTACCCACCCTACCAGTCCCCCGTTCGGAGAGCGGCCCTTCGTCGGGCAAATCCTGGCGCCAAGTCTGGAGGGAAGACACATTTTTCCAGTTATGACTTGTATATGTGTAATGAAGCAATGAGTTAAAAATGGAAGCTGCATTTTTTGGAGAGCGGCAACTATTTTGGAGGGGCCTCCAATTTCAGTAGGAGGGCGTGTCGCCCCTCTAAAACCCCTTTTGGAGAACACTGGGAGCTAGTATAAAAAGAACAAAATATAGCACCATATTGCATCTAAGCTCTTCGAGACAGCAAAAAATTTCAAAAGGGGAGGAGGACACCCAGGGAGACAGACCCCGTAGCCAGGGGGTTCAGGGGGTTGGCCCTTCTCTCGCCCATACCTAATTTTTTATTTATTTTTTTTATTTAAATGGAGCTTTGGAGTTTTTCAGGGCAAAATGTCAATTCCGCTGGTTTAGTCAATGTAAGCCTTATGAGTAGCTGTTTTGTTTCAGTGCAACACAATTCCTTAGGGCCCCATTGACTCGTACAGTAACCCTCTTACAGCCACACACTAACTCTCGAGGGAATAAGGAAAACATTGATACAAGATTGAAAATGTCCAAATATTCCAGCTTAGGTGTTCACTATATCGCTCAATTTTGAAGTAAAATTGCAAAATCTCCTTGGGGTAGGAGGGGGAGAACCACACCCTCTCCCCGTTCGGACGCTTCGCTCCCTCAAGAAAATGCCGCACCCCAGTAGTGGCGATGAAAAATGAAAAAGGGGAGCTAAAGGTATGTTCAGCCCCTCAATATTTGTCAAGTGCTCCAATCAAGAAGCCGGGAGGATGTCGAAGTTGGACTGAACATATTCTTGCTTAGAACACTCGGGAAGTGCCGTTTCCCGCCATCTGAGGTGTTTGTAAGGCCAAAAATTTCCTGGTACGCTCCGCGCCAATCGATGGTAGAGCTCCGCTTAGAAACACGTATTAACATTTTTCATAGATTGTGGTTTTTTTTTTTTTTTTTGCATTAATTGTGAAATTTCAGAAATGAGATCCATATTTCCAGGCTGGGAACATGCAGCATAAAACACTCGGGAAGTGCCGTTTCCTGCCTTCTGAGGGGTTTCTAAAATCAAAAATTTTCTTGTACGCTCCGCGTCAACTGATGGTGGCGCTCCGCTTAGATAGTCCTGTCGGTCAAGATTGGGGACGATGAGTCGACTTTGCCCCCCCCCCCCCACAAGAAAATCCTGGCTACGCCCCTGCTCATTTAGGTCCTGCTGAAGCTTGGAAAATTTTCAGCAGTATACTGTTTCTGATGTTACAAAGTTATGTATACCACTCAAGAAGGCTCGGGTGAAAAGTGTGCCTATTTGGATTTCTAGGGAGGTACTCAGGGGAACTAGGAAGAAACGTAAGTGTTGGCGACGTTATTAGGCCAGCAAGGAGTCTGATGACTTAAGTGCCTACAAGAGTCAAGAGATCTTAGTTAAAAATCTGGTCATTCACTTCATGATGTGAATGGTTCATTAGTTAGTGATCATCAGGATATGGCTAATTTGTTAAATGATTATTTTGTATCTGTTTTTACCAAGGAGTCATCTGTCATGGGGATTTGTAGGGGTTCTGATATCTCTTCTTCAATTAGTGACATTGTGTTCTCTGAGGAACTGGTTCTGAAAAAATTAAAAAGTTTAAAGACGAGTAAGGCTCCTGGGTCAGATGGGATCCATTCCGTCATCCTTCATGAATGCTCCGAGATTTTATCAGTTCCACTATGATCAATTATTTTCCAGAAATGTCTTGACTCAAATTTTGTTCCTACTGACTGGCGGGTTGCTAATGTCACTCTAAACTTTAAAAAAAGGGGGGAGGGGGTCGGAGTTCACCTTGTAATTACAGGCCAGTCAGTTTTACTATCGTAGTGTTCAAAATTATGGAATCCTTAATCGAGGACTGTTTGCTAAAGCATCTTTTAGATAGTGGGTTGCTCAATCTAACTTAGCATGGTTTCCTACCCAGTAGGTCTTGTGTTACAAATTTGCTAAGCTTTCTTGAGGATTTTCTTTGTCTCCCGATTCAGGTTCCAGTGTTGACGTCATTTACCTCGACTTCCAAAAAGCCTTTGACAAAGTACCTCTAGGTGGACTCATGGTACGTAAAATTGCATAGGTTAGGCATTATAGGCAAGTGCGCTCACTGGATCAATTCGTGACTCAATTGTAGGTCTCAGAGAGTAGTTGTCAATGGAAATTTTTCTTCCTGGAAAGAAGTCTCAAGTGGTGTACCACAAGGTTCTGTTCTTGGCCCACTTCTTTTTTTAATTTTCATAAATATTGATAGCTCTATCACTTCCAGTACAAGTAAGTTTGCTGATGATACTAAGCTCTATAGGAAGGTTGGGGAAAAGGATGATTCCCTATTGCTTCAGAATGATCTGGATAGGTTATTTTCATGGTCTAAGACTTGACAAATGTCTTTTAATGCTGAGAAGTGCAAAGTTCTCCGCTTTGGTTCTAAGAAGCCCCCCATGATTATACTATGGTACTAATTTAAACAAACAGACTTCTGAGAAAGACCTTGGTGTAGTTATTACGGGAGCTTTAAAGCCATCTAGGCAGTGTGCAACCACTGCTGTGAGAACAAATAGGGTGCTTGGGCTGATCAGGAGGAATTTTAAGAGTTTTAGTAAAGAAATTGTGCTAAATTTGTATAAGCAGCTGGTTAGACCCCATCTCGACTATGCTGCACAGACCTGGAGTCCCTTCTTTGAAAAGGACAAATTGCTTCTAGAGCAAGTTCAGAAGTGAGCTACCCGACTCATACCTGAGGTTAGAAACCTTCCTTATCCCGAAAGGCTTAGGCTGCTTGGGCTTACCACTTTGGAGCTGAGAAGGATTAGGGGGACATGCTCAAGGTACACAAATTTCTATCTGAGGGGAATCCTTTGTTAGCTTGTAGTTATTTAAAGGTCCAGAGTAATCCTTGGGCTGGAGGCCATTGTAAAAAGCTTGAAAAGTCTTTTGCTAGACTTGACATTAGGAAGTTCAGTTTCTCTCACAGGGTTGTTAGTGAGTGGGATAGCCTGCCTGAGTGGGTTGTTAACTCCACATCAGTGCACCGTTTTAAGGTAAATATTGAAAAGTTTTTCCATGACTGTGGTAGAATCTAATCTTTCTGGGCTCGTTAGGTGTTGGTGGTTTGCCTTTTTTTTTTTTGGGGGGGGGGATGGGTTGGGATTAAAGGGCATCTTATGGGGCCTTTACAGCCCTCCTTTGCCCTTTAACCTGTTATGTTATGATGTTATGTTATGTCGTCAAGCAGATTCTCAGAAATCCTAATACACACCTTGTAAAAATTCCCCAGACATTTTATTGTACAATAGAGTCAGCGGCGGTGCCAGAATGTCAATTTTTGGGAGGCAAACTACGGGCAAAAGGAAAATGCTAGGGACAAAGATTTTCGCGCCCAGTGTGAAACCGAGCGCGAAACGCGAGGTCTTGCGGGTTGGGTCCAAAGGCGATGCCCCGGTGGGGGCCCAGGGGTGAAGCCCCCTGAAGCTTTGAGGTTTTAGCATATCTCTGGGTGGAAAATTAAATATTATTTGATTTTTCGGTTCAGATCTAACTCCAAGGTTAAAATTTTTTTCTTTGGAGGTATCATTTCACATTTTTGCGGTGCCATCGAGTACCACTATATGCTATACTCAGTGGCTTAACCAGATTTCTTCATTGGGAGGGGTGCTAGGGATGGGCAATATGTTGAAGAAGTGTAGTAAGCTGTAATGACACCATTTAAGCAGAACGCAATTATCAGTTGGCGTACAACCTACATGCAGAAATAATTGATGGAGAGAGAATAAGAAACAATAGAAAAATAAATGAAACACAAGTACCACGCCGCGTTCTGTAAAGTCATGGCAACTTTGTATCATTAGCGGTATTCGTACCACATGTAGATTGGAAACCCCTGACCTAACCCGAAAGAATGTAGTCCTCTTCAAATGGCATATAGGCAAACTTTTCGTCAGTATCAATTGTACGTTCACCCAGGCGCCAGTGCACTCCCACCTCACCCCCAACATACGTACACACACATAGGCCAAATGCACTTCCATCTCAGCAACTTTATGCTGGGGGCAGGTGGGGAGAAAGATAAAAATCTGAAGGGACCAATGCCCTCTCATGCCCCCCCCCCCCCGTAGCGCCGCCATACTGCAAATAGAAACAAATATTTAGAATCGAATTGCACCACAAACTGATAAAACTTTATTTAGTGCACTACCTCAAATAAAAAAACAACAATATATATATATATATATATATATATATATATATATATATATATATATATATATATATATATATATATATATATATATATATATATATATATATATATATATATATATATATATATATATTTATCTATATATATATATATATATATAGATAGAAAATACATGACAGTAAGTTCCGTGGGTTGGTATATTAATATAAATAAATAAGCAAATATCACTTGCCCCCATTTCATGGGTGAGAGTGCCTCCAATACCAACATAATACAAAAGCGTTGTCTAATATTTCGAGGTCCTACCTCTTCCTCGGAGACTTGAGTAATAAAGCAAAGTACACTCTACTACGTAAACTCGTTTAAAATGCCCAAATCTTTGTTCAGACCCCTGGTATGTGTTTTTAAGGATAAAATTAGTTTAATCTCCTCAGCTTTTCGTTGATCGTCGTCCCTAAAGTTGCCTTTCCAGATGATTAGCTTTAGATTGTCTATTGTGTGTTCGGGAGAAGAAAAATGCTCTGCAACAGAAAATCCAGTAAGTCGCTGTGAAATGGTGTGTTTATGATTGTTGAAACGGAGACGGAATTTTGTCTTCGTTTCTCCTACATAATTGCCTTCAGTGCATTTATTGCAAAAGAGTACATATATAACATTGGCAGAATCACAGTTAAAGTTACCTGGATAAAGTAATTTAAGAGGGTATCCCCTTAGCATGAATGATCTTACAAAGCAATTCATGCTAAGGGGATACCCTCTTAAATTTATTAGAACGAATATGGAGAGAGCCAACAAAGTATCAAGGCAAGACCTTTTGAAATACAAAAAGGCCACCCCTCCTGAACGGATTCCCTTTACCACCAATTTCCATCCTATCGTGAGGGATCTTTTTCAGAACTTTAGATCCCTGTGGAGAATTCTTCAAAATGACGTCGAATTAGAGGGCGCCTTCAATAATGGACCTCTCCTGTCTTTCAGACAGCCCCCTAACCTAAGAAAGATTTTCGTAAGCAGCAAAATTCCTCGACCTTTTAGCCCTACAGGGAACTCGCCATGCGGCAAACCTAGATGCCAAATATGTAAGCATGTCTGTACTTCATCCCTCATAACCCCCCCAGGCACCTTATACAAACTTTATCCAGGTAACTTTAACTGTGATTCTGCCAATGTTATATATGTACTCTTTTGCAATAAATGCACTGAAGGCAATTATGTAGGAGAAACGAAGACAAAATTCCGTCTCCGTTTCAACAATCATAAACACACCATTTCACAGCGACTTACTGGATTTTCTGTTGCAGAGCATTTTTCCTCTCCCGAACACACAATAGACAATCTAAAGCTAATCATCTGGAAAGGCAACTTTAGGGACGACGATCAACGAAAAGCTGAGGAGATTAAACTAATTTTATCCTTAAAAACACATACCAGGGGTCTGAACAAAGATTTGGGCATTTTAAACGAGTTTACGTAGTAGAGTGTACTTTGCTCTATTACTCAAGTCTCCGAGGAAGAGGTAGGACCTCGAAATATTAGACAACGCTTTTGCATTATGTTGGTATTGGAGGCACTCTCACCCATGAAATGGGGGCAAGTGATATTTGCTTATATATATACATATATATATAAATATATATATATATATATATATATATATATATATATATATATATATATATATATATATATATATATATATATATATATATATATATATATATATATATATATATATATATATATATAAACGGTAACAAGAAACATGCACAAAACACACGGCATACTGTTAAAACGATCTGAAATTTTAATAAAATACTGAAGACAAAGGTCGTGTCAAATCTTTTGAGGCAACAAGATATTAAAGACGGTAAAGAGTTCAAAACTTAAAAGTTTTAAAACGGCAAAGCTCAGATGTTAAAAACGCACTACGTTTCGGGGAGATACACTCCCCGTGCTCCCGTGCTAAGAAATAACAGTAATGGAAAAGGTACTAGCTATTAGGCAATGCTCTATTGAGGCTTACATCTTTTACGTTAAGACCTATAGGGGCAAGAGTATTCAACCGGTAAATCCATTTCAATTCAACCTCCTCCCTAGTTTTCTTATTATTGTTACGTAGCTTTTCGATACCTATTGTTGGGTATTGCGTGGTACGGGATCGAGTTCCAGGCCGAAAAAAGGATAGGAGAGTTGATTTGATTTTAAAATATTTATTTGATGATTTTAGTTCCACAAAAGATGATTAAGTTGAATTAATTTATAATTATTCTGCCAGCCTAATACGATTCCTAGTATGTGTATCCCTCAGCGTCTACGGCACGAGTGTCCAGCTCGCAGGCTAGGCTCGGTCTTGTGAATCGTGCGAGCTCTGAACACATGCAGTCCCCTGATTGGTCAAAAGTTATGACGCACCCATATGAATAATTATTATGATATAAATGACCAATGAGGAGGCTGCAAAGGGGGAAATTGGCCACACATGGGTTACAGCGTGCACGTGGAGCTACGGTAATGTGATATGTCACGTGCACTGGTAACACGTGACGGGAAACAGGAAGGGCCCTGGGAATCTAGAACAAAGGGAAGGGAGCGTTGCTCGTAAACAACAAGATGGCGTCTGGTTAAGGTCATGAAGAGTGCACCATACTACATGACACTATTAATTCGAAATTTTTACACACCTTAAAATGCTTACCAATGGGAGTTTGACCTTTTCTAAACTCCTGTCGGTGACCCCTATGTCTACTTCTAAGCTCTAATCCCGTTTCACCCACATACTGCTTATGGCAATCCAAACAATTAATCAAGTAGATTACGCCTTTGGTAGTACAGGTTAAATCCCCCCTCACCTGGAAATTCTGACCTGTATTAAAACTTTGAACGACAGAAGTTTCACGTAAGACACTAGGGGTGACACACCTTTTATCGTGTGTCTTGAAACAACCTCTATTCTCTGCATTATGACGTATTTTAGCTCTTACCAGTAAAGATTTTAAATTAGGAGGTTGTCTGTAAACTACTGGGGGCGGGTTAGAAAAACTTTTATTAAAGGTGGGGGACGATTTAAGAATATGAAAACGCTTCTTAATAATATTGTTTAGGGGAGGTAACCTTGGGTTACGGGTAACAACCAGGGGGCATTAAAACTCCTCCTAGCACAAATGGAACGGTTACGGTTGAGAAGCGTCCTTCTCGGAACAGTACAGGCTTTATTCACCTTCTCTGTAACAATACTCGTGGGATATATATGGGACATATATGGGATATATATGGGATATATATGGGATATATATGGGATATATATATATATATATATATATATATATACATACATATATATATATATATATGGGATATATATATATATTCGTACGTACGAAAAGTTTGTTTTTTTTCACATATGGCAACTTTCAAATTAGTTATATCATGAAACTTTAACAGATGCAACAGTGAGAAGAGCACACTCGTATGCAGGGATGTAACCAGTGCCAGCGGGTGACCAGGGGGCAGCTTGCCCACCAGGACGCCCAGCAAAAACGAGAAGGGGCAAAACCGGGAAGGGAAGAAGATCAGGAAAGAGAGCAAAGAAGGGAAATTAAACTGGCAAAATATCGGAAAACCTCTTGAGTCTCCCACCCTGACCCCCAGGACGGCCAGGACTGGTTACCGCCCCTCGTAACACGATCATTATAATCTTGCAGAAGAAATGCGACGAATAGCTCGTTTTTGAATAACCGTTTCCTTATTGGCGAGCCAATATCTAAGATGAGGTTAGATTAATGTAAGGTACAATGGACGAAGTTCCTGAGGAAAAATGTCTGTTTAACTTATAGGCAAGATTCCTATACATTCAGCAATTGTAGTAGCTACAAAGTGAATGTGATTATTCCAAAATAAGTTCGAGCCGATCTAAACAACTAAAAATTTAGCATGGTCAACTTTCTGTAAAAAATTACTGTTCATTGAATTATGGCAATTATCATGGTTTACATTTCGTGTGTTACTACAGACCACATAATTTGTCTTTTCTACATTGAGTGACATATAACTTGTTGAGGACCACGGTGGCGTAGCCACGGGGATAGTTTTGGGGTTAACCCCCCCCCCCCATGACCCAACCTTGCAATGCAAAAACACCTAAAACCACAGTTTTATCTCTCTATCCTTAGACTTTTCCCTCATATCGAGCCCCCCCCCCCCCCCAATGAAATCAAAACCCTCCCCGTGACACAATCGTGGCTACGAGCCTGTTAGGGACTGAAACTTGAAACCAGTGATGAAATTTATCAAGTTCATTTTAGATTAATCTGCAATTCACACATATCGCGGCCATAAAACATATTCGTATCATCAGCATACAAAATAACGCATCAATTTTTTTGTAACTTTACCTATATATCATTTACCTATAGAAGTTGAATGAAAAGTTAAGTGCCCAGGAATATAGGGGTACGCCACTGCATCGAATTTGTGCGAAAAGTCGGAGTTAACATCATTTAACGAAATAAATTGTTTCCTATTATACAGATATCAGTTGATCCAATCCAGAGAATTACCCCGTGTAGTCTTCCATAAAAATAAATAATAATAAAGAATAATGTAATAAAGAATAACAATGAAGAATAATGTAATAAAAAATATATATTTGACCGACTGGGTAGGCCTACCGCTCCGATATAAACCCTCTCAATTTTCCCTAAAAGTAATGCCCAAAATGCCCAAAATTAAGTATCAAGTTGGTGGCTCTATTAGTTTTTATTCACCTAAAATAGACCCAACCAATGTTTAAACTCTCTGTTATTCTCGGCTGGTAATAATGGTTAAGAAGTATAAAATGTGGGCTTAGACATGACCGGTCGCCCCGTCGAACTATGATCATGGGGTAGGGGGGGGGGGGTTCGCCCCACTAGAGATTCCATTACAGGGCATAATTTCTGTCCGAACTGAGGCACCGAAGTCTGCACACTGACTTGTATACATGGACATAGCTAGTCTTGTGTTAAGACGTTGGTGTTGTATCTTCCAGTAACTTACTGTAAAATCTCATACCTACAGCCCGCCCTCATTCCAATTTCTGATTCTAACTGTTCACCATCTTAGTGAGCCATAATGAACGAAACTTACACTCTGGATGGCAAGCGCCCTCCTTATGTAAAATCTGAGAAGGGCAAAATTTACTAAAGTCTTGACCAAGACTCTGGACTAGGACAGAGCATGTAGCGTGTACGTCCTATCCGTAGATGGTCGCCACCGACTGGGACAAAAAGGCGCACCGAGACATCCGCATTGAAGCTATAAATCGTCTGATTTGACGAAGACTCTGTTATAATTTAAACAAAAGTTCATTTTGAATGGGAACCCCGTCGGGGAGCACTGCCCCACTCCGTCGGGGTAGGTCGGCGGTTTCGTCGGGGAGGCCTAAAAATAATTAAAAAATTAGTAAAAACCTAAAAGGACTGCAATCCTATCTCCTCCCCGTCGAGGAAGAACGGTAACAGTTTAGTATCCTTCGGGGATACTAAAAATGAACGTTAAGGACTACAGGTACTGGATGGATAATTACGATTTTTTTTCTTTATGCAGTATGTTTTTCTTCTGTAACGCTATTTTAATGCTTATCTAAATCGTTTTAATCACTAGCTCTGCTATCCCTCATCTCTTCTACAATCGGCAAGGTTATGTCCCATCGGGGAAGGCTGCCCTCTCCCTCTTGTTCAGAAATCAAATTTCGTCGGGGAGCCTTCATCTACATGCCCACGATAAACTGATAAAATATGCGGGTCTTATAAACTTCAGTTACCGGGACGATCTTCTTGATTTTGCTCACTAGAAGACCATATTCTTCAAGGAAACTCACAATTCCGAATTTTCCTTACAAAAACGGACGAGAGGTTGTTTATGTGGATGCAGTTTTCAAAGGTATGCTATCTGGCCTGCCCCGACAGCCGAATTCTGGCAACGATAATGAAAATCGACCAGGCCGTTTCGGCTACCCATAATGATAAACAGTAGTGTAAGAATGTCCCATGAGTCTGACTAAAATGTCATTTATATCCACCATGTAACGTGACATATTTTCAAATACATTGAAAGTAAAAATTATTTATATTTTGGAGTTCGGGCAGTCTCGTAGAAAATTTCATCTTTTTCAGCGGACCTTTGCAATTTAATACAACGAAGATTCGTAATAGAGTCAAAAACACTTAGTATATTTTCAACTCCGCTGTACAGTTTTTCCGCGAAAAGAGACAAAAACATTTAGTTGTAGTAGTACCTTTTGGCGTATGTTGATTGATCGTCAGTCTGGGGGAGGGGGTGACCCCCTCCCTCTTTGAACGTTTTTGGCGTTTTTAAGGAGCGTAGATGCAAAATGGTGCAAAATTTTCGACTTTGACAGGAACAGTGTTAAAAGTTGAATTGTGTTGGTTCATGTGGATAAAACAGAACTTTTTGTCTCTTTACGTGCATTCTTGTGCCATATACGCTACCTTACGAACAAACCAAGTACAGCTTGTCATTAAATTGCATGCTTTTCGGAGTCATAATAAAAGAGCATCGATCGGTATAAAAGCGAAAGGGAGCATGTTAATTTGCTGTTTTTCTTGGTCACAAAAAGTTATTATGCCCTGAAGATTAACAAAGCGGAACGCCACCACTGGTTGGCGCAGAGCGTAGAGAAAATTTCGAAAAATAAGACCCCTCAGATACATATATACATACATACAAACTTTTATAAAGCGCAAATTCCATATGATCAATGCGCTAAGACACCAAGAAAAATAATACCAGCAAAACACAATCAACTAAATAAGTAAGTCTTAAGCTGTTTTTTGAACAGTGCAACAGATTTGGAATTCCGTATGTGAGGAGGAAGAGAGTTCCATAACATAGGACCTGCAATGGAAAAGGCCTCCTCACCTACTCGCTTTTTGGAAGGAGGTATGAGGAGTACGGCCCCGTCCATTGCAGACCTATAGTAACAGGACCAGATAAAGGTGTGGTTGTCCTTTGGAGCATATTAGAGAAATAGGCAGGAGCCAAATCATTCAAACATTTGTAAACATATATAAACAAACTTGGGGCTATCTAATCTACCTGCCGAGAAAATAAACTTAGCACAACGATTTAGCAAGGATTGGAGGCGATTAAGGTCCTTTGATGAAGCACCATATAAAAGGGCATTGCCGTAATCAAAACGTGATAGGAGGAAAGCACGGACAGCAGAATGACGAGTCTCTTCATCCAGGTACCGACCAATACGAAATAAAGTCCTAAGATGATAATTACAAGATGAGACTAGGCTGTTAACCTGTTTCGTCATTTTAAAGTTTGAATCAAACATAATTCCTAAATTACGAATTTCGCTAGAGGGGATAATATGACTGGGTCCAACTTCTAAATGTAGTTAAGGAAGTTTTTGGAGACTTTGTTTTGTACCAGCTATAAAAAAACTCATTTTTTTCATTATTTAATTTAAGCTTATTTGAATTCATCCACAACATAATGTCCGAAGTACAGTCTTGCAATTTATGCAAGACCAAGATGGCCGGATATTGCATTTTCCAGACTTATACGAAGAATCTAACGAGTCGTTATGTTCTTTTGTTGTTTGCAATAAAACGCTCACTTCAAAATATGTTCACACACTGCAAAGTGATAAGAGAGTTAATAGCTACTTTGACCCCCAAAATGTAAGTTTTCCAAAAGGCTGAGCGAAGCGCCACCATATTGGTTGGCGCGCAGCGTAGAGAAAATTTGGAAAGGTCAGATTCCTCAAATGTCCAAAATTGTGTATTCATGCTTGTAAAGAGAATCTAAACATGCATTTTCTATCTTTAGCTTTTGTTTGCAAAACCGAATATCTAACTTGGTTAAATTAAGGATCCGCTGAATTGATGAAATTTTCTGCAACTGAACGAACTCCCATCTGTTAATGATTTCCCCTAACATCTCTTGCGTTATAAATGAAAAACTATTTCTCCCCGCATCTGAACACCCTCCGCTCCCCGGTTCCCGTCTTGTACGTCTATGTCGGCCGGGGACTCAAGGAGTCTATGGGGTGGATGGGCCCTCCCTTTTAAAATTCTTAAAAAGGTATGTGTCTTTAGAGGCAATCGGTGCCACCAGTGGGATACAGAGGTTACCTTTTTAAGTAAAATTGGAATTTGAAAGAATTTGCCTATTTGTAGAGATTAAAAAAAGAATTGGCATCTCACTGAGGTGCCTTGCAGAGACAGCCCTTCCCCTTTGAAATTTTTTGAAAAATTGAGTGGCCTTACATTCTAATATCTAGACTAACGTTATGTTTATCGTAAGCCATGGATTGTTTCAGCCCCATCCATGGTTATGTACACAGAGTAAAATCGGTATAGTTTAAACCCCACCGGCTAATAGCTTTTAGGATAAAGTTACCTCGGGGTCTACGTTAGTGACTTGTCAGTTTTTACCTTCTTTCACTGAATTCCCAAAGTGTACTACCAGAGAATGTGTACAAGGTGGTCAAATTCTTAAGTTCGGGTTTACAACCTTGCAGTGTTAGTTGTACCGTACTGTTTCATCTGTTGTTGAATTCCTGAATAACACCTTCATGCAGGGGCGTAGCCAAGATTTTCTTGTGGGGGGGGGGGGGCAAAGTCGACTCATCGTCCCCAATCTTGACCGACAGGACTATCTAAGCGGAGCGCCACCATCAGTTGGCGCGGAGCGTACAAGAAAATTTTTGGTTTTAGAAACCCCTCAGATGGCAGGAAACGGCACTTCCGGAATGTTTTATGCTGCATGTTCCCAGCCTGGAAATACGGATCTCATTTCTGAAATTTCTCAATTAATGCAAAAAAAAACAAAAAAAAACCACAATCTATGAAAAATGTTAATACGTGTTTCTAAGCGGAGCTCTACCATCGATTGGCGCGGAGTGTACCAGGAAATTTTTGGCTTTACAAACCCCTCAGATGGCCGGAAAGGGCTTTTTCCTAGTGTTCTGAGCAAGATTGTGTTCAGCCCGACTTCGAATTTTCTCCACTTCTTAATTGGAGCACTTGTCAAATATTGAGGGGCTGAACATACCTTTAACCCCCACTTTTCCATTTTCATCGCCGCCACTGGGGTACGGCATTTTCTTGAGGGAGCGAAGCGCTCAAGTGAGGAGCCGAGCGACCGAACGGGGAGAGGACGTGGTTTCCCCCTCCTACCCCAAGGAGATTTTGCAATTTTAAATCAAAATTGAGCGATCTGGTGAACACCTAAGCTGGAATTTTTGGACATTTTCAATCTTGTATCAATGTTTTCCTTATTCCCTCGAGAGTTAGCATGTGGCTGTAAGAGGGTTACTGTACGAGTCAATGGGGCCCTAGGGAATTGTGTTGCACTGAAACAAAACAGCTACTCATAAGGCTTACATTGGCTAAGCCGGCGGAACTGACATTTTGCCCTGAAAACGCCAAAACTCCAATTAAATAAAAAAAAAAAAATATGTCTGGACGGGAGTAATTGCCAACCCCCTGGCTACGGGCCTGTTCCCTGCCCCCCCCCCTTTTGGAATTTTTGGCTCTCTCGAAGAGCTTACATGCAATATGGCACTATATTTTGTTCTTTTTATACTAGGTTCTAGTGTTCTCCACAGGGGGTTTTAGAAGGGCGACACGCCCTCCTAGTGAAATTGGCCGCCCCTCCAAAATAGTTGCCGCTCGCCAAAAAATGCAGCTTCCATTTTTAGTTCATTGCTTCATTACACATATATACATATCATACTGGAAAAATGTGTCTTCCCCCCAGGCTTGGCGCCAGGATTTTCCGGACGAAGGTCCACTCTCCGAACGGGGGACTGGTAGGGTGGGTACCGACCCCAAGCCCCGACAGCCAGAATGCCGTCGATGTGTTGGTGAGGGAGATTTGAAGAAAACCTGTGCACTATACCTGCCATTTCGAGCCATATACGACATAAAATTTGTATATGCTGGAGAAAGATATTTCCCCACTGATTTAACCGTGGAAAAGCGGGCGACATTTTTTTTGGTTAGCCTACACTAAAAAGAATCTGTATTTATTTAAAACTTATATGGGTCAATTGTCCCGGCATTTGGGCCCTATCGGGCACAACTTATATTGTACTTCCTTCTTCGAGTCCGTACCGCACGACTGACACAAGAGATTACTAAGTTTAGCGAAATGAGATGAAATTCCAGACATGTACATTAATCCATTTATTCTACTTATTAATTTTACTTGAGAAGATGGGAGGGTTTGTACTTTATTAGCTCTAGCAGTCTAGGTAACGGAACTGAGGAAGAGTGTGCAAAGCGTACCGAACATTTTGGGTTTTATCGCAGAAATAACTCTTTTGAAAGCCAGAATAACTAAGCCGACCATGGGAAGGCGACAGATTATTCCCGACAGGGGGCGGGCCATGCCAGCGACCACAAGTTCCGATAGCCCCTATGTCGAGAGGGTGGTGAGAAGGGAATATGAAGGAGCCTAACTATCCCATGTCATTGCAGCCTGGGGCACATTTTGCACAATATCACTTAATATTTTAAAAGCCGAGTTGCGCTCTGATAGTGTTCTTTTGAGTCTGAATCGTGAAATTGCAAAGCGCGCGAAGCGTGAGAAAATTTTTGGTAGGCTTACACAAATAACATAGCCTATGTAATCATTAAGAACAAAAAGAAAACAAATAGAAACTACAGGGGTTGTAGACCGTATCGGGGATAACATACATTGTGTCGAAATCACCTGGAATACCCGATAAAATAGCCAAACTATGCTCCGTGAGTCGCTCACCAACTGACCTATCGCATGACACACACAAGAGTACAACAGCTAGGCTTTGTGATATGGGATGAAATTTACGACCTCTACATAACCTGTGTACTGTGCCTATCCGTTACTTGGTAAGGTTGACAGACACTCCCTAGATATGTGGAATGAAAGTATTGAAAAAACTGGAGTGAGTCCACCAGCGCGCGTAGCGCGCCGAAAATTTGGGGTTCTTATTAGGGAAATTATCCCTTGAGAGCGAAAAACAGGTAAACCATCGGGGAGACTAGTCGTCTTCGGGGACTACATACTTTATCGTAACGACTAAGAACCCCCCCCCCCGAAAAATTGTAAAAAATACCCCCGATTCCCTCCCTCCTCCCAGCCAACACACCACATTAGGTCCCAATTGGGGCCAAATTGGGTTGCCAATTGGGGCCAAATCAGTTTTGTCAGGTGTTTTTCATTATAGGCCCCAATTGGGCTAATTTAGCCCAACTGGGCCCCAACTTAGCCCACATGACTTTACCACATCTCCTTCATATCTCTCATGAGCCCAATTGGGCCCCAGTCAGAGCCCAAGTAAATACCAACGTCAGCCCAAGCCCAATTTAGCCCAAGCTACCCAAGTAAAACCCAATTGGGGCCAAACTGGGCTTGTTTGCTGGGCTCTTGCCGTTTATCTTTTTTATTTATTTATTTATTTATTGGGCTCTCCTTCATTTTTTCAACATCGCCCATCGCGTCCCCAAAATTTCTGTGAGGGGGGGCACCCTGCCCCCCTTGCCCCCCCCCCCCTCCGCTGGCTACGCTACTGCCTTCATGTGCACTGGAATAACTCCATCGCCGTACGTATACAAGAGAACATTCAATCTGCCGCTTGGCGAGGACATTTTTCAGGCCCGTAGCCAGGGGGGTCGGAGGATTCAAACGACCCATCCACACTTGAGAAAGGTCCATTTTCCAGCTGTGCGTTTGAAGGGCCTGCTATGAAATATTTTTTATCTTGACACATACCAGATTACATGTATGCTTTTTCTCAAAAAGCGGTGTATTGTGTGGAATTCCTGGGGAAAAAGGACTTCTGTTGTGTTCAAAAGTCCTTTAAAATGCTCCAGATTGCAGGAGATCTTCAGATTTCAAACCTTTCCGGGGAAACATGCCCCGGACCGGCCTAGCAACTGCATGCTTACGACACGCGCCGGCCGCCTCCATTTTTGGAAAGGTCCACATCTTGGAAAAAAAGACCCACCCCTCCACATGGGCTGGCTACGGGACTGTTTTTATGGAACGCGAGTCGGGCCGGCTCATGCGACACTGACGAAATCTGGGTTAATTTGTCGCATGAAAATACGAATTATGTATGAGAAATGTACCACAATCTCTTATTCTAACAAAACAATTTTGAGAAATGAGAAAAGGGCATATCATTTCATGAAATTTCCCCATTTTCATCACATTTCCCCAAATTATTTTCCGGGAGGGGGGGGGGGCAACTTGCCCCTAGTAGCTGCTACGCCACTAGTTACGGTACGAGCCCGGGAATGTTAATTACCTGCTGTCTAAGGGTTCTCAATTTTCCAAATTTTTTGTGCTCTCCACTTTGATAATCTTTCGGTTATAATTACATTTATGGAACAAAACAGGCAAAACTGAAACACTCCCGTGCGTCTATCTCAATATATAAAATGTAAAACTTCAATTAGGAAATTTCTTGTTAAACAGTGCGCATCGCCCCCAAATATATGGGAAGCCAAACTTTCTCCGAGGGAAAATTTTCCATTATGTCCCGAAGTCCTTAATCTGCATGATAATATTCAGTTATCCCAACAGAACTACAGATCACCCCTACTTAATTTTTCTCACAAGAAGATAAGATTCTTCTGTAAACCCCCCAAATCTGTCATAAAATTACAATCCTTCTCCAATATAAGCTTCAGATTGTTCAGGTGGCAAAATTTTCCAATTTCGATGGATACTCCGTAACAATAAATAACCAAAGCCAACTCTGTTAATCGCCCCGACATTCTAGTGACCTAAATTTGCTCTTGAAAAGCATATCACTGAATAAGAAACCAAAATGTTTCGTGAAAACCGTACCAAAAAAAAAATTTTTTTTCATTAAATTTCAAAATTTCACCAATAAAATAAGCTCTTAATTTTCAAATCTTCGTCGCAAAAGGAAAAACTCTTCGGGCACTGAGACTTGTAGTCTCGTGTTGAAGCCTTAGTACGTGGGCCTATTTAACACCGAAATATTTTCAGCTGTCGCCTATATAACGTTTTTGATTTTGCCCATATGAAGGACAGATTTTTCAATAAACACCCCAAATTTTTTAATGTTCCTTACAAAAGCCATTTTTTCACAAAAATTTTAAATTTTGTCTTCAAAATAAACTCCTGATTTTTAAGTATTTGTTGAAAAGAAAGCCAAAAATTTCGCGCGCTGCGTGCGCCCAAAAATGTGCTTAGCCACACCTCACCGGGATTAACTCAAAGCCTTTTTCGGGGCCTTGAAATGCTGGCCATCTGTGGGGGAAATCCTGGCACCACCCCTGGGCCAGGTCCGACCCGTACGAATGTGGCTGCCGGCTATTAGAGTTATGTCTGAATTGCCAATCGCCTGTAATTCAAAACAAAGTGAGAGTGGGTGCCCATAGTGTATTTCACTATGTCCAAACACGAAATGTCAAGAAAACTTACGTGACTTCCCTACTGCGAAGGTGAATTTGTGATTTCTCTTTTGAGATCGATAAATGATGGATTAGCCTACCTAAAATTGGGTTGCCTTTGGAAGGGTTGCACAGAACTTTCGGTCTACAAGACTACAACTTTTCATGAACAGTTCGCCCTACCTTTTCCACATCTAACAGCCTGCAAGAACGTCTACATTTTGACTGCGTGGCAGACTGTGGTGGCATTGCTAAGCGGACTGAACAAACCGAGTCCGCTCCGCGGGGTAGTGTGCCCTAAGCTTATGAGTTTCTGACTACAAGTTTACAAGTTTATTTCTTTCTCTGAGGTGTGAGACCCCTTTCGGGGTATAAGAGAAATACAGTCACAACAGGTTATACAGTACTTTACAAGCACGAGAAATAGAAAAAAGGGATAATTTTGACTATGAGCAACCAAGTGCTGGCTTCGCAGACTGGGGCAGCACTTCCACTTTGGTTGGTTCTGAGAGAAAATAAGGAATACATATATTTGGGGTTATTTACAAAGTTGGATTCTATTTTATATTGAGGAGCCTACAAAAAAATTTTTTTTATACCACAGAAAGGAAACATTCAATTTCCACAATTATTTTTTCAGTTTTCGGTGTATCTGTGTTGTAACTCTGCTTTCTGAAGTTCTGAAAAAAAAAAAAACACTGATAATGAAATCTGTGAGCTAGCCTAGTGCTAGTGCTCTAGTATACGGTCAATTTTGGCTTCGTAAAAGGCAAAAGTCCAAAAGAACTTTGAAGAAAATGTCCAGCAACGGTGACATTGAGGCTATAAAACAGCGCCGGGCAAATCTGAGGGATAAATTGGCAAAAAGGAAGCAAGAAAGGCAGAACTTAGGAGTTGGTGAGAGAAAAAAATGTTCCTTACGTTAGGCCATCCTAACAACATCGAGGTTAGCTACGGACTAACGTTACTGTACATAGCCTATAACGTTAGGCCTACTGTAACGTTATGAGTATGACTCTAAATTAATTAGGCTGCACTCAACGACATAAGTAGGCCTAAATGAAACAATTCGCTTTCCCCACGCCCTTTTCAATGTTGGCTTCAACTTGTTAACTAGTATTACATAGGACACAGTATTGGGAGGGGGTTTCAAGTGGAGTTTGGGAGTGGTATAAAAGTGTGGGAGTGTTTCATGAAATAACTGACAATATAACATAGGGTCAGGCTAGCCTAGTCACTGAACGTGACCGTATAATCCGCTCCTTGTAGTCACTCCTTACTACGGTCACTGGCCTACATGTACAAAGGTAACGACGTTTTAAGCCAAATCAACAAACTGAGCTCTAATTACGATGGTATGGTTCATGGAACAAATTTGAGTTAACGTAATGATTTTGAGCATTCTTAAATACCATTTATACCTTGTGGAATGTTTAATACCAGCGAATTCATAGCAAAAGGCAGGAAAAATGTGACCCCATCCTTCGCAGTAACATCTACATCTTGACAGCTTGATCGTTTGCTACTGTGTTGCATGATGGGAAGGACTTCCGCTCTTCAAGATATCGAAGACCCATTAGTAAGCGCGGCTAGTCAATACTTGTACGTCATATAGTAAGCTCTCTGTACATTATGAAATTGTACAGTCACTGCGTAGGTTGCCCCGTTTTATATGAGGTCACATGACAAACACTGAATTCTTCAACTGAAAAATTACTCTGCACATGCTTAACGTTCCTCGCAGAATTATCCAGCCAAAATTTCCCTTTTAAAGGTCTTATTTTGTTAACAGACTTGTGTGGAAGGTGAATGTGAAGACAAAGATCATCTGTGGAAAGTCTGGTGAGAACAGGTATCTTTTTGGGGACATGAGGGATGCCTGCTCACAGGTGAGTAGGCAAATGAGCTTTGTTTTTGTGTATACTGGGCAAGGGCCCAGAAATGAAGTGTATTGAACAGGACCCAGCATTACGTTCCTATGCTATACACTTCATTTCTGGGCCCTTGCCTGGTATATACAAAAACACAGCTCACTTGCCTACTCACGCGTGAGTAGGCATCCCTCGCGTCCCCAAAAAGATACCTTTTCTCACCAAACTTTCCACAGATGATCTTTGTCATCACATTCACCTTCCACATTTCTGATTGGGTGGATGTTATCTCTGGTGTTCCCCAAGGTACAGTCTTGGGTCCCCTGTTGTTTTTAGTTTATATTAATGACCTGCCCGATAATATCTCTTCTGAAGTAAGACTTTTTGCTGACGACTGTGTAATTTATAGACAGATAAAGAATAATCTTGACCAGGTTCAACTCCAAAATGATCTAAACACCCTCTCTGAGTGGCAAAATAAATGGCAAATGCACTTTAATACCAAGAAGTGCTTTTCTATGAGGATTACTCACTCAAGGAAACCCAAGTTTTTTAATTATACTCTAGATAACGATACCCTGGAGTCTGCCGATTGCCACACTTATCTGGGAGTTGACATCTCTAATACCCTTACCTGGAATAGACATATTAATCGTATCACTTCGTCAGCAAATAGGTCTTCGGCTTTTATTAAAAGAAATTTATACTCCTGCCCCAGGAGTGTCAAAGCTAATGCCTATTTCACACTTGTTAGGCCTTTATTGGAGTATTCATCTTCTGTTTGGGATCCCTACACCACTTCCCTATCCAATAAGGTTGAGCAAATTCAGAGTAGGGCTGCTAGGTTTGTTTATAATGACTATTCCCCCCATAGTAGTGTGACTGAAATGCTAAACGACCTAGGGTGGGATAGTCTCAAAAACAGGCGTACTGCCAACAGGCTAGCAATTCTTCACAAAGCCAGATTGGGCCTCCTAGCCTTGCCAATCAACAACCTACAACTGGTCCGGCGGCCCTCTAGGCATCACCATTCTAATAGCTTTACAAATATACCAACCAATAAGGACTGCTACAAATACAGTTTCTTTCCTCGGACCGTCAGAGACTGGAACCTACTCCCCCAGAACATTACAGATCTCGAGGACCCCAAGCAATTCAAGAGCGCAGCCTTGAGGATCCTCAGACGGGACGACTAACTACATGCGCACACTCAACCCTGCACGTTTGACTCCACCAGGAGTGTTGTGCAGTATTTTTCCAGATCCAGATCCACACAAGTCTGTTAACGAAATAAGGCCTTTAAGAGGGAAATTTTGGCTGGATAATTCAGTGAGTAACATTAAGCCTGTGCAGATTATTTTTTCAGTCGAAGAAGTCAGTGTTTGTCATGTGATCTCATTTAAAACAGAATAAAACCTACGCATTGACTGTACTATTTCGTAATGTACAGAGAGCTTACTATATGAAGTACAAGTATTGACTAGCCGCGCTTACTAATTGGTCTTCGACAGCTTGTCTAGCGGAAGTCCTTCCCATCATGCAACACAGTAGCACTGTAGCAGACGACCAAGATGTCGATGTTACTGCGAAGGATGGCACCACATTTTTCCTGCCTTTTGCTATGAATTTACTGGAATAAACATTCCAGAAGGTATAAGTGGTATTTAAGAATGCTCAAAATCATTATATTAACTCAAATCTGTTCTATGAACCATTCCATCGTAATTATAGCTCGGTTTGTTGTTTTGGCTTAAAACGTTGTTACCTTTGTACATGTAGGCCAGTGACCGTAGTAAGGAGTGACTACAAGGAGCAGATTATACGGTCACGTTCAGTGACTAGGTAAGGCTAGCCCTTGAACAGGGCTGTGTGTTACGTTACATGGCCTAAGCTCATTACACTCCACATCACAGCCCTTGCCCTGCTAACACAGGGAATCCCATCACTAGGCAACCTTGGCCAGGGTCGTCATCTATCACGTTCACAAATTCCTATGTTTTGTCACCAAACTTTACACAGATCACCTCTGGCACCGCATCCACCTTTCTGCATAAGCTGTTCGCCCAGATTCGATGTTATAATGGTGTATTTTCCCTCGAAAAATTGAACGTAACACTAACTCAGTGCGCCATGTTTGCAAGCTTTCGAACGACTAAGTAGTCTTCGATCCTACTAAACCACGCGCTGGAACGCCTGGCTATGCCTTGTGTACCTGGGCATGCGCTGACACGCTGGATGTTAATTTAGTTAACGTTGATATTTATTTCATTAAATGCTATCATTAATCATGTTATCATTACTGATTAGGATGTAAAATACAAAGGACCATTGCGCCAATTTTTTACTTTTGTTCACAGAATTTTGCTAATCATTACACATGTTAGAATGGATCCCTGAGTTTTCCACTAGTTCCGCGAAACGCCACGTGCTGTCGTACAATTGAGTTCAACGTGCTGCCGTACAATTTGTACGACAGCGCGTGGAACTTGAGACAGGACGTACTAGCGGGTGCCAGCGGATGCCAGCGCGTGGAATAGTAAGACTTGTTGTCTTCCTGATATCCACTTTGGGGTCATGGGTCATACCATGGGTTTCCACTTATTCAAAAATTTTTCACACTTAGAGAAATTTTGACAACGTTTCAACAATTTCAAAAACACTCAGAAGCTTTAAGTACGAACAAACAAGAAAATTTCGAATGAAATTTGCATTCATTAGGTAGAATGATCTTTTAAGTTATCGATTTGATGAAATGGTTACAACATTCTAGGAATGATTTTTGACTATGTAGAAACACTTATTGTACGGGCTCATTCAAACGACGGAGTTTCTAACCAGAATCGAAGTGTCATTTTGCTGCATTTTGACCTCAGACTGTCCATGAAAGCCAATTTTTTGCCAACTTTTCGATTGAAAGTCACTTGCACATCATTTTGTGGTAATATAAGTTCGATGTGTGTAATATTTACCAGTTTAGAACGTATTTTGTTCTGAAAGCCTAGTGATGGGATTCCCTGTGTTAGCGGGGCAAGGGCTGTGATGTGGAGTGTAATGAGCTTAGGCCATGTAACGTAACACACAGCCCTGTTCAAGGGCTAGGGTCAGGCAGGAATACAACTGTTGGTGGAATGTTAAAAAGTGCACATGGTTTGAAGAAAGCTTCAGTAAATGCGGAAGGGGTTTTTACTGTGAAAAGATGATATAAACTCAGCGCAAAATACCAACATTTTCGCCACATACTTACATGGGGGAACAAGACTTGTACTTTCCTGTACAAAAGTGATGGCGCTCTTTGGAAATGTTGACTTTTTGTTGTGAGAACATTACGTCATTTTCGGTTAAACGGTTAACCGCCGGTTAATAAAATCAGTTAAACAGATAGTGAATTAACCGAAAATGCACAGTCCTACAATACATGTACAGCGCTCACATGTTTGTCATAGTAGCGATCTGTACAATTGCACTGTAAACCACCCACCAGCCGTAAACAGCATAACCAAGCCCTATTATCCTGCATAAATTAAGGAATTCCCAGCATTCCTACCATAGAGTTATTTACAGTAGGACTTATGGAATGTTATCATATGACGTCGTTACGAACAAAAACAATCGAGCATGTGGTCCCATGCATGCAGTAGACTTGCGTGCGTATCCGTTTTTACCACTAAACAAGGGACCATGTTTTGCTCGATGACATCATATGCACAAGATCTATTGCAAAATTTGAATTGCCTCTGCATTGTGATTGGTTCAAATACGTTGATTCTGAGCCAGCCAATCACAACTCGTGCCATCGCCTATGGGATTTAGTGTGTGAAAATACCGGACCTCCGAACGAATTTCCCCATTGAGTTTGCGTTATGACGATTGCACTTCCCAGGCTTACATAGCTGGCCTGTGCAGCCGGCCAAGCCCCGTGCTAAATTCACCAAGAAACGGCAGCACAAATCTCTGCGCACTTGGATTTTTCGGGGGTCTGACTTAAGTGCATTTCATTTGCTGATTATTTTGGAACAAGGCGGTAAGGTTTGGACAAGAAGTGGCAAAAATACGGGGATATTTATATCAGAAAGGAACCATACGATAACGTTAATAGAGTCCATTTTTTGCTGTCCAAGACCGCTAAAAATTAGATCGTTATTTTTACGTGCATCGTAGGGTTGACTTCTACAGTACAGTACACTATCGCAACTACAACCCAGTTGGTTCAACGAACTGCGTATGCTTATTCATAAAAGTCAACATGGAATGTTCCATTTTATATGATATTGGTCAAACAACAAAATGGCGGGAATTATCTGGTGCTTACGATCGTATTTTTATGGGTTAAATTTTTTCCAAATACTGCTACTAACAGTGAAAAATAATGAAATTTACGGAGGTGTAGCATGATAAAATATTTCGATTAGCTACACTTAGACTTAGACTTATTTGTGCCCCAATCATGGTCTCGCAGAGGTTTTATTGGCATAGAAATACAGGGCTTGGTAACTTTTGTTACAGCTCCCTGCTTGTCTTGTGGCTTCCTTTTCGCTTGGTAATCTCTCAAACATGCCGCTAATTTCTTAAGTTGTGCTTGGGTGTTGCTATTGAAGGGATTAGGAGACGAGCACACGAAGTTCTGCCAACGAAAGTAACAATGGGTGCGCCACTTGACACTCATCATAATGTACTTAATTCGGGGAGCTGCCGGGGAATTAATCCGTTCAATCGAACGGCCGATTTTAAAACTCTTTTTACAGTTATTGTTTGAGCCATAATTTGTGAGAAATTGACACTGTTTGTTGCGCGATGTTTGTGTAACAGTTTACTAACAAAGTCACGCCGTGGCGACTGAGTTATTGGCAATCCAAAAATGGTTTATCTATGAAGAGGAATGACGCACGAGTAACCGACGAGTCGGTCAGTTAACCGATTAACTGTCACAGCCCTACTATCTATTAACAAAAAAAGCATTTATTTTAAAAAATTCTGCCCACAAAAGAGAAATGCTCAAGTGAAATGGTAACCCTCTCAGCACAACAGCTGAAAAGTGTAAAAAATGTAAAAGTGCATTGAAGCAAGAATGACATCATCACAGGAACCAAACTTCACAGTGTGTGTGTTATAATGCTATGTTTAAGTAACATTTTGCTCACAGATTTCGTAGCATGAGACTGGCCAAAAAATTTCTGAGTTATATCTGAAGAATGTCCCAGTATAAAGCCAAAAATGTATTGATCAAAATTTGAAATTCTCACTCCCAATTCCTCAAAAGAGGCATTTTGTAATTATTCACTCAAGCTGCCCTAGTCCATCATGTTAGGCCTATTAGTTTGAATTTTGGGTTCGAGCAATCTAGTCGATCTTTGACTAGACAGCAATTCTTTCAACCAGAAAAGAGAAAATATTTCAACTCACATTCAGTCAGATTGTTGAATAAGAAGACTGACATCTCACCCGGATTCCTTTGAAAGACATCCCTTCCAAGTAAATTTGTCACAAACATAAATGTGAAATCATTCAGTGGATCTTGTACTGGCATAGACTTCAAAATGCATGGAGTTGAAATAGTAACTTCATGCCAAATTTTGATAAAAATAGAGAATACTTCCTTAAATAACCAAAATATCAGCTAGTCTCCTTTCCCACTATAATCACTGTTCCTTTTCTTTGAACCAAGTCAAACTGCAGCATTAGCACATGCGTCCAAAACAACACAGAACTTGTTGGCAGTATCTAAGCCACTGTTCAGAATGGTATACAGTATTGCATATGGGCCTGTGTATTTGAGACAATCACTGCTTCCTCCCCAATAAAAATAATCGTTACATAACACTGGAGGGCAAATGGATGCAGTTACATCCCCCAGGAGCCTGAGGTATTTTTCTGTGTGTATAACCTCTTACCAGGGAACTTCCAAACACTTGTATGATGTATACCAAACGATTTCCCCTGCAAGTTGGCTCAAGGAATATTGAGAATTCACAAAACTCCATCTGCTGAACAGGGGTATTCCTAGGAGTTGAAACCTCCCTCTTTACTAGTTTTGTGAAGCAAACATAGGTTTACATTTTGTAATGATAATTTGTTGATTATATCGATCATTTTAGGCCATCTATACATGGTAAGATACTGTAACATCCACATAGCAGGGTATACTCCAAGTACACTGTAGTATACACAATGTGAAGTTGGGTTCCTGTGATGATGTCATTCTTGGTTCAATGCACTTTTACATTTTTCAGCTGTTATGCTGGAAGGGATACCATTTCACTTGAGCATTTCTCTTTTGTGGGGTGGGATTTTTTAAAATAAATGCCTTTTTTGTTGACAGATAGTGTCAGAGAATGACCCCATATCATTGTTACTAAGTCATTTCATGGGCTCTTTAAGTTTCCTCAAAGAGTTGTCAACAAGTGGAATTGTCTGCCAGATTGGGTGGTTAACTCCCTGTCAGTTCACTGCTTTAAAGGTCCAGTTCTCTCACCCCAAACAGTACCAATTCTCCTAACCTTTTTAGTGAAGCCCCTCCCACAATTGTCTGAAATTCATCCTCATCCAGGTACAATCTTAGTTTAGTGCCTCAAGGTGAGTGTATAAAAACTCAATTTATATAATCAAAACACTCTCAGTACAGTTCATGCTGTGTAATATAAGCTTTGGTACTTCTGCATTCTTTGAATTAGCTGTCAATCAAAGAGCTGAGCCAATTGAGAATCTCGGCACCCCCGTACCAAAATTGTTATGTTATGTTATGTTATGTTATGTTATGTTATGTTACGTTATGCTATGCTTTGTTACGTATGTTATGTAAATGCTATGTTTTGTTACTGCCAAGTTGTAGAATCCTGCGAAATAGAACTTTTCCCGCCCTAACAAATAATAATATTGATATACTGGTAAAGCATTGCTTAATACATATATATTGTAGCACTATAAAATGCAACTAAAACCATAAACAGCAAGTTTTGCCTGCAACTTCCACAAATTTCCAATCATTTGTTCTTTTCCGATGGAATTTTCATTGAGTTTTGTACTTGCCACAAATCTAGTGATTTGCTCACAATGCTTATTGGTAAGCATCAGTGACTGATGTTGGCTTTGGCCGGCATGCTACCTTGTAGAACCTTGCTTGCATGTAGTTTACTTTAGATGGCCTCAATTTCACTACTGTCTAGGAGTGCAGAACACCTCTAGGCCTAAGTTAGTTGTGTAGCATTGAGTATGATTGAGATGAACTCTTGAACAGTGCTGTGCAATTTGGACAGGTTCTTTACATTATTTCCCAAAACTACTATGATACATATTCTTTTGCAGATCCTGCATCACCAGCTACAGCATCATCTGTCCCTGCTGCTAGTATCACTCCAGCTGAAAAAAGAAAGGATATTAAAGAAGATGTAACCAAAGATGTAAGGGAAAACGTTTACTGCTCTAATATTGGCTTTTTTACTTGGGTTTGATTTTCGTGGTTGTCCGATTGTCGGGCCAACTACCATTCTATACAGACAACCAAAAGATAAAAGTTGGATGTCCAGTGGACAACCTGTCTTCTTGTGGATTGAAGAACTATACTGCTGATTGATCAACTCTTTCAATGTTGTCCATCATACCATATTTCAGACTATAAATGTTTCTCTCTCTCAAATATCAAATCTTTTTATTCTTCGAGACCAATAACACATAAACACAAAATACTGTTTTGTAATTTTGTGGAATATGTTTCAAACAATCAAATTTCCTTGTGGGCAACTAAAATTAGTGACATGGTTGCCCAAAGGACAACCATTAATTTATCTGAAAATGGGGGCCTGCTTTCAACTTTATTAGGGTAGTGTGCCATGGCTCAAATTAGCAGTTGCCTACTTGCCCCAGACAAGTGATATAAGCCCGGGACAACTAGTGTAAATCTCACGGTTGTCCACAAGTGGACAACCATTTATACCTGTACTTGCCCACACACTTCAGGTCAGCATGCTTCTTGGAACTAAATCTTCTGTTTGAAGCCAAAATTGCCCTTAACAAGTTTCTATGAAATGTGTATGACTTCAGGTCATGAGTTTAAAGGCATGCAAGTGCGATCACACACCATCCCTTACCTGAAATCATAGCTAGGGGTGTGATATTTTGAACACCTAAATGAAGAATGCTAGCTCATAAAAATCTATTGAGGTTTGTTATAAACACCACACTTCTTTATTTCTTGAGGAGTGTGATTTGTGGCACACTTGCGAATTCTAAATCTCAAGCCCTGTGATTTATATGATTCAACTAGACAGTGAAATTGGAAGGTCATTATTGATTTCTTGCAGAAGGCAGTTGAACCTAAAAGCAATGCCTTGGCGGGTACAAGCCTCTCACAGGAGAGCTCAGGCCTGGCATGTCTTTCCTCGCTCACACACAGAGCCCATAACTGGTGTAGCTACCGGAAAATTCAGACACTGCAACGAGCTCTGTCATGTGATATGCAAGATCCCACCCACGCTTGCGCCATTCACATGCTGCATGACCCAAATGGCTAAAGGGGAATTCTGACCATTTTGTTACAGGGAACAGTTCTCTGTACCCCATAAGGCATTGAGTACTGCTGTATGGGTATGTGCTATGTATGTAATATGTCTCACGCGGAGCTTGTAACTGTACTTGTAGTGTGTACACCCCAATTTATATGCGTGTGTGCATCTGTAAACGATACCTTGCCGGGTACAAGCCGCTCACAGGAGCTCAAGCCTCGCACGTCTTTCCTTGCTCACGCGGAACTTGTAACTGGCGTAGCTACCCGAAAATTCGGACACTGCAATGAGCTCTGTCACTTGATATGAAAGAGCCAGCCCTTGTTCACGGCACTCACGTGCCGCATGACTTAAACGCCTAAATGGGAATTCCGACCATTTCCTAATGGGTAACAGTTCTGTGTACCCCATAAGGCATTGAATACGGGTATGTATGTGTGTGTGTGTGTGCATGTATGTGATGATTTTGCTTGTAAATAAAGTATCTCAAGAAGTGTAAGTGTGACTCATCTTTTATATGGTGTGCATGTTGGCTATGGAGTAGATGATCCCTATCGTTTTTGGGTGGAGGTCAAAGATCATGAGGGGTCACAAGAAATGAAAACGTCAAAACCTTGCAGGCATGATATTCCAAGAAAGGTCCATGTGACTGTGCTCATATTTGGGTTTGTGGGTTAGCCGTATCGAGTAGGTGATGTCTATTAATTTTCGTGGAGGCCAAAGGTCATTTGGGGTCATGAGAAGTCAAATGGTAAATTCTTTAGAAATATCTTGTAAACATGGTATCTCTTAAAGGGTATGTGTGACTAGGCTCATATTTGGTGTGTGGGTTGGCTGTATGGAGTAGATGATTAATTCTTTTTGGTGTGGTCATATGTCATGTGGGGTCACCAGTCGTTACAGTCTTTAAACCTTGTTTACATGATATCTAAAGGTTAGAAGTTTGAGCAGATTTCATACTTGGTATTTGGATGTGTTATACTTTGGGAGAGAAGACTGTTGTGATTTGGTGGAGTGTAGAGGTCAGTGGTCATTTGATTTGGGGTCACCCGCAGTCAAAGTTTTAAGTTCTTGCTCACACAACATCTGCTGGTGGGAAGCTGGGATAGATTTCATACATATTATGTGGATGCATTATGGCGAAGAGTAGAATTTTCTTGTTTTTTGGTGGATGTCAAATGTTATTTGGGATCACAAGGGATCAATGTCTCAGTACCATATTAAATTCCTCATGGTTGGAGTCTTGGATACTGCAAAATTTAAAACATATGGTGAACTATAGTTCCAAGTGGTCAAAAGTCATCTAGGGTGTCGCAGAGTCTGAATGTCTGAACTGAATTTACATGATGTCTCAATGTAGGAAGCTTGTACTATGTCGCTAGTGACTGGGTACATTATGAAGCACTGTCAGTTTGAGAAAATAAAGACTTACAGCTCACGGCAAGGAACCACTAAGCCTTTTGGCTTTCTGGTTATTGTTTTGTAGTGGAACAACCTCAAAGTTGAGGGGACAACCAAATTTCTTGTCTGTATATAATGTAAGATAAAGGGCCAGTCATATAAATGAAGGCTTTGTACACTTCATGTGTTCTACAAGAGACATGGATATTTTACAAAATTAGCAGTCAGTGAAGGTTCCAGTTGTATTCAATTATTCCTCTTGATTTATTGATCCCGAGTTTTTAAAAAAATCACACCACCTAAAAAGTAACCATTCAAATTAACTGGGCGGCCATATTGGAAATAATTATGGTATACAATGTTGACTAAATGTGTCGCTGAGAAGTCTACAACACGAGTGTGAGCTTGTGGGCTGGAATCCGTCCTGGTAATTACAAGCCTCAAGGGATGTGGAAGGATCCAGGAACTACCTGCAGTTTCCTGATTGGTCAAAAGTTGTGACACATCCTTAAAATAAGTATTAATCATAGGAATATATAGTATGACCAATGAGGACACTGCGTAGGGTGAAATTGGCTGCACCCAGAAAATAAGGGAAAGCTGTCCATGTGGAACTTGTAATGTGAGGTTTTTCATGTACAAGAGCAACATGATGGCAGGAAACAGAAAGGGCTCCAGGAATCTAGGACAATAGAAAGAAGGGAGAGCTGTGTGTAAACAACTAAATGGTGTCTCTATTTTCCAAATGATAATAAGTTTTTATTGAGCAAAGAAGTGGTATCAACTTCAGTTGAAACTTCCTTACATTCAGTGTGAAAATAGTAGTGATTGGGCATTTACAGTTACTTTTGCCATAAATAATGGAGTTAATCTTTAAGAAATTTAAATGTGGTATTGATAAAACCTCAATATATATTTTTATGTGCCTCAATACACACCCATGAGGTTCCCTATAAGGCCACTTATTCATCAAAAACTTAACTTGTATGTTCCTTTTGCAGATTGCAGACAAAGATGTTAACAAAGAGAACACTGACAAGTTAGTCCACAAATTTGAGGATAGTGGTTCTCTGAGGTAAGTCAGTGAATGGTTTTATATTTAAGCATTCCCCTCGTCTGGGGGGTTGTAGAATATGCCTGTGATATTTTCTTTTTTTAGAGGCAACTAAAAATGAGGACTTGAAATGAAAATGAACTAAAACTGAACTTAAACTGTATTTGACACCCTGCTTGAACTTTACAGCCTTATCTAGCTGAATGTGTTGTTAAAACTCATCTACATTAATGCATTAAAATTTCTGTTTAACCCACCCCTTGGCTATACATGATTTTGCTGTGAAGCCATAATTTACCATTGCTATGAACATGTAGTTTTGTCAGGAAACCATTGCACTTTTGGAATATCTCCTTATAAATTTACAGTGTGTTATTGTGTTTTGAACACAGATAAAGGTTGAAGAGGAGATAGTTTTACATATGTGCACCCTCTTGGACTATGGCAAATGCAAAAAGGGCGTTCTCTTTGTACCGTATGTACACAATATAATACAAGTCAGTATGGAGGAATGGGTGGTACCCCTTTCAGTAGCAAAAGGGTTAATTGTGGGAAAATTCCTTTACAGAAACACCAGCAGTCACTGTCACAATGCAATAGTGGATGGATAGTGTCATCATTAGTATTCATAAATTATTGATTCTAGATGGAATGAGAAGGATAGGTAATACCAAACATTTGCAATGATCGGTAGTCATTCTCCACTCCATGTTTTGTTAATACATGTATTGTGATCTGTTAATGTCAGGAAACCTTGAATAATGTGACATGCATAGTGTGGCAATGCAGTTCCATCAGCAAATCTCCCTAAATTCATATACTGTATGTCAAAATTTGTGAAAATGATAAAGTATATCTCATGGAATCTCATTCTTTTTTACAAATTTGTAAACCTTAACACCAGAAGTATTACTGGTATTCAAGTCCAATGAAATAAGAAAAAAAATATGAATAAATTTTAAATGCATTTCATATCATGTTTTCTTCATCTGTCTCTAAAGAGTTTCCTTTAGTACATCTAGGAACAACTGGTGTAGCTTTATCACTTGGTTCATTACAAAATATTTTTTGTATTTAAAATGATGATTTGTATTCATTCTCTTAATAGAACTGATGATAAGCCCAGCAAAGATGCAGCAGGAGGTCTTACCATTGATAAAACAAAAGTGAGAAGCTTGTTGATTGTTCTTTTTATTTTAGCAACGGAACCAATGAATGATAAAGAGGTTTATCTTGTCTGTTTATCATTGCTACTCTACCTTCATCAAATTCTATTGAATGTTACCTGCAAAGGTGTCGAAAACAGGGGTACAGGGGCTTTTAAACAGATACAATGGTATGTTTTGTCTCTTCCATCCCAATTCCATCTCATCTCATGAGTGAAAACCCCATAATTGTTCCTTTCGTACAAACTGTTAAAATTGGTTCACATGTTGCAGCAAATGGTATCTGCAGTCTTGTGTTTATCCACTTACCTTAATGTACCTGACATAATCCATAGAAATGGCAACTTAATTAAGTCTGGAAAAAGTTCACATATAATGTCTGAAGTGCTATTTATTGTGCTCTTACTGTGCAGCTTGTCAAGAGTATGGCAGCTTTTGCAATCTCTGCTCTTTATCAAGTCAACAATTAAACTTGCATCCAGGGTTTCCCCTGTCTTTTGTTTTCACAAGGCAGCCCCTTGCAGATTTTGGCTCCCACCTCACAGAAAATTTTTCACAATTTCCATCTGCACTATATTAGCAATGAACCAGTGGAACTTAGGTAGTTATCCTTCCCTATTGGAGTGACAACTGACATCATTTACCACATGAAGTAGTACCATCTTACTACCTCTAAAACTCAGGGGAATCCCTGGCATTGTCTCTTGGGTCAATAAGATGCTAACAAGAGAAAAACAAGTAAATGTTTCTCATCAGGTAAATATATCTCAGTGTATTGCTTTTCTGTTGCATTTGCATACCAACAAATGTTTTAGTGGTCAGAGATTGGGGTGAAGATACTGCTATGGTGTACAGATATCACTTGTAGCTCACTACTCACCCCTACAGTAAACCTATTAGTATCATCTTTCCTTCTGGAGAGAGAAGTAACACCTCTCGAGACTCAGAAATGATACACATGTTCCCATGACAAGTTGCTTGTATTCCATTGAGGACTTGCTTTCATATGCAAGGATGGGGGGTGGGAGCCAGTGTGCACTATTTAAACTACTTCTCTGTAATAATTATAAATGGTGGCAGCCAAAGCACAGTACCTGTTTGTAAAACTTGCTTTTTTTTTCTTTTATAGATTGTAACTTTAGGATCATCAAAAGATGAAACAGTCTCTCAACCTACAAAGAGGAAAAGAGAAGAGTAAGTAGAAATTGAAATTGAGCAAGTTAAGAAGTGAACTGCACTTTGAAGGAAGGAAAAGCAATAAAATGTATGCAAATTGCTTAAACGGGACATCCAGTACTTCAGACACATCAGAAAATGATAATAATACCTTTTTGACCCAGATTGTAAGCAGGGGTTATATCATTGAGAAGAAATGTTGCCTTGTTTTTTTGTGGTGATCTCATAGTTAAAAAGGTAAAATTTCCCTTAGGGAATATTATATCTTTGAGACTTGCATGTTTCTTATATATCCACATCTCAACAATAAGAGGTTATGGGAGGAGAAGAATTTAGATTTAAAGAAAACCAAAGAATATTCATCAATGTCAGTTATGTCTTATGATCTTACTTTCAAGTTCACTTACTTTTGAAAATGTGTCAGCTTTAACTGCTTTTAGTATGAGAATGGCAAACCAGATTGCATAGCTCATTTTTGATACCAGAATGCTAGAAAAAGTGCACCTCTAACAGATAAAATCTTTATTTAACCCCTTCGATACGCATGGTTTCGCCGCAAAACCATAATTTACCATCACTATATACATATGGTTTTGCAGTGAAACCATAGCACACAGCTGTGCTCTGGTATAGCTAATTATAAATCTATGGTGTACAATCGTGTTTTGGAAATGGAATAGGCTTGGAGGGGAGACATTAAACACATATGCATTCTCTCGGGCAGAGAGAGCGCAGATATGGCGGCTCCATACAAAAACCTTTGCATTTCTCGGAACTGGCACATATGTACTGTGTATATGTATTATTGTACATACTGCAGTATTGTGGAATGGAACCCCTTCCTTAGGGAAAGAGTTAAGCTTTGGCACTTCCTTTAAAGTCTCAAATTAACGTAAAACTTGTGATTTATGCTCCCATTCCGAACAATTCTGGAGAATAGAATGAGATGGTATCTGTGAGGAAAAGATACTCTTTGTGAATTGATGCAAGATACAATAAAAACAGAACATGTAATTAAATCATTTGTATCAGATGAGTTGTGAGAGAATATTTGTAAGATTTAAGAAATGGACCAAGTTTTCTTGTGCTCTGATAGGTTTTGCAACAAAGAAGGAAAACTAGAAAAAGGCTGTGGATTTTGCTATATTGAAGAGCATATGAAATGACTAATAACACTGATTTGGTGTCATACACTCACCACATCTATCACTTAGAATAGGGCTCATATTGAAAAATACCCTCATCTCCCATGAAAGAGAAGTGCCCATATGAAATGGTACCTCTTCCAGCAGAAAAGCTCAAAAAAGTAAAATGCATTGACCCAAGAATGACATTATCCTCAGGGCTGTTTTTGTGAAAAGAAATGGCAAGAAAATTACACTAAATTAGTCACCACTGTTCAGGTTCTTTAAACCAAGAGGTTAGAAGTGTGAGACAACTTCACAATTAAACTAAAGAAGAAATGGCAGGAGCAACTCTCTTACCCCTTAATAGATTTCAGTTGAATTTATTTCTCATATGTACATTTCATGATGACAGAAATTGATTGATTTGACCCATGTACACAAAGAAGATAAGTGCTATTTGATCACATACTCCTCTGACATATTTTGGTTGAAGAAGATTTGATAGAAAGGTAGCAAGGGATCAACATCTGAATATAAAAGCTTTTGGTTGTAGATTCAATGTAAATCTCTCAGAATATGTAACATGAGTTGTCTTGCCTTTGGATCAAGTAACAGTTATAGCAGCAGTGTTTTTAAATTCAATGAAGATGGCTGATTTACTAGTAAACCATAACAGAGTGAGCTCCCCGCATTAAAGTGTTATGTAACATAAGCCTGCAGAGGCTGCTCAGTAGCATTCAGTGTAAGGTTTTCCGTAGTTAATAAGATTAACAGAGTGCATACATGGAATAAAGCATAGTGGATGGATACTCATGAAATGTTAAGCGTTGAGTGTGCAAATTGAAGACTTTTCATGGTTGTGTTGCAGCTATCAATAGGAATGGAAGACATTCATGGTATTGTTGGGATAAAAATAACAGATTAGTTATTACAAGAATACTAAAATACAAGTTACTGTTGACAAAGTGTAAAGAAAGAAACTATAATTTGTGATTTTATTCACAGTTCCCCAAGTAAAGATGAGGATGCCCCACCAAGCAAGATAAGACATAAAACAGAGGAAGTCAGCATTGAGAGTTTGCTTTCATCTGCAACTTTTAAGGAACAAGAGGTAGAGAGCTTTTAGAGATAAAATGGATTCAATTGAATTGACAGTCTGTGAATTCAATTTTGTGAAATTGTCATCGTTTAAGACCAAGTCACTTGTACCTAAGAGTGAGACATAAAGTACCTAGTAAATTTATATAAGACTGGCAATTTAGTGTATTTCTATCTTGGTTTTGTAGCCATAGCATTATGGCAATATGGTTTTGGAATTGAACCTGTATAGACTTCAGTTAATGATTATCTAAAATATTCATTGTGCTACACTTAAGCTAGTTCTGTGGTATTTTAGATATCTATGAAGTTCAAAGTGAAAGCAAATATGAGTCAATTCAATTCTGACATTTTGATCAGCTTCTAAGATATTAAAAGCAATGCAATTTATCAGTTAACTAACAAAATGGTTTATAATCAAATTAGTAAAAATGTGTGCATAATTTAGTCAACTTGAGTATTGTGATAGTAATTAGTTTGAGAAAAAAATTCAAATAAAAAAAACTGCAAAATAGTATCTTGAATTTCACTCTTATGCTACAATCTGCCTCAACTTACTCACTGAGAGCCAGCGTATCATTTTTTCCTAAGTTATTCTAGGATTACATGCAAAACTCTTATTCCAACTTTTGATATGATCAGTCACCAGTCACTAAACCATCTAATTGAAGTTGACACTTCTCATACCCTTTCTTGTGTACTGAATCCAAATTCATTAGAATCTTTATCAATTGTTCCCCTTGAACCAGTTTTTATGGTCTCAACGAGGTTTTTTCAGTTATTATCTCCAATTTTGGAATTATCATCTGTTTTAAACTAATCAGTTATAAACAAATCTAACATAATACCTGGTTCACCTCATCTGGCTTTTACGTGAGTGGTGATTGTATAGTTGTGTTTTTTTTTTCTCCTTCTTTTGTTTTTTCTTTCCATTGCCAAGCAAAGTGAAATGTCTTCATGATTACTGCTTTATTCTTTTATTGTTAATGTCTGTTTTTTTTTTCTCATTTTAGAGTAAAGAAATGGGTCAGGAATTGTTTGATCTTCTGAGTGTTCCAACAGTCAAAGAACAGTCTCTTGCTGAAAAATTTAAATCTAAAGAAGGTAATTTAAAACTTTCCTAAATTTTCATGTTTTTCTCAAAAATATCGTCTTCATTCCTAAAAAGAATAACCCAACCCAATTTATCAATATGGTCAAAATAAATTCAGTCATCATAGAAGTTATGCACTGAATTCTTATGTACAAATTTTTAAATATGTTAAATGTTTCCTTTACAATCTTTTAAAAGAAAAGAGCTGTTAGGTTGAGTGTGGTTTGCTACTTTTAAAATACATTTAATGTTTTAACTTCCATTCTTTAAAAAGAAAAAGCCTGCTAGGCTCATTTAGGTGTTAAATGTTCTGTTTTCTGAAATTTTCCTATGTGTTGTGTATTTCAGGTTCAGTGAGAGAGTTCTGTTCAAGGGGAACCAGAGAGGAATGCAGTAAATTCAAAACTTCTTGTGATAAGGTGAGTCATTGGATTGTGTGTGAATCATATCATTACTTATTTTTCATATTCATAGCATTTTTTATTGTTACTTGATTTAATTTACTCATTTACTTGTATAGAGTTTATAAAACAGTTGATTTGCACATATGGAGCTATTTGACAAACTCTTGTTGCAAAGTGCAATGCCATATTGAACATTACTTTGTAGGGTGTATTCTTTGTGCCTTCTGCAATCATTCTTAGCATCGGCATCCAAAATCATTACAGAATAGTAATAGAGGTTTGCAGTAGATTTCCTGTAGTAGCTTGTAGTTATTTTGAATCCAAATTCAGATCTCTTGGGAGACATTTCAGGAATGCCATTTATGGAAGGCAGAAAGGGAAAACTTCCAGTTTTCACCTTTAATAGCAAAGAATCATTGTTGTCACTGAAGATGATTCAATGTAGTGAGTTATTTAGAAGTCAAAGCTAATATTGATATGAACGATATTTGCCTCAGGATTAAGCATATTGAAAGATATGTTAAATATTTCATCTTTTCATTTGAAAACACCAATTACTAAGTTTCTGTACAACTCTCTAAGATCATCTCCAACCTCCATGGGGTCAAATTTTGATACAATAATTTGTATTTTTATTTCAGCTTCATTTCAAGAGGATAATTAAGGAACACACAGATGGTGAGTATATATTGGTTTCATCACTTATAAGAGGAATGTGGACAGGGATGTCATATCAAATTTTGGAACATTGACAGTGATTGCTGAATTGTCCTCTTTACTTTTTGTATCAGTGTAAAAATATGATATGCTACCAGAAAAAAGCATTTTCCTTTTGAGATTTTGGACTATTTTAGATATCCTAGATTGACTTTTATGTATCTGCTTGAATTTTTTTTTCTCAAAATAGGACCCATGTATGGGTGTGAGTAATCTAAGAAATAGCTGGATGGATATCACATAATTCTTGTTGTGAGACCTATAGTTCTTTGTAATATTTACCCAAGGTTTTCACAGAAGGTCACATGATCATGGGCTTACTGTTTGGCCCCTTTTCTTCAAATGGAAGATACTTCAAGTTACCATTTCAGAGTAAGACTGTCTTTCTTTAGAAACCATTTAGCTTTTACACCCTTGCAAGTGAATTTTATCCATAGCAACCTATCTATCTGTTCCTTTCTTCTTTTTTAGAGTCTCTAGGTGACTGCTCTTTTCTAAACACATGTTTTCATATGGATACCTGCAAGGTAAATAATATAATTTGTTTCAAAATTTACATTTTCTTGAAAAATCTGGTACCTCAAAGTAATGGTATCTTGTAGTATCCATGACCATTCTATCCATGTATCTCAAGTATTACCAACCTGGCCAGTGTTTGTAGCAGTGAATTGACTGCAGAGCTAGTGATCAAAGAATACTGAAGCCATTTGGATATAGTTTTCCAGCAGTATTTCATAAATATTTTTAAGAAAGACTGTTAAAGTAGATCTTTAAGGATACAAAAATATGGAGTTTATACATATTTGTTACAGTAGTAGAAGTTTATTATATGTTACAACCACATCGGAAAGTCGATCCCTTTTCCAGTCTAAGGCAATAGGAAATAGATGTGGGAATTGGCACAAACCCAGCTAATGTGCTAATGTAGTTTTTGAACTATTATTCATGTTGATTGATTTGTGACAGAATATGTAGTTCCATTAGTCGTTTTGTGCAAAATTCAAAAATTTGATTGGTTAGAATAGGTTAGATGGAATTTTTCTGCCCAGGTTCCAACCGATTGGTTCAAGTCGAGAGGGCCCTTTTGAATCAAAAGGCAAGGCATCTCTGCAAAGGTGAAATCATGTATATGTGTGTATGTGTGGGTGTGAGTGTTGTACTCGTAGTGTGTGTTACCAATTGATTAGCGTGTGTGCACCTATAAACCATGCCTTAGCGGGTACAAGCCGCTCTTGAGAGCTCAAGTCTCGCACATCTCTCCTCGCTCATGTGGAGCCCGTAACTGGTGTAGCTACCAGAAATTTCGTACACTGCAATGAGCACTGTCACGTGATATGCAGTTGCCTGCCCTCGCTTGGGGCATTCACATACTGCATGACTTAGACGGCTAAAGGGGAATTTTGACCATTTCCTTACAGGGAAATGTTCTATGTATCCTGTAAGGCATTTAGTACAGGTATGTGCTGTGTTAGTATGTGATGCTTTTGCTGGTAAACATGATATCTCAAGAAGTGTAAGTGTGACTAATCTTATATTTGTTGTGTGGATTGACCATATTAAGCAGATGATCCCTATTGTTTTAGGTGGAGGTCAAAGGTCTTTTGGGGTCACAGGAAGTCAAAAGTTCAAAACCTTGTTAACACGATACCACAAGAAAGGTGCTTATGACTATGCTCATATTTGGGTGTGTGAGTTGGCCATATGAAGTAGATGACCACTCTTGATTTTTGTGGAGGTCAAAGGTCATTTTGGGTCATGATAGGTCAAAAGGTAAATTGTAAACATGGTATCTCAAGAAGGGTAGTGTCACTAATCTCATGTAATTTAGTGTGTGGGTTGGCTATATTGAGTAGATGATCACTCTTGTTTTTGGTGGAGGTCAAAGGTCATCTGGAGCCACGAGAGGTCAAAAGGTCAAAACCTGTTAACACTGAACATGAAGCACAATGGCAGTAGGTCCTGTTTTTGAAGTTTCACAAGTTTGATTGGATTTTGGTATCAAAATATTTCAACATGAGTGAAAAAGCTACTTACAAATTAGTGTATTAGGATACGCTACTTTAGTAGGGTAACTGCATCTGCTTAGGGAAAATTAAAAAGTTTTGTAGGTGTACTACTACTTACAAATAAGATGTACATGTTGCCAGGAAATTTCTGGTGTCAATCTTTCAACGTGGATTTGTTAGAGATTAGTCGGATAGAGTTTCAAAACCCAGTTTCTAACCAATAGGTTCAAGTCAAACTGGTTGTGGCTTTTTTTCAGCTGTGGCTCACTGGCCTGTTTTCCCTACTCCATTGCATATGCCAAGCATCAAGCATAATGGCAGTAGGTTTCTCACAGAAGGTAAATGAATGTCACTGCAGTCCATTAATCATTTGATCATATACTATTTCATAATTTAATCATCCAGTCAGTCCAGTGAAACGTTGAAAAAGTCTATTTAGGCTTATCAACTACATTTTCTTGTGAGAGGCTGTCCAACTGGATAATTTAGATCAATTAAACCATAGATCTTATGTAATAACCGTGAAGACATCATAATCTTTAATCTTTACACCAATTCTTAATGTTGAAGTACGATATCTATTAACTCTTTTCTAAACTTTTCTTTTAAAGTATGTTCACTATGAAGTGGAAAATTCTACCCACACAGTTGAAAAAGCAATATCTTCACCTGCCAAGAAAACAGAGAGGAGTGACAGTAAAGTTACTATGCTTCCCCCTCAGGTGAGCATCTTATTGGTTTTGATGGCAAGAGAAACCAATACAGTCATGATGGTTGGATATGTGTATATGTGAGTGTTTGTGTTACTGAGGATTTGCTTATTAGCGTTTTATCTTAGGATATGAATGTCTGACACAGCAGGAACTCTCCTGCTTAAATATTAAAACACTTTGACCAGATGTCACAGAGGGGAGTTAAAATCCTACTTATCAGCAATATGTCTTTGTTGGAAGAAAGCACTATTGCTTCTAGAATTACACTTGACCCCTAGCCAGTGAGTAGGTTCTATCCTGTTGGTTACACAGCAGAT
Source organism: Holothuria scabra (assembly GCA_037179385.1). Lineage (NCBI taxonomy): Eukaryota > Metazoa > Echinodermata > Holothuroidea > Aspidochirotida > Holothuriidae > Holothuria > Holothuria scabra. The sequence goes on from CM074182.1 coordinate 53,878,913, forward strand.
AAACTGCTCATGCACAGCTAAAATTCTATTTGTTTGTGGTTATCTCAAGAAGTTGAAGACAAAACTCAATTGGATTAGGTAAGTGATAAACATTTAAATGCTTCTAAAATTAGGATCTGAATTGTTAGGAAGAGGAGTTTGTAATAAATTTTCAAACTTTGTGCAAAGCTGCCTCATATTAAGAGGAAGAATCATATTGTGTTTGGTTGAGTAAAAGGTCATCTGGGGTCACCCAAGGTCAAATCTGGAAGACTATGTCAACAGGATATCTCAGGGTGTAAAACTTGGATGATTTTCATATTTGGCATATGTATCAGTCTAGTAATCATATAGGTGTATGTTACATAACCAGAGAAGTTATTTTGATGTTCTATTAGGATCTTCCTATACTGGTGTTCTCTTCCTTTTGAAATTGTGCACATCCTATTTTGATTTTCTGCTTTTTCATGAAGTATTTTGCCAGTGGTTTGATTTCATATTTATTGTCATCTCCAACTAGCATTTCATTTATACCAAAATGAGGTGGGAACAGGTCCAACTTCAAAACTTACTTGAAGAGCATGCTTTGAAAAAAATCTGCATCAGTTTTTCTTTTTGAAATGTTGCTATTCTTCTCTGTTTACTGCCAGCTCTGTGTATGGGTAAGGGCTGGTGGGAGAAAAGAGCATGAAAGATTGTACTATAAGTGATGCACCCTTTTGGCTCCAACTCACTCATTAACTTTTTGTAAAATGCAACGTTTTTACAGTGTTGCATTGTGTAGTCATGTTTTAGGGTATTTTCTTCTAGGAAGTATGACTAGCAGTCCCTTTACCTATCCTTGATTCATACCCCTTGCTTCCCTGAAATCTTTTTGTCTCAGCTAAAATCCATTACCTGATATTGCTTCTGTAAGTTTAAGTGAGCAGATTCCTTAAAAATAATAACTTTTGAAAATTGTCCATGTATTCTACTGCTTTCATAATGAAAAGATCCCCTTCAATTAAATGCTGAAAGGCAATTAAAACAGAATTAATGTACCCATCTCAGGTAAAAGGTGTGTTGTGTTCTGACATATTAAACAATTTTGCATTAGAGAAATGACAATTTGTGTATCTCAGAAAATTCAAATAAGAATCTATGTCCTCCTTGATATTTCAAACATAATGCTGCTTTATTTTGATCATTAGGTAACGTTGTGCTGAATATCAGTCGCATTACAAATGGAAGAAACAGCTCATCTGATTGATACTTTTCAACATTTGTCACTCATTTTAACATTTATTATTTATTTCAGCTAAAATGTAAAAAGAAAAAAATAAATGCAGAGGAAAAAGTCAGTTATCTCTTTGTTTTGATTTCAGTGGATACAGTGTGATATTAGGTACCTAGATAACTCTGTACTAGGGAAGTACTCAGTAATTATGGCTGACCCACCGTGGGACATTCACATGGAGCTACCATATGGTACCATGCAGGATGATGAGATGAGGAAACTTGATGTACCAAGTATCCAGGATGAAGGATTCCTCTTCTTATGGGTCACAGGGAGGTGAGATAAAAGAGGCATCTAATACATTGCATACTTACATTTTGTATGTTGCTTGCAGATAATTTGTTTTGTCCTCTTGGCAGGTTCAAAGTGTAAGTGTGTCTAAACAGACCTTGAGTTAAACATTTTACATGTGTGGTACAAGTCACACATTTTCAGAGTGTGGTAGATGTGCTGTTTTGTTGAACTTAGATAAATTAACCTGAATGCTCATGTTGAAATTATCACAGTTATTACAGTAATATTAGGCAAGTGGTGATGTGCAGTGGCATGCCTTTGTTACTAAATTTTAAACTACATTTTGTGAAGGTAGAGAAAAGGTGGTATTGAAGTTGAATGCAGACAAAAATTAATTTTTGTCCTTCTACACCTTAAATGTTTAAACTAAATCATACTGAAAAGGAGATTGTGAATGAAGACTTTTGCAGAACTGCAGCTAACCACTTTTTTTTTACCCATTTGCATTGATATGTTCATGTTTTTTCTGTGTGTGGTTCCCACAGAGCCATGGAGCTTGGAAGGGAATGTCTTAAATTGTGGGGCTACAAACAAGTAGAAGAACTCATCTGGGTGAAAACCAATCAACTTCAAAGGCTAATTCGTACTGGAAGAACAGGACACTGGTTGAACCATGGCAAGGAGCATTGTTTGGTAAGTTGTGACTTGAAGCTGTTTGGGATTTAAGTGTACAAAGAGTTCAAAAATTGGAAAAATATTATGGAACTCAGCTTGAATATGAATGCAAGTTATCCACTAACTTCCTGTTATGCATGGACATAGCACACTATTCGTAACTTGTCGCCACGGCACGTGTGGGTATAGGCCTAGCAAGATGGCTTTCTGCTAGGTTTTGTGTGTGAAAGTTTGGACTTGCCCAAGTAGTTAATTTCAACAGTTTTTATAAGAAACTTGAAATACTTTCAAAATAATAGAAAGTGAGGTCACAATCACTACACGTTTTGAAAGGAATGTGATATTGTTAGCCATTCAAGTAAAACATTTGTTTAAAATATAACAGAGTCGTCATCAAATCATACAATGTTTAGCTTCCATCTTGGTGCACTTTTTGTGCCTCATTCAGTGGTGACAATCTACCTATGGGATGTAGGCTGTACATGCTCTGTCCATGTATATAGGAAGTCCGTGGAATTATCCCAAAAATGTTGAAGGTTATGTACTCAATCCAAACTGGTAGATTGTGCAATCATTTGTGATGTCATTTTTCTGCTCCTAAGTTATAGTCTTTGTTTTTCAAATGCCATTGCACCGTTTTACCAAAGTATGTCTACTGCTACAGGGTGATTTGACTGCAATCTCAAAGGACCAAAGTTTTCAAGTAAACATAGTCATTTCATAGTAGAAAGGTAGCAAAAGCAAGTAATGCAAGTTGTTCAAAAAGGACATGCAAATTACTGAACAAATAATATGGTTCCTTTTTAGGAGTCATCAGTGGTTTAAGCTATAAAAATGGGATCTTGATAACTGAGATTCATTTTAAAAACTTTAACATGAATGTAATATAAATTCTAGACTAATAGTTAATTGAAGTGATGGAAGTGAGTAGAAAATCACAATTTGTACTTTTTACAAAATTACTGATAATATTTTGATTGTGCAATTTAGTCATTTGTGTAAAAGAGTTTTATCCTTTGTTAATATAGGTTGGGATCAAAGGAAACCCTCAGGGATATAACAAAGGGCTTGATTGTGATGTCATTGTAGCAGAGGTCAGACAGACGAGTCACAAACCAGATGAAATATATGGACTGATCGAGAGGCTCTCACCAGGAACTAGAAAAATTGAATTCTTTGGGAGAATGCACAATGTGCAGCCAAACTGGCAAGTGAAAATAAAATGGATTTTTGATCAGGAAGTTGGGAAAATAATGTTTGGGCCCTTTGCAGAGCTAGAAATAAACCCCATTTATTTTCATATCAGCCATAGTGCCTTACAATGTGGCATATAGCTCCAGAGCTCTTTGTTCGTTGTGACTGTCTTAGTAAAATATAATCAAATGTAAACCAGATATCATCAAATATTCTTGATGCCTTGTGAGATGCATACATGTGCAGTATTAGCCAATATAACCTTTGGCTTCATTTCTTTTTGTAGCTCCCTCCTTGATTAGTTTCTATGCTAAATGTCAATAAATTTAGATTTTCATGCACGCAGGAATGTTTCAGTTAGTAGTATGCTGTTAGAAAACGATGGGGAAGTCTAGGATCTTATAGATGGAAAAACTGCATGGGTGGAAATGATGAGCAATCTAGGAAACTCCTTGGAGGAGAATGTTCTATGAGGAGGGGAAATTTGGGAAGTTGGATGGAATTTGACCAGTTTTTATATGAAGACATCCTTAGAAGTTTGATTTGCTTTCTATGAAAGATCCTTTATTACAGTCATGGGAGAGAAATGTACATTTTTCTCTGAGAGATGCTCGTTTAAACTGCCAGAAAAGTGGAAACGAAATATTTGCAGTTCTCTGACTGCACGAAATGCAGGGTACAATAATATCTCCTATATACCTGCCATGTAAATTTTTGCTGTTGGATAATGTTGCTTTTTCACAGCATGATTATTGTACTTGGAGGAAATCGAAGTAATTTATTTAGGTCTCCTTTTGTTTCTGGTGGGTGTGTATTCTATATCTCTGCTCTTCTGATTAAGAAGTTCTACATTGCCACAAACTAAAAGGTGATGAAATTGTCAAATAAAGTGCTTGCAGGTTTAAGGTTATACCATTACCCTTGTGACACTGAAGCAAAAATACAAGGCAGAGCAGTTGGAAAATGTACCCTTTAATCAACCATGGAGATTCATTGCATGCTATACCCCTCAAGTGAAAATGACATATGGGGTATCAGTGGTGTCCCCAAGGGGAGAGGGGAGCAGATGGCAGGAGGGGTGGGGGTGGACTGGGAATGGGGTGGGTGTGAGGACTGGGGAGTACATGCTCCCATGGAAAACCTTCTGTCCCACATGTGCCCTCCAACTGAGAATAGGGATTTGCAAAATATTGAAATGTCTTCTGTAGTAAGAGTGAAAAACACTAGGGTAATGCCATTTCCGGCTGTCTGAGGAGTTGTGTTTTGAATTTAATTATCTGCATACATCTGTCTATGCCAATTAAAGGTGGCGAGGCAGTCCTGGAACCAGTTCAGCCAGGATAATATCTTTCCTTGAGAGAATCAAATTTAACTGCCCATCAATTGCTTTCTCTTTCTAGTTCAGCTCCCCATTTAAAGATGTCAGCCAGATCCACTCTTGGTAGTAGTTGCACTAGCTTTGTTGCCAATAAAGTCTTACTTGAAGTTTCCCCAGAAGTAATTTTTGGTTTTGATAATAAGAGAAACCTATGCATTCATGATGGCATGTGTATGTATGTGTGTGTCTGTGTTTGTGACACTTTGTTAACACAATAATCTAAGAAAAGGAATGTCTGACAACTTCCAAACTTGGTACAAAGATTCCTCATATTGAGAGGAAGAAGCCTTTTGATTCTGGTGGAGTTCAAAGGTCATCAGGGGTCACCAAAGCCTGAAAATCTTGTTAACAGATAGGAACTTGCATAGATTTCATATTTGGTATGTGGATGCATTAAGGTTATAGTCAGGAGATGGTCCCTATTGTTTTTAGCAGAGGTCGAAAGGTCATCTGGGGTCACCAGGGGTCAAAATCTGAAACTCTCGTTAATGTAGTATTACAAGAATAGACCTTGAATAGATTTCATATTTGGTATGTGGATTGGTTATGGTCAGAAGATGGTCCTTATTGTTTTTTAAGGGAGGCAAAGGTCATCTGGGGTCATAGTCTGAAAATCTTTTTGAATGCAATATTTCAAGATAGCTGTCTGTCGGTCAGTCTGTTTGTATGTTTTTCTGTTTATCTGTCTATCTATCTTTGACTATTTTGGGAAATCAAAGGTCACCTCGGGTAACTGGAAGTCAAAATGTGAATGACAACCTTGTTAGGTGTTCACACATCTTAAGGTGGGAAACCTAAATAGATTTCGCCTGTGGTATGTGGATGCATATTGTGGTGAGAAAATGATCCCTGTTTTTGTTGGTGGAGGTAAAAGGTCATGTGGGATAAGAAAATTATTTTTGGAAACCCCCCCCCCTTCAAAATTGTTAAGACCCTCCAGTTTCCCCTACAAAGAAAAACGTTGATGCCACTGCATGATATTCCCTACACAAAATTTTTCACTGAACATCTTTTTATGGGAAAGTGATGTTTCACCAATGTAATCCATAAATAGATGCACATGTGCTTGTATGTGGTTTTGTGTCTGTTTGTTTCTTCAAACAGTGTTACATTAATTTTACTCAATTTGTTCTTTCAGGGTCACCTTGGGAAACCAACTGGATGGGGTGCATTTAGTGGAACCGGAACTTATTAAAAAATTTAAAGAAAAATATCCAGATATGAATGCCATGAGACCACCACCAAAATGAATTATTCGTTTGAACATTGTCTATCTTGAGTCAACATGTGAATCTCATCGAAGTGCTAATTGTAACATTTGACCATACAAAAGCTGGAACTGATATAAGGTTGTTATGGTGTCCATTCCAGGCACAGATCCAGACATTAAAAAAAGGGGCTGACCAAAGAGAAAGCAGGGATGTGAGGGATTTGCGCTGCTAATTTCCTGTATGTTTTATTTTTAATGTTGTGAAAAAGGGTGGGCTGAGGCTGTAAAAGCTTTTCCTTGGATCTGCGCCTGCATCCTGAGGAGCCCAAAATTCAGGCTGTAATAAAGTGCTACAAAGTTTTTGGGAAAAAAAATTAAAATGAAGGCCAAATACCTTAGAAATAAGGAGTGCAACTCACACATAGTGAATGAGTGTGAAGCATTGGGTGCTTTTGTATGTCATAATTTTTTCCCAAACTCAGAGAAGTATTGCAAAATGTGTATTGAAAATTTGAAATATTTTCATGTAGTTTGGTAAAGAAAGATATTGAAGATGTGGGTGTCATACTTGAGTGGGTGGGATGTTAAGTTTTCCAACATATTGCATATCAAAGATTAAAGAAAGGTCATGACATAGAATGGAAACATGAGTGTGTTCATGATATTTCAGCTTTATTGTGAGGTGATATTCAACTTTATCATACAGTATGGAAAATGAGGAAACTTCATCTTTTGTATGGTATTAAAAGCCATTATTGTATGACTTTCGTGAAAAGTTTTGCTTCACTGTCTTTTTGCTACACTCATCAGTGGTTGAGTAATATTATCCTCTTCTTTTCAAACAAAGTCATGTTGTCCCTGGACCTTAAAACAGTTTCCTTGTCTTGGATGAGTCTGGTGAGAGTTTTGCATGAGGTAATAGTGGAGACAAATGGTTTAAAGGAACAAAGGAAATCAGCAATGTTGATTGATCTGAAGTAATTTTGTGTCCCTTTCTTGCTTCAAGTTTAGTTTTGTTTGAAAAAATGCGACATGTTGATTTGTCAGGATCTGAATACAAATTTCACAAGAATGTTTCTGTTGACTGTCCCTCATAATATCAAAGCTATTTATGTATTAGGTTCAAATCCTCCTTTTGAGGATATTGAATAAATAAATATAATAATAATAATATAACAGTTCTTATATAGCGCCTTACACAAGAAGTCTCAAAGCGCTAATAATAGCACTAGAACTTCTTTGTAGTACTTGTCATCTTACGTAGCTTTTCTGTGGCTACAGGTCAAAATTACAAATCGGCAAATGGAGAAAATAAATTAAAAATCCTTGTCATGATTGATGGCATTTATTGAAGATATTGTTAGAAGCTTAATTAAGGTTTGTCTACTATGTCCAGCCTCTTGTCTTAATTATTGTCTGCATACATAGGTACAAGCATGTCATTTATCTTGTGCAACGGAACATTCACATATTTTTGCAATGCCTGCAGTTGATGTATTTATGTTTTATATTAATTGAAAAATGTCAAAACATGTAAATAAATTTTTTATATTTAATTTTGGTGTCATTTTTGATTCCTTGCCGAAGGCAGGCAAGGAATCTATGCGATGGTGATGTCGTGTGTGTGTATGTGTGTGTGTGTGTGTGTGTGTGTGTGTGTATGTGTGTGTGTGACACCTGCTTGTAAACACGATATCTCAAGAAGGGTAACCCCCAGGGATCTCAAACTTGGCATGTAGAATGTCCACATTGAGTAGATGGTCCCTATTTTTTTTGGTAGAGATCAAAGGTCATTTGGGGTCACCAGAGGTCAAAATGTAAATACCTTGGAAATTGCTTGTAAACACGATATCTCCAGAAGGAAAAATGTGAGCAATCTCATACTTACCATGCTGATTGTCCATATTGAGTAGATGGTCCCTATTGTTTTTGATGGAGGTCAAAGGTCATCTGGGGTCACCAGAGGAAAAAAGGTCAAAATCTTGTAAACACTGTATCTCAAGAAGGGAATATGTGAGGGATCTCATACATAGCAGGTGGATTGCCCATATTAAGTAGATGATCACCAGTATTTTTGGTGGAGGTCAAAGGTCATTTGGGGTCATTAGAGATGAAAAGCTCAAAAACTTGTAAACACCATGTGTCAAGAAAGGTAACTGCCAGGAATCTCATATTTACCAAGTGGATTGTCCATATTGAGTAGATGACCCCTATTGTTTTTATTGGATGTCAAAGGTCATTTGGGGTCATCAGAGTTCAAAACATCTAAACCTTACAAACACTACATCTCAAAAGAGTATAACTGTTGAAGTTAATATACATGAGCGGTTAGGGTGAAAGGGTACGAATAATTTGGCATGGGTAATGTAAAAGGCATAGGTTTATAATTTTTTTGGAACAGTTCATTAACTTCACTAGGTAAATTCTTTAGTGAGGTAATTTTGAAAATGTATTTGTAAAGTAATGAAGCAAACTCATAGGAGGAATGTCTTAGGTGCACAAAAAGGCACATCACATGGTAGAACACTGTGCAGTATGTTGATTCTGGCATGAAATTGTACGCTGTTATCACATTAAGTTCCAAGTATGAATACATGAAAAGTGGGCAGAGCAAAATATAAAATCTTAAAAGGCAAAATGTGTTCATCAGGCTAGCATACATGCTTCAATGCTCATGGGTATGCTGATTTTGCAGCCACAAGTAAATAGATTTTCATGAAACTGATGTGGAACATGTGAGTTTAAACAGTCTGTACAAGGGTCATTTAGGGACATAGTCTGAAAATATTAGAAGATGCTTCTATGCACACTAAGTAGATGACTGATGTGGAACTTCATAAGTGTAAACTTTGAACACAGAGTATTCTGTGTGATGCACAAGAATCTCTTTTATAACATACTTACATTGCTTTTTCAATAATCTTAAAGAAAACCTGAAGAAAACATTAAATTTAGTGGCAAAAAGTGCTAATATTTGGCAATCCTTGTGCCTACTGTCCTCATGAGGACACAGTGCATGCAAGCATGCATGAATTGGAAATGGGAATTGATTAATTAGATATACCACAGTTAATTAGCTTTACAAAAAAGAACCTAATTTATACTGATCATTTGGTATCAAATACCCTTCAGCGCACATGAACTGTCATTGCCTAATAGAGTGAATCAAATTGTGACTGACCCATTCTTTGCCATTTGGTCACAGTTATCTGGCCTTATTTTTCACAGTTGACTGCCAGTTATCCCCACAACAGTTTCCTGAAGGATTACCTCATACAAACATTACAGCTCAATTGACTTAAGCTTTTTACTGTATAAGTGGTGTTAATTGACTCTTATAAAACCCTCTGAAGAAAGCTTATTTTTATCTCATTACATAACAACCATGACAGCCCATATACTCCTATTTCCTGCCATTCTTGCATGCATTTAGTGCTCTATTTGTGGTCAAAATGTCAGACCTCCATGAAAGTCACACCTCTGCAAAATCAAGCATAAAATAACTGTCCATATTATCTTGTCTCATCTGACCACAAATAAAAGTTGTTTGCCTAGCCATTGTCTGGAGATGGAGAAGTTCATGTACACTTGATCAAGTTTCTAAACTGAAAGTCATTTTAGAAATACTGTAGCTTGACCCCCTTTAGAAATAGTGTGCTTTACATAAAAGCTGGTGGAATTGAACAAATAGTGTGTTTGTATTAGCATTTTTGTTGAACACACATTGAAACATTCGTGTCTATCTAGATTGGTGCTTCTGCTTTTACATTTTCAATATGCTCTACAGTGATTATTTGTCACTTAAGTTTCATTGTAAAATTTGTTTTAAATTTTTGATAGGATAAAATGTATCAGCATACTACTTGCCTCATCTCTGCATATATCTTGATAACTGCACCCAAAAAGTAACCCCTATGTGAAGGATTATAGTTATGTCAAATATCATCATCGAGTGGGAATTGTTGTCTCACATTTCATTTTTATCCATGTCACTATCCCCCCCCCCCAAAAAAAAAGTGTATCATTAAGCTTAATGGCATAGAACCATTGCTTCAAGATTACCCTTAATGACACTTTTCAAAAGTATTAAGATTTTATTTTGCATTGCTGCTGTCATTTAAAATTAGTTCAGGTAATAAGAGCAAGCATAATGTTGTATACTGTGTATCAAACAAGGAAAACTTGTATTGTGTGTTATGCTGTACCTACAGTATAAGTAGACAAAAGGCAAATTAAAAGTCTTGTTAAATTATGGATTAATAGAGATATCAGCTTTTGTTAATTTGCAAAGGATACCATAGACAATGGGTGGGGCATTTCCCCCATAAAGCAAAAATTGCCGTCACTAATAGCCAAGGTTACACATCTCTGTTCAGATGTCTCTTTAGGCTTGGTCTCACATACCCCGCAACACCCAGTGTTAACTTGTGTTTACAATCAGACAAAACCGCAGGCTAACCCTGTGTTTTCTAGTCTGTGTTCTCACATACCCAGTGTTTCGTTGATTGGATAGCGTTACCATAGTAACGAGGTCAAATATTTTACACACCGATTACAGTAAAATGTAAGAAAATACCTGTCATCAGTGCCATAAATACCTGTGACCTTGCTTGAATAAAACAAACACGATGTTTAAAACTGCTTAACCCTGCGATTTGAGGTGGATCAAAATTTAAACACCGACCCTGCGTTAACCCGCGGTCCCATGTTACTCGAGCGTGAGGTAACACAGTGTTACCTCTAGCGTGGGGTATGTGAGAACACAGTTTTTGATCCAATGCATGTAGGAGAGTGTTTGGATGAGGGCTTGTTTTAAACACTAACCTCAATAGCAGACTTTGGAAACATAGAGGCATCAGAAGACAGAGACTTCAGAAGGTGAGCTGTCCCCATTGATCAAACTTTGGATAAAAATGGTTTCAAAATACCGCTTTATCAAGTAATGAGACAAAACAGTTTTCTGGCATGTTAAAGCTGTGTGAGAAATTCCTCTTGTTTGTGGAGACCAAAGGTTTGAGGTGACAAAAGATAAAACCCTTTATACATAATATTTTTAGGGGGATAACTGTGAGGGATCTCATACCATTGAGGTAGTACTTCCATACTCATACTGTACTAAGCTTAATTTTGAATTGCTCATGTTGATGGACGTGTTGGTGAGGTGATCACTATTGTTTTTAAGGGGTCGAAAGGTCATTTTGGGTCACATGAGGTCAAAAAGTTTTGGCCTTACTAGTAAGATATCTCAGTTCAGAAGGATAATTGTATGGGATCTCATGCATGTCATGTTTGTTTCCATGTTTGCTATTGATATATCATATGGCAAGGAATCACTAAGCCTGTTGGCTTTCTAGTTTTCATTTTCAGCATTGTGTCCAACAAATAATAACATGAAGTCAAGTCATACCCAGCTGTATAAACTAGATGATGAATGGGACAGACATACATCAGACTTGGTTTTGTTAATTTGAATGTGAGACCCCTGATGCACCACCATTAATTTTTGCCATTGACTTACACATTAAAGTAACTAAATACTACCCAGTATAACAAATAGGTCCAGGGACATTCCGAAGCCCCTCAGTCTAGTCTCTCTGGTATAACCAATTTCAACCATTTTCTTACAATATAATCTCTATCTCAACCAATACCCAAATTTGCAACAAGCAATTCAGTGCTCTCTTTTGACACATTTTAACACATTCAGAGGGTTTACCTTTTGGCCAAAGTGCAATTTTAGGTAATGGTGGAATGTCCCCAGCAGGCACAAATAGCATCTGGCAAAATTGGAACCTGCCAGTAAAGCACAACTACCATTATATTTTGCAAAACAGTATCTTTAAGAACATAAGTATCAACAAGGAGAGTACTGAGCTGTCCTTCAGGCAAAGTTACAAAAAGACTTTCAAAATGACTTGTGATCTCATTACTGACATACCTTAATTGCTACGATTATAGCTCAGCTCAAGAGCTGGTCTTTCAACAAAAATCTCCCAAACTCTTAAATTGGCATTCTTTGCAGCATGGGAGGGCCTTGGCTGATCTTTTAATGCTTTGCAAAATGAGGAACAGCCTTGAGAACATTTCATTCCCTCCTAACGTTATTACTGCATCCCTCACCCATTTTAACTGACACAGACACATGTATGCCCTGCAAGCTGAGGTGTTTAAATATCAGTTGCTTTTTGCCTTTGGAATGGTATCCCCCATTGAATTACAATTAAATCTTCTGTTTCATCCTTTCATACTGCTACCTCTAATTGAATCCTCCCCCTTAATTGGATCAGAGACCCATCAACAAACATGTGGCCCCAATTGTCATTTGTTTTTACTTGTACTCATTGCTTTGTGGTTAGGTATCATGTGGCTCTGTCTCTTCGTATATCAATTTAGCTTGAGTTGCACTTTTTTGTTTGGTTGTGTCACCCTTATTGCCTTAATCTTTTAACTGTAAACTGTACGCTCTTTAATGGATCTGTTATCCTTTCAGGGATTAACTGAAGACTGCAGGAATTTAAAAGCAAAGGACGCCCTCCTATCACGAAATATTTTAATGGTGGCCAAAAAGTATGTGAAGTATGTAGGAGACAGAACCACTCAGGCAGACAAATTTTAGTCTTAAAGGACAAAGTCACCCCAAACTACAACTACAGGGGTTTATGGAAATTCTCAATTGGCGCAGCTCTTTGATTCACAGCTAATTAAACAATGCGGTTTCATAGCTCATATAACACTGCCGGTACTGTACCGTGAATATTTTGGTTGCACATTGGGGTCTTGTTTACTCACCCCCAAGCAATTAACTGATGATAATTGTGTCTGGATGAGGATGAATTCTAAACAGTGTTGGGTGAGAGGATCAGGTCTTTAAGGTCAGAGAGAGGTAAGCCACAGTTTAACCAATAGGAAGCCTCATTTTGGATCTAGGTTTCACAGCAGCACATGTAATCATTCAAGTGGGGGGATAAGAGATTACTCAAACTACAAAGAAAGGACTGGAAGGTTTATAAAGCTGATTAACTGTTACTGTTTAGGGGCACCACAAAAGTGCTCTTTCCATTCCCATGTTATAAGAAACACCATAGAAAGTGCTACCTTACAGAAAATGGTCATTAATTTACCCAACCTTCAGTTTTACCAGTAGCCTACAGAAATTCTAAGTTGACTTATTCTTTTAATTGCTATCAAAGTCAACAAATGCAGAGTAGCACATATTACACATCATTATACTGAGAGTGTATTACACATTAGGACCTTGTGTGGTCGTCTCCATGGCAGCAATATAAAGCTGGGATACTGTCACGTATGAGTTACGTATATCTAGGGAGTGACTTGGGTGTACAGTCTGCGCAATACGTAAGGTATATACCACGATGACATGAAATGAACGATCGCGCAAAGAAGGTTCGTGCGACAGGTGGTGCTGGGCGTTCACACGCGTTCATCTGGTATACGTACGTGTCGTTGTATTCGTAGGGCACGTGCGTGGCGCGCCGTCGTTGGGCGCGGCCAGGGTAGCTGCGCTAGGCGCCTATATACTATGCACAAAGTCCGCTCCAACTTCCAAGGGTTGATTATTGATGAACAAGACTAGGACGAATATTCCTGTGCCACATCTTGTAATTTTATGTCTTCAGTTTTTCATAGCAGTGAAAACAGTAATTATAAAGGCTGAGCCGTCCAATTTTCAGTTCAATTAGTGAGTCCAATAAACGCTAAACGTGTTGTAGTCCTGGGGCATAGGCTACGTTGCTAATTTAGTGATAAGGCTACCATTAACGTAGGCTAGGCTACGTAGCCTATTCTAGCCCTACGTTAGGCTTACACTTACAGTACTTACAGGCCTAATTACCGCCGAACCTGCGTTGCGGTTAAGTCATGGGAGGTGTTCAGACCCCACACCCACCCTTTCCCCAGTGGCTAAGCCACTGACCCCAACCCCTTTCAACCTGGAATGGTCTGGCTTTGAGTGGAGATATGATTTTAGCTGAAGGGAATCACAGTAATTTTGTCCCCACAGGGCAGAGAATTTTGCAAGGATAGGCTAGGCTATCTCACCCAGTTTGGAAGGCTTGGGGAAAAAAGGGTGGGACATTTACTTGTGGCACTGGCAGGCCTATGAGTTTAACAGTAAATACCCAACACTCAACAGTCAGGTGTGTACATGCCCAGTGCTGACGTGGCCGGGCACCGTCCAAGGGTTTACCAATTGAAAATGAAGTTCCTGGCCAAGACCCGACCATCCCTGGGTCTAGGAGGTCGGGGTTGCAATTTATAAGTGCATGAAACTACAGCTAGGCCTAGTTGTTTTGGGTCAAAGTTTTAAGAACTACTATAGTTAGATAAACATATGTAGGCTTTCCCGATATCAGTGCAGGGAATAATTTAGTGTTCCAAATTTGCATAGCAATTTTGAGCTTTTTGGGCTTCTCTTCCGCAATGTCATACGTACAAAATCTGCTATACAATTTTGTATTTGTGTAGCAATTTTTCCATTTTGTGTAGCAAATTGCGATGCGATACCAGATAAATTATTCCCTGCAGTGGCAAGGAATCACTTTCCTTTTAGTTTTCTGATTAAAGCTTTTTGTTAATGTCAGAATGCATGTGTCTTCTGTTATGTCTGCAGGCATAGATTTGGGACCAAAATTTCACTCAGGAAAAATTTGGAAGGCTGAATGTCCCAAAAGTTCTCTAGAGGTGCTTCCAATGGCAAGATTTCCCTGCAATGTCAGCAAAGGGTGCAAAATAAACTTGAAAAATTGCAAACAATTTACACATTTCTAAATGGCACAGCACCATATGCAGTGCCATCAGTAAAGGTCCAACAGCCATGGCTATTGGTGCCACTGGTTACTATATTCCAAGTTGCCACCATGGTGAATGGATTGTGGCATGGAAATGACTAACAAAAAGATATCTTGTACTTTTTCAGGTCATTCATGTGAAAAATTGGTGGAAGTGAATCCTGAAAAATGGCAAGACTGTGGAAAGAGACATTTAGGAAACTTGTGAACCTTGGAAAGCAGATGTTTTTATCCAGCCTTGTTTCTTTAACTGCTTTGACAATTACCTTACTGTATGAGGTTTACCAAGGGAAAAGCCAAGGTAGGAATTTTTAAAGTTGCGTTGGGAGAATTATTATGGTTCAATGTCACTTCTCATCCGTGTTCTGAATACATTTCTTAAACAAATTATTTTCACTATTCCAAGAATGAATCTAGAAAGGCAAAATACAATCAAGGATACAGTTTTATGTGGTTTTGTTATTACTGTAATTTAGTGGGACGCCAGATGTCCAAACTTTATAGAGAATGGAGCAAGTCCTGTAGCAGGCACATAATTGTTGTGTTTGGTCATTTTTCATAATGTTATTGAGGCATTTGCATATAGTGATCCAGCATGCTTAAGTTTTCAAATTTAGGCCCATTGGTCAACTGGTTTTGCCATTACCATGCGGGGATGCTTCATGTTCCACTGGGGAAGGTGTAGTATTTCATTGAAAAGGTCTGTGCTTGTCAAAAAAGAAAGGAGGAAAAGATGTAATCTTGTCGTACAAGACAGTCACTATACTAAGTTACAGTACATGCAAAACACAGTATATAGGCATTGGACAGCATTGTTCAAAGCTCTGCCTCATTATGGAATAGACAGATTTGGAAATGCTTTAGTACTGTAACTTTGAAAAATGTGACAATTCCACTATAGTATATCATTACTGATCCCTATCTAGAATAATTCCTGTTCATAATTTTTAAGGTTGCTGACTAATGAAAATTGCTAATTAATGTAATTAGTTCTTGGATTAATGGGAGAAAGTCAGGTCTTGTAGAGGAACAATCAGAGAGCTCGCCATTGATTTGACTTGTGAAATTCTCCTCTTTAAAAGTTTTAAGTAACACAAGTGAGAATGGACAGCCAAAGCAGATATTTATATTTCTATTTTTCATAAATTCTCTACATATGCTCTTTACTTTTTCAGTGCTGTACTGTTTAGTGGAAAATGCCAAAAGATGTCTGAAATTGAGTAACTTTAACTGGCAAGAGCAGTCACAACACTTGAAGTGTAGTAGTACACAAGAAGTGTAGTAGACTGTTCTGTTTCATGATTGGCTGTTGAGAGTCATGTGACAATTTTTCTCTTCAAATATTAAATTTATTAGGCATAACTGCTTAAAATGTTTTACATTGAATAGTGAACTTATAAAATATGATGAAAGATACTTTGAAGAGAGATAAGCATCTGCCTTTCATGCAGAATGCCAGGGTTCGATTCCCAGGTCAAGTCATACCAAAGACTCCAAAACTGGAACTTACTGCCATTGTGCGTGATGCTCCGCATAAGCAATGGACTACGGAAAACAAGCCAGTGAGCCACAACTGGAAAAAAGGCTGTGGCCAGCTCAACTTGAACCAGTAGGTTGGAAACTGGGCTGTAAAACTCTAACTACTGTAACTAACTAACTTGAAGAGATATAAGAGGAAAGTTGTAATATGTTACTGTTTATTTAAAATCAGTTTGGGGAGACTGCTCTTGACTTTTAAATGTACAATAGATAGAGCTGTCAGTTGGTTTGTGTGTTTAAATCAGGGAAAGGGATTCAAGCTGTTTGTAATGTAAGCGTCATCTTTTTACAATATCTTCCCAATAGGAATATGTCAGCGAATATTTCAGAACACTTACTTAGCTGAGTATGTGATATTTGATGAGGTCAACGAAGACAGAACCGTGAGAACAGTCACTGTTGGTTGTCAATTTGGAACTCATTTCCCAGATGAAGAACCCACCAAACCAGGTTTTGCATTCCCCCAAAAAGTGTATCATTGTGTTGATGGTAATTGGAATGATACTAGTGCTCCAGATTGTCAAGTCAGTGAGTTAATTTTCAATTTCAAAAATTTTGCTGATTTGCAAAAAAATTTTAACAAATCTTATATCATTCTAATATATGTTTCTATCAATAGATTTAAACATGATATCTCAAAGTAGGTACAAGTGAGGGATCTCTAATAAATTACTTAGCATATCAGTTAAGACTAACAATTACCAATTACCAACATTAACCAGTTTCATTAACCAGCTCGTTGTGAAAGTGAATTGCTTAAATTCAGGACAAAGTGTAGGTATATTCCATCAACTGTTGTTAGAATTAATTGGCTGTGCTTAAACAAATTGGCCAGATAGTTGCTTAGCAACTGAGATGCTATCCAAAGCTTGCTTCATTTTCATCCTCCATTTTCATTTCAGGATATGCATGGTATCTTTATACATTCTACGAACTGGAGTTCAGAAATGAAGTCATTTGGCAGGGGAACGAATTGCGGGTTGATTTTTTCACGGTAAGAATATCCTGTCAACTTATCTTGTACTTTAAAATTAAAGGGGAAGTTTTATTTTCATATTTGACAGAAGAACTAAATCTTAAAAGTTTTGTGAAACTTCCATTCAGATCAAAAATGTATTTCTAGAGGGTATCAGTAAATGAAGCCACTAGATTTGGGTTCCAAACAGAGCTTGAGAGCAGCAGAGGTTATGTCTCTTCCTCACATTGACAAGGAATGCTTTGTTACCCTTTGTTTATTTCAGACTGTTGTGTTTTTAAGCTTGAAGTTAATAAGAATAGGACAGCCCTGTGAAGAATGGAAAGTTTGTAAAGTTCCCCAGCCACAGTACTTACATGCAATCAAATTCTCATACTATGGGATCGTTGAGAAAATAGGCTGATAAGTTTATAAAAAAAACTGTCCATGAATATAATTTTCAATGTTTCAAAAACCCAATATCACTGATTCTAGCAATTTCCTATTATCCAACAATTATGTCAATTTAATTTATACTGTATCAATACAAAATCCACCTCCTTTTGTTGTTCATTTTTGTAATTCAACTTCCAATTTCCTTGATTGTAGAGAATGGCACCTAGCCCTAGATCATGCCAGGTCTCCTCCCCTGATATTTAGGTAGCCCCCAAAGACTCTTTCACAGATTGCCTGGATAGTTATTCATAGTTGACTGCCTCAGCAAGTAGTTCACATTCACACACATCCTCAGCCAGGCAATTCATCTACTGTTATGTTTGCCTATTGTGTCACTAACAATACACCTACGGTTTTTTCAGCAAGGTAGATTTGCTGTGGTGTTTGTAAATAAAATATAACAGTTTCAGTTTAAAGAAGCAGAAAAGGAAAACCTTGGAGCTCAATGCATTTGCATAGGAGGCAAGGAGAGATAAAGCGACAGCCTGATGAGGATCTGGAAGAGCTACAATTTGCTATTTAACTGTAATTCCAAACAGTTTGTCATGAAAAGTCTCAAAAAGTCCAGATGAGTAAAGAAAGCTAACAGCCCTAAACATGTGCGTCTGAACTGCAAATGTGGCAATAGAAGAATGAGTGGGAGAGGTAGGGAGAAGGGCTAGGGGGCTACCTGTACTAAGTGTCTTCCAGATGAGTATTGTTAGGCAATTAGAGAAATACATATGTAAATAGGAGGTAAATATCTTGCTTGTAAACCATTAAGTTTTGTAGATCCTGCTTCCCCCAAACCATCAGGTCCTGGAGACTACCTCCCTGTCATTGACTGCTTAATGTAAGGCTTGAATTCAAATAAGGAAGTGTAAACTGATTAACTTTAATTTGAAATCAGTGACATGTGGTCCTTTAGTAGCTTTTTAATCAAAAGTTTGTTGGTGGTTACAAAACATTGAGGAGCCCTGATCTATACCTTTTAAAAATTTCAGATATTTCTATGGAATCGCATGAACTAAAAATGAATATTTTCTGTCTTCATCCTAGAAAGCAAGTTCATTGATTGTAAATGGCCCCCATGTTTACAAAGCAAATGGTGAAGAACTGGAAAATTCTACTTTGACTTCCTACTTCTATAAACCAGCAGGGGGTCATAATTACAGAGCAGAGTAAGTGCCATTTCTTAATATAGTCCCTTTGATTGTTATGGTGATGTTAATACTGCTACTTTACATTAAACTGAAATGTACCAAATAAAGATACATTTTTGATGTCAACATCATTATGGTGTATGAATAAGTTCTGCAAATGTAAATGCTTATTGCAAATGACTTCAGCTTGTACAGAATTTTCAGAATTTTTGTGATTATTGGCAATAGTTGAACACTATGTATCTGTCCATCCAGTCCCCCTGAAAATTATCCATCTATATTTCTGTCAGAAAATTTGCTGATACACTGGAATGTCATATCATGGTTTAGCATGTTTTAGTGTGAAATGAAGCTTGTGCGTCTGGCTTACTTGCACTCTGCTTAACATGTTAATGACATATATTGTACTTCAGAAACATGAGAAGAAGGCATGCATTTTATCTAAATGGACAACTTAGATGCTGCCCCAATGTAAATTCTTAGTTTTCTTGGAGCTTGTAAATAAAAATTGTAACAACATTGCATTAACAGGGAAGTTTGAGCAAAAATTTATCTTTCATATGGGACAGAGGAATCAAATCTACACAGTCTGGTGAAGCTTTTATTCAAATCAGAAATAATTTTGGGATGTCTATAAATAAAGTCACTAAATTTGTGTTCCAGAGTGAACTTGGGGGCAGCAGAGTTTGTATTCACTTCCTCACATAAGCAAGGAATGCTCTATTTTCCTTTGTTTTTTCAGTCTGTTGTGCTGACCTTGCAGTCTCCTCCCTGTAGGAGATCCAAAGTGTTAAGTTCTCATGTCACTTATGCAATCATGCAATCACGTTTTGATAATATAGGATTGTTGAGGAGAAAATTGGTATTAAAGTTGGAAGAAAAATGAAAGGCTCACCATGAATTTGAGGATATGATGTCATATGTGCTTGTTTCAAGGTCATTTTTTGTTGAAAATGTGACAACTTCACTTGCAAGCAAGTGCTCATGTGTTGAGAAACACACATTAGATTTCAATGCAAATTTCACCAAAATGCATAGAGTAAGTACTCCTCTAACATATCAAAACTAGAGGTGGCCCTAAACCTTCTTTCAAAAGGCAAGAGCAGTTTTCTCAACTTCAAGTAATGTAGTACACTGTCCTGTTTCATGATAGGCTCTTCCGGGTCTTGTGACATTATTTTTTCTACTCAGATGTGAAATTTACGGGGAGTAACTGCTTGGCTTACCTTGAATATGCAATATTGAAGTCCTGAAATATTATTCAAGATACTTAGAAGGGAAGTGAGATAACAATTGTGAGATTTAGCTGTTGTTTCAAACTACGTTTGGGAGGACTGCTCTGTTCCCCTTTAAATTATACAGCGAAGCATATGAATCATACCAAGTAACATGAGAATTATCAAATTGAAAAAAATTGAGAGTGGAAGTGGACATTGTTAGATGTGTTTTACAGAAGAATACTTACTGGCAGCTGATGTCGGTCTTTTTGGGGTTGGAGCTCTTGTTGTTACTTTATCAACCAAGGGCCATTCTGTTTCCTTCTAGGGATGATAGGGTTACTACAATAGCCTAACTATCTGTTTTTTGCAGTTTTTTTAGTTCTTTATTTGTTTTGTTTCAGTATTCTTTTGAACACAAGTGTAAAATTAATTTGAATTGTGTATGTTTGAATTTTGACCCCCAAATTCCACACTCTTTGATATTTGAAATGCTCATGGTTACAAACTTTCCCTTTCTATTTCATTTTCCCCAGATGGAGAGCTTACCCCACGGTTGAAGACACAGGTTATTACTATTACAGAGACAGAGAGAGATACTTTGACAAGGAAACCAAAAAATGGAAATTCAACAACAGATTTGAATATTTCTATGTGGAAGTCAATGGTACAGTAAAAGAAACAACATTATCAGGTTTCTGTCACTGCAGGTTGGCACTGGTAGGGATTTACCATGACAAAAAACAGTCGACCTTCACCAGCTAAAATTTTTGGCCAATCGGCACATTTAACAAAAGCTCAGAGAAAATAGTATGACCATATCACTGGATAAAAAATTGATTATTTTAACTGTCACTGTTTGTAGCAATGAGGTAAACTCTCATCTTTACAGACCATTCCTGAGCTGAGGTATTAAGATTTTAACGTCTATTCACACAATTGAAAAAGGTACATTGCACAATAATTTGTGATGTCACTGTTTTACTCCTCAAATTGCAGTCTTTGTTTTTCTTCATTTGTTTCTGAAAGTTACTGCAACTTTTAGCAATATGCTAGAGCACTCTTACTAGTCTTATGAGGTGATTTTATTAATTAAACCCTCTCTGTAAAACATCCTGAACAAGCAAACAGGAAGCATTCAAGGTGATATAATCATTTTTGATCTCAAAGGAAACAAAGCAGGCAATGTGAGTTGTACAACAAGAAAGTCACCAATTATTGCACAATGGACTATTTTCTTAAGAGCCTTAGAAAAAGGAATAGTCATCTGAGAATCATCTTTTCTTTGTATACCTCACTTCTTACACAACGCACTTGTTTTTTCATTCACAACAATTTGGCAGATTTGAAAATTCAAATTAATTTTTAAACCTTCTTCTGTCACAGAAATAAAGTTTTAATAATATAATATGAAATAACAGATCAATTTTGTGGATGTGTCATTTTAGGACCAATTGACGGAGAATGGAGTGAATGGTCATCTTGGAGCAGCTGTACTGCAACTTGCGGAGACAGCACTCGGACTAGGTCACGATCTTGTGACAACCCAGCCCCTCAGTATGGTGGAAAATTCTGTGATGGTCTTGGGAACGAAACGGAGTCCTGTGATGTAGATCCATGCCCTGTCAATGGTAATTGGGCCCCTTGGTCCACATGGTCTACATGCACAGATACCTGTGGTGGAGGTTCACAAACTCACACCCGTACCTGTACAAACCCAGCCCCAGCATGGGGAGGATTGACATGTGCTGGTGATAATGAGGAGACCACAGGTTGTAATACCAACCCCTGCCCAAGTAAGACTTTATTAATTATTATTCACAGCCATATATAATATTATAAACAACAATATTAATTGTTATTAAAAAGAATATTTTATATCAATGCCTCTTAAAAAGCTTTCATGACTTTTAAGAACTGTTTTGTATCTAAAACCTGCAGATCAAGCACCTTGCATCGGGGAGCTGCTAGAGAATGTAGATAAAACACACAAACTTTTTCGGGCAATATTTACTTGAAACGGTTTATCTTTTGAGTTGCCACTGTTTGTTTAACAGGTCCTTTGTTTCTGTTGTTAAATCTCTTGTAACTAAGTCCTTTTAATGATGATCTCTTCCATTCTTTACCAAGTAAACCCTTAACAAAGCTAATGTTTGCATGTCCTTTGAGTTGGAGGTTTGTGCCCACCAATGGCACAGCTTGTAGTAATAATTTCTATTAGAATGACTGAAAACAAATGTATGAACTGTATGCTTCAGTTGCACTTCTTTCATCATTGAATGGAAGAATTGTTCCAGTCTATACACTCTTCTCAGATTTAAACAATTTTTTCAAAAAAAAAAATTAGGTAATTTGTCGAGAAATTGTTCCAAATGATATGTCATGCTTCAAGTAGAGTGTAAGAAATGTGTCTCTTCATTGGAATTCCAATGATGCATCACTAATTTTGGTTGATCAAAGCATTGAGATAAGAATTTTGTGGATGAAAGCAAGATTTTCATTAGAAAGGAACTTTGTGTTAAAGAGACTATGCAGCGTTGTTTCTCCTTCTCAAGCAACTCTCTGCTTGATTATATCAAATGCATTTGTAGGGATTCCTATGTATCTATAGGGATTATGCACCTATGTCACAGCATTGTGCATCTCTCTGGTGTGTGCTCATTTTGGTAGCACAATGACTGCTTTTGATCATTTCCATCCAGTGTGTCAAATTTTAACATGCTGACGTCACGTGCATAATGACTATATTCACAGTTTGTGGCAGAGTTACATTTCTGACTGTTTAGTGATGAAACTTGGAGTTTTGGAAAGTACAATATTCAGTGCCAGTCGGTTGCATACAGGTCATGTGTAGAAAATTCAAATACTGTGTGTAAGTAATATGCACAATTTATAATCCTTGTAATCTTGTTCTCTGTTCACAGTTGATGGGAACTGGGGAGAATGGGATGACTGGAGTACATGTACTGTATCCTGTGGTGGCCAAGGAACTCACCAAAGAACACGCCTTTGTGATGACCCTCCTCCCAACTATGGCGGTACATATTGTCCTGGAGATAATTTTGAAACAGGAGAATGCGGCACTCAGGATTGTAGAAGTAATTGATCATTTTATATTGAAAAAAGGAAATTATCCTCCATTCTCCGTAATTATTTAATAAATCAGCCATCTTCAATCACTTTGCAAACAACAAAATTTATCTATATAAGTTTGTATCCTAAGTAAAGTTCTAAGTGTCCTTGTACCATTGTAAAAACATGTGGTGTACTATGAATAAAACAAGCAGAACATTTATATGTAGGCCTAACATGATATTTATATGTGAAGGCAAGGAGGGACATTTCACTGAATGCAACACACTCTCAGGGAAAATGTCTGTCAGTCACCTTCAACAATAAACTGAATGCAGTATTCACAATTTTGTTGTTTCAATATAACACACATTACAATTGATTGTGACTGTCAATCCCACGCCAACCTTTTATGTTATAAATTTGTTTCTCTTCAGAGGATGGAAATTGGGCTCAGTGGACTTTTTGGACTCCTTGTTCTGTGACGTGTGGTTTTGGCACCACCAGCCGTAATAGGACCTGTTCTGATCCAGCACCAGCAAGTGGTGGACGAGACTGCCCTGGAAGTTTGATAGTTAATAACTTCTATCAGGAGGAAGATTGTATGGAAATGTTGGAGTGCCCAGGTCAGTAAGAGAAACATACATGAGGGGATTTTAGTACTTAGGTTTAGGTAGCAAATTTTAGCTCTCTTGACCCTATATCACTGTTACTTCATCTTTCTACATCCTTAATGTTGAAAACATCTTCAGACCAGAAATTTACCTTGTCTGCATATACAGCATCATCACTGAACTGTTATAGCTTATTTATAAACCCTTTTATTATATGCAGATTGAATTTGAAGTGCAACCTGTGACAACTATGGAACGCCAAAACCGCCATTGCATATGACGATGTACTTCCATTTGCTGGCGTTATTTTACATGACGATGTTAGTTCAAATGGCCATCTATCCAGGAATGATGACGTTCTTCCGTTTTTCGACGTTACCAACTCAAACGGCGTTCGATCACATATAACGATGTACTTCCACTTGGTGGCGTTATTTTACATGACGATGTTAGTTCAAATGGCCATCTATCCCAGGAATAATGGCGTTCTTCCGTTTTGCGATGTTACCATCGTAAACGGCGTTCGATAAAACGGCGATGTGTATCCAAGACGTGTATCTAAGGCGTGTATCCAAGGCGTGTATCCAAGGGGAGTTACCAATGATGACTATTCCATCTAAAGGATGGTTTTGTAAAAGATGCAGCCAATCAGGTTTGGCTTTGGCTACGTAAAGGCGAGCATTATCATTGCAATGAGTGATCAAACTTACTGCTTCCCTCCGAAAGTTTTCCTTCACCTAGTCTTCATTTACGATGTGAAGGGATTCAATTATTTCATCCATCGTCTGATCGTTGAACTTGAACGTTTTGCTTAGGGCACACAGGTGGTTGTATGAGGTTATTAAGCATGCATATGGGACATGTGGGTAACTAACTTAGCCTAATACATTGAGTAACTAGTATGAAACCGCGCGCACACGTGCGAGACCTAGATCTCTTTATATGACAACCATTGTGATTGGTTTGATTTTACTTTGCTGAATATGTATACCTGAGAACAGGAACTCCCCTTGGATACACGCCTTGGATACACGCCTTAGATACACGTCTTGGATACACATCGCCGTTTGATCGAACGCCGTTTACGATGGTAACATCGCAAAACGGAAGAACGTCATCATTCCTGGATAGATGGCCATTTGAACTAACATCTTCATGTAAAATAACGCCACCAAATGGAAGTACATCGTCATAGGCGATGGCGGTTTTGGTGTTCCATAGACAACAGTGTTTGGTTAGTCAGTTAGTTAGATAAGATGTAACAACACACCAACACAAATCTGTTATATAATGTCATACTTTTGAACCCTCCCATTTAGTTGCCTCTTACAACAGGCAGGCAATACCGTGGGTATATTCTGTAAACCCCAGCCCAAAGGGGGGGGGGGGGGACAATGGTGTATGGTAAGTTACATAGACAACAGTGTATGGGAAGGTACATAGTAAATAAACAGAATGGTAGCTCAAGTGCATGATTGCAATGTGAGAGGAAGTGACCTGTTTAGTGAACTGTAACCAAGTGGACAGCTGACCCTGACAGGGAAACAGGGGGTTTGAAGCTATCTGACTTAAACAGGGATGAACTGGCATGGGCACTGCTTAGATGGCATTTTTATGCTCCTTCCCTTGTTCTTGGCTGCCAACATAAAGGCCAAATCAAAGACTTAACGATTAGAACTTACTGCCATTTTGCAAAATGGCAGTAGAAAACAAGCCAGTGAGCCACAGCTGGAACAAAGTCTGTGGCTGGGCTGTCTTAAACTAGGTGGTCAGAAACTGAGCTGTAAGCTAGACCTCATCTAAGTACATAAAAGACCAATCTTCTTACCTAAGGAATTTCTAATTCTCCCAACATATTTACATCTACTCTCCTCTCTCAGCTATATAAAACTCCTTATGCAGACACAATTTTAACTAGACATGCCCATACTTGCAGGCAAGTACATATCGAAGCCATTGAGTTATGGGAGTCTTGTGTTATTAAGCCTATACATAGCGCCGTATTCCATTCAGGTTGTGAAGTGGTGAATTCACTGCGTTATTTTTTCTGCAGTAGAGAAGCAAACACAAAGTCAACATTGTCAATGCAGTGCATGCAACGCAGCTAGTGTCGCAGCTAAGACTGTCAATGTATTTGCGCTTGGTAGGTTGCGAGGTACGGTGTCACGAAAATAAAAGATATACTTAGAGTAACCCGTCTGTCGTGGCATTTGGTTTATTCATAACACCATCAGCAAAATGAAGTTGCGGTTGACCCCAAGGGTTACCCTGTTTAGGTTGCTTGCGGAACCAGTACGTCAGCGTAACAGTCGGTCAATCATTCGACCACAGTGTACTTTACGGCAAGGCACTGAAGTCAGACGGTATTGAAGTACAGGTAAGCAGTATACGTTTTGTTTGCGTTCCCATTCCTATACGTGTACGTCCATAATGAACGTATATGCTTGATTACGGATGGATTTTGAAAAATTCTGCAATTCGTGTGCATAGCAGTTCACTTGGCCAATAATTTAATGTTGTACATGTGCCCAGGAGAACCTATATCGAACCTTGCAAGCGGGCCAAACACTCTTTCTTGTGCGTAGCGGTTCGTTATGGCAATACGTTCACGTGGAATTTGTGTGCACGAGAAGGTATACCGAGTTACATAAGCAGGTGAAAAAGCATGTGACAAGTAGAGCAATCCCTACAGTCGAAGCTGTAGGCTTCGATTAATTCATTAGTTAAGGACATGTCAAGGTGAGCTTGCAAGGCCGTAATGCTCAATCAGAATTCTCTGTGCATGCTGTGTAATATGGTTTCATAGCCTTTTATACATTATCAAGCTAGTTAGCTGACAATTCCTTTCAAGTACTCATATTCTGTATGACTGGGGAGGGGTGCATGCACTGTGTAATAAATCTGTAACTCCCAAGACATCCCTTTATGCAGAATATCAAACTACATTAATAACTTTGTCTAAAGTCTAATCTGGTTCTAGGAATGAAGGTATATTTTTGACCATACAATTTTCATGGTTTTGTCAATGTGCTCAAATTGTCCTTCCCCCTCCCCCAACATAACTTAGCCAACAGTTTTCATTATCATAATATGTGCATCAGACTTGAAATAAAGTATCATGTTTTGAGGTTGAGTACAGATGTGGTTTAATATTATACTCGCAAGGATGAACACTGTTGCAAACCATGTTAGGAGCAAAAGTAAAAGGCAATGTCACATACCATGCATCAATGGTGACAGATCAATGGAGTGCTAAACCTTACTCCACATAGTGCATTGTCTCTGCCCATAATTGCTGCCAGGCTGTCATCTGTTGTAGCTTCTCCTTAGTGCAGAAATATATAATAAATATAGCCTGACTTTATGTAAATCTCATTAAATTATGGTTTTCTGTTGCTTTTACTCTGCTAGTCGACGGAGGCTGGACAGAATGGTCATCTTGGACAAACTGCTCTGAACTATGTGGGGGTGGATTTAAAATGCGTAACAGGTCTTGCACCAATCCAGCCCCTAGTTCTACTGGTCGGGACTGCGAAGGAAATTCAACTCACATGATAGTTTGTAATGCACAGCCATGTGGAGGTAGGTGCTCATTCTTGAAATATGTGAGATAGTTGATATTTATGGCTTATAGAAAGAGGGATGATGCTTATAACTCATGGGTGTTTGTAAGAATTGAAAAACCCAAATGCTAGGCCAAGTTATTTACAAATTATAAGAAATCTGAATGGAATAATTTAGGTCAATTTTAGAAACTCCACAATATACCAGACAGATCTACCGTATTTACTCTATTAAACGCCCCCTATCTAATAAACACCCCCAACTTTTTGGTCACATTGCATAAAGTGAAACTGTTAATTCCAAAGACAATATGGTAAAAGGAAAATGAAATAGTCCTACCTTGAAGCCACAAAATCTCCTAAGGTCCCATATCCTGAAGTAAAAGGCATGTTTCTGCAACTAATTTCTGTTGATATCCATCAAGCTATCACCCCGAACCTGTGCTGCTTCGTTTGCGGTTCATAAGTGGTACTGTACATACTGTAGGTATAAAAATATTCACTAGCCTATTGGAACAGCCTAACATGAAAATCCAAATTCACCACAGGAAAACTGTTAACAATGAAATGATGTGAATGCGTATGTACTGCTAAATGCTAATACATACGTGCATGGTGCTACTCACGGTAACTATTATGCAATTACCGTATATACGTGCTTATAGCCCGCAGGTCAGTATAGTAACGTGAGGCCTGGCTGTATACTGTGCACAGCATGCATGCATGCATGCGGCGGGCTCGTAAAGAAGTCACTTCTGTGTGAAACTTTACATATCAAGATGTCAGCAAAAGTTGATCACACTTGCAAAGTTCACAGTGTTGTTCGTGACTACCATATTTATAGGAAAGTTTGGTTACCGATTATTGGGGAGGAGCTCACAGCTGATTGTGAAGCTGACAACCAAATGGGCAAATACGCCATAGCAGTTTATCAGAAGGGCTCAGATAAGAAACAAGTTGTGGGGCACTTGCCTAGAGAAAAGTCACGTAAATTTGACTCTAATAAATGCCCCCTTTAACGAAAATTTCACGCCCCCGGGGCGTTTAATAGAGAACATACGGTAGGTTGTTAGGAAGGGCAGCAAAGCCGCTCTGTGTTATGATCTTTAGTTGAAATGACTCAGGACAAGCAGGTAGGAAGGCTAACTGGTGCTGTGGCTTTGCAAGTCATGACCTTGGGCTTTCTTTAAAGTGTACCTCGAGTAAAAAAATTCAAAAATATATATTGAAGGGCATGATAAATGAATTCTAACAGTCCAACTCCCATCTTTGTAAGACATTCCTGAGCGGAGATATAAAATGTTGAAGTTTATTCACTCAACTTCAAATGGTATATTGTGCAATAATTTGTGATGTCACTGTTGTACTACTCAAATTACAATCTTTGTATTTCTTTGTTTTTCAGAAAGACACTACACCTTGTTTGAAGGTGTGATAGCAATCGTACTCTTTTGGGGTGATGTAATTCATTAAGCCCGCCCTGTGCAACAGGCAAACAGAAAGTGTCCAAGGTCATAAAAACATTGTTAATTTTAAAGGGAAACAAATCAGATTATGTAAATTGTACAAGAAGAAAGTCACATATTGTTGTGCAATAGACCAACTCGTTTTAAAAGAATAAACTTCAAAATTATATATCTTAGCTCAGGAGTGCCCAACAAAGATGGGAGTTGGATTGTTATAATTCATTTTCCATGCTCCTGAATATCCATTTTTCAATTTTTTGACTTGGGGTACACTTTAATTCCAATCCCTTGTTGGACATAAAAGAGATCTCTTTAATGAGGGCTAAGAATTTCTGTTGAAAGTCTCAGAATTGAAAGCATAAGTTGCAATATCTGCACTGGAATCAGGTCACAAATTGGTCACAAAATCTATCACTTGATGGATATTTATGATGGCAGAAGTACTTTGGTTGTTAACTCCTTCTGTGAGGGTGTAAAAACAATAGTCATTTCATTATATAATGCAAACTCTGTTTCTCATGGATTATCCTAATTAATGTTTTAATTTTCATTTTCCTTTGAAAAGTTAAAAAAAGAAATTTTTTCTTTTTTTTGCTGTTTCCAGAAAAATATATTAAATTACTTGTGGAAGGAAGAAAGTCCTTTTCATTGCTTAAAGGAGACATGAAATCGCTTGGATATATAAAGAAGTGCCCCATAGTTCTGAACACAAATGACCGCTTTTCAGCATGTTGTGTGCTATATGTCATTAAAGGCTAAACCAATTGAATCACAGGCAGGGTATCATGGCCCTGCCTTGAAGTTGTATTAGACAGGTGTTTTTGTTTTTTTATTGGAAGGGCAGCTAGAAATAAATGAAATAAATATTTTTAGGGAGATTTTTATTAGCTCACACATTTACACATGTGTGAGGTTATCAAATGGGGCAAATGGCGTCAACTTTTTAACAAAAGTCTCCTTCTGCCTAATTTTTTGAGATTTGGGGCTGAAATTTTGGTGTATGATTGCTTTAGAGGGGAGCATTCATACCCACCTACTTACATTCTAATGTAGGAAATTTAAGTTGTGTTTCACAGCTGTTTTTGTAGGGGTGAGTTCATTTTGCCTGCTGAGCAGTTAGTTGTTTATTTATTGCACTAATAGCAGTGTGCTTGGTTGTGTGTTCAGTTCTTATCTTGCACATATATGCAGGCTATTGAACCTGGTTCATGTTACAGCTGATTGAACAAAGCATTCACAGTACTTTCACTGTATGCTTGTGTAGGTGGTCTCATAATCAGCTGTGGTCAGCTAGTGTGGGGTGAATAAGTTGTAACCAGGGAGTTACAACAGACCCTGTTGTAACTTACCTCAGGAGGTGTTAATAACACCTCCCTGCTTATCTGTTGCAGAGATAACTTTCACTCTGTTCTGTTCAGTTTATCATGAATTGGCCAAGCCAAGCAATACCAACATAACTGTTTGATTTCAATAAGCCTAGTACAGTAGTCTGTAGTCTGTTGAGTCTCTGTGTGTTATTTTAATCAGTACAGAGCTATGCAGTGTTTACTTGTGGATTTATAGGTGCAACTGAATGTACTTTGCAATACCTGAGCAGTTTACGGGTACACCATACATAACTTATTAATTTTATCTTACTGCCTATTGCCTTTAAGAATACACAGTCCAGGCTTTCATGATTTGAGAAAATACACAGTGATATTTAGATCTACCATAAAGCTATTTCAGGTATAGATCTACTTTCAAAATCACAAATGTTTTGTCTTCACTATTCTTTACTTCCTTGCATTTAATTTGGAATGTAAAGAGGTTTAGGAAACAGATAACAGATAAAATTTGGTTCAACTTCGAGTTTCTCTTTTTAACAGACAAAACAGGTTGTGTGAGCTTCACAGCAGCATTGCTGTTCTAGTTTTTTTTACTTTCTGATGAGATCAAAGAGCTTTTAATGTTGCTGGATAACATTTATAGGCTTAATGATATTCATATCTCTGTATGATATATTGCCAATTGCAGTTGATGGTCAGTGGGGTTTATGGACTCCTTGGTCATATCCTTGCTCCGTGACCTGTGGTGATGGCATAGTTCTTCGATCCAGAAGCTGTGACAATCCGGCACCCACATATGGTGGCGAGGATTGTATTGGAGTCAGTGAGCAGGTAAATGCTTGCAATGAACAACCTTGTCTGGGTAAGTGTAGAATGTAGTACTATAGTTATAACAGTGTTTAGTCCATACTGGCTCTTTCAAATAGTTGCATTTGATAAGTAGAAAGCATAGCAAGAACAATTGCAACAATATTTCTTGGATAGGTTTTCCTTAGCCTTGCCTAAAAAAAATCTTGTATCAACATGTGAATGAAATTATTCAACAGATTAGAGTGATGTTATCTGTTGCCTATGACCTATGACATTTCTGTGGCTCTGGCAAAATATTGCTAACCTGTAAAATGACATCAATAAATGAAGCAATTCAAATTTTAGTTTTCTGATAAAATGTATTTCCTACTGTTCATACTTAACCATAGATGGGGGATGGACTGAATGGTCCCCATGGTCCATCTGCTCTGCCAGCTGTCTTGGAGGAGTTCAGGCCCGCTCTAGGTCCTGCACAAACCCTCGACCTGGGCCCACTGGTATGGACTGCCCCTCAGAAGACCCAATTTCCCAGTGGCAAAGATGTAACAAGCAACCATGTCCAGGTGAGTAGAGGATATTGTACAGAGATGATCTAATAGATTTGAAAGATAGAATTGGTGCTATGTTAGTAATGGAAGGAGAAAACTGATGGGTTGGTTAAGCAGTGTGTGTTTTGTAATAGTTATATGGGTGATATTTTGGCAAAGTGATAGATGCAACTGTAGAGTCACAAACTTTTATTTAGGATTTCCACGGCTGCTCATCCTAGTGATTGTAGAAATCAGGATGTTACAACTGATGTAGCAATGTCTTGACTACAGTATGATGT